>OZ004714.1:15693759-16293759 GCA_963924515.1 Vespertilio murinus | reverse complement strand
ATTTTTAAAAATTTGTTGAATCCTCTTATAAGTTGCTACTTCTAGAATATATTTGAAGAAAGGTTGATTTAGAGATTTTACTGGAGAATTAAGGAATATATTTGAGTATATGGTCCTTGAATTATAGTGCAAGAGTGAAATTGTGTGATACAGACAGAAAAGAGATGCTTAAGAAATATCTTGGAAAAGAAGCCCAGAGGCCAGAGCATGGTTCAGTGTTAAGAGCATGGGCCCCGGTACCAGACTGCTCGAGGTTTGAGCCTGTCTATCTCGGTATGACCCTGGGCAAGTACTTGAACTCTGTATACATCAGTTTCCTTTTAATTACATTGGAAATGATAATAGGATCTCTTATATAATTATTGTTAGAATGAAATTAGTTGATTTATAGTAAGTCCTTAGAATAATGCCTGGACTGAGCGAGATGGGCCGGAAACGCCCTGGAGCCCTTCCGTGGTCCTTCCCCCAGCCTGATGGTACACTGACTTGTGCCCTCTTGCAATCCGGGACCCCTCAGGGGATGTCAGACAGCGGTTTCAGCCCAATTCTGTAGGCCGCTCCCCTTGGGAGGGTGCCAGACGTAGGGCTAATGGCTGGTGAGGACTGCCGCAGATTGGGACTGATTGGGTACAAGCCCGCCGCGGGCACAGTGGGGCTGCGATGAGCAGGAACAGCAGGTAGGAGCTGCAGGCGACATTAGACTGGTGTGCGGATTTCGGCCTGATCCCTGCAGGCCACCCAGAGGGACCCCACCTTGAATGAATTCTTGCACCGGGCCTCTAGTATTATTATAATTTATTTTTTTTAGTTAATTTCTCTCTTTTTTAAGATATATTTTATTGATATTTTACAGAGAGAAAGAGAGAGAGATAGAGAGTTAGAAACATTGATGAGAGATTCATCATTCAGCTGCCTCTTGCACACCCCTACTGGGGATGTGCCCGCAACCAAGGTATATGCCCTTGACCGGAATCGAACCTGGGACCTTTCAGTCCGCAGGCTGATGCTCTATCCGCTGAGCCAAACCGGTTTTGGCTATAATTTTTCAATTTTATTATTAGTCATTGTTAATCTCTTACTGAGCCTAACATAAATTAAACTTTATCGCAGTTATAAATGTATATGAAAACCATAGTATATATTGGGTTCAGCACTATCTGCAGTTTCAGACATCCACTGGGGTCTTGGAACATATCCTCCTCGAATAAGGGAGGACTACCAAATACCATATTTATGTCCAAATTTATTTATTGGTGGTTACATTGATTTGGTCACTCTTTATCTCATGGCTAGTTGCTCATAGGTTTATAATTTGGATAAAGTTTGAACTTGGTTTACCACTTATGTAACTGAGTGGTTTGCTGTCATTCCCCTCCAATGTAATTCTTAGCCATTTCAGATGTACAGTTCTCCTAAGGTGATGTGTTCTCGCATACATCTGTATCTTTGCATATCCTATTCTCCTAGTTGGAGAACCTATTAAAAACATCTATCTTCCCCCACATCCTGCCTCCCAACTTTATCTATTTGGCTAATTCTTATTATCTCCACGATTCAGCTCAAATTGTTTTACCCCAATAAAAACCCTCACTACTCTTTTCCCTTTCCTTCTTAACCTAGTCAGAGAATCTGTACTCAGGACATGTAATGGACACCTTTGTAATAGCTCTGATAGCTATTCTAATCATTCCCCAGACTGTGAGTTCCTTGAGAGTAGGATTATATTTTGGTCACTTTATATTTCCAGTGTCAGGTACAGTGCTTGATACAGAATATGTGCTTTATGAATTCTTGCTGAGTAAATGAATTAATGGACTTAGATAAGTTGAAGTAAATTATCAGTTAACATATATGGGGTAGGAGGAGAGAAAACATTGGATTGTTGGTGGCACCTGCATATACATACACAAAAATGTTCTGTATTCAGAAAAAGTCATACTTAAACAATTACTCAAAAATCCACACATTTACATGGAAAAAAGGAAAACATGCTGAGTCTGATTTTACGGACAGTCTTCAAATTTTATACATTTGGCTTACATGCAACTGACACCATGATGATCCCCTGTGAGTTGGATTTTATATGCTGAATTTGGACTCTTGTTGATGAACAAATGCACATTTCAAGCTATTAAAATAGTGGCACTGCAAGCCAGCTAACAGTTCAGCTCAGTTTCAGTGATGTCAGCCTCTATCTTCACAGCAGTGTACATTTGTGCAATTATTTGACTATTTTATTGCATTTTACCCTTATTCCATAAAAGAATAGATACTGGGAAAATTAAAATGATGATAGTAGTGATAACAGTATAGAGAAAAGAAGGAAATCTTTAGGCACACTGAAAGTGACCCTTTAGTCTTGATTAGGTACAAAATTAAAGTACTTATACACAAATTTTGTAAATACATTATTGAAGATTGCTTCTTAAAGAGAAAATATAATTAGGACTTTAAAAAATAATTTTTAATTGATTTCAGAGTGGAAGGGAGAGGGAGAGAGAAATAGAAACATCAGTGATGAGAGAATCATGGATTGGCTACCTCCTGCACACCCCACATTGGGGATTGAGCCTGCAACCTGAGCATGTGCCCTGACTGGAATCGAACTATGACCTCCTGGTTCATAGGTCAAAGCTCAGCTACTGAGCCATTCCAGTTGGGCTGGATTTTTAAATGTATCAACTAACATTGAAATTTATCGTGCAGCTTGTAGCCTTTCAACTTTTATATATATTTCAACAACAAAAGTAGAGATGACCTGAATTTACTGCATTATCCTGGAAAGACAGTAGTCTGTCTTGGAGAAATGACATAATTATTTGTGTTTCAAGATGCCTATTTAGTTATTTAAATACTCTTTATTTCTTTAGTTTTGTAATAATAGATCCCTCTATTGATAACTATTTTGACATGTTTGTGATGTAGGTAATGTTTATAGGGTTAATGTGCAACATTGTTTAATGTTTATAGAGTAAGCAAATCATCTTATTGTGAGATGATCAGATATCCTTACATTTTTTTTTGTATTTTTCCTGATGAATCTGAGAAATTAAACTCTTTACACTACAAATACTTATTGCTTTTGTTTATGTTGAATAATACCAGATTTTTCTAATTGCCCTAACTTCAACATGACCACTAATGGCAGAAGGAAGAGAGTACGACTATCCCAGGAGGCCTAGAGTTGCCCCAGTGTAAGCAGCACAGACTGGAAGAATGGAATTGATGAAAACTCTAAGGATGATGGCATGCACTACCCTTACCAGATAAATTCTTGCTGTGGGCAGTTAAGATGCATCTGTATTTTCTGGATAGGCACATATCACTCTCTTTATAGTCCATGGTTACCTTCTTGTCATTGCCATCTTTGGACTGAGTAGGTGCCAAAGTACCAAAGGAGTCCTTTCTGTGCTATTCAGGAATCACCCACTTTGGTTGTTTTGGGACTAAAAGGTACCGCCTTTTGTACCTTTTTTCACTATTGTGCTTTATATGGTGGTGTTTTATTATGTTGCTGTCCTTCCTTTTTTTAGTTTCTAGACTTGGTATTTTATATAGACTATCAAGACTTGGAATCTTGATAGATAGGCAACACTAAGGAAACTCTTTTGGTTCATTTTTCATGAAGAGAAAACCCAGGGTATTTACAGCGGCCTCACTGTGGGGCAGACGGGGACGACGAATCTCTTGTTTAGCTACATAGGCCCCTAAGAATTGTAATGCTTTACTATTGGGAGGTGATACCCATGAGTTTGTTTTTTTGGTTTTTTTTTTCCCTGAGAGTGATGTTGAGTAGCTTTGAGCTTTTCAATATTCTCTGTCGCAGTCCTCTGCAGACCAAGTCTATTATATTTTGAACTAGTTATTTGGGTCTAGGATGTAGTACATCATCACGAAACAGGATTTTGCAGTGTGCCTTTCCCTGCTGGGTTATCTGTCATCTGCTTTTTAAAGTTCTCAGGTGTACCATTTAAGTCCTCGAGACCTTTGTTGCAAACCTACTATCTGTAGCTTGGTATGAATTAAATTGGAATTCTGTGCCCTGTAAAATTGACATTAAAAAGACTATATTAATTTTCATTTATGTTCTTTAGCAAAAAGTTCAAGTCTTAGCCTGATTGGTGTGTGTGTGTGTGTGTGTGTGTGTGTGTGTGTGTGTGTGTTAAAGGTCATAAACAGAAAGCAAAGAGGAGAGGGATAAGTGCCCATTTTCTTTTCATGTTAAAAACACACACACAAATATATATTGTACTATTTAAAACTAGTAAATACAGAGCTTTTGTATATGAGCCTGGGTAGTTTTATATTTGAAAGAAAGTATATGATTAGTTTTACTAAATTATAGTTGCTATTGTTCATTGTAGCTTCTACGCTTGGTATGAGCTGTGTTTTGAGGAGTGTCTGTCTATCTGTTCCCTGCTCCCCCCCACCCCCAGTAATAAAACATAAGGGAAATTTCTAGTAAAATATTAGTGTATTTCTCCCAGATTTTTAAATTGGCAGGCCATTAATTTTTTAGCATTTCATTTGCAGCATAGTGCAATCCTTTGGGAGGAATTGGTAAAATGAGGATAAAATGGGTACAGGATTCCAACAGCTTGAAAATAACGCCATATTTGACCAAAATCTCTTTTGTATTCCCTACTCTGGTTCTATTCCAGTAGTCCTGGAAATGTGCCTATGGACTATTTACAGTGAGATTATAAAACTGAATCACGATTTTGGTGAATAGAAGCCAGAGCATGTGGCTCCTGCATCCCAGCTGGCAGTAAGCTCTCCCTAGGTTTATGAATGTAGTTAGATGGCCCCCAACTGTTTACAAGACAGCAGAGGTGAGATCTTTGATTGACAAGTCAGAAATGCATTAGATCATTCTCTCTGCCAGTCTCTGGTTCATGCTGTTAAAAATGTCAGCCTCCAAGTTTGAATGGCAGCCTGAGGGCCTTAGAAGCTTTTTGTTTTCTGAGATGGAAACACAAATTGGATGTGTGCCTGAGTGCTTCATCCTGGGCTGTAATTTCATCTTTTAGCTAAGAACCACAAGGTACACGAGCAAAGCACCCTGTAAACAATAATACTGTGGAAAAAAAATAAACAAGGTCGTGTTTCTGGCACGTTGATCCGATGGTGTCCTGACCTCTATCACGTTGAACATCTCTACTCTGATTGCTGTTCCCTTTGGCATTACAATGAGAGAAAGAGAGACTGACATAGAGGAAAAGATTTAAAGTTGCAGTGTCGTTGCACATTCCTTGTATTGGCTATGAAATATTGAACTGTCAGAGTGTGACACTTGGTTTTTTAAGCAACCTTTCTTGTTTGAGGTGTTTGCAGTTCATTCCTTTCTCCCCCATTTGTCTGCTTTCATTGATAGGGCTGGAAGTAGTTGCCTTAATGCATGAAAAGGGACAATGTTAAAGAGAAGTGGTGCTGATGGAGCCAAATAAACTTAACACTGGAACATAAATGCAAGCTGTGAGGTGTGGGCAAAGGAGACCAACATTGGGTTAGTACATTGTTATTGGAGTTTTATAGAACGCCATATTGTAAGGAAGCATCAGCTTAGGATCTGGTCTGTTTTTGTGGAGCAGGAAATTAGGAAGGCAGTAGTAGGTAAAGATGAGTGACATAGTTTGTTAGACTGATAGCCTACTATATGGCAGTATTGCCAGTCAACTAAACAGCCATGTTATTTATTTTTCTAATTACCCAATGTCTTTGGCAAGTGGTTCATTATGAAAGACTAAAAATTTTGGCAAGAAAATAACTTTTTATAAAATGTGAAAATTTTGTATTTGTAGTAAGTTTGATGAATAGGTAAATACTAGAGACCCAATGCACAAAATTTGTGCAAGGGACTCGGCCCCCACCCACTCAGAGACTGCCTCTGCCTCACCCCGAGGTGGCTTTGTCCAGAAGGACATCTGGTCTAATTAGCATATTACACTTTTATTATTATAGATAGAAGAACCGTTATGTTTGTATTACTATAGCTTAATGGCACATGGATTGAAAATATTTTCTAGTACTAGAACGAATTTTCTAGTGCTATTAAGTTGCAATCATCTTAAAACAATAAATAATTTTATATTTATTTATATTTTATATTTAAAATCTTTTTCTTCTTCCTAAGAAAGCAGCACTATTGTTAGATGGGTGCCTTGATCCATTTGGGGCATAGAACTTACAAGTAATGTTTTGAGTGAGAATGACCTTGTGTAATTCTTCTGGAATATGAAAAGTAGAAGTTTGTTAATTCAAGTGTTAAAAATACTTGAATTAGCCGAAACCGGTTTGGCTCAGTGGATAGAGCGTCGGCCTGTGGACTGGAAGGTCCCAGGTTCGATTCTGGTCAAGGGCACATACCTTGGTTGCGGGCACATCCCCAGTAAGGGTTGTGCAAGAGGCAGCTGATCGATGTTTCTCTCACATCGATGTTTCTAACTCTCTATCCCTCTCTCTTCCTCTCTGTAAAAAATTAATAAAATATATATTTTTAAAAATACTTGAATTAGCCCTAGCTGGTTTGGCTCAGTGGATAGAGCATCAGCCGGTGGACTAAAGGGTCCCAGGTTTGATTCCAGCCAAGGACACAGGCTTGGATTGCTGGCTCGATTCCTCCCACCCCCAGTAAGGGGCGGGCAGGAGTCAGCTAATCAATGATTCTCTCTCATCATTGATGTTTCTATCTCTCTATCCCTCTCCCTCTCTGAAATCAATAAAAATATTTCTAAAGTACTTGAATTAAACCCTTATTGATAGTTTTAAAGCACAGCTATTTAGCTTAGCCCTCTCCCTCTGCAAATGTGAAAGGCATTTGCTATCTCTATCATTTTTGTGAAATGCAGTGCAAAAATCTTGGTAATCATTCCTGACATTTCTTAATTCCCTCCTTTGAGGTCTTGTTGGAAAGGGAGGACAGTGTATTTTTAAAATAATATCCAGCTCCTTTGTACTCAGAATTATGTCCTCTTTTACAAAATATAGTGAACAGAAAGAAAGACCAAAGGCAGAGGCTATAGAGAATTAGTTACTGTTGCCTTTCATTGGTTCTCAACCTTTCCAATGCCGCAACTCTTTAATACAGTTCCTCATATTGTGGTGACTCCCAACCATAAAATTATTTTCATTACTACTTCCTAACTGTAATTTAGCTACTGTTACGAATAGTAATGTAAATATCTGTGTTTTCTGATGGTCTTAGGCGACCCTGCTAGCGGTTCTCAACCTGTGGGACGCTCTACAGCAGTGGAGCCTAAGACCATCGGAAAACACAGATATTTACATTACGATTCATTAACAGTATCAAATTACAATTATGAAGTAGCAACAAAAATAATTTTATGGTTGGGGTTACCACAACATGAGGAACTGTATTAAAAGGTTGTGACATTAGAAAGGTTGAGGACCACTACCTTAAGTATTGCTCTGTATTTTTAAAGCATAATATTGATATAGGTTTGCATTTAAGCCATGAGAACTCACTGTCTTGGCAGTGGGAGAGTTTTAAAAAACCATTCTTCTAGAAATTGATTTCTCATTGGTTGATTTTCTGAAACAAACCATTTTTTTTTTCAATCTTGGAAGAATAAAAATGCAAGTGTTTATCTAAAAAATAAGACTAGGTAGGCATATGTACATTTATGGAATTTCCTAAATCTTAACACAGAGAAACTACAAAATTTCTTCTTCTCCCTGTGTATTATTAATGCATCAACTACTATGAAAATGCCTCACAGCCTGTATTTTTATATAGCCACACCTCTATAATAATGATTAGCGTTATTTAACCAGTTAACTGCCATGCATCCAAAACAGAAACCATCCCCACATGTCACGATATTTTGAATTTAATTTAAAAAGCCAATTTTTGATGAATATTATAAATATAAATACATTACTCAGAATTTGGGTGTTCTTGAATATTTTTAATTGAAAATTCTCATGAAAAATGTTTTTAAAGTTGGTCTATAGACACTTATGGCAGGCAAATAGTTAAATTCCAGGCTTGCATCATGAGCAAAGATCATTTGTAGTACATTTGTAGAACCATAGAATTTCAGCATTGGAAGATACATGAAGCCCATCTAGTCACATACAGGAATTCTTTATGAAGTTTTCTTTGTAGGGGTTCTTCTAATCTGTGCTTGTTCATGACCATTTTTGGCAAGTTGAACTTCTTGGAGTCATCTTGTTTTCTTTACTCTTGGTTCAATTAGAAAGTTTTCCCTTAAGAAGTAATCAAACTGTTTTGCTCGCATACTGATTCTAGTTCTGCCTTTCGTAGTAATAGAAAGTAATTGTCTTCTTTTTCGTATATTCATGTTTGAGCATAGCTATCATGTTGCTTATAAGCATATTTTCTGTTTCCAGAGTGAATACTCCTGGTTCTGTTAGCCATTCTTTGGAAAATATTAGTAATCATTCTTGCCATTTTCATAATCCCCTATATTCGTGGAGGATATCATTCCGATTGTCCTTCCTTATGAATGCATTTCACCTTGACAGTGTCCTCATTACAATATGGCATGCATAACTAAAGGCAGTGCTGCAAACGTGTGTAATAGTTTAGGATAAGTGATACATCTTATTGAACATAACTTGGATTATGTAATTTAATTACTGCAGCCTAAAGTTTCACATTCTTCTTTGATGTAGATGATGGAAAAATCTCTAGGAACTTGGACTGAATTTGTTTCTTCACCTTTTCTTTTAAGCCAGAAAAGCATATGTAAGCACCTTGACAAATGACATAATGTAGTGGCATATCTGAGTGGTACAGGTATTTTAAACCTAGCGCTAGTTCCTGAAGATGGTGAACATCTGCTTAGAGGTATTGTAGAGCTCCACAATGCACTAATTGAATTACTCTTTTCTGAGTTGCCGACTGCACTAATTGAATTAGAATCTGTGTGTGTGTGTGTGTGTGTGTGTGTGTGTGTGTGTGTGTGTCCCCGGGTTCAATCCCAAACTTAACCTGAGAGTGTGGGAGATATGACTGATGGTATGTACTGTGCTGCTATCTAATGGCAGCCTATGGAACTACTACACGGTCTCCAGGGGAGAAAGAATGCAGTCATCTGATGTAGTGTAACCTTAGTCTAACCCTATCTAGTTTAGTTTTTAAAATCTCAGGATGTGTTTTTATAATTCTAAATTTAAGAAAAAAGAATGATTAATTATTCATTAAAAATTAAGATATGTTTTATTAGGCATACTATTTTATCAAGTACAAAGTTGCAAATATTCAACTCAATTAAAAACTTCTAACATCTAATTTAATTGGTGAAAATAAACCCAAATGAGTTAGTGGATTGTGTTTTTTTCTCATTTTGCATTTCACATGACATGTAAAAAAGAATTACCTTTATGAAATGTCTTAGCATAACAGGAAGAAAGAGTGATATAGGATTTATGTTCTTAAAGAAAATTTATTTCTGGTTGTCAAAATACTGAGGTAAGTCAATTTAAGAGTGTTATCAAATTTTGCTATGCATGATTATACTTGCCTAAAATTTTTAAAATTGTTATAGAAAAAATATTTTAATTATGGATGCACAAGAGCAAATTCACAAATCCAGTTAGTCATGTAAAATTTAACTTTACCACAAATGTGGGTAATTGAAATCCTCTGAGCAGGTAGGTAATTTTCTTCTTTTTCTGAAAAACTCTGTAGTCACAATTTAATCATTTTTGTAAAACATAAAAATAGAATTCTTTACAATTTGAAAAGTAAAAGCAAATATACTGAGGAGGCCTCAGAATAAATATATTTTGATTCAGTTTAACTCTAGGCAATTCTAACTTGTAAAAATAGCCCTTAACAGAAAAATATATATACATTTTTAATCAATTGCTTTATAAAATGTTTATGTGTGCATGTAATACCACTTCAACAATGGAAAAGTGCTAATGGTTACCTTTTTGAGCATTTAAAATGATCTCTTTCAGTCTTGTCATATGAAAGACACAAATATAAGGTCTAAAAAAAGTTCTAATCTCTTCTATGTAATTTTATTATTAAAATAAAAAAATCTACATTTGAATATTTTAATATCTTGTAAGCTAGCTTGAAAATTTTTTTTTTATTCTCACTGGAGGATAATTTGATTGGTTTTATAGATAGATGGAAAAACGTCAATGTGTGAAAGCAACATTAGATTAAAAAAATCCCAGGATGTGTTTTTGTAATTCTAAATTTAAGGAAAAAAATGTGATTAATTATCCATTAAATGGGGATTGAACCTGCAACTTTTTGATGTACTGGGCAACGTTCAACCAACTGAGTCATTCAGCCAGGGTAGGCTAGTTTGTTTTTTATTGCAAGATTGAGCTACTTAGGTTTCTTATACAAATAGCTTTGATTAAAATCATTAAAATATATGATATGTACTCTTTACTTTTTTAAAAAATATATATTTTATTGATTTTTTACAGAGAGGAAGAGAGAGGGACAGAGAGTTAGAAACATCGATGAGAGAGAATCATCAATCAGCTGCCTCTTACACACCCCCTGGGGTGCCCGCAACCAAGGTACATGCCCTTGACCGGAATCGAACCTGGGACCTTTCAGTCCGCAGGCTGATGCTCTATCCACTGAGCCAAAACGGTTTCGGCGATATGTACTCTTTAGATAAGCTTTAAGGGCATTTTACTGACTGAAAATGCATTTTGACACCGTGTAGATCCAAAGCCTTACAAATAACATTACCATTCACAATTAGCCACAATTCCACTTAATTTATATATAACTTCTGTGTTCCCTGTACTGTACAAAGTATTGGACATAAATTAAGAGACCCTGTCCTCAAGGAGCTTATAGTTACTTATTAGATATTATTGAGAGCCTATGTACTACTATGTGAATAACCATCAGTTTCATGTATTTTTCCCATTCATTGAGCTAGAGTTCTGACTTCATAGCAGCCCTAAGGAAGCAATATACTTACGTTCATATCAGATATAGCTCATCTCAGCAAGAAGAGTGATACACATATTTCAGACTAGTCTGTCTCTTAAAATATTTTCCCTTCTGCCTTTATACATTTTCTAAGGGAGCAGTGTTTTTTGGTTTTGTTTTTGATAGCTTTGCATTAGTTTAAAAAGACTGGTAACATTTATTACAGAGCCTCCTGCTGGTGATCATGTTTTTTCCGTCCTTGTCTTCAGAATTGGTAGTGCCCACTTGTGGTTTGGTAGTTGTTGAGGGCTTCTTCTAAAGCTATAAATGGAAAAGAGTCCATTGCATAGTAGGTTTAAAGTGCTTCTTTAAACAGTCTATTTCTAGAACCTAAATTGTCCTGAGACCAGCCCTTGATATAAAAATTCATAGAAACCTGTTTTTCACAGAGTGTGGTAACTTCTTGCCATAGTGCTATAGTGTTAAAATTCACATTGGCCAGGTTGTTCTGTAAATTAAACACTGACAGCTACCCTCAGGGGAACAGCCAATGTATTTATGATGATGTGCTGATTACACAAAATACACTGCAAGCAGAAAACAGCTGCAGAGAACAAACCTCTTAAAAAGAATACAATTACAAATAGCACCCTCAGTATTTCTAGTGGTGAACATAGAAACAGCATGCTAATGCAGGTTTCTTAGTCTGCCTGCAAACAAAAAATCTGAAGGAGAGAAGTTAAATTATGGTTGATTGCACATGTGGTGCCAACATAACAGTGAACAAATTTTATTTCTGAAGAGCATCTATGAGTACACAAATTTCAGGCATGGAGTAATCTACGCTGCCCCCCACCCCCACCCCTTTTTGTTAGGTTTTATTAGTGCTTTTCTCACATATAATAGGGCATAGCCTTGAGGTGATAGGATTCTGGACATATAAGGGATATTATACAATGAATTGGGTAGGAGAATAAATTGGGTTTTAAAAACCCAGTAGAAACTCTGTATGTTATTGTTTGGATATCAACATTTTATTTGAAGATGCAGCTTACAGCTCTTCTATTCACTGTTATTAATGGTTTTGAAGATGTTTGCCTTTGGAATTTTAGGAATCATCATTCTGTACCTATGGTAAGGTATTTATTTCTTAGATTCTCTTTCTTCAAGAATATAATATTTTAGGACACCGGAATAGCCGGGTGATGATATATATTTAAGAAATCAACTCTCAAGTATTCCCCCCTTTCATCCCTGCATGTTCCTGGTCACCTGTAGACAGGTAAAAAGATTAGAAAAAAAATTGTTTTCCTTGTTTGAGATTTTTCTCTGTTACAGTTTAGGGTGAGTATCTATGAAATATTTTAACTGCTGAACATGTTTAAATCAGTAGAAAATACGTGGGTCTTCCACGATATAAATTTACTCAAGCCAACATAAGGTATAGCAGGAGGGACATAGTGATTGGAAACAGTTCACTTCACCCACCTGAAACTAAGAATCAACTCTTCAGTATATGGATCACTGCTATGTAATAATCGACTATTATTGGTCTGTCTGTTGATCTCTTTTTAAATCAGTTTGGAACCTCCTGGAGTTATTTTCTTGCTCTGCTGACATCAATCCCATGTGGCAGAGGAGTTGTGTATAACCGCTTTGGTTTAATCAATAGAATAATTGATAAACCAGATAAGATTTAAACTGATTATAGCCCCAACAGAATTCCCCAGAGGCCTTGGACTCTCTTAATTTTGACATGTGTGTTGTGTACCCTGAGGATGAAGTGCAGTTTGAATTATCTGTTTTTATTTGCTTAATGACGGGGAGGGTGTTAAAGTCAAATGTTTAATTAACCCAGCAACGGGCTGCGTTGTCACTTACACACAGCTGATTGAGATATCTCACGGAGAATACTGAATAGGAATGATAATGTGGCACTGGGACGGAAGATTGCTTTTTCAATCCATTTGCTGGGTCACTGCTTTGAATGTCTTATTGGATGAAAGGCATTCAGCCTGGAGAAAAAATTCAGCATTTAAGTACATTTTGTTCTTTTTCTCTCCCTCTAGCCCCCTCCCTGCAAAGAAGTTAACTAAAAAAGATATGTTCTAAGTTTAATAAGCCATTCAGGTACTAGTAAGATATCAAGGTAGTCAGTAGCCTCAAGCTACATAATTTCCTGTGGAAACGGAAAAATCATACTAGCCTCCAAGGTATTCTAAATGTGAGCTCTTTTGTCCCTCATATCCCTTGTGCCTTGCTATTATTGTAGAGTTGTCTTTGGTTACTTGTGTCTTGCTTCTCTCAGTGGTGTTTGCTTGATGTGCAGCAACCTATGTGGCCACAGGCAGACATTTTTCTCCTAAAGAAGCATATTCCTCATTACATTTTTGCAATTTCATGAAGCTGGCTTCTATTTGGTTATATTTCTGATCAAATGTTATGGTGAGATTGTTTAACTACTTAGATAAAAATGTGAAGCATATTTAGATTCTTGTTGCTTTTGCAACTGCTATTATATAAACAATTAGTTTAATGTATATTTCATTTTGTTGAGAGGCAGTTTGCTTTCTGTATGGACTAAAAAACTAGGCCAGGAAAGATCTAATGGCCCACACCATCAAAAATGCAGTCCAGGCAATTGGAGTTTTAATGACTCACTGCCCACAAAAAAAATCCCTGACTAGCTTTATAATCAAATGTAAAATTCTTTGGAGGCATATTGAGCAAAATTTCAAAATTTTTTTTATCATGACTTTCCTTCTTTGTAGTTTCTTCCTTCTATCCCCCAAAGATCTAAACCAGGAATTTACTAATTTTTTTTCTTTGCTTTAGTCATTTGTATTCCAGAGAGCACAATAGGGAAAAGGATACAAGATTGATTTTTTTATGTGTGTCCTCTTGAAAGCATAGTCTGGGGCATGACTACGTGTGTGTGTGTGTGTGTGTGTGTGTGTGTGTGTGTAGCAGGGTTGGAGGGTTTACAAAGCAATGGAAGCATACAGTTGATTTTCAGGCACAGGTTGGACTTTTGCGGGTCAAGGCAGACCAGATGAGTAGCTTATCTTGAGGGACGTAAGTAATAGACCAAATATAGAGCAGCTATTTCAGGAATCATGTAGGTCATTTAATTATCCATTATGATTGAGTGGCTAATGCTCTTTTGGCAATTACATGACCTCTCTTATTCTTGAAACCTTTCCAGGCCCTCGTGGGTTGAATGACCCACCAGTCAGTGCTTGCAGACTTCATTCCACCCAGAAGGAAAGGAGATGCTGGAAACTACAGGCATTTAGAAATGGCTGTACTTTCTTTACCGACCACTACTTTGAATGTCCTTTGTACAGCAGTCAATGATAGGCAACTGGTTTTGAAGTCAACTTTCCTTCATTGTCTGCAGGAGCAAGAGGTACATTGGTCTTCACAAGAGGAACTTGTGGCAAAACAAACTTTAATACCAAAGTTGGCTATGATGATATGGTAATCACAGGTTCGGTACTATAAGAACAAGTATTATGGTATTAAAACTAGTGTTTGAGATCTGTCAAACCAATCACCATTACCAAACTCTGAAATTAGTTAAGCGATTTTTTCCCATAACACAACATAATGCTATTGATGATACAAAAAACAGATTTAAAAAGATCACTGAGTAAAATTAGCTCAGTTTAAATTGACTAATCATTATTTATTCAAATAAATAATCAAGCTAAAACATTTAAATGAAAAGGCCACTTTAAAATTGAGATACTGACCCAGAACAGAATAAATCTAGAACATGTAAATTAATGTTTCTCACTTTTTTATTTAATCATCAAAAAAATCACTATTTTCAAAGAAAACTCTTTATTCTTGCTAAATGGTAGTAATACTTGCTTTTTGTAACTATAGTGATTTGTCAAATAATTCTGAGAAAAGAAAATAATGTAGATTTCTTATTCTTTAGATTAAGAACAGCTTTGGTGGAGAAAGTGAACACACCATAATCAAACTATTTGTAGAATTTGACAGAAATGCACAAACAAAATTCTGTATTCTTAGCAAAAATGGAAAATTAAAGGTATATAATTATTCTCTAGTGTTCTAATAATTTAAGATCATAGGCTTAAAAGCAATAATTTAGTTAGGATAATACACAAGCACATCATTTAAGTAGAAATCATTTTCATTGTTTAGGAAAAAAACCAAACCCACAAGGTTGTCTATTCCTGGTGCAGTAAAATTAACGATGTTCCCAAACAAATTTATTAAATTATTTCTGGTAGAAATCTTAAGCTAATCTGTTTGGTTTTATTTTCATTTTGATGTTGGGTAATATTAACAGATGCAAAACTGAAGACATTAATTGGTGTTTATAACCTTTGGTCCTTCAGAAATAGAAGCCTTTTCACTTAAATTTTAAATCTTTTAAACCAATTTTACTTTGATGTCTGGCTACTTAGAGACCTATGAGAATGCAGTCAGTGTGCATTATAATAGCTCTTTTCTGTTTAAAAACATTCGTTCCCTCATTGTACTTTTTAAAATTTTTGTAGTGGTGATGAGCAAAAAATGAGAAAGCAGAATTTACAATAAAAGCAAAAGATATAGCTTAAACTCAACGATCACAAATAAGGGGTATAGTTACTATACTTGGAATTTGAAGAGGAAAGCAAGGATATAAAGCAAAATGTGATGTTTGATTTTTTTTATTGATAAATTGTTTTTTTTATTAATCCTCACCAAAGGATATTTTTCCATTGATTTTAAAATATATTTTTATTGATTTCAGAGAGGGAGAGAGAGATGGAAATATCAATGATGAGAGAGAATCATTGATTGGCTACCTCCTGCACACCTCCTGCTGGAAACCGAGCCCTCAACCCAGGCATGTGCCCTTGACTAGAATTGAACCTGGGACATCTCAGTCTGCAGGCCAAAGCACTATTCACTGAGCCAAACCAGTTAGGTAGGGCTCCATTGATTTTTTAGAGTAGGGGAAGGAGGGAGGGTGAGAGACAGCGATAGAGAAACATCAATGTGAGAGAGACACATCGATTGGTTGCCTCCTGCACACCCAGACCAAAGCCGGGATTGAGCCTGCAACCCAGGAACATGCCTTGATCGGAATTGAATCTGGGACCTTCCATTCCATGGGCCGACACTCAATCCACTGAGCCAGCCAGCTAGGACATAAAATGTTATTCTTTACCCTTCAAGAACTTTGTTGGATCACATTATTTTTTTTTCCGTTAAGAACCAGAAGTTTATGAATCAATGAGAAGAGGTGGTATTTATAATTTTAAAGACCTGAAAATTCATTGACTGTATAATTAGTGGGAAAATCTATAGGTTAATAATTCCATAGAATATTTTTTTACTTTGTTGAAATGATTTTTAAAATAATTTTTAAAAATTTTCAATTACAGTTGACTTATAAGATTATAAAGGTGTAAAGCATAAGTAAACAATAATAAGAAAAAAACCAGAGTGATTAAATAAGGGAACATTCATAGTAGAAATATATACCTAAACACACATTTTAATCTAGACCAATCTTGTTTTCAGAAATTTACTCATTTTCTTGAGACAACTTTATTTCCATTTCAAAGTGGGAATATTAGTTTATCAATTTATTTCCTAGTATTGTTGATTGCAGTGAAATTGGAACACCAAAGAAGGAAGATATCCAAGATGATAAAAATAATTTAAAAGCAGAAAACTATCAGGAACAAAGATGACAGAAATAACTATTCTCAGAGAGAAAGGACTTAGGCATATGTCCTAAGGGTTCTGTAGTTCTTGATTTTGAGAAATCAAGAGGATCCACAGAATGCAGATGTCTTTGAGTTACAAAAATAACCAGATGTCCTTATTAGTAGAAGCAAATGTTTGCATCTTAATTTACACAAAACTATATGCAGAGGATCTCTGGAAGAAATATTGTGTAAATATGGCCACAAGAAAATTGTAGCATGAAAGGATCTGTCCTAAATACTTGATCATAAAGATTATATCTTGAAAAAGGAAAAAAAATATTTAAGGTATATGTAGATTTAAAGGCAAGAAAAAGATTTATATAGACTCACATGATAGGGGAATTTTTATTATGTATGTATCTCTATCCCAGTTTCCCCTGATGAATTTTTTTTCCTGTTATACAGGTCATTTAACTACTTTGTACACTGCCATTTTATTTTAAACAGTGAAAACATGAAACTCATTTTCCCCCCTGAACGAATGATAGTCATCTTAGTTCTGTCAAGGGAAACAACCCACAGTAGTATATACATGGCCCGTTTGCAAGCCAATTGGGATTTTAAAAATATTAACCCACATCCTTATAAATAGATGCTGTTTGATGACTTCATTGGGATGTTAAGCAGAATAAAATATAATACAAAATCTACTTGAAAGGGCAAGGTATGAGATATTTTTGTTTTTAAAATTAAGCCTTTAGAGTCAGAAAACCTTTAGAGTTTAAATGGACTATAACTTTTGATATGCAGCATATTAACATAATTACAAACTCATATACTCGGAGTTATTGCTAAGTTGATGTTCAAATCTTTGATTAAGAAGTCTCAAGGCTGAATGTGTTCAGACAGCTGTGTAATATATCTCCTATTCGCAAAGCAGAGATTAGTTTTACCTTTTTTTTTTTTGTCCCTATATTTATTGGTAGAAATTTGTCCTTCTCCTACAGCTATACTTTTTTCTTTTTATTGAATTTAATGGAGTGACACTGATTAATAAAATTAAACAGGTTTCAGGTGCACAATCCCACAACACATCATCTGTACACTGTGTTGTGTGTCCACCACCCCAAGTCTCCTGCCATCACCATATGCCCTCCTCCGTCTCCCCCACCTACAGCTATGCTTTTAATGATGAAATATTAAAATGCTGTATTATGACATATTCTGTAACTTAAAAGTTAACAAAAGCAGTGCTGCTCTTCATGCCCTTGCCTTGTCACTCTGGTGCAGCTCCTCCCCATCCCCCTTATCAGAGTATCTCAGTACTCGAGCTTGTTTATCTTAAAAGAGCAGGAGGCAGGCTTTTAGGGAGTAAGCTACATGTTCCAGTATAACAGGCACCAATGCTGTTTGACTTGAAAAACATTTGATCTCTTACATTAACAGCCCATGTCACTGTAATAGGGACGACAGCCGGGGTGTTGTTCCGTTTTCTGTTATTTTAGCTTTGAAATAACTGTTAGTGCTGCTCCAAAATCTTCGTGTTTAAAATTGTATATTGGCTGTCCCCCCAGGACTCGTAAGTAAACAAGGTGATATGTGTGGCCTCAGGGAGCATATTTTGTTAGCTTTGTTTTAAATAAGAACCTTGCCTATCTAAAGATGGTTTCTGACTGATTCCTGAGACTGTGCTGCATGGCTTTGCTTGTGTACATTTGCAGATATTGCAATATCTTAAAGCATATTTTTGTTTGTTACTAATGTGTATGTTCAGTAACTATTAATTATGAGCTTTCATATATTTTTCTTGAATAAGAAACATTTATTAGTTTTCTCATGAAGCTTAACTTCAAATGTCCTGTATAATTTCCCTAAGTACAGCAGTTGTTGAAAATGGCAAGCAAGAATTTAAGGGGTATGTTTGTTTAGACTTAAATGTTAATTAGCTTGTTTTTAAATATACTATTAGTGGTAATTTCTGTGCCAGGAATGGTTTGACAATTGGAATCAGCAGTATTTAAATAACAGAAAATATAATTTGAAAATATAATTTATAGTTTGACAGTTGGAATCAGGTAAGCAGTATTTAAAGAACAAAATATAATTTGTATAATTAAAGTAAAACAATGTTAAGAGTACCTCTTGTTTTAATAATGATAGAATAGCAGCTTATTATAGTAGTGGTGGAATGGCAGCAGACAATTTTATTCCTTTCTTCCTTTCCTTTTAGAGTAGGAAAACAAACTAGGTTTAATTTCAAGAACCTAGTTTGTTTTTTCCTACTCTAATTATTTTCTGATATGAGACAATACTACCAGGCCACCCAACACTTTCTTCTTTGAATTTAACCTAAAATACATCAGCCAGCACAAGCATAATTGGTTGAAAGGTAGCCATCTATCTGGGGAGTTCTTCTAAATACTGAACGTGTCATGTGCTTTGACATGACATATCTGTAATATCTCTGAATACAGAAAGCGCTTTCTGCACTAGCTGTAGGTGTTGAAGCAGAAGTGTGTTTTAAGAATGTGTGCTGTGCAAATTCTGGCTTGTGAGGTAATGACAAGTGTTTGCCTGAATAGACAATATATTTTTCCCCTTGAGGTCCCCACACACCTAGTTTCCCTCAAGCTCATCATCTCTGTCAGGTTAATCAATAGGCACCGTATGGCAGAGGGTCAGTAATCAGTGTCATCGTGCCTTTAAATCGTGTTGAAAATTTGCTTAAAGCCTGGGCCAATTAACATCGAGATGATGAATGGATGGGAAGATGGGAAGAGCCTGACGCTCAGGGGCTTTGTGAGGAGGAGATGCTCAGCTGTTGAGCAGCAGACACCAGCGAATAAAATCAGCCATTCATGTGAGCTCAGTCCACCCACTCTTAATGATAATGTCAATCTAGCAAAATATATACACATTGGAGTTGTCACAAGTTCATAAATCAAAGGAGTTTGTCAAAGGCATTCAGATTAACGAGGCAGCAGCAATAACAAGTCAAATTTGCATAGAGAATTGCTTGAATCTCAGTAAATTATGATCCTGTTTTTCATTTGATTATTTGCTAATGTCTCAAGAGGGAGAATGATTATATTAGCATGCAAAACCTACTCCAGAAGTAGAAATCTGAGGTATAGAAGACCAGCACACTATGACAATTAATCAGTTTCTGCATACTAGCATAAATGCACAAGGCCCAGAAATGAACTTCTTTTTTATTATTATTTCTCCTTGCTACTGATCCAAATGGTTCAGCTTGACAGAGACTTTATATTGCTTTAACAGTGTTCTGAATTGTGCCTGCAGGCAAGACATAGTTATGCAGCTATAACCAACCTATCCATCTGCCAACCAGATTGGAATTCTCCTATCCAAGGCTTCCATTAACCCCCACTGACAGCTCCAAACAGGATTAAGAATTTGGAAGCATAAAAAATAGTTGTTCTTTGCAAATATACACAATCCGTTTGCATTTTGAGAAAGGTTGCATCTGTAGTATTTTATAATTAGTGTTGGACAGTATATAATGGGGGGAAATCCTACTTTGCATTTTTTTTTTTACTTCTGTCACAGAGAGTAAAATAGTACTAATGAGAGTACTGTGTGTTTTTGTCCCTGAGAGTGCTTTCCATTATATCTGTGCTTCAGTTGGTGTATTACTTAAAAAAAAAAATCACTTCTTGAAAGCTTTAACTGGTGGATCTTGTTGAAGTTTAACACTTTAGGGAGGTTTGACATGGTTGTGGTTTAATCAAGTATGTCAAATGATAAACATGCTGGAGAAGCAGTGTTCATGAAAACATTATTTTATGAGGTCCTCCCTAAAACTGGTTCTTGAGTAGGATTTTTCAGTCAGCTTCTGAACTTAAGTGGCCTAAGTTTTCCCTATTGGACCCTCGAGGATTAATTTCTAAAAAATTTGAAATTATATGAAACACATATATATGCACGGAGTGTTTTACTTATACCACCTTTCATTGAAGAGCTTGAATAATTTTTATGTAGCTAAATTACGATTTAACCTTGTAGAAGTATAATTGTTTCTACTTTTAAAAACCGTGAATCATATATTTGAAGCTTATAATTAGCTCCAAATTATATAATAAGTTATTAGGGAAAATACTAATCCAATTACTAACTTGCCAGTCAAAGCCCACTCTATGATGTTTACAACTAGCTATTAGAAATTGGTCTCAAGGCTTTTTTTTTTTCATGTGAGTTTTCATTTAACATGATAATGAACAAATGATTCAATTTTAAAAATGTGTTTATAATCTGAGTTATAATTCACCACAATTTACCTGCTTGGCTAAAATGATATAATTTCCCTGGTTACAGAGTCCTTTGAATTCTCCCAATGAAAAATGTTGCATAGGTGGAGAATGTTACTTTTAGTTTGAGAGCTAGTTATTTCATTTATAATAGATGTCTATTCAAACAGGCTGAGGCTCTGGTGCTCCATCCAACCTTAAGCAAAATGCTTACTCAAAGATTATTATAAGCCATTTTGAGTGGCTTGACTTTTCGTCACTGTGTAAATTAGTTTAGTTTTTCATTTGATTATATAATCAGCTCTTAATTATCCATGTCATCAGGAGTGTGTGTGTTCAAATAGATAACTGAAAACAGTAAATAAGCCACTTACTACATCATGGAGAATATTGCCCCAGTCATGAAACTGCTGTTTGCTACTTTCAGACCCTCTCTAATTTCTTATTCTAGACTCTTAAAAGTTAGTAATGCTTTGCTTATCCACAGAAGAACTTTTCCTTCTTAATCCAGAGTCTGAAAACTTTATCTATAAAGAACCAGATAATAAACATTTGAGGCTTTATGGGCCATAGGATCTCTGTCATGCTACTCACTTCTGCCATTGTAATGTGAAAGCAGTCATAGACAGAAGACAAATGAATGAAGTGGCTAAGTTTCTATAAAACTTTTGTTTGCAAAAAGAAACACTTTATTTAAAGCAGGAGCTTGCTAACTCATGCTCTAAGTTAATATACTGGCATTATAAGTGGTGGTATGGTAGGACTGTAGTTGGGCTGTCAGTTTGAAGTTTCTCTTCTATGAAAATCATTTTTAAAGCTAGCTAGACAGTGTGGTATAGGGTTTCGATTATTTTTTAAGCCCTTATTGTTATCTATATATTATCTAATGTGTTGGGAGGTAGAGGGAGTCACAAAGACTTTGCCCAACCAGTTTTCAATTTTAGGGATAGTTAACATGCAAACATTTATCTAACGAAGTATCAAATTCTGTGGACCAAGATAAAAATGTTAAGGAATTTTCAGTAGAGTAAATGGGGTAATATAGTATATAATGGGACTATATAGTATATAACTAGAGGTCCCAGATTACTAGAGGGATGTCCAACTGGTAGTTGGACATCCCCCGAGGGCTCCCCAGATTGAAGAGGGTGCAGGTTGGGCTGAGGGACACCACCCCCCCCCCCAGCACAAATTTCATGCACTGGGCCTCTAGTCATTAGCATATTAAGCTTTGATTGGTTGGACAACAGGACACTTAGCATATTAGGCTTTTATTATATAGGATACCTGCTCAGAAGTTATGCGTCAAAATAAAATAAAATAAAAATAAAGGGTGAGGAGAAATAAAATTGTGGATATTGGCTAAATGGTTACTACTCAAACTTTTAGCTCAGGTCACTATTTTTCACTGTATAATTCAGTATAGAAGAGTTTACCATCAATTTTGTTTCAGGCCCCCCCCCCCAATAATCTCAGATCACAAGTTGCATTCAGTTGTCATGTCTCTTTAGTTTCCTTGAACTTGAAACTAACCGTTACTTAGTCTTCCTTTGAATTAATGACCTTGGCTTTTTTTTAAAAAAAATTTTTTATTGATTTTTTACAGAGAGAAAGGGTGAGGGACAGAGAACTAGAAACATCGATGAGAGAGAAACATCGATCAGCTGCCTCCTGCACACTCCACACTGGGAGTACATGCCCTTGACCGGAATCAAACCCGGGACCCTTGAGTCCGTAGGCCGACGCTCTATCCACTGAGCCAAACCGGTTTTGGCAACCGTGGCTTTTTTTGTTAAGTACAAACTTTATAGTTTTTCCCTCAATTTGGTTTTGTCTGATTTTTTTTTCATGATCATATTGAGATTGTGTATTTTTGGCAAGGAATCGCATATGGCAATGTGTTCTCAGTACATCATATTGAGAAGTGGGATCTACCAGATCTCTCCATGTGTGGTTACTGCTTTTACTTTTGTAATCATTAAATTATCTTCTGGAAAAATATTGTGGCATTATGTAACTGTACTATTATTTGGCTTTCACCTGCTAATTTGTGTGATGAGTCTTGCTTGCGTTAATTAGTTACCCTTAAATAGAACTTATTGAACATAATTTAGCTTGACGTCCCAGGGCAGTTGTGAACATTGCTTATTAGGATGCATTATAGTTAAGTATACAAAGAATAACTGTGCTGCTGAGCTCTTCGGGTGATGTTGGAAAGTGCACAGGCTTTGAGAACCAGAGGTGACCACTTAGGCATACATGGCCATTTCATATACACCAACACCCTCAAGACTTTTCATCTCTTATTCACTGGCATTCTGGCTCTCCTCTTTACTATTGTGAGGATATCTTAATTCTTGCTCTGGATACCAAGACTGTTTAAAGTCACTATGTCTATTTTATATAACAGCATAGTTGAATTTTTGTATTGCTTTGCTTCCTCGTGATGGATAGTCCAGGGTAGAAAATGTTGGGTCAGTCTATCCAAAAAGAACTAGCTATAACAATGTTTTTAAGAAGTATCCTTTTTACCAACATATGTATAAATGAAATCTTTGCCCTGGTGGGAAAGATGCTCCTCTGTGTTCTGCTCTCAGGCAGTAATTATCCTTGAAGCTCCCTTCCCTTTTTCATACCTTAGATGTTCTCATAATACCCACTCAATAGTTCCCTTCTAAATCAGATAAAATAGAGGGTCAGGAAGAAGAAAATTGGGCATATGGCTAGATAGTTACTATTCAACCTATAAGGTTCAAATCACTATTTTTATTGTTATTTTTATTTTTTAATCCTCACTCAAGGATATTTTTCCATTGATTTTTTTAGAGAGAGTAGAAGGGGGAGAGAGAACATCCACGTGAGAGACATCAGTTGATTGCCTCCCACACCGCCCTTACCGTGAATCAAACCGAGCCTGCAACTAGGTACGTGCCCTTGACCAGAATTGAACTGGGGACCCTTCAGTCCAAAGGCTGATGCTCTATCCTAAGTCATACTGGCCAGGGCCAGATCACTATTTTTCAATGTGTAATTTAGTATAGAGAGTTTGCCATCAATTTTGTTTCATCCCAAGCACTTATAGAGTAAAAATGTGATTTATAATATCTTTAGTATAACAAATTTCCACCAAAAAGTAATTAGGCTTCCAAGTTTATTATAATGACATTTTAACAAAACATAATTCATTTTGAAATATGGGCTCTTACTTTGAATTAAACAGGTTTTGATTATCTGAATAGGTATTTTATTTAAAGAAAGGTACAACTTCATGATCTAGGGAATAGTTACTTGTAAATTATAAGTTTATAATTGAATACTGGCTTAATTGAATACAGTTATAATTGAATACTGGCTTAATTGAATACAGTTATAATTGAATACTGGCTTAACTTTTTATTATATAAGACATTTAATTTTAGTATTTAAAACAGTGATCTGTACTTAAAAAAAAAGTTTAATACAGGCCTACTTGGAGATATTGCGGGTTCAATTCCAGGCCGTCGCAATAAGGTGAGTCTAGGCATACTTCAAACATATTGCGGATTTGATTATAGGCCACCATAATAGTGAGTATCTCTGTAAAACAAGCGATAATCTTTTGCTGGTGGAGTGTCTTGCCTTCATTTTGTAGTAAGACTAGGTATGCCTTTATACAAATTGACCTTTGCCCTTCTTTGATTCTCTTATAAGAGTATATATTGCTAGTTTCCTTATTTGGAATGCATAATGGTCATTAACTATATCTCTTCCTCATTTTTTTTTGGTAGATAGTCCTTTTTTCAAAAAGGGGAGAAAAGCACTTAGAACTCTTCAGTTATTATCTGTCCCTCATTTGTACCATAGCATTTTTTTTTCTTTGTCTTAATTTTAGGGACCTTTACCTTAAAGTGACCATCACAAATATAAACATCAAGTTAAACATCACAAGAGATTTCTGTCCAAACGGAACACCTTAGTTCCAACAGCGTACAAAGGATCAGTATTGGCCTATCAAGCCAACTAACAGTAGTGCATGAAGCACCCACAGATATTAGCCACAGAGGTGCAAGGGCCTTTAAATGATAAATTTAACTTTAATGTCTTCAAAAATACAATATTTGATACAAACTGGAAAAGTATAACTAATATCTAAGGTTTTAAAAAATATATATTTTATTGATTTTTTACAGAGAGGAAAGGAGAGGGATAGAGAGTTAGAAACATCCATGAGAGAGAAACATCGATCAGCTGCCTGGTACATGCCCTTGACTGGAATCGAACCTGGGACCTTTTCAGTCCGCAGGCTGACGCTCTATCCACTGAGCCAAACCAGTTTCGGCAATATCTTAAGTTTAAAATACAGCTATGATCCTATATTGTACTAATGATTTCATACCTGTATGAAAATTTTTAGGTAAACTTATGTGTAGGAAAGAATTTATGGATCTAAAAATAAAGTCACTGACCACTTAGAATGTGATGAATATATGTAATATAACAAATTTATCAACTATAAATTTTCTTTTGTTTTAATCTATTTTTATTGATTTCAGAAAGGAAGGAAGAGGGAGAAAGAGATAGAAGCATCAATGATGAGGGAGAATCACTGATCGGCTGCCTCCTTCCTGCCCCCTACTGGGGATTGAGCCTGCAATCCAGGCATGTGCCCTGACCAGGAATTGAACTGTGACCTCCTGGTTCGTAAGTTGATGCTCAACTGCTGAGCCACACCAGCCAGGCCCAACTGCTAATTCTAAAATATTAACATTACAAATGTAATTGTGGAAAATAGAACCCAAATAATATCTATCTGTTTGGATTTTCTGTGTTTTGCCTTACAGATATTGGTTTATATGTGTTGATGACCAGATTTTTTAAAATTATTTTTTATTGTGGTAAAATACACATAATATAAAATTTACCTTCTTAACCACATTTAAATGTATGGCTCAATGGTATTGAATACATTCCTTACCCCCATATAACACTGGGGGTCTTGATCCGGCATCTAGAAGGGTTCAGGAAACCTGGAGAAGAGGCTGTGTATAAATTAAATAAGAATCCAGAGACAAAACATAATTTTGAAAAGCATTTGGAGGGGCAGAGGAGCTTGGCGGAAGAAACCAAGTTCTCTTTGTCTCAGGACCCTGGCTTTTTATTAACACAATCTGTCCTAAGGCAAGGTGGAGATACACACTTCAAAGGGTAGGGTTAGGTACAGAATCCATTGTCAGATTGGGGAATTGCCTGCTGCTGTTTAGTTGTTTGGCCAGTAGGAGGCAATAACATGTAGATTAAGATGCCCTAAGCTGTCTGGCAGCAAACAATCACCCCTTTCAGGTTTGGGGAAATGCCTTTAGTCATTCCAACAGGCAATAACGTGACTCAACCCTTGTTGAGTCTCCAAGTTCCATCACTCTTTTGATGAAACTCTTGCAGTTATGACATGCTGGAATTAGCTTCTGGCACCCATACATCTTCATAACTTTTTTTACTTTGTAAAATTGAAATTTTCTATAATTAAATAATTGTCTATTCATCCCTTCTCCCAGTCCCTGGCAACCACCATTCTACTTTTTGTCTCTATGATTTTGACTATTCTAAGTATCTCAGAGAAGTCTAATCATACAATATTTATCTTTTTTGTTACTGGCTTAGCATAATGTTCTCAAGGTACATCCATGTTATAGTATATGTCAGAATCTCCTTCCTTTTTAAGGCTGAATACTATTCCATCATATATGTATGCCACATTTTGCTCTTCCGTCATCCATCCATGGATATTTGGATTGCTTCAATATTTTAGCTATTGTGAATAATGCTGCTATGAACATGAATGTACAAATATTTCTTCAAGACTCTGTTTCCAGTTTTTTAGGGTATATATACCCCAAAAATAGAATTGTTGGATCATATGGTTACTCTACTTTTAATTTTTGAGGAACCACCATATTATTTTCCATAGCAGTATATTTCCAAAAAAAGTACCATTTTATATTACCAATAGTGTGTAAGAGTTCCAATTTCTCAACATCCTCACCATTCTGGTTTTCTTTGTTTGATAGTAGCCTTGTAGTTTTGTGAGGTGATATTTTCTTGTAGTTTTGATTTACATTTCCAAAATGATTAGTGATGTTGAACATCTTTTCATGTGCTTTTTGGCCATTTGTATATCTTTTTTAGGGAAATGTCTATTCATTGGATTGTTTGTAATTGTTGGTTGTTGTTGTTGGGTTGTTTGTTATTGTTGGTTGTTGAGTTTTACAGTTTCTCTACATATTCAGAATATTGATCCTTTACCAGATATATTATTTGCAAATATTTTTCGATGTATTGTTTTCACACTGTTGACATTTAGAATTCTAAACTTGTTGTCAAGAGAAATATCTTTTACCCCCCTCTTTTTAAGTATTTAAAAATTTCATTGACATTTTAGGGTCTTCTAGCTGCTATTTGAGTTGATAGTAGCAAGAATGGACTCTGATCCTAAACTACTAGTGAAATTGTTTTGAGCTAAGTACTATGCTATTTTTTAATTTTTTTATATCCATGAATTTTTTTTTATTAAGGTATTATATGTGTACATAGCTTACCATTGCCCCCCACCTCCCATTCATGCCCTCCCTTCCCAACTATGCTATTTTTAATAAAGAAAATCAAATTTGAGAAGAGAAGGAAGAGAAAGAATTGCTTTTTAGAGTCCAGACTTTGAGAACATGTACCTACCAAACGTTTACTATAGTTTAAAATTATTTACAAATGAAGTTAACAGTGGTGGTTTAAGTTTATGTGAGCTAAGTGTAGACTGGAGTTTACTTGTGTCCAGTGTCAACCTGCATTTTCAAAGAGCAATAAACCAGACTTTTAAGAATATGATCTGCTGGGCAGTGCTTAAATATATATAAAATACTTTTCACCTAGACCCCAACATACGTATTTATATACATGGGCATATGATTCCTTTACATAAGTGTATGTCTGAATGTATATAAATCTTCATATAAACAAATGCGTAAGTAAGTGTACATGGTATCTAGCTTACAGGATTAGAAATGTAATTTAGTTTACTCCCACAGAATAAGATCGAAGATAATGAGAAGTGAATTAAAGCTTACTTTCTTTCGCAGAATTCCTCAGAGAGAGAAGACTGTAATAATGGCGAACCCCCTAGGAAGATAATACCAGAGAAGAATTCACTTAGACAGGTATGAAATTCAGTCTTACTTAAAAGGTTATCAACAACTAAACAAAAGACAGGAAACCCTTAATTTGCCATTCATTAAGCTTGGGAGCTTAAATTAAGAGTACTTTGAAGTTGGTGTGGCTATAGCCACCAATTTCAATCAGGTAACATTGTCTCCCAATCTTTAAAAAATATCCTAGATATCCCAGCTGTGTAGCTCTGTTGGTAGGGATGTCATCCCATCCACCAAGAAGTCTGCAGGCTCCACCCTGGGCCAGGGTTCATACAGGAGGCAGCCAGTCTACGATGTTTCTCTCTCACATCAATGTTTCTCCCTCTCTCTCTACCTCTTTCTGTCTCTCACCCTCATCCTCTTCCTCTCTTTCCTTATCCCTCCTCCTCCCCCTCTCCCTTTCCCTTCTCTTTCTAAAACCAATAAATATATCCTCAGGTGAGGATTAAAACTATATAGTATATAATGTAGGAATACAGTTGCTTCAGCAGTAAAAACAAAATCAAAGGAAAGTTTTCTTTTTTAGGAAAAATAATTTGAAATGCTTCTTAAATGCAGATAGCATAATAGTTGCCTTTAAACCTTATTTCCCTTTAAGATTCTCCATACATTAAAAAAATTAATAATCAGCCAAAACCAGTTTGGCTCAGTGGACAGAGCGTCGGTCTGTGGACTGGAAGATCCCAAGTTCGATTCTGGTCAAGGGCACGTACATTGGTTGCGGGCACATTCCCAGTGGGGGGTGTGCAGGAGGCAGCTGGTCGATGTTTCTCTCTCATCGATGTTTCTAGCTCTCTATCCCTCTCCTCTCTGTAAAAAATCAATAAAATATATATTTTTAAAAAGAAGTAATCAGAAGGGAATCTGTCTATGGTGAGTTTGCTCCTTCTAATCTGGTTAGTATTTGTTTTGCCTTTCCTAGCCATAAAGGCCATTATTGATGACAGTTTTAAAAAACTTTTTTACTCACCACTCTCCTCACACTCTCCACATATAACACATTGAAAGTTCTTTGAAAGTTCAATTCCATAGTGCTTTAAAAAAAAATTAAAATGTTAAAAAAAAATCTGGTAAAAAATATTTGTTCTTCTCAACTGCCTGTAGCAGCAACTTCTACCATCTTCAATCTTCCAGTGGCAACAAAAACAAATTCTTATAGTGTTGTCAGAGAATAGGTATAACACCTATTAATTTTTTTTGACATGTGACATCTTTTTTTGTATTTTTTTAATTGAAAAATTATCCCATCTATTCATTTTTAATATAACATTGGACAAGTTGATCACCAGAAGTCTAATAAGAATAATTTTAATTTACTTGCATTTATGGCATTATTCTAGGAAAAAAGAGATCTAATATTTATTGAGTAACCACCATGAACCTCATACTTATTTCATTTAATTCTCATGATAATCCTGTAAAGTTGTTAGTTATGATTTCTTATTGATTGATAAAGAAAATGGAGGCTTAAAGAAATAGGATGGCTTATTTAGCTGGTCAGTGATCTGAAACCCAGATCTCTGTTGTCGAAATGTTCCTGCTTCTGTCCTCTGACTCCAGTTTGTATACAGTGTTAATTTAGGGGAAAGGTACTTGAACCTGCGACACTCATTTTTTATTTTATTTGCTATATGTTACACCCTTATTTAGAGATAAACACCTGATCTGTAAATGTAAATAAGTAGCAATATTCAATATTTAGAGCAATATTGAATAAGATAAATTTGGAGATAAACAACTGTCAGCAAACAATGACATGACAGAAAGTTTTGGCAACTTTATTTAAGCTAACAAACGAATTTTCACTCTGCAAAGTTATAAATTAATTTTAATAGGCTGATCCAGATGGTCCATTTGGAAAATGGATAGGCTGATCTGTTGAAAATTAAACTAAATTTATCTCTCTCATACTTCAAACTGAAGCAAGAGAGAGAATCGTGCCTATTAAGTCCAGCACATACAGATGGACCAGCAGGTCACACATGGGACTAATCTATTCATTTTAAAAATAAATGCATACATTATTAAATCATTTTCTACTTTCAAGATCTGTTGTGTGCAGTATTTGAAAGGAATGTGGTGTTGTTCTGTTTTCATTGCTTTTTAGCAGGTTCACTCCACTTTAATTTAGCCGTTTTTGTCTTTTTCTCCCTCCTAGTGCTCCAAAATGATTTTTCTGATACTGTCAGTGTTGAGGTCCAAGCTCTGGAGACTATTTAGGTCAAGAGGCGCTCCCCACCCCCTTTCTTTGTGAAGGGTTCATCTCCATTCTCTTTGTGAAGAGCATGAACTCCGTGTTCTTGGAAAGAGAAATGGCCTTTAGAAACCGGGAAGTAGGAGACCCTCCTGGGGCCCTCGGAGTCTTTTAGCTTCTGGGTGTTTTAACAGCCCCATGAATGCAGATTTGTAAATTTATTGCAGTGCCATCTGGTTTTTTGCTCGAACCAGATTACTGTTGGCTTGTGTCTGTCTATTGTGGTGGTCACTCCCTGGGAGCTTGCCCTCTCAATCTTAGGGAAGAGTGATGAATATCAGGGGTCAATAGAAGTGGGTCACAGGGCAGCTGTCCAAGACTGCCCTGAACTTGATTACCCCACTGTTGATTTTTTAAAATACAGGCCATACTATATAAGCTGTTTAAACTCTCTTTTCTCTAGTGCGTATGACAATAATGAAGTGCCATTTGCTTGTGTTACCCCCACTGCTGCGTTAGTAAAATTATGCAGATAAAAAGGAGCTAAGGCTGCCTCTCACATAGTATTGATGTGAGTAGAATTTGCTTGTAGGCCAATCCCTTAATGTGAAATTCTTTTCCAGATATTTTTAATGGGATTTCAGGAACTCTTTCACCATTGATTTTAAAATGCTCAGTTACCTTCTAACAAGTTTAGTAGTATTTTAAACTAATTTTGTAGTTTACACATATTATTCTAACGTATGATTTTACCATTGTTCATACAGTATGACCACTATGTGTTAGTCTGGAGTTATTTAATTATTGTAGGAGCTGAAAAGGGGGTTATTACAGATCTTACAAGCATTAAAAGAATAATAGAATAAACAACTTTAAACCAAAAATTTGGCAACTTAGATGAAATGGGCAAATTCCTTAAAAAATACAATTTACTGAAACTAACACAAGGTGAAACACAAGGATAGGAAGAAAGAGGGAGAAAATTGGAATAGCCCCATGTCTGTGAAAGAAATTTAATTAACTATCAAAAGGCCCATATGGTTTCACTGGTGAATTGTATCAAACATTTAAGGAATAAATAATACCAATCTTTTACAAACCTTTCAAAATATATAGAATAATAGAACACTTCTTGGCTTGATTGTGAGGCCACCATAATCATAATTCTAAAACCTGACAAAAGACATTAGCAGAAAAAGAAAATATTGAAGGAGAAAGTCAGGAGACACTGCTTTCTGCACCACTCAGTCATTTTTGAACCTGCTTTTCCATTTCATTTCCAACATCAGAAGGCAGCAGAGTTGGGGAGAGAGATGTGTGAGGCGGGGAAAAGCAGTGCATCCTTTTAATTTCCTAAGTTTCAGAATAATTTTACCTCTTGGCACTAAGTAAAGTGTGAACTTTTACTTAAAGGATGTACCAAGTAGCTACAATTTTTTTCTATTTTTATTCCTAAAATGTGAAGCCAAGGAAACCATAGCAACTGTTTTTATAGCTTTTATTCATATCTGCAAACAAGGGCAAAGGCCTGGGAGGATACAGGAAAGTGCTCATTACTTTTTTAAAATGTAGCCTTACAACATGCAACTCCTTCTTTGCTTCACATTGGTGCTAATAGGATCTGTCAGCCCTGCCTTTCTTGTAATTGAGTAAATTGTGACCTCCGTCTAATCCTTCCCCACCCCCCATTCCCTTTGTGTATGTGTCCACTTACCATCCTGAGAACGTGGGCAGTGATAAATAAAGCATTGAGTAGAGCTCTCTCAATGCTTTGAAAGCAGCATGATGCCAGCCCTCTAGTTATATTTCTTTAAGTGTTTACGTTTTTCTGTATTCTTTCTCTTGTGTAGCTGGAACCCTGGGGATGCAAAGCCATGAGAGAGGCCAAGAAGCTAACAAAGTAGCTGTCTCCCTTGTTAGTTTGTTCCTTTATTCTTTCAAAACAAGATAAAAACCATCTGGCTCAGGGCATTACATTTTCCTCCCCCATGCACCTCTATAGATGGAGACTTCACCTGCAGTGAGGGTTCACATTGATTAGGGAGGGAGCAGTAATTCAAGCTTCCATCCTCTTCAAGGATACTTTGCAGTCTTTAAAGGTGCTGACCCACTGAGTTAAACTGTCAAGGGAGGATAAAAAAGTATCTTCATCCCAGGAGGTAACAGCTGCCAGGTTTTCAACACCTTGCACACTGTTGGAAAAATGTCACAATTGTCAGCTAAAAGAAAAATGACTCTGTTGTCATCTTCTGTTAATGACTGGGCCTTATCAAAGGAACTACATAAGTCTTTAAAAGGAGTAAGTAGCTGTTTTCCTTGCCTATCACAACCCCCCTCCCCAAATTACTGTGTTCTAAACATTACCTTGGAAGAGATCCCACAAAAAAAGCAGTGAAGAAGTTAAAGTGAAAACATCCAGCATAAGCATGGAAGTGATTGGCATAGCTCCTTATACAGTTGGATGAATAGGAGGATAAAGTACATCACTGACACAGAAAATGACATTATAGTGTGTATTAACAAAACAACAACAACAAAGTAATTCCTAAGCCAGTGAACAGAGAAAACACACTGTATTTCTGCTCTTTAGAGGACAATTTGTTTTCACGCAGCATCCAGATGGGTGAAGACCATGACATTTCTTTTTTCAAGAGAGACACTTTTCTTTCTTTAAAAACAAACAAACTCACCGATTTACTTCCTTTAATAGCTCCGTAATGCTTGTATATGATTTCATTCCCTTCTTTCTGATTTGATTGATGAGGGAAAGGTTTAATGAAGTCCCTGATATCAGGCAGGCAGGGTTTTTTTTCTATTTGTTTTAGGTTAGTCATTTTAATTGTGTTGAGTAATTAGAAGGTACACACAGCCAAGGGAGCTTTGTTCTGATAATTGCTCAAGAAAACCCATTCTCTCTCTGCCAGTTGCTTTGTGTTAAGACATTTCTCCCCCTAGTGGCAATAGTAAGCATTTGACTTGGCAGTAGGCAAGGTGTAATTGTAATGTGACAAACTATGCTTAAGGGACTATCTTGTAAATACTTTAGTTTGGGTTTGGCATTATTTCATTATATATGTGTTTTTCCCCCCTGTGAAACTTCCTACCTCCGTTTTTTGTTTTGTTTTTTGTTTTTGTTTTTCCTGAGGTGCTTTGGGCTTTGGATGGGAAAAAATTGCCTGAGATGTTTATTAAAAAAAATCACAGTGCATCCTGGGTAATGTTTTGCAGCTTGACTTAATTTTAGTAATCTGTTTTAATTACCTATTTATAAAAATGTTTTTGCATTTGTAGACATTATTTAATACTTTGGAAGAAGCACCTCATTTGAAATAAATAAATCAATTGTATTTATTTTAAACAGTGCATGCAAAAGACCTTAAAGGTAATTAATGTAGGTCTCTTAAGTAAGACAAAAGTGATCTTTCCAAGTCTGATGAAGTGATTTGTTTATTTAACTTCCCACTTTGGCTGAATCCTTCAGAGTCTAATAACTTTTTTTTTTTAAAAATATGGTTTGGCAATTTGTGTCTAGCTCCAAAAACCCTTCTTTTAAAAGCAGCAATTTAATAATCAGCTTTCTTAAAATTACTTTGAGGAAGGAAAACTACATAGGGGATTGGTGTTTTGTTTTATTTCAGTGTAATCATGCTTTGATAAATTATGTAATCAGTGACTTAGTAGAAAAAATATTATTGAACTCCTGGGTTGCAATGACCATAAAAATTGTATTTTCATATAGAGACTTGAGATATTGTGAATAAATTATAAAGGAAACAGCTTATATGCTGATTGAAGTTCATATGGGTCCAATTCATTTTGTGTTGAGTGCTAAATCTGGCTGTACCATTAAGAAGAAAAGAAAATGGGATGGGAGGGTAGCCTATTGTGCCCAGTTGTATAAACCCTTAAAAATCTGCCCTAAGAGCAACATGGAATGAGATCAGATAGAGCTTTGCATCTATTGGATGAGATTCAGTAGATCTGTGTGACATTTTTAAAGCCTAATTCCAGCTTTCTTAGATGTCGCTTTGTAGTTTGCCTTTTCTGACCCATATTCTTGCTGGGGACTTGATTTGATGTTACCATATATCTGATAGTCCCTGTCCCCCTCTTCCCCACCCCCCCAATCACTAGCCATTTTCATTATACTATATCTTGTTTTGCTATAGGGCTGCTGAACAGATTTCTTAAGCAGCTTTTTGCAAGGTTAAAAGAATGCAGCCTAGTAACAAGTTTGTGTCATTTTAAATATATACCTTCTAGTAAATAAGGAGAAGTCTAGCAATCAATCCCTTTTAGTGTGTTATATGTTTCACCTGACAACTAAACCTTCTATTGATTAGCCATTACTTTGTTAGATAATCCTATGTCATTGAATCCATTGTAAAAAATTAAACTCTTTAAAATGTTTTACCCTAGCAGCAGTCTGAAAATTGAAAACTTGTTCAGAATTACAGCCTGCTTTCACAAAGGTAGTTTTCATCAAGGCATCTTACTGGTTTACGCTTATGTGCCTTGTATGCAATATAAAAACATATTAAAGTACTCCAACGCAAAACCCTCTGCCTCTGGTTCAGCGGTGAAGCTACCTTTTCAAACGTTGCAAGGGGACAGGACCTAACTTGCTTGTGGCTATTATACTCACTAGTTTAATTATAGCCTGGAGGGACTCTTACAATAGTAAAATAGTGAGTATAAAATACTGAACTTTTTAGCCTTATGCCAAAGTGATCTAAGGACTGTGACAAGTTTTACTTTACTAATCTACGTAACTCCCTTGGGAGCTAAACAAGGTCATATACCCATTTTACAGATGGAATGTCTAGAAAATAAAAACCCATATAAAGCCTTATTCTGGAAACTTCTATAAACCTAGAATAGGTTTCCTGAATCTATCTAATGTCCCCCTGAGTATACTCATTTCTAAGGGGAAAAGGAATTTTGTAGGAAAACAAATCGGTTTTCTACCTGCCCCCAAAATATAGTATAATATTTTTATTAATTAACTGGATAAACCTATGGTATTATTCCCCTAAAACAGTGTTTTCCAAAGTGTGGTACGCGTACCCCTAGGGTACGGGAAGAGTTTGGTGGGGATATGCACTGCACCGTGCTTAGCTGCGCCTAATTCTACATTCTCATGAGTCAAGTCAAGACAGTCTTGTGAGGCATGAGATGGTCCGGTGTGCAAATAAATGTTATTTATAATATAACTTTTATTTATATTTTATTATGAATAATTTTATTTTTCATTTATTATTATTTTGTGTATGTACCAAAAAAATAAAAAATAAATATATTTTGATTGTTATTAAAATACATCCATTTTTGCCGAAACCGGTTTGGCTCAGTGGTAGAGCGTCAGTCTGCGGACTGAAAGGTCCCAGGTTCGATTCCGGTCAAGGGCATGTACATTGGCTGCGGGCACATCCCTGGTAAGGGGTGTGCAAGAGGCAGCTGGTCGATGTTTCTCTCTCATCGACGTTTCTAGCTCTCTATCTCTCTCCCTTCCTCTCTGTAAAATATCAATAAAATATATTTAAAAAATAAAATAAAATAAAATACATCCTTTTTTTTTTTTTTGACAAGGGGTACTCAGCGTTACGAAAATTATAGAAGGGGTACACATATGTCAAAAGTTTGGGAAACACTGCCCTAAAACATTAACTGATTACTTTTATATTTTTATTAAAATAAAATTTTCATACAGTGAATTATGTAAATATTAATTCCATAAATCAATTAATTTTTGATAAGTCTATCCACCATGTAACCACTACTCCAGTCATGCTATTAAACACTTCCAGCTGAAACCGGTTTGGCTCAGCGGTAGAGCGTCAGTCTGCGGACTGAAAGGTCCTGGGTTCGATTCTGGTCAAGGGCATGTACACTGGTTGCGGGCACATCCCCGGTGGGAGGTGTGTAGGAGGCGGCTGGTCGATGTTTCTCTCTCATCGACGTTTCTAGCTCTCTGTCTCTCTCCCTTCCTCTCTGTAAAAATATCAATAAAATATATTTTAAAAAATAAAATAAAACACTTCCATTACCCAGGAAAGTTTCCTTGGTCTCCTTCCCAGACAACTTCCCCAAACCCAATGAATCAAATATGATCGGCTCACTGCCATAGATTAGTTTTGCCTTTTCTAGAATTTCATGTAATAATATACTTTTTTGGGGTCCGGTTTACTAAGTATATATGTGATTCATCTTTGCTGCTATGTATAGCAGTAATTTATTCTCTCGTTATATAGTATTTCCATTAAATAAGTATAGTGCAGTTTATTTTTTATTCTTTTGATGGACAATTTCCATTTTTATAAATGAAGTTGCTATGAATGTTCTTATAAAACCTTTTCAGTGAGCACGTATTGAATAATTTTTATGTGCTTATTGGCTATTCCCATATTTTCTTTTGTGATGTATCTTAAGTTGTTTGCCATTTGAACAAATTGGTTTGTCTGTCTTATTGAGTTGCGGAACTAAACTGTATCGAGTGCTAGATGTGTTCTGAATATTTTCTCACAGTCTGTGTCTTGCCTGTTTATTTGTGGTATGTTTTTTTTTGGTGTTTTTTTTTAAAAATATATATATTTTTTATTGATTTTTTACAGAGAGGAAGAGAGAGGGATAGAGAGTTAGAAACATCGATGAGAGAGAATCATCGATCAGCTACCTCTTGCACACCCCCTACTGGGGATGTGCCTGCAACAAAGGTACATGCCCTTGACTGGAATCGAACCCACGACCTTTCAGTCCGCAGGCTCGATCCACTGAGCCAAACCGGTTTTGGCTTTTGTGGTGTTTTTTGATAAGGTTCTAATTTTTTAATGAAGTCCATCTCCCAATTCTTACCCTATGACTGAATGTATTCTTTTAGAAGCTTTGTAAATTTTAGCTTTTATCTTTAAGTCTATGGTTCATCTCAAATTAATTTTGATGTACGTTGTGAAGTAAATTTGGGATTCATTATTTCCCCCATGCTTTCTACTTTTTATTTTTGCAATTAACTTCATTTTGCTTGTAATAACAAAGATGAACACATCCCCATGCTTTTTTATCCAGTTGTGGCACCATTGTTGAAAAGCCTGTATACTGGTCTATAGACATCTTATTTCTGAGCCTCCTAGAAAAGAGGCTGCTGTTGGATGCAGAGCAAAGGGTGACAGCCACTGAGGCTCTGACCTCCTCCCACTTCAAGTCCCGGCGTGATCTAGAGGACGGCTTCAGGTTCCTCTATTTTTGTTTCATTAAATCCTCACCCAAAGATGTGCTCATTGATTTGAGAGGTGGGGGGAGGAAGAGAGGAAGGAAGGGAGGGAAGTGGAGGAGGGAGAGAAAATGAGGGAGGGAGGGCGGGTAGGATGGTTAGTTAGTTGAGAAAGAAACATCCAAATAGAGATTGAACCTTGACTGGAATTGAACCCGTAACTCTCTAGTAGTTCATGAGATGACTTTCCAACCAGCTGAGCCACACTGGCCAGGGCAGGATCCTCTGTTCCTCTGTGTGTAGAGGTATCTGCTCTTATAGCAAATATTCACAGGTTCCGCACCTGTGGATTCATCCAATGGCAGATCAAAAATATTTTGGGGGAAAAGTTACCTTGTTGCTGACAGTTGCTGTGTAGAGTGAGGCCTGCAGTGGTCGTGTCTAGACTGTGTATAACACTGTCTTGACTATTTTAGCTTCAATGTATCTTAAAATTGGGTAGTGTGAGTCTTCCATGTTTTTATTATTTTGGCTATTCTAGATTCTTTGCCTTTATATTTAAATTTTAGAATCAATTTAGCAAGTTTTCCATTGCCATTGTAAATTTTTTTCATTCTGCTTGTTGCTTATTATAGAGTTGAGCTTTGATTGTCAACCTTGTCTCCTGTTATGTAAGTGAAGACAATTTCATTTCTTTTCCAACTTATAAGTATTTTATTTCTTTTTCTTGCTTTATTTGAATGTTGAATAAGAGGACATCTTTGCCTTGTTCCCACTCTTAGAGAAACATTGACTCTGATGTTAGTTGAATTTTTTTTTAGATTTCTTTGGTATTGAGTTTCCTTTTGAGTAAAAGTTCCCTTTTATTTCTACTTGCTGTAGTTTTATTGAAATTATGAATGAATGTTTAAATTTCGTCAAGTGCTTCCCCCCCCCTTTTATTCTGTTAATATGGTGAATTACATTAATTGACTTGAGTAAGAATTTTTGTGTCTGTGTTCATAAGAAATATATAGCTTTCTTTTGGGGGGCAGTAGGGGTGTCAGATTTTGGTGTCAGGGTTGAGTTGGGAAGTCTTCCCCTCCTCCTCCATTTTCTAAAAGTGTTTGTGTATGATCCTGGTGTTATTTCTTTCTTAATATTTAATAGGATTAGCCAGTGAAACCATTTAGGCCAATAGCTTTGTGTGTTTTCTTGTGGTGAAAAATTTAAATATTTCAAAATTTGTGTGGAATGACTTTTAATAACAATTTCAATTTTTAGAATACATTTAGTGCTATTAAAATTTTGTTTCTTATGTCAGTTTGGATAATTTGTATATTTTAAGAAATGTATAACACTTTGCAGTCTGTTAATATCTTTTATTTTAATACTCAGATTATTCCATGCTTTGATGCTTCTTTCCTGACATATCTCCATTATTCCTTGAATATTTCTGAATTCATCTTATATTTTCCCTGTTCAATCCTGGATTCAGCCATTGCTTGGGGGAAGCACTATGTTTCTTTTTAGTGAGAAGCCAAGATTGAAATATTAACTTTATTTTATATATCCTATCTAATAAAATGTCAGTATGCAAATTAATCATCACTCCATCACAAAGATGGCAGTGCCCATAACCACAAGATGGTGGCACTCAGCCCCACTGGAGTCTCCCAGTCCCAGAGGGGGAGAGGGGCACCGAGAGTTGGCAGCATAAGCGGCCTGGCAGAATGGTTGCTTCGTCGCCGTGGCAATGAGGAACTTCATAGAGTCTGATTTTTGTGTCCATTAGATGTATTTTGATTTTGCCCTTAGTCCTAAAGAAGATCTTTTAGTCCTAAGATTTATTTTTTAGTCTCAATGTGAGGGTTTTCTGAGTTTTCAGTGGAAAGTTTGAGGTGCTCATTAAGTAGGAATCAAGTTATAAACTCTGTCTCCCCTCATGGGCAGCAGCTAGAATCTCTGCTTAGATCTTTTAGTCTTCCAGCTGTTACTTTCCATTGGAATGCTTGGGAGTCTCCCACTCATGTATGTAGCTTGGGGTTAGCCATGGATTTGAGGGGAACTTGTATGCATGTTTTGATGTTGCTTCCCTACACATGGCTCTTTCTATTTTCTATGATTTCTCTTCTCATTTTCCAGCCACTATGGTAGCCCTGAACTCTACCCTCTGACATCTCAAGCCAATAGACTGTGACTTTCTAGTTGAATTTTAGTCACCCTGCACCAAGTGGACTCATGAGTAGTAGTACCCTTAGGGAAAAGCACATAAACATGGATCTCACATTTCTACCATTGTTGGAGCCAGAATTTTTTGCTTAAAGTTTTATTTTATTCAGTATATACCTATGATTGCATAAATGTCTTTTTAAAACACCATTTAGTTTTTAAAAATTATGTTGTCTGTATAGGAATAGTAAATGTTTGTGGTATTAATAGTTGCAAAAGAAGTACTGAACCCTGATCCCAAAATATAAATGTACCAGAGGTCCTATATACTAATGCCAAATGATCCAGTTGATTCTTTTAAAATAGGTTTTGAAATAATTTCAAATTAAATAATTTAAGAATACAACAATTAATAAGTGGATACCTTTTTAAAAATTTAACTTGTTTAACCGAAAATCAATTTTATAATATTTTTTCTGTTTCTTTTTATTTTTGTCAACCTATTCTCTTTCCAAAGAATGATAATTGACCATAAATGAATTATTTAAAACTAGTGGCCCTGTGCATGAATCCATACGCAAGTAGCTCGCTGCTACTTGCCTCAGCTGGCCATCCTGCCCACTGCCGCTGTAGCTCTCCGTTGCATGTGGCTTGCTGCCCCACCCTCCTGTTGCTCTCCACTGCTGGTAGCTTGCTGCCCTGCCCTCCCAGTGATAGGTCGTTACACATCACTGCATAACAAACATTTGCATATTAACTCTTTATTATATAGGATACCTATGCAAACATTGCTGATATAAATAAATGAATAAATATGTAAGTAAATTGGCAAAGAAGTCATAGGTCTTCCTTACAGAAAAATTCCTATTAATAAATGTATAAGGAAAGGGAGAAATTAAAAATTACCAATAGAACACCACAGTAAAAATCACCATAGGTGCAAGCTCTAGCAATGGATGCTAAAATTAGGAGCAAAGCTGAAGCAGAAAATAATATTTACATAGTCTCAAAGTATTTCCCCCAATATTCAGTAATTTCTGAAGGAACAAAAAAATAAGCTTACAATTGGGAATCTTGGCAGACACAATCTTAGGCAAGTGATCAAGGCTAACATCACTAGAAATATTCATCAACATATCTCCTGACTTGATAAATTGAGATAGGCACATCACCTCTGTGCTTTCCTTCCTAGTAATGTGTAACCTCAATCTGATCAGGAGAAAGCATGAGACCTTAACTGAGGGTTGTTCCATAGATTAATTAATTATTACTCTTTAGATGTGACAGAGTCATGAAAGATGAGAAATTGTAACCGATTAGAGGGGGTTAAGGAAAAATGACAATTGAATGCAATGTGGAATTTTGGGTTGGATTCCAAATAGAAAAGGGGCATTAGTGGGAAAAGTGAGAAAACTCAAGTTTTTTATATTGTACCTTGTTAATTCCTTAGTTTTGATAAATGTTCTGTAGTTATGTAAGACATTCACATAAGAAATCTATTTCCAGATTTTTCTCTTTAACTTCAACACACACGTTTATACCAATAGTTCTCGGAGTGTTCCTAGACTAGTCGCATTAACATCAACTGGAAACTTGTTAATAATGCAAACTTTCAGAAACTCTGGGGATGGGGCCAAGTAATCTGTGTTTTAACAATAATCACCAGATTATTCTGATGCATGCTAAAATTTGAGGACCATAATTTGTACCATCAGTAACAATATAAAAGGGGGGGGGATATTTTTATTAATATATTGGCCAGTTGTTAATAATGTTTGCTTACTATAAAGTACAACCAGTTTTCTTTTTCTTTTTCTTTTTTATATTTTTATTGATTTTTTTACAGGGAGGAAGAGAGAGGGATAGAAAGTTAGAAACATCGATGAGAATCATCGATCAGCTGCCTCTTGACCACCCCTACTGGGGATGTGCCTGCAACCAAGGTACATGCCCTTGACCAGAATCGAACCCAGGACCTTTCAGTCCTCAAGCCGACGCTCTATCCACTGAGCCAAACTGATCTCGGCCAACCAGTTTTCTTTTTAATTGTGGTAAAATACATGTAACATAACATTTACCATGTTAGTCATTTTAAAATGTACAGTTCAGTGGTATTAAATATATTTACATTGTGTATAACCATCATCACCATCCATCACCATAACTCTTTTCACCTTGTAAAATTGAAACACTGTATTTTTTAAACAATAAATCCCCTTTTCCCTCTTCTCCCAGGTCCTGGCAACCACTATTCTACTTCTCTCTCTTATGGTTTTGACTACTCTAAATCTCTAAGTGGAACTGTATAGTATTTATATTTTTTAATGGACTTATTTCACTTTGCATAATGTCCTCAAGATTCATTCATGTTATGTAGTAGTAGAGTCCCGGTGCACGAATTTGTGCATGGGTGGGATCTCTCTGGGTGGCCTGCAAGGATCTAGCCAAAACCCACAGTCCAACGCTGCCTGCAGCTCCTACCTGCCGCTCCTGCTCATCCCAGCCCCACTGCCTACTGTGGGCTGTGCCCAATCAGTCCTGATCAGGAGAGGCTGGTGCTGCCACAGCAGCACTCACCAGCCATCTGCCCCCTGGTTGTCAGTGCACGTCATAGTGAGTGGTTGAGCATCCTTAGCATGTCATTAGCATATTGCTCTTTGATTGGTTGTTCAGTTCTGCCATTCGGTGTATTTGCATATTACTCTTTTATTATATAGGCTGTGCCATAATTTCCCATCCTTTTTAAGGCATAATAGTATTTCATTGTGTATATATACCACATTTTGCTTATCCCTTAATGGTTAAGGTGTAACCTATTAATGTACAATGGGGCTGCTTCCAACAGTGAGTGCATAATGGTTCCAATTTCTCCACATCCTTACCCACCTTTGTTTTCTGTGGGTTTTGTTTTGGTTGTTGTTGTTTTACTAATATTTATCCCAATGGCTATGAAGTAGTATCTTACTATAGTTTTGCTTTGCATTGCCCTAATTATTAGTGATGTTGACCATCTATCTTTTCATGTGCTTGCTGGCCATTTGTATATCTTCTTTGGAGAAATATCTATTCACAAGTCCTTTGCCCATTTTTCAATAACTAACACCCCTACCTTCCATATATACAGTGAACCACTGCTGCTCACATACTTGTTTATGGGGACATCAATGGCTCTCCTGGGTTTCCCCCTGTCTTCCTTGTCCCTCAGCACTCATACATCTGGAATTTACATATAGGATCTATTTGTATATTTGAAAAATAGGGCAGAATTTAAAAATTGTATATGATAATATTTTAATATTTAAACCTGTTTCAAAAAAAACTCACACCTCTCTTTACAGACTTATAACAGCTGTGCCAGACTCTGCTTAAACCAAGAAACAGTATGTCTAGCAAGCACTGCTATGAAGACTGAAAATTGTGTGGCCAAAGTAAGTAATATTAATCAATATATATTATACTACTTCATAACAATGCATTATCTATAGAGGTCTTCACTCATTATTGCTATAAAGCTTATTACAGGATTTTACTAGTATATTTTAAAAAGAATATAGCAAGCATTTTATCCAAATTAGATTACAAGTTGGAATCTCCAGCTCTTTAATTGCAACAGAATTTTTTGATTATGTATACTGGTCACACTTCAGTCTAAATCATATTTGTTGCTTAACACTAGCTATGGATTGTAACAAAAAAGTAGTTTTATGTAAGAAATTATAAAAATTATTATGTTTGTTCATAGCTTCTAAGTGTAATTAAGAATAATGTACACCATTGCAAGGATTGTGAAATATGCTATAGAAAATCCAATTATTATATCATTATTGTTATTAATTAAGTGGCTTAATGGTAGAAATACTCCTTTTTGTTATCTTGATCGGCGTGGACAAGTATATTTAAATCATGCATATAAGCTACCTCTTATGTATAAATGTATGCCATATCTGTAGAATAGATACGAAAAAATAATCTTACATATTAGAGATTTTACAATCTAATAATCATATAACTATGACTCAAATTTTCTAAGTCTCTTTAATTACTCTGGAGCTTTGACCTAAATTTAGATATTATCCATTTTGATGATTCCAAGAAAAAGTAAAATTCCAGTATGGGCTTTGTTTCTAGATTTTTACTTTGCATATCTGCAAACTTACTGCCTTCAATAGTAACTGTTTTGTCACTGTTACAACATTCCCAATTTTAACTACTTTAAGTTTAATCTATTGTATTATATAATTAGGCTCTTAATTACTTAGTGTTATTATTAGAGCTAGGGCTGGTATCATCCTTTGCTACAAAAATCAAAGGACAGCAATATTCTTTTTATTTTATTTCTTAAAATATGCAGTATTTTTGTCAACTGAAAATCTATAATAGAAAATATAATCAATGGAAATGACCCATATAAGAAATGTTGGAATTTACTTAAAATTATAGTTTAAAAAAGTCATTTAAGTGTCTCTTAAACTAGAATGTCTTTTTTAAAAAATATATTTTTTATTGATTTTTAACAGAGAGGAAGAGAGAGGGATAGAGAGTTAGAAACATCGATGAGAATCATCAATCAGCTGCCTCTTGCACACCCCCCACTGGGGATGTGCCTACAACCAAGGTATATGCCCTTGACTGGAATTGAACCTGGGACCTTTCAGTCCGCAGGCCGACGTTCTATCCACTGAGCCAAACCGGTTTCGGCAAAACTAGAATGTTTTAATGACTTACTGTAAAATATAAATATTATAAATTATATTTATATATTTCATGTTTCAGTCACTTAGTAACAGCCAGCAAGTGCTAATTGACCCCATTTTTTCCCTAGCATTTGTACATTGAGAAGGGGGACCAATTATTTGGGCCTTTAAAAACAGTCTATCTCCTTTTTGGCCACACTGCTCTCAGTTTTATCTCAAGTGGGTGACTTCTGGCTAACCAAGGTAAAATCTTAACATGAGCACCGATCCAAGGACAAGGTGACAGTTTTAATGAGTTTCGTTGAGAGCTGGCCAAGAGAACATCTGTCCTTTTTGTTTTCTCCATACTTTGTAAACCAGGATCTCTAAAACTGTGTAGTTATTTTGTTGAGTGTCTGTATGATGTGGTGTATGTGTTTTTTCTCTCCCACTCTACTTAAGTGGTGCATGGTTAGAAATCTTCTGGCATCTGGCACAATGACATAATTTCCTCTATGCTCTTGGGTGAGGAATTAAGTTTGCTCATTGCTGCTCATCAGTCTGTTTCCTTTGCTCCCAGATGGTGACCCTCTCATCCCATTCTTGCTTATTTTAACATTATTCTGACATCCATACCCTTTCATTGATTTCTTAAATACCCTAATTTAATATGGAACCCACCTAACTTTCTGGTTCTAGAGAGAGGAAGGGAGAGACAGAAATATCAGTAATGAGAGAAAATCGTTGATTGGCTGCCTCATGCACACCCCACACTAGAAATCAAGCCCACAACCTAGGCATGTGCCCTTGACCGGAATCAAACCCGGGACCTTTCAGTCCACAGGCTGATGCTCTATCCACTGAGCCATACCAGCTAAGGCTTATTCCTTTTATTGGCCCATGGGCTGTCTTCTGGTTTATATCTTCAGAATTGAACTAAATAAACTATTGATCTATGGCAAATAAAAACATGTGGCTGAATTCTATTCTTTTGCAACAGCCTTAAGTGAGGTTCCAACAACATGGAAATAGGGGAAGAATTTTCCCTTTTTCATTTACATGTTACAGTATATCATGATTCTGTACTATTTCTGCTGGCCTCATTTATTGCTTGACCTTTGAAAAATAATGACTTGGTACTATTTTTGTAGGTGTGCGAGCTTGTCCCTATTTCCTGTTCTTCACCTTTAGACCTTAACTGAATAGTTTCATCTGCTACACTTGATATGGCTGCATGGTTTTTAAGTTGGTACAAGTGTCTGTTGATTCAGATTGTACTCCAAAGTGGCCTTGAATGTCCAGCCATCTCTATGTGAGAGCAACTATAATACAGTGAGATCACCCATTTTGGGCTCTAGTTCAAAGCAGTCGATTCTGGTAGGAGTGACTTTCATTTAGGTGGAGATGGTAATTAAAGTCTAAAACCTTACTATTAAAAACTGATTATATGAGTTTTAGAGAAAACTTTACTACCAGTTATTCCCTTAAAAATAGCAATGTTGAGCCGAGACTGGTTTGGCTCAGCGGTAGAGCGTCGGTCTGCGGACTGAAAGGTCCCGGGTTCGATTCCGGTCAGGGGCATATACATTGGTTGTGGGCACATCCCCAGTACAGGGTGTGCAAGAGGCAGCTGGTCGATGTTTCTCTCTCATCGACGTTTCTGGCTCTCTATCTCTCTCCCTCTCTGTGAAAAATCAATAAAATATATTTTAAAAAATAGCAATGTTGTTATGTTCGGACCCCTTATAGCACATTGTATATGACTCTTCATTGCTGGAAATATCTTACAATAAGTGTTTTACAATAGGTCTATGGAAAGATACCCATTGGTCCTATTTAGAATACAAAATGCCCCCACAAATTTGTAAAACAAACTGTAGTCACCCTAGGTTAATAATAATCTTCTGAATCTCTAACTTGAAGAATGATGCCTTAAAAAGACCTATAATAAAAGTGTAATATGCTAATTAAACTGACCTCCTTCTGGACAAAGCCAGAGCTGCAAGAGAAACCCAGGTCCCAGGTGCCTGCCAGCAGCCACAAAAAAGCCCGGGTGCCAGGTGCCAAAGGGAAGCTGGTGCCAGCAGCCAGGGGAAGGAAGGCCTAGTTTGCAAAAATTTCATGCATCGGGCGTCTAGTTTAAAAATAAAAATGGAGGAGGGGTCATTTTATCAGTATAACTTAAACCAGGTAATATTTGGAAGCACTGAAATGTCTTATTTTCTTCCAAAGCTTTCCTTCTTAATAATTATAACCCTGTATTTTATGAAATTTGTGATTGGAACATGATGAGCTTTGTATTTATTGTACCTTTAAATGGACAGTCATTATTGACTGCCAACTTAGTGTTTAAAATCAATAATTACATTGTACCTAATTGTCAGCCTTTATGATGCTTTTTCATTGATAAAGAAAGTTAACTGGAAAAATGAAGAACACTAATCCTGTGTTATCTTTTAATTGAACTTTAAAAAAATATTACTGAAAAGTTTGATTTCAGGTATTTCCCTAATTTACCCTTATACACACAGTTAAAATTGAGTTGTTTGAACATATCTACCTAGATTTCTGTCCAGGTAGGAAGAAGTACCTCCTCTATGTTTGGAAAATAAACCACTTCAGTAGTCCTTTGTAGATGTGTTCTATATTATAGTTGTTGTTGTTTGTTGTTATTGTTTTTTACTTGAGACTAATAATCTGTTTGTAACTGACTGAGACAGAAAAATGTGATGTTCCTTTCCACTTACTCCAGATTTTGATAGAAGACTTGTTTTATTTATTTCCAAAATTATATCCGCAGGAAACAAGCTGTTTAAATTCAGATTATGCTGAAGCAAAATGGTCCTGGTATGAGAAGCAACGTGCTGTTTTACGAGCACAGAGTCCCTTTTCTCATAACTGATTGATAGTAAATATTTTCCTGAAGAATTATTGCCAACCATGAACAGTGCAACTGTTTCACTTTTTTTCCGTGCTACTTGCTGTACCAGCCATTGTCGGTAATTAAGATCTACAATTCACAATGCAGACGTTTGCACTTCCTCTGGGTCTGTACTATTTATAAGGCATTTCAGCTGTTCTGAGTTTCTTTTGAGTTTTAAACTACATGTTAACAGGCTTCTTTAATATATACTGTTCTACAAGTAGCACATTAGATGGTCCATTCTTTGCACAGGTTCCTCTGTGGGGTCTAACAATTAGCTTTTAGAGAATATATTTAAATGTAACCATATCATTGAGGCCAATGTGGTTGGAAAAACTCTGAAGTGTAATGTGTTACACATTTGGTTTATTCCTAAGGCAGGAATAAAGTTTAGAAGTAATATTTTCCCTTTCATCTTCAAATGTCCTTATGAATAATGAGTGTTAATGGTTTGGGTAGTCGCAGAGAGGTTCTGAGAAATACTAGTAGAGTGGCTTTTCCAAGTTCACTTTTGAAGTAATAACAGAATCAAGGGTCATTGTTACAAACAAGAGCTTGTGTGTTTGTCAGATTAAGGATACAAATATATATAAACTTCTGGATGCGTGTGATACTTAGAATACAAAGGGCGCCAAAAGGGATCAGCTGATTGACTGCACATTTGTTGTGTGCTTTATGAACCCTTTAGGAATATGCCATTGGAGAGAAAAGTTTAAATAGGAATCCTGGTCTATATTAAAATTGGTAAAATTCAAAGTCGCTTTCTACCATTTCAAGAGTGTTCGTGTTTTTTTGAAAGTCCAGACCCCAGTGAGTCTTTGTGAATTATGCCTGAGAGTCAAAGTATCTGCTTGCATAGTCTTCTTGCTACCTGCATTTAAATATACAAGAGAAAGAAACTGAAAGTGGTTGACAAAATATGTTTAAAACTTTGTGCTGAGTGGAGATCAGTCTGGCTGCTTTTAAGCCTGAAGTCAGCTTCATTGATTCTGCACGTTGGCCGCCAGCACCTTTCAGCAGAGCAGGTCTTCGGAGAAAGGCAGGACACGGGTTTCAGTGCTGATTTCCTGATGGCCCCTCTGACTATAAGACAGAGCTTACAACAAAGCCTTTCTTTCCAAGGCGGTTTTAGTTGCCAAAATCTAAAACTTTCTGTAGTTTTTAAAAAAAATTTTAATTATAGTGTTTCTGTAAACTTTTTTCCCTCCTTGAACTCTTTATGAACCTTTTTTTAAGATAGTAGCAGTGGTTCAACTGTTGAGAACCACTGATATATCTGAGATGCTTCAAGATGCTAGAACCTATTCACATTTCTTTCTAGCCAGGGAGCTAATAAGATTGAGTTTGTCTTTGTGGATTGATCTAGATTAGCATGAGATTAGCCCAGTCAGAGTCTTCCTCAGTGATAAAGGGAAGGTTAGGAGAGAGAGGGGTGAAAGAAGCAAGTTCTTCCTCAAGAATTGACTGCAATATTGCCTGCTGATGCATGTCAGATCACCCACACGGAGAGATCACATGGCTTCTCCAAAAGTCAAACGATCAATTCGCCTCGTTTTGGCTCTGTACTTAATGCACAAACAGTGCGATCTGCAGGGCTGTAATTGCATTGTTAGGGCCAAGGAACAAGCCTGTGCCTTTTCAGCAGACAGCTGGCAGGGAGAGAGGCATGTTGTTAGGAAAGAGAGAGGCAAGGCAAATAAAATTACTGCTAACGCTCAGAGATCGGCAGGAGTCCTACTTGCCTAATCTTACCGGTGGGAGCAAGCGGCTGTTGTAATCCAATTATAGCAGCATAAGCAATTTGTTAGACACTCCGCATAATGTAACAATTTCCCAATAAACTCTGACTTGTAATAACGTCGGCAAGAGTCCGCATAAATCTGCCCGAATGGTGGGGGCTGGAGCGTTCGGCTGGGGGCTTGTAATTGGCGCCATCAGCACGTTTTGCAGAGTGCAGTATGGTGCAGTCTTTTAGTGCAGGAATTTTAAGGAGAAAGCATGGCACATGTTTCTTAGAAAAAAGAAAAGTGGCCATTAAAGGGGGAGCAGCAAGAAGGGCATACTCTTGCCTTCACATTACCTACGAATCTTAGTGTAGAAAGAAAACTGGAGGAAGCCATGTTTCCTTCTAATACTAAAGGGGGCGGGGGGAGCGTGTGGATTAAATTCCTATATTTAAAAGGCATCTGTTTCTTTATTTTACCCTCCTCCAGCCTTTCCAAATGCTGTTCAGGCAGCAGTTAGTAACATTTTTACAAAATGTTCATAGCCCAGCAAGCCTTGAAATATGAAGTTTAAATCTATTTTCTTCTAGAGTTTAGCATTTTCTTTAATAACAGGAAAATGTAGTTTCTTTGTGCCCAAGACACATTTTTTAAAGATAATTATCTCATTGAATATCAAACCTTTCTGGAGAGTTCTGTCTCTGCGTTAAGAAACCGTCTCTTACTGAAGAGTTCTAACGCCCAGCTTGTCTTTCTCCAGTTTTCTGTCTCCAGTCCGTTTAGCTGGCTTTACACACTGCTGATTTTCCACTTCTGAAATATACTGTGAATGTATATGATTCTAGGATTAGTACTTTTTCTTGTTGAACACTACATTGTATGAGAATACAGTTTTTTGTTTAAAACCATACCTGTATGATTATCAGAAATAATTTTGATTCCTAAGTTGTAAATTTTGGGAGGGGTAAAAATATTTGTTGTTGTGTGGAGAAAATAGAACTTCCATTATTAATTGATTGATTAGCATTTGTTGTCACAGAACCGAATTTCTGTATGAATTCTAGGATGTGGAGAGTACTCATCGATTTTAGTTAATAAACAGGTTTTGGTGCAACTGAGTGCATTAAATGCTATCTACTTTCTCATGCCAACCCAGCTCTTCATTGTTGTTAGTTTATGTCAGAGCCAACCTTTTGAAATAAGAACAGGATTCTTCAAGATAGCATATTGCTGTGGGTATTATTACAATGAATATTTACTTTCAGTATAAACATTTCCTTCTGAAGCAAATGCTGCCTTGTTTGACGAGAGCTGCATCAATAAACTGCAGTACCTCTAATAAAGCCACTCAGTGTCTGGGTTTAACTAATGGCTGATTTTCATGGCTGTGACAGTGAGCTGTGTGCGTTATTTTCTCCTGATATTGTAAAAATAATGAGAGCAAATTAGAACAATCAGTTTACACAGATAGCTCCTGATTGGAGGCGATGGGCAATATGGCAGCAGATAATCCATCTTCGGGCTCCTGTCACATTAACTTCAGCTGTATGAAAAGATCAGGTGGGGTAAGCAAGGATTCTGCCCAATCAGAACGCTGAAATTAATGAGAAGAGCATTGTTCTGTGATCAACCTTTTAATTAGCAAGACTGGCAACAGAGGGAGTGATGAAGGCAGCACCACAGCTGCACCGTGCCAGGCACATTCCTGAAAAAGAGGGGAATCTGTGGGTTTAACATGGCACTGTTCTTACAGTGTACAGGCATTGCCTTCTACTCTAGAGTCGGTTCACAGGCTAAAAAATACTACTGCCTACTCCCAAAGTAGTGTCACAAATATGGTTGATGATCTCTAGACGGTAATTCTGTCAGGGGTCAGTTAGGATTTTGATTTTTAGCACACTTTTTTGGCATTCCACTCTGGGTTTTAACTTTTGAATTTTTTTTTTTAATTGGTAGCCTAACCAGTTTGGCTCAGTGGATAGAGCATTGGCCTGTGGACTTAAGGGTCCCAGGTTCGATTCTGATCAAGGGCATGTACCTTGGTTGTGGGCACATCCCCAGTAAGGGCTGATTGATGTTTCTCTCTCATCGATGTTTCTTTTCTAACTCTCTGTCTCCCTTCTTCTCTGTAAAAAATCAATTATATATATATATATATTTTTTAATTGGGTAACCAAAAAAAATTTTTTTATTTTAAAAATATGTTTTATTGATTTTAAAAAAAAAGAGAGGAAGGGAGAGTGATAAAGAGCTAGAAACATTGATGAGAGAGAAACATCGATCAGCTGCCTCCTGCATGCCCCCCACTGGGGATGTGCCCGCAACCAAGGTACATGCCCTTGACCGGAATCAAACCTGGGACCCCTCAGTCCGCAAGCAGGCCAATGCTCTATCCACTGAGCAAAACCAGCTTTGGCAAAATTTTTAAAATTTTAAAAGGTCTGCCTTGTCAGCCTACCACTACCCACCCCTCCAATTTAGTTGCAAGTAGCATGAGGGTTTTCTGGTTTGGAGCAACTCCTGTTTTGAGTTGCTTAAAAGAGGAACAAAATTCAGGCAAGTAAGCTACAGCATATTTAAATTGTGTTCCTTTCCTAATACTGTTTATTAAGAAATTTTCGGGGTGGGGAGAGGTTCCCGCTATGCTGTTGACCTCAATATTAGAGGCTGTGTTATTTTAATTTATGTAATTGAGAATTAAATATCAATGATTGGTGTTTATAAGAGGAAGAGAGGGAAAATCTGTGCAGTAACTACAACTAAAGACTGATTCATCCATTTGACATTCAGTTATACTAAAATTGTAACCTTGTTAATCATCCCTATAATATTGGAAAATATGACAGAAAGCTATTGAAGACATTAATGAGCAAGTTTTCTCTACCACATCAGTTTTCTGGGCCTTCTTTAGCAAGCTGTAACTTTGGGAAAGTATATAAGGCCATCAGGACTTGAGGTATTTTAGTCTTTATACCTTAAGCTTATTGGCTTCCTGTAAAAGCAACTAATAGGCCAGTAAATGAATCCAGGTGTCTTCCAAAGATATACAAGGAAATTTGTTTTCCTTTTTCTTTATATATTTATTTATTTATTTATTTATTATTGATTTTTTACAGAGAGGAAGGGAGAAGAATAGAGAGTTAGAAACATCGATGAGAGAGAAACATAGATCAGCTGCCTCCCGCACAGCCCCCTACCGGGGAAGTGCCCGCAGCCAAGGTATATGCCCTTGACTGGAATCAAACCTGGGACCTTTCAGTCTGCAGGCCGACACTCTATCCACTGAGCCAAACCAGTTTTGGCAAATTTGTTTTCTTGATATTAACTGTTAATTGACTTAAGCATTTATTTAAAGTATCCTATCTAGTAAAAGAGTAATATTCTAATTGAGTGTCACTCCAATACACAAGATGGTCACCTACAAATAGTCAAAGATGGCCACCCCCATGTGGACACAACATGGCTGCCACAAGATGGCAGGAAGAGTAGGGCAGTTGGGGATGACAGGATGGAAGGGGAGGACAGTTGTGGGGGACCCAGGCCTGCAGGGGAAGGCAGTTGAGGAGGACCAGGCCTGCATGGGAGGGCAGTTGGGGGGGACCAGGCCTGCAGGGGAGGGCAGTTGGGGGGGGGGGACCAGGCCTGCAAGAGAGGGCAGTTGGAGACAACCAGGCCTGCAGGGGAGGGAAGTTAGGGGCAACTAGGCTGGCAGGGGAGCAGTTAGCTGTCGATCAAGCTCATAGGGGAGTGGTTAGGGGGTGATCAGGCTGGCAGGCAGAAGCAGTTAAGAGCAATTAGGCAGGCAGGCAGGTGAGTGGTTGGGAGCCAGCAGTCCTGGATTGTGAGAGGGATGTTCAACTGCCCATTTAGACCCAATACCCCCAGAACCCCCCCCCCCCCCCGGGATCAGGCCTAAATGGACGGTTGGACATCCCTCGAGGGGTCCCAGATTGGAGAGGGTGCAGGCTGGGCTGAGAGACACACCCTTCTCTCCCATGCACGAATTTCATGCACCAGGCCTCTAGTCTATAATAATAATCTATAATAATAAAAGGGTAATATGCTAATTAGACTGGGTGTCATTCCAGACATCCTTTCAGACGAAGCCGGGGCTGGAGGGAAGCCCAGGTCCCAGGTGCCTGCTGGCAGCCAGAGGGAAGCCTGGGTCCCAAGTGCCAGAGGGAAGTTGGTGCCAGCATTAGGAGGAAGGAAGACTTACTCTTCCACGAATTTTGTGCATTGGGCCTCTAGTTAATAAATAAAAATCAGTTATCAGTACGCAGGTTAAGTGTAAGATGATCTTTTCTCATTATAGTTAAGACTTTTTTATATAATATAAATATAATAGTGATTCTAGACTTGTAGCCCTAAAATACTGTATTTATGGAATGAAAGTCCCTGATATTTTACCTCTATGCAAAACTCAGAACAAAAGCACTTTACTTCCCCCTAGGCCTCATCTCTCTCTCACACACACACAGAAAATCTTTAGTATCGCTTTCAGAATTATGTCAGAAACATTATTATATATATATTTTTACTGATAGTGAGCTTTTACTGCAAATATTTATTTAGACTGATATGTATCAGTATTTTAGCATCAGTGATTTAATACTAAATAGTCTAGGAATTTCCATCCCCATTCTTTAAGAAAATGTTATTGTGCACATTAATGTTTTAAAGGCATTTGTTAGAATTTTGCATGATATCTGGAAGATTTTTATTCTTATAGTTTTATGGATTTTTTGTGACTTTTCATTCTCCTGTCTCCTAGTTTGACAGTCTCAGCAGCCTGGGCTTATAAGCTCTCCATGAATAAATATGTTCTTAGTTATATGGTATAAATAGATCGCTTACAAAGCTTGTGAAACCCGAGCTATTCTTTTGAACTTTTTAGTACCCATGAGCTCAGGATCCATATATGTTAAATTTTATTCTTGTGTCATGACTCAGCTTACAAGGCATGAATTCAAATGACTATTGAATTTAAATGAGCTATGTATTGAAATGACTATTCTACTCTATACCAGGTTTCTACAAAAAATTAAATTGTATTTTTCCCTTTTTCCTATGATTCTGGAATTCCATTTGACTTAGTGATCTTCCCAATATTTGTTCTTGTTGTAGAGTTCTTTTTTGGTAAGATTTACTTCTTAAGATCAGTGTTAAAATACATCGCTTTTGCCCTAGCCAGCTTCGCTCAGTGGATAGGGCATCAGCCTGGGGACTGAAGGGTCGCAGATTTTATTCCAGTCAAGGGCATCTGCCTGGGTTGTGGGCTCGATCCTAGTAAGGTGTAAAATAACTGATTGCTATGACATGCACTGACCATCAGGGGGTAGACGCCCAACACAGAAGCTGCCCCCTGGTGGTCAATGTGGTGGGACCACCACTCAGCCAGAAGCCAGGCTCACAGCTGGTGAGCGCACTGGTGGCGACGGGAGCCTCTTCTGCCTCCACAGCAGCACTAGGGATGTCCCACTGATGGCTTAGGCCCGCTCCCCATGGGCTCTCGGACTGTGAGAGGGCGCAGGCCAAGCTGAGGGACACACATATACCCCTCTCCCTGCCCCCCCCCCCTGCACGATTTTCAGGCACCAGGCCTCCAGTTGTTTTATAATATTAAAAAAGTTGTTATGGAATACAGATCTCATCCTACTGTTTGAGTTAGGATTTACAATGTAAGCATACATTGGCAGGCCTTTTACAATAAAAAATTTACTTTTCCTTGTTAAGCTTAGTAATTAATTTTGTCATTTTAAGTCAGTTTAAAAAATATCCCTATGGCTTCAAAGCCCAGGCACTGATTGAACTTCAGTAAATATTTTCATAGTTTAGTGCATGTTTCTAGATAGTTTATTGATTGTGAAAACATTATGAGGGTTAATACTTAGACCTTGAGATCTTGTTTCAGATAAGAGGGAAGAGGCTTGGGACAAGAGTGAATAGTTAAGAAAAATGAAAACAAAATGAATATTAGATTGTGTGTGTGTAAAAACTTCCCTGGATATTCTCTAATGGGAAGAATAGAAATTTTTGATATTTAATATTAACATAAACTTCATGTTCAAGCTTATAAAAATATGTAAGGAGCACTTGCTCACGTGGAGCACTAAGAACATGACAAACAGTAATGTTGAAATCTTTCTAAAAGATTGAATATAAATTTAATTATGTTTTATATTTCAGACATCATTTGTTTAACTTCATCCACATTTTCTTATCAATATCTAATAGCATTAGAAATTTAATTATAAAATGGTTGTTTTTAAACCTGGGAGCAAGCCAAAGGGAAATGGAGAAAAAAAAATCTGTGTTTAAAAAGAGATGGTTCCTACAGTGTTAACTGTGGAGTGTATAGCGTGACTCTGTAATGGAATATCATGGCAGGGGGTATAATACTGTAAATAAGATGAATATGCCACTTGTGGATTAATGGGCAACCTAAAGAGTGGCTTTATTTACATCTATGTGTGAGGTTCACTTTCAGTTTATATATTTTCTCTTATTCTTTCTTTTAAATATATGTACTTATATTTCAGGGAGATGGAGAAAGAGAAACATCGATGATGAGAGAGAATCACTAATGGGCTACCTCCTACACGCCCCCCTACTGGGGATTGAGCCCACAACCTGAGCATGTGCTCTGACCAAGAATTCAACCCCAACCTCCTGGTTCATGGATCGATCAATGTTCAACCACTGAACCACACTAGCCAGGCCATTTTCTCTTATTTTTGTGATTGGCATACTTACAAACCTGACAGTTTAATTAGGAACTTTTTTAAAAAAATCAGTTTCCTTGAATCCTGATATATATTATAGTTCTATGTACATAATTTTGGTAGGATTAATATAGTGTCATTTTAGACTTTAAAATTGATAGGTTAAACGTTTTCTTTAGCTTTTTCTCTGGGCAATACTTAAAGGTTCTGAAATTAAATCCAAGAATTATAGCTTTTTAAATATTTTGTTATAAATGATAATGAGCAGGTGTAGACATTACATCTATCCAGACCACAGTACATTTTACTTGCAGTGATACTTTTTTTTTTATATGGGATGTTTTTCAAAGGTTTGGTTACTGAGTAATGTAAACTTGAATATATGTAGCATGGTACTCTATTGGAGTCACTATCTCAACATTATAACATGACAACATGCAATAAGGGTACATACTAAGCGAGAGCTTTATATAACTACTAGAGGCCCATTGCATAAAATTTGTGCACTTGGGGGTGGGAGTCCCTCAGCTGGCCTGTGCCCTTCCATAGTCCAGGAGCCCCTGGGGGATGTCTGACTGCCAGCTTAGGTCCACTGCTGGCTTAGTTTCGCTCCCCACAAAGCAGGCCTAAGCCAGCAGTCAGACATCCTTAGCACTGCCTCCTCGGAGGCAGGAGAGGCTCCTGCCACCGTCGCTACACTTGCCAGCGGTGAGCTCAGCTTCTGGCTGAGTGGTGCTCCCCTTGTAGGAGTACACTGACCACCAGGGGGAAGTTCCTGCATTGAGCATCTGCCCCCTGGTGGTCAGTGTGCATCATAGCAACTGGTCATTTCACCATTTGGTTGATTTGCATATTAGCCTTTTATTATACAGGATTTTTTTGAGTTAGCTGTTTAGGTTGCTGTTGGTTGTCAATTAATACTAATAAAATAGGACTCATATCAAGCAACTTGCCCAAGGCATATTGCAGAACTGTAATTTGAATGCAGACTAGCCCCAGGGCCTGTGCTTTCAACCACTGTATTTTGTAAATTTTAGTATATAGAAATTAGTGTAGATGTAGCAAAGGAGGGATTTTATCTAAAAAAGTTCTCTATGGTGCTTATATGTTAACAATTTATTAACATGTAGCCAGGATTTGGAAAATACAGAAGTATGCAAATTGGTTATATAAAATCATGATACAGTAATATATTTTAGGCTTATTGTCTTCTCTTGCACTTATAGTATTTTCCTTTGCAACATTCCATGTGAGGTGATAAAAACTAAGAATACCTCAATTAGCAACCACAAAAAAGTAAAACAGTTAATTGAACCTTGTACTCTCTTCTTTTCTTGTCTGTTAGGTTTTTCTTTTCAGGCTTTGATTGTGTGTAATAAAGCTGTTGCTTAATTAATGCCAGGGTTCTGAAACCTTTGGATAACACAGAAGAGAGTGAAGTGGAGAAACCAAGAGGCAGCATCAAAGAGCTTTTCTGTCATGTTAATTTAGATCTGTCATTCTTGTTCTAGTTCATGATATACGCCTCCCAACAGATACTAGGTGAATTGAAAGAGGAGCAGCAGTGAAACCTGTCTTAGGAAAAATACAATTCATGATTGAGGCTCTCAGTAGGTTAATGAATAACTGTTTTCAGACAATATTTTACTCCTAGTTTGAGCTGCCCTTGGAATGAATGTGGCTGTGTTAATGTGACCCCCAAACATGATGCAAAACCAATCTAAGTGGTAACTGGGCATCATGATTTTGTTGTGTGTGCAGGAAAGATCAGGACTAATGTTCATGGTATACTTTTTTTTTATGTTTTCTTTTATTGATTTTTAGAGAGAGATAGAAACATCAATGAGAGAGAAATATCTATCGGCTGCCACCTGGATGGCCCCCACCAGGATTGGGCCAGCAACCTGGGCATGTGCCTGACTGGAAATCGAACCAGTGACCTCTTGGTGCATGCACCTCGTGGGTCGACGCTCTACCACTGAGCCTCACAGGCCAGGCATGGTGTACTTCTCTCTGTGGAAGAGGGATGGTTATGTGTAACCAGAGCATGAGAGAGGATATGGTCCTCATTTGTATTAATCTCCATTTAGAATGCTAAAAAAAGCAGTGGTAAGAATTTCCCTTAGAAACTGCTCAAGTTTTAATTAATTATGGTCACACTTTTTGAGGGATCTATACGGTAAAAATTGGTTGGTAGGAAATGTTTGTTTCATATTACAACTGAAAAATTATATTTTAAAATTAGAATGCATAATAGTGAGCAACAGTTTTCACTAAAATGAACTTTTAAGGTGACTCTACCTTCTCTTCTTTGTCATTCTCTCATTCTTGATTCAGGAACTTATTAATTATAGCTAATTTTATATTTGTACTAATTTTAAAAGAGTCTTTAAAAAGCAGTGTTTCTTTCAGGGTGAGGAAGAGTAAGAAACAAAGCCCATTTTATTTCTGACTGCATTCTCAGATGGTTTTATTTACAATCATTGAACTTTTAGAGCCTGCTCAAATTCTGCCTGGATTGCATAGGATTACAACATAATGTCTACCTTATACTTTCTGGCTATCCCCAAATATGAAATTGCTGAGTGGGAGCATTGATATAATTTCAGATAGTTATGGTGTCAGTGGAGAAGGGGAAGTTCACAAGCAATTTGAATAGGTCTGTTTTCCAGGGGCTATTTAGTGTTAACAAATACTTGTTTTGAATGGATGGACCTAGGGTAAGTGTTTAAAGCCAAAACTTTCTCTTCTCTTCCACCAAAGATCAAGGTTCTCCTAACACTGACCTACTTTGTTCTTATCCAGGACTATAGGTACAATTGTAAGAAGCCATGTAGAGAAAAATAGACAAAGACCTGAAGAATTTTTTTGTAGGAAGTGCTTGGTAGCATGTTTCTTTGTTGGTGAGACATAATGTTGCCACAAATCATGATTAAATATTCCAAATGCTCTAATACTATAACAGTTACAACCATTTTTAAGCCTCCTATCTAAGTAGATGTTTTTCTCCTGGTTTTCTGTATTGTGAACTTTATAAAACTGGCTTAGGCAGCCTATTAATTATTCATATCATAGCAACAATTAAAGCAAATTAAAAATAAAAATAGCCATATTGCATTTAACCATGGGCAGCACCAAAATGTGTCAGCTCTATAAGGGCCTGTGGTGTTTCCTTAGTTAAAAGTGCTAGAGGGAGCTCTAACCCTGTTCAGAGCAGTGGCATATGGGAACAATTGTCTGTATGTGGCCGTAGGGTCACAATTGAAGACAGAGGCGAATGCTATTCCCTGGTAGAAATTTAGAACCTCCTCTTTTTTTATATCACAAAATAAGGGTTAGGACTCTCTGTTACCAAACAGAACTTTATTCACCCTTCTCTCCCTTTCTATGAATATAATCATCTCCTTCTAATAGTTATTCAGGAGACCATGAATTTGACTCACAAAGTGAACACACCTATGTAATCACCATCATACTTCTTTTTAAAAGAAGGAAGGAAGGAAATAGATATATTGTATACTAGAGGCCCGGTGCCCTCAGCCCAGCCTGCACCCTCTCCAATCTGGGATCCCTCTCACAATCCAGGTCTGCTGGCTCCCAACTGCTCGCCTGCCTGCCTTCCTAATTGCCCCTAACCGCTTCTGCCTGCTAGCCTGATCACCCCCTAACCACTGATTGATGCCTAATTGCTCCCCTGCCAACCTGGTCACCCCTAATTGCCCTCCACTGAAGGCCTGGTCACCCCTAACTGCTCTCCCCTGCAAGCCTAGTCACCCTTAACTGCTCTCCCCTGCAGGCCTGGTCACCCCTAACTGCTCTCTGCTATAGGCCTGGTCCCCCCCAACTGCCCTCCCCTGCAGGCCTGGTTGCCCCCAACTTCCCTCCTCTGCTGGCCTGGTCACCCCTAACTGCCCTCCCCTGCAGGGTTGATCGCCCCCAACTGTCCGCCCTTCCAGGCCTGGTCCCTCCCAACTGCCTTCCCCTGCTGGCCATCTTGTGTCCACATGGAGTCAGTCATCTTTGACCACATGGGGACAGCCTTCTTGTGTGTTGGAATGATGGCCATTTGCATATTATTCTTTTATTAGATAGGAGGATTAAGTAGATAGAGGCCTGGTGCATGGGTGAGGGCCAGCTGATTTGCCCTAAAGGGTGCCCCGGATCAGGGTGGGGGCTCCTTAGGGGCGTAGGGTGGCCTGGGCGAGGGACCTGTGGAGGTTTGCAGGCCAGCCACGCCCCCCACCCCAGTGACCCAAGCAGAGGCCCTGGTATCTGGGGTTTATTTATCTTCTACAATTGAAACTTTGTAGCCTGGAGCGGAGCCAAGCCTCCTGCTCGCTCTGTGTCGGCAGCCATTTCTGTTGGAATTTATGAATCTTCTATAATTGAAACTTTGTAGCCTGGAGTGAAGGCCTGAGCAGGCCAGAGCTGCAGAAGCTTGGCTTCCTCCATTGCCAGGTAAACCCAAGCCTCCCTCCCTCCTGTTCTCTGTGGCCACAGCCATCTTGGTTTTATGTATTTTTCTTAATGATTTGTAGTTTTTTAATGAATTCTAGTACAAATCTTTGTCTGATATGTATGTTAAACATATTTTCTCCTACTCTGGCTCACCTTTGTTCTTTTTAAGTGAGATCTATTGATGAACAGGGGTTCTTAATTTTATTCCAATTTATCAATATTCTTCATATATAAATAGTATTTTAACATTCTACTGAAGAAATATGTGTCTAAACATTAAAATATATTTTTTTAAAATATGTCGACCCCCAGTGTCATGAAGATATTCTTTTACATTTTCTTCTTAAATTTTTATTATTTTTACCTTTCACATCTTGATCTACAATCCATTTGATTTTTGTGTGTGATGTTAGGTACAGATGAGTTTTTATTGTTGTTGTTTTTTTTAATGTGATACTCAGTTGACCCAGCTCTATTTATTAAAGTATGTATTTCCCTCTGTACTGAATTTTTTTGTCATAAATTATATGGCCATATATGTATATGGTTTTTGTCAAATCTGGACTTCTGATAGTACGCCCTCCAGTTTTGTTGTTATTCTTTAATATTACCTTTGTTGCCGAAACCGGTTTAGCTCAGTGGATAGAGCGTCAGCTTGTGGACCTAAAGGTCCCAGGTTCGATTCCGGTCAAGGGCATGTACCTTCGTTGCAGGCACATCCCCAGTAGGGGGTGTGCAAGAGGCAGCTGATTGATGATTCTCTCCCATCAATGTTTCTAACTGTCTATCCCTCTCTCTTCCTCTCTATAAAAAATCAATAAAATATATATTTTTTAAAAATATTACCTTGCTTATTCCTGGCCATTTGCATTTCCATATAAATTTTATAGTCAACTTGACGGTATTTACCATCTCTGTGACCTTTGCATTGCCTAGTGTAGCACTTGTATATAAAAAGTTCTAATAGATTTGTGAGATAACTCAGTGTGCACAAAAATTCCTTAATTGTAGTTTCCTTTGATTTTGCCCAGAGCCTTCGAGCTGGCTTACTGGGATGCTCTTACAATCTATTCACATCTTAAATTCTTTCTTTCTTCACAGTTCTATCTCCAGTCACATCAGCTAATGGTGGCCCAACAAGTTAGTATAATTTAAAATACTCAAATTAATAATTCCCCTTGGGGAATTTGGTAAGAAATTTCTGTTAAAACTTCAGTTTCAGAGTTTGGTAGGCAAGTCCTAATACAACCGGAATTGCTGTAATGGTTACTACATATAGCAAACAATAAGAGCTACCTTTTTAAAAATATATATATTTTATTGATTTTTTACAGAGAGGAAGAGAGAGGGATAGAGAGTTAGAAACATTGATGGGAGAGAATCATCGATCAGCTGCCTCTTGCACACCCCCCATTGGGGATGTGCCCCCAACCAAGGTACATGCCCCTGACCGGAATCGAACTCGGGACCCTTCAGTCTGCAGGCCAACGCTCTATCCACTGAGCCAAACCGGTTAGGGCTGTTATTTCTTTTAATAACCAGGGGAATAGGTGGTATTATCCCTTTTTTTATGTGAAAAAGTATTGAGGCTTACAGAGAACTAGCTTACATAGTTTGTACATTACAGACACAGAGCTTGAACTAGGCTTGTCTGACACTATGCAGTGTACTACCTTTAAAACAATAATTTATTTTACTTACTCCATAAGTAATGCCCAGCCTCCTAGCTATTATCTCTAAGACTGTGTCCTCCAAAATGTCTTGATTCTGTCTGCCACCCAACCCCACCCCACATTGCCATTGCTGCTCTCTTAGTCTAAGTCCATTCTAATATCAGCCCATTTTTCCAGTTTTACTTACAATGTAGGCCCATTAGATTGCTCACTATCAAAAAATACTATTGCCCTGACTGGTTTGGCTCAGTGGATAGAGCATCGGCCTGCAGACTGAAGGGTCCCAGGTTCAGTTCCTGTCAAGGGCATGTACCTTGGTTGTGGGCACATCCCTGGTAGGGGATATTCAGGAGGCAGCTGATCGATGTTTCTCTCTCATTGATGTTTCTAACTCTCTATCTCCCTTCCTCTCTGTAAAAAAATCAATGGAATATATTTTTTTAAAATACTATCATCATGGAAGTTGAAGTCACAAATTTTGTTTATAAATTTCAATCAAACTTAATTTTTCAAATGGAAATTGAGCTCCAGTTATTTCCATACTCATTTATCTATTACAATAGCTAATATGCGACCTTGACCTGAGGACACTCATGGCCTTTGGAATCTGAAAGAAAAAGTCTCTAAGATACAGCATGCTGTGGTCTATAGTGCTGAGAATTAAACTGGCAGAGAACATCAGCCATCTAATCATGACCACTATAACCTTGATAAAAAGCATTAAGTGGATCCCAGTAGGCTTTTCATGCAGCCACACTGCTTTGATTTGGCCCTAAATAAGACAAGTTGGTGTATTAAATTGATAGAATTTTTTTTGCCATCGTGTGAAGTAAAAGGATTTTTAATAAAGAGATATTCATTTATTGGCAATTTTCTAGAAAACGTTCCCTTAAATACTGGGAACCATGAAGAAAGATGGATGTGGAAAAACAAGAGTAGATATGAAAGAAATGAGGCAAATTGAGACACAGAAAACATCAAGAAGACATTATTAGGTCTTCTGATCCAAGTGTCAACACTGAAAAGGTTAACACTGATAAGTTTTAAATTTGTTTTTTCTTTTAAATTTTTTTTTACTGATTTGAGAGGGAGGAGAGAAACACCCACCTGCTGTGCTCCACCTGTTCATGCATTCACTGGTTGATTCCTGTATGTCCCCTGACCAGGATTGAACCCACAATGTTGGTGTTTCAGGATGATGCTCTAACTAACTAAGCTAATGGCCAGATCTAGAATGTTATAATTATGGAATATTTTTAGCATATCAAAAAGTCATAATAGTAATGTTACCTGTGTACCTGTCACTCAGAATAATAGCATTTATTTGCATAAAAGACTCAATTGTTGCAGAAAAGTTTGACTTATTCTTGGAATTTTGAAAATAAATTGCTTATCCAAATGATATTATGACAGATATTTTTCTTTTTACTTGAGATGTATTCTTAAACTCTAATATGTTACTTTTTTAAATAAGAAAATGTAAAGCCTGAGTCTCTATTTTTTTTGCTCAGCTCTTTTAATATACCCTGGAACTGAATCATAGACTCAAAATACAAAAGCCAGACTGAGCCACAAAATATCTCCTCCACCCGCTCATTTTACAGATGACACCAAGTGGTAGTAGAGACCTGCCCAAGATCATGAAGCTAATTAGTGATAGGATCAGACCATCATGCTGCCTCATTTTTGTTTTGGGGCTATTTATGTGTTTTGTCAACTACAAGAAAACTTTTTCATAGTGGTTTGCTTCCAAATCATCAGATTTCACTATGTATTTCTTAAATAGAAAGAGAACGTTTGACACATAACAGTAGAAAAATTTCATGGGGAAAAAATGCTACCCTTGAGTTTCATATTTTTAGTCCTTTATGTGAGCTTAGGCTACACCCACGTGAAGTAAAAAGGTTGGTTAGTAAACCAGGAAATGTCTTTATATAAACCATTATATGCTTTAAGAAAGCCAAATTCTGCAAAGGCAGAATACCATTCCTATTTCTAAATCAAGAATATTAGGAAAGTAACTGTCTTCCCGATTTTTATTTATTTATTTATTTTAAAATATATTTTATTGGGTTTTTTTACAGAGAGGAAGAGAGAGTTAGAAACATTGATGAGAGAGAATCATCTATCAGCTGCCTCCTATACACCCCCTACCGGGGATGTGCCCGCAACCAAAGTACATGCCCTTGACTGGAATAGAACCTGGGGCCTTTCAGTCCACAGACCGGTGCTCTATCCACTGAGCCAAACCGGTTTCAGCGATTTTTATTTTTTTATCACACCTTTCCTCCCAGTAAATACACAAAAATGCCCGGTGGGAGTTGGTCCCATTCTGAAAAAGAAAATTTTTTATAACCCTCAAAATTCAGTCTTCCTTTAGAAACACCAAAAATCTGCCAGCCTCTGGCTCATGGACCTCCATAAAAATAGTACCCATGTGAGGGAAATGTAAATAACCTCCAGACAAAATTACAAGTTAGTAGTGTTTTTTGCCGGTTTTTGAGAGAGAGGAGAATGGATGCTGGTGACAGCTAGAATTTTAGTCTGGTTTCTGCCCTAGCTCTCTTTGATGATTACTAAAGCAAGCCACAGAGTCTGAAGGAAGCAAACAGTACTCTGTACCTTCAGGATGTTAGCTTTTTGGTAGAAACCAGCAATACATTGAGAGTCTTGTGATCATTCTAATAATTTCCATACTGTTCTTCTCTCAATAACTTTGAGTTTTATGGAATATGTTTTGTCAATTGCTTTGAAAGATTGAAAGTAAAAAAAAAAAAGAAGTTCAAATGTCTTTTATTCCATATTGTAATACATTTTGAGGTCTTTCTTTTGCTCTTTTCTGTCTTCTCCAGTTGTTAAATATCAAGCATTATTCCTTTTGGAAGTTTGGTTTTACTTTGATTCTTAAATTTTTCATGATAATATTTTACATATTTTATTATTATATAAAAGTGTTCAAACTTCAAACTAACCTTATAAAAAACAGTGGCTTAAAGTTTACCAAGTTAAAGTTCTTATGAGCATAGTGTCAATGTAGTGATAGTATTGGTGAGAGAAGGGGACTACAAATATGTTTACACCATAAGGCAATTTACCACTGCACTCCCAAAAAGTAATATCCACTTCTTATACTTGTTTGGGTTAAAAATTCATTTTACCAATTTTTGAGCTGCTGTTACATAGACATAAAGGGCTTATGTCATAATCTTTGTCCTTCAGAGTTTAAAAGTAAAAGTTTTCTGGACTTACAATTATTGTCAAAGCAAAGAACATTGCATTTAGTCAGCAATATGTACATTTTAGTTAAAAGCATAAAGACAGCTAATGCCCATACTATGTGCCACGTATTCTTATAAATGCCAATTCATGTGTTATTTTTTTTATCCTAACATCAACCCTCCTAGGTAAGTATTGTAACAATCACCATTTTGTAGATGAGGTAATTGAGGCACAGAGAGGTTAAGTAACTTAGCCAAGATCACACTTCAAGTAAATGGCAGAGCTGGGATAGACGTGGCTCCAAACTCCCATGTTATTTGTTTCTGATATTCTACTACATAAACATAACTCCTTCGAAGGACTGTCTTCAATGTGGCACTTGTAGTCTTGGTGTTCATGTGAAATATATTTATCCATCTATGGTAAAGCAGTCCTGTGGGTCTGCATTTAGTCTTAGTCATTGACTAAGCTCATTAACATGGAGCTTCATTGTTATTAAAAAAAAGAAAAGAAAAAAGAGCCAGAATTTCATTTTAAGAAAAAGTTTATACTTTATGTAACAACTGCATTTTAAAGTTTTGTCTGAATGCCACTAACTTAATATGAATCTGAGCAAGTTATCTTGATCACCTCTGCTAAAAAAAACATGCTGCATCCAAACTAAGCTTTTTCCTGGATAAATTAAGAAAACAATTACCCAACTATTCCAGAGAGAAAGTCTTTAGTCCCTTGATGCTCCAAGGGTTATTAAAGTTTTACCTGCAGATAACCAAGACTTCCCAAAGTCACAAGTCATTTACTTCATTCACTGCAGCTAAGAGAGGCCTGTGCTGCTGCCTCATAGGATTATTTCTTGCTGCATTTAACATGCATTAACAAGCATTTGGAAAGAGTTGAATTTCTTGTAAAAAGCTGAGTTGGCTTCTTGAGATCCTATCCCAAAAACTTTATATTTTCATAATCTAGGTTGTAGATATAGCTTATCAGAGGCTTTCTTCAGTACCAAGTTTTACCAAGTCATTGAAACCTTTTTATTGGACACAAAAATGTAAGCATTAGCACACAAAGAGGGGGAAGGTAGTTCTTCCTTTTTATTTAAACTGATGATATTTTCCCCATATTTTTAAAATATATTTTATTGATTTTTTTTTTTTTTTTTTTACAAAGAGGAAGGAGAGGGATACAGAGTTAGAAACATTGATGGAAGAGAAACATTGATCAGCTGCCTCCTGCACACCCCCTACTGGAGATGTGCCCCCAACCAAGGTACATGCCCTTGACCAGAATCAAACCTGGGACCTTTCAGTCCGCAGGCCAATGCTCTATCCACTGAGCCAAACCAGTTAGGGCTTTCCCATGTTTTTAATTGTGCTTTAAGTGTGTCCCCTGTGTTTTCTTCTGGCAGCCAGTGCTTCCATCATTTCCTATTATTCATGGTAGAGCTTAACTTTCTGATGCTAAAATAAAGGGAGGATGTGAGGGAGGAGTTAGGGAGAGGACTCTTAGTTTAAACTTGCTTCATCACAGAAATTTGACTTTGGAAATATTAACATTATTTAACATTCAGATGAGCAACCTCTATCCGAGGAAGTTTACAAGAAAGAGCAAACCAGATTCCAGACAATTAAACTTTATTTCTTTGCCTGAAACATTTAGTGGTTTAGGAAAATAGTTCTTCCTCTCCTCTCCCTTTTGATGTTTATTGTTTATTGTGTAGAAGAGGACCTGTGTCCAACAAGCATATTGTTTTTCTTGGAGCAGATGAGCTAGTTAATGCTAGGTCCATTTTGCATTTGATTATACTTACTCTTTCCCCCTCACTTCTTCCACCTCACCCCTAATCCCTCCATCTCTCCCCAAGCTGCTCATCTCTCTCCCCCTTCTCATCTCTTTTCAGTCTCTCTCCTAACCTCGCTCCCCAGTCACCACGCTCTCCTTCACTCCACCCCCATCACTTTTGTTACTCCTTTCTCTTTTCTACTCCCCCTTCCTCTCCCTCTTGCCTCTGCTTTCTTTTCCTTTCTTTCCCCTCTTCTCTTCACCTTCCCCCCTCCTCTTTCTCTCCTCTCTCCCTCCTCTTCATCCTCTTCTTTCCCCTCCTTTTCACAGTCACAATCACCTATAACTCTGTATCTTCAGATCTTGACTTTTCTGAGGTGTTCAGCAAAGATCAATTTTGCCTGTTATGATTAATTTGGTGTTATAGCCAAAGAATCCTCTAGATAACAAACATCTTCCCCATATCAAATAATTGACTAATGATTTTTCTAAAGACCAGAAAGATATATACCCACCAACATGTGAACATTGTTTATTTTGTTGATGGTGGAAATTATGGATGATTTTTATGTTCTTTGTGCTTTTGTGTTTTTCATATTTTTAAAAGTGTGTCTATTATAAATGCTGTGTTTTAAAAATCACTTGATCTTTCTGTGCCTGACCCCAATAAATCCTCATTTAATTAAAGTAAAAACAAAATAAAATGAGGAATAAGATTTGATCCTCCAGTGAATATGAATTTGGTTTGCCATTTTGATATTCAATTTTTCAAATCTTTTCAACTTTCAAAATGGTGGCCCCTCAGACTTCAGCTGTTGATGCTCTCACGCCATATAATGGATATTAAATACTGTCTCACAAGGTAGGCTTAAACGCTTTAAGTCCTACAGGACTTCTGCCTTTCTCTACCCTCACCAAAATATAGTTCGTGTTTTTCTATAATATTTATATGTTATGAGGATGGACAGTGTGACAGACTTGGCAATTTATATCTAGGTTTGTTTTCAGCCCAGTTAATCAGTCTTGGGGCGAGAGGGCACTAGCATGTGTGAGCAGCCATTGTATTATTGTGATACCTTGTCGGCTGTCCTTGGTATTGGTAAAATTCATGATGTCCTAGACCTAGGCAATGATATGAACTCTTCACAGGTAAGTGTTAAAATTCCAAGTTCAGATTCAAGTTTGGTAAAAAGAACTTCCAGATTATTTCCTTCTCATTTAACTAGCTTAGGTGTAGAAAGTGAATATAAGACTGTATGACGTGTTCTAGACACAGTTATGCATTTCCTAGCTGTAGGGTACTTGGTTCAGAAAGGGTTAACTGGTGTAGTTAGTGAGTGGTTTTCTAGCTGCAGGGGTTTTTGAAAAGAGATCTAGGAATTCTGCAGTTAATTGAATCCTTCAAGCATGAACTTATGGTCATTGAAAAAATTTGAGTGAGCGAAGTTCTCTTGTTTTGCTACCTGATATAGTCCATATAGTATCCTAGAAGTCCAGGTTTTTTTAAAGATTTTATTCCTGTTTATGCTGGTTGGACGTTTGATAGGATAAATGCGACATTTAAAAATTTTTTACACAATATATTTGTTCCCTTGCTTTACTCTTCTCCCAGTCCTACCCCCTTCTTTCCTCACTTCCCCAAATCTGCATCACTGGTGCATTTCCCCATTCTTCCCCATCTGATGAGCAAAGTTTTAGCAGAGCATAGGAAGTTAAGTGCCTGGAGTCTTTTAAATATAAGTAACACGCAACCAGTAATAAGCTGCTGGTTGTTTTTTTGCTGCCTGCAAAGAAACATAAACACAGTGCTCATTTCTGGCAGGTTTTTACTGTCAGAGTTTCTCCTATTATATTTATCTTACAATTTGCCAGGGGGTGAAGTTATTAAGTTTTAGCAGCAGCCATCGATCAAGTTCACAAGTTAACACGATAAAGGCTCCGTGCCGCTCCGATCCGGGGAATGATGAGCCTCACTCGGTAATTAACTAAATGAGAAAGTTAAATCTTACTTGAGAGCTGGGAGAGATGAAAGAGAGGTGTTTGTCAGTTTCTCAGTGGAAATTAGAAGCAGTTTTCTGCAATTCCCTAAGCTGCTGCTCTGTCATATTTTACATAAGCACTGGGAAAACGTCTTGTAATTAGTGCTGTCATGGAGGATTTTTTTTGCTGAAGGATGTTGGAATAATTCATTAGATTATCAAGAAAGGCTTGTGTCCTGAAATGATTAGCACAGTGAAATTTAAACCATTAACGATAACAAGTTTAGAGCTTGCTGCAGTGCAGAGGCACCCGGGGTATGTCTGTGCCTATTTCAATCATTTCTTATAATTAAACATTATGTCCCTTTTTTTCCTCCCCATTACTAAGACCCGTCCAAAAATCCTTTTAAGGTGGCACTGTCTACATCAGTGGGTTTACCAGCCTTGGAGGTGTGTGTGGTTAGTAGCTGTAATAATGCAGCAGTAAATTAAACTGCTGTGAGTTTCTTGATTTAGAACAAAAGAGCCTATCGCCCTGGAAGCTATAAAGTTGCATGAGGGAGCTGGCTACAGAAAGAAGAGCCCAATTTTGAAACCTAAAAATGTTAAGTGACAAGCTATCCCTTTACCTCGAAAATTCAGAACTAATAAAAATGGCTTGGCTTGATGAATTTTTTATACGACTCTTCCTGTAATTAGTAAATAGGAAAAAAAAATGTCCAGTCTTCAAATAATCATTTATACTGGTACATTTGTGAGTTCCTTTCCTAGTGAGTTTTATTTAAAAGAATTGAAGTGATGGCAAGCGTTTTCTTGTTGGTTATTAGAAATCAGATTCATAATGTAAACTTTCCTTGTGCTGACAAATCTGCCCCTTCCCGTCTTCCATGTTCACTAATCAGATCTGACATATTTATGAGTTCACCTAATATGTAATCATATTTAGTAGAAGCTGTTAAAATATTAATGCAGTAATCCCACTGTGAAATGTGGTGTTTACTTCGGTTGAACTGTATATCCCATCTATATGTACAGCCTCCATTTTCTTTTCATTTGTACTCTCACCCCAAAAAGATAATGGACTGCTTCTTAGTCACTGAAAGTTTTAAAGGGTTTTTAAGAACTGAAAACTGGAATTTTAAAAGTTTTATCCCACTTTTGAATATTCTTTACATTTTACCTGGCATGTTCAATTTATGGACAAGTTCTTTTTCTCTTGAAATCTCCTTGTTAAAAGATGCCAAAATGCTCTCCCTTCTGGGTCCCTTTTTCTTTTTACCCTGGCTCTTCAGGAGTTGTAGAACTGTTCTGGACCTCCCTGCTATCACCATCTCCATGACGAGGTGTTCCTACTTATTTCTTTCAGTTCTAATCAAAATGTTGACTGTACCATTTCCTCTTAATTCATCCAAGACAATGTTAACTTTTTTTAAAAAGAGATGTAACTTTTTTTTTTTACAGATAAATCAAGGAAAAACAATAGAAAAAAGAACTTTTAAAATCAGTATTTTTTTTATTCTTATTTAACTAAATAAAGCCTGGCAATAGCCAATAGAGAGTACAGTGTAGACCTTTAAAAACCCTCCCTCTGCCCTGGCCTGTGTGGCTCGGTTGGGCATCATCTTTTGTACCAAGAGGCTACCAGATGGGCTTGGCTCCCCATGGGGGCACGTGGGAGGCAGCTGAACCAGTCTGTGACTCTTTTATCGGTATTTCTCTGTCTTCATCTCCCTTCCTCTCTCTCTCTAGAATCAATGCACACTTTTTTTTAAATCCTCCCTTCCACTTCAAGGCTCTTGTTTGTCTTGGCTGCAGGAGCAAGAACCCTGGTTCAATCCCCATTCAAGTTAATATATCAGATTAAATATTTGAAGGATCAGTAAATCGTTATACTGAAATAAATGGATATTATAACCTGGACTTATATTCTCAACAGGCCCTCTCTCTTCCTTTCTCTCTTGTGAGGGTAAAATACCTTTCTTCTAATTTTCTAATTTTAGCCACTATCACCACTTGCAGGATTATTTTATCAGACTTCTGATTAGTCTTCCTGCCTCTGTTTTCACAGCTTATTCTTGTTATCCTCTTCCTATCTTCCCATCCCTCACCACCATTTTCTGTGTGGCAGCAAGTGTAAATATTTCTAAAGCATAAATCAGATGATGTTCTATTTGACTACTTCAAAACCTCAGGGCTCTCCTTTACACTTAGGGTGAAATCCATATTCCTTACTGAGGCCCAGAAGGCCTTATATGATCTGGCCCCAGGCCACCTCACTAACCTCATTTCTCACCAGTGCCCCCTCATTCACTGGCCCAGCTGTCTTTCACTTGAACACAGCTTTGATTTGCTCTTCTTCTATTTGGAAGGCCTTTCCCCAGATCTTCAGAAGACTGACTTACATTTAGATTGCAGTTCATATCTTACCGTTTCATGACCACCTCAGTTAAAGTATGCTGTACTACTCACTCCCTATTTAATGTACCACCTTTTGTTTTCTTCACAATACTTACTGGTTTCTGGAATTAATATATTTATTATATATTAGAGGCCTGGTGAACAAAAATTTGTGCACTTGTGGGGAGGGGAGCTCAGCCCAGCCTGCACCCTCTTACAGTCCATGAGCCCTTGGGGGATGTCCGACTGATAGCTTAGGCCCACTCCCCATAGGGAGAGGGCTTAAGCCGCAGTCTGGCCTCCCTCTGCAGAAGGCAACCATTGGGCCGATGGGGGGAGGGGGGGTGGCTCCAGCTGGCGAGCAGCTGGCCCTGCCCTCTTCCCTCCTCTCCCCCCCCCACTTTCCCCACCCCCGTTACCACTCCACTGCCTCCAGTTGTCACCACCCCTGACAGCAGCTCCCTCCCTCTGCCCGTTGGTACCCACCTTGGCTAGCCTGACACTGCTCACTTGCAGGCCCCGCCCCCACTGACCGACTGTCCTTCTACCATTTAGTCAATTTGCATATTAGGTTTTTATTATATAGGAGTCTGCCTCTACCCTTCCCCAGAGAAGGTAAAGAAACTTTGTGTGCCTCTTCTCTCCAGTTTCCCTAGCACCTGGAAAAATGCCCAGAACAGAGTAGTTACTCAATAAATGGTTGTTGGTTGCTTGATAACTCTAAAGTTTCATGAGAGAAACACATAGCCTTAACCCAGCACAACCATTGCCCATTTCATTCTTACATCATTTCATCCTATTAATCTTTATATCTTCTTCCCCCTACTATGGATTTCAAAGCCATTCTTTCTTCAAAGCCCTTCATAAAGCCAAACAGAATCCTTAAATATCAATTGCATCTCTCTAGTCGTAAATATTACTCTTTACCTAGGCCTCACTCCCCTAATTGCAAGTAGTGTTCTACGTCTGGAACATTTTCCTTCTCTACTTACCATGCCCTTTCTTATTGGTTAAATAAAGAAGGTTTTGCATGCAACTTAGAAACATCTGTCATTTTAGCATCAAGTTTAGCCAGTTCATGCTATGTCTTCCAATCTATACAGGTAGCAAAGTCGGCACACTTAATAGTACAGTGGTGTGTTGGTTAGACAAGTTGGTGTCTGCAAATGTGTATTTTTCTATCCTGGCCCTTACGGCAGCTTCCGAGAAATTTATGGTAATTTTGAAAGTGATGCATGTACTGTCTTTGGGGATGGGGATGGGGGGGAGGAGGCGTGGGTGGGGAATGCTAGCCCTTAGCCTTTGAGGACTAAGCTGTGGACAGTCATATAAAACTTTTCTTTCATTTTGTGTGCTTGTCACCTGACAGCTTCTTTCTTCTTTCTTTTGGAGATAACTGTTCATTGTAAACAGAAAAGCAGAAAAGGAGATGTGCAGGGATGGCAGAAAATTAGTGTTACCATTAAACTGAGGTTGTTTGTCAGCTTTCCTAGACATTTGAACTGTACTGGTTGAGTCATTGGGCTTATGTTGGGAAGGCCAAATCAATTCTATTGCCACCAATAACCATTACCCTCTCTCCCATACACTCTAATATACAACCTTTTGGGTTTTTAATAAGTGAACTTTTTCACTGTACCCTGTGGATTTTTAAAGGCTCTCAAATTGAAATTTTGCTGCATTTACTTCAGACATTAGTAGAAAAATCTGTATGGGAGAATGATAGAAGACCTTTGTTATCTCTACAAATATAATATCTTTGTTACAAATCAAATTAATATTACAATGGTATTTATCCTTAGACATACCCTATCCTTAGAAGCTTTAAAATCAATTTTATTAAGGTAATTTACATATAACAAAAGACACCCATCGAAAGGATACAGTTTGATTTTTGGCAGCTGTATACTAGTACACCTGTGTAACAACTGTAGGACATTTTCATTGCCCCCAAAACTCTCCTGCCCTTAACTCATCTGTCTGACCCCCACATTCAGCCCCATGCTACCACTGATTTGTTTTTATTATTATAAATTGGATTTGTTGTCCTTAGAGTTTCATATAAAGAGAATCATAAAGTAAGTACTCTTGTGCCTGGCTTCTTTTGTTCAGCATGTTTTTTAGATTTATCCTTGTCATTTTGTGTATCTGTAACTTAATCAGTTCAGCTCTTGATGGACAGTGGGATTCTTTCAGTTTGGGACTCTTATTAATAAGCAGCTGTGAATAATCATGTACAAGTGTTTTGTGTGGAAATATGTTTTTATTTGGGGGAATAAGTACCTAGGAGTGGAATTGCTGGCTCATGTAATAAGTATGTTTCACTTTATAAGAAACTGTCAACCGGTTTTTCTGAAGTGGTTGTACCAGTAAACATTCCTGCCCGCAGAGTATTAGAGACCCAATTGCTCCTCATTCTTGCCAATACTTGGTATGGTCCAGTCTCTTTACTTTTCGCCCTTCTAGTAAGTTTGTAGTGGCGCCTTGTGATTTTAATTTGCGTTTTCTACTCACTAATGATGTTCATGTGCTTATTGGCCATCCCTGGATCTTTTTTGGTTAAGTGTCTCTCCAAGTCTTAAAGAAAAAGATTTATTTTTTTTCTTACTGAGTTGTGGGCGTTCCCTATATATTTTAGATACAAGTCCTTTGTCAAATACATATATTGCGAATATTTTATCATAGTTTATTATTTGAATTTTTATTTTCTTGGGTTTTTTCAAACTATAATTTTAAAATTTTACCACATACTGATTTATCTATGAAATATGTATGCCTACCCAAATAGCAACAAGATTTCCTCTTATCTTTTTTCTAAAAGTTCTACATATAAATCCAGAATCCACTTAAGTTAATTTTTGTTTGTGATCTAAAGAACAAATTCATTTTTCTAAGCAGATACCCAATTGTTTCAGCATCATTTGTTGAAAAAACTATCCTTTCCCGATTGAATTATCTTAGTACCTTTCTTAAAAATCAACTGACTATGTGAGTCTGGAAATCAATGGGAAAAATATCCTTGGGTGAGGATTAAAAAAAATATATCACGGGTTGGCCAGTTCTCATCCAGAGGCTCTGGGGGGAAATCCTCTGCTTCGCTCACTATTGTTGGCAGAATTCAGTTTCTTGCCGTTGCAGGGTTGAGATCCCCATTTCCTTACTGGCTGTCAGCCTTAGAGGCTGCCCTCATTCCTTGCTGCATGGTCTCCTTCTTCCGCCACCAATTCTGCTTTTACAGGGCTCATTTGATTAGATCAGACCCACCAGAGTAATCCTCCCAACCTTAAGGTCAACTAATTTGGGACCTTAATTAAATCACAGCAGTATCTACATGTTTGTTTGAAAAAATTGAAAGATGTGTGTACATCAGTAGCCAAGCTTCTTGGGACCATCGTATAATTTTGCCTATCCCCTATCCTGCTTTAGTTTTCTTCATAGCACTGTAGACGTTATATTTTCTATTTATTTGGTTGTTTTTAACTTTCTGTACACACTAGAACATAAGTTCCCCCAATGATAGACTGTTATTTTTGTTCAGTGTTGTATTCTTAGCACCTAGGACAGTGTTTGGCATGTTGTAAATGCTTAATTAATATTTATTGACTGAACCAATTAATTTTAAAAAAGGCTTTATGGCATTTAATTTTGATGACAATGGAGATGGGATTTTTTTTGGGGGGGGGGGGAGGGGAAGAAGGGTAGATGAAGCATATAAATGCTATTTGAGCTTTAGTTCCAAAGTACCATAGTCTCCAATTAGTCATTGGCCTTTCTTTGTATGGAGGATTTCTTGTTTGATTATTAAAAAATAAGTTGTCAGTAATTGTATAAATGTCTAGTAACTGGTATATACAAGAAAAAACAAATTATAAATTAATGCATTTTAAAACAGAAAAGAAAGGTTTTATGTAAGCCTTAAGGAGAATAGGACAAATCAATGGAAGAATGAAAATAAGGAGCTAACCCAGCCTACACCCCAACAGAAGTGAAGACAGAACTTGCTCGTGGTTCTTTTCACCAGGCCCCCATCCCACAGCACCTGAGTGCACAGCTGTGTGCCACTTCTGCTCTAACTGCAAAGACCTTTCTTGCATTTTCTACTTATTCTTATCCAAGACGCTTTGCTATTGAATCATTTTCTGCAGAATTAGGGCCAAACTCCTTTGCCTGGCAAAAGAAAAAGGAAATTAGCTTTTTTGGCTTGCTAGTACCATATTTGCCGGCGTATAAGACGATTTTTTGGCCCTGAAAAATACCGTATTTGCCGGCGTATAAGAGACTGGGCGTATAAGACGACCCCCTAACATTTCCACTCAAAATACAGAGTTTGTTATATACTCGCCGTATAAGACTACCCCCCACTTGGAGGCATATTTTTCAGGGCCAAAAAATCGTCTTATACGCCGGCAAATACGGTAATAGTAACAACATGCTTTCAGCTTTTAGTTTTCATCTATATGTCCCCAAATAATGTCTTCCTATAAACTTTTGGAAGTAGATGCCTACTCATTCAGCAATATTCCCGATTTACCAACTTACTATGGTATTTCTGTGTCTTTCATTATAATTGCTATTCACAAACATTCAATTACTAAGTGTAACAGTGAGCTCTATTTTATAGACATAACATAGCATGCAAGACCAACAAATTATATATTTCCCTCATTTTCAATACTTACTGTTATGTGTGTGTTTTTAATCCACCCTTTCTACAGACAAAACTTGCCAATGGCACTTCCAGTATGATTGTGCCCAAACAACGGAAACTCTCGGCAAGCTATGAGAAGGAAAAGGAACTGTGTGTCAAATATTTTGAGCAGTGGTCAGAATCCGATCAAGTGGAATTTGTGGAACATCTTATATCCCAAATGTGTCATTACCAACATGGGCACATAAACTCGTACCTTAAACCTATGCTGCAGAGGGATTTCATAACTGCTCTGCCAGGTATGTCTACAGGTGTTTGTAAGCCATTAATTTGCCTGGAAGATATGTTACAATGGTAATGGTACTGGATCTTAGCTATACATCTTTTTTTTAATTCTTTTTTTTTTTTTTTTGCTTCATTTTTACAAACATTTTTAATCATACCTTCTTGGGTATAAATACAAAAAAAATCAAATTCTGGAGATAGAAACTGCTCTTTTCCCAATCTTCTCCCTATCTCATGCTCTTTTACTCACCCTATTTACTCACCCACTGGCCCAAGTAACATCTTTGCTGAAGCATTATCTGGTTTAAGATGTATCTTAGTTTCAATATATGTTAACTTATATACTTGGCTTTGGATTTCTAAGAGAGTTTATCAACAGAATATTTAAATTGTAGGAATGAATAAGAAACATCTTTTAGTATTTTAGAAAGAAGGTTATCCCCACAGCCTTGCTGTGACATTAAATATCACAGCTTTATAATTTCATTGTGCACAGTAATCAAATACCTATTGTAATATTATATATATACATACATATATATACACACACACATATAAACATTTTAAAGTTTTTATCACATGTACCAAACTATCCTCTAAGAAAAATATACCAACTTACCCCCTCCCCGAAACTGCTTATTACCACTTGCTTAATCTTTGCCAATTATAACTTTTTAAAATTTTTGTTTTCTAAAATTGCATTTTAAATTGCCCTTTAAAGCAAAAGAAATGGCTATTTATGACTTAGAAATAACCATTTTAAAGCTGAATTTGTTCTTGTATCTTTTGTTAAATAGAATAGATTTCTGCCCCCTCTTCACTCACTGGACTTTGTTTTAGCCACAGGCAGTTTTCTGTGCGAACAACCTGTGTGTACCTCATTACTGTGCTCTTCCCCCTCACGGGGACATGTTACTGTCTCAAGCATATACCACTATGAATTGAACAGGAGTTGATTAGACCAGTGTATCCCTTTACCTAATTGTGATTCCTGGTGTGTATCTGCTGACCACTTGATAAGATATTAAATCATAAGTCTAATGCTTTACAGCCATTTTGTCATATAAACCTATACCATCTGGCTACATTTAGTAAACCAAACTACTTCAAAAAATGCCTATAATCCATTAATGTAATGGGTTTGTTTGGAGTGTTAGGTGAAATTACTTCCAAAGACTTATTATAGGGACATTGTGAAAGATCAGGAGCAATTTAATGGCAGCCATTAAAAGCACAGGAGTGGATTTTGGAAACCTCTGATGGTGTAGAAAGTTTCAGTATAAAGAAGCAGGATTTGTACCATCACCGTATTTTGCATGAAAGAGCTAATTTTTATATTTTGATTGACTTATAATCACGTTCCTTTAATAAGAATGAGGTGATGGCTGCTTCCATCTGCTTATGCTTAAATATGAAATGTGATTGCCCTGACCTGGTGACTCAGTTGCTTGGAGTGGCATCCTGATCACAAAAGGTTTGGGGTTTGATTCCCTGTCAGGACATATACCCAGGTTACCAGTTTGGGGCTTGTATTGGAGGCAACTGATGTTTCTCCTTTTCCCTTCCTTTTTCCCTCCAATTCTCCCTCCTTCTCCCCTATTCCTGTCTCTAAAATCAGTGAACATATCCTCAGATGAGGTTTAAAAATAATACATATACATATATATATGAATGTGATGCTAGCTAAACAAGATCCACTTGATACTTTTTCTAAATCTTCTGAAAAATGTGGTAATATCCATACAATCTTTATAATTATAATAATGTTTAAATACATTTGGATTGTTGCTAATGGCATCCAAGTGTGTCTTCATATGATTCAAGGAAAAGGCATAATATGGAATAGGGCATTCTGTTCTGTTTAAGTTTGTGCCTACGGGAGTCAAGTTTGAAGGAATCCTTCTGCACTATTTAAGTCTTTAGCAAACTTTCGATGTGCAACATGTAAAAAGAAGGAACCTTGAATGTTTTTGTCTCACTTGTGAATTAGAACAGCAGCCAAAAGTTTCTTAGTGAGAGCATCCTATTTTATAGGATCTGTTCCTCTGAGGCCTCGTGGATTTGAGCGGTAGAAAAGTTTTAATTGGGAAGCCCATCTAGTTTACTCAGCTCAAAATCTACTTCCACTGTGTTTTGCTCTATACATCCTACAAAATAGTCTCTGAAATGCTAACCAAGTTATCTATTGGTCTGGGATTATTTTCATTTTTTTTGGTACTGTCATTTAGGTTTTATAGCAGCAACTATTCTCAAATATAGTTTTTTTTTAAACATCTGAAATTAAACTCATCCTTGAACTTAAACATTCCTTTCTGTCTTTCCTCTTGGGATGTTCCTATACCAATCTATATTTCCTTCTTTTCTCCTTTCTGCATGCCTAAAATTCTATAGCCCAGCACATTCTGACTTAGTGCCTCTCCCCCAGAACATTTAAAGGATATTTCTTTTCCTGAACAGCTTTGGAACTGCAGCAGTAATAGAAACAGAATGAGAAATGGACCTAATATAGAGATTTGGGGGGGTCTGAATCACAGAGTTTGAGATGCCATCCATAGAACATCCCCTAGTGCTGAAATCCATACAGATAGATGTGAATTGTTTTCTGGAATCCTTTTTATTTTTAATGTCTTGGGGGGTTTGCTGGATGTTAGCTTTAGCTTCCTTATCTAAAGGAAGATAGAAAATACTGTTCATTTCTGTAACCTTATGGAAAAATTATTGACACTCATTTGACCTAAGTTTCTCTTTGAAAAAGAAACTGGACCACACTAGGGACAGTGTTGTGCCTTCATAACAGAATAAATGCTGTTTTGTTTTAAAGACCTTTTGTAAAAAATCATTTACCATCTATGTACTTCTTTGCCTCCTTCCCCCACCACAAGCTCGGGGTTTGGATCACATTGCTGAGAACATTCTGTCATACCTGGATGCCAAATCACTATGTGCTGCTGAGCTTGTGTGCAAGGAATGGTACCGAGTAACATCTGATGGCATGTTATGGAAAAAGCTCATCGAGAGAATGGTCAGGACAGATTCTCTGTGGAGAGGCCTGGCAGAACGAAGAGGATGGTGAGCCTTTTAACTTTCTTTCTGTTAGAGCGTCAGGGCCTGGCCACTCGTTCACTGGCATGTTGTCGGGAGCCAGTGAGACCATTTCTCATTTAACACAGTGATTTTGCTGGTTTATAGAAAAAAATGTAGAATAGTTGCTCATGTACTAGGCAGTTTTTCTTCTGACCAATCACACATAAATGACATAATAATACTGCTTTGCAAAAAATAATGAAAAATCAGACTAGCCTTCCTGTTTAAAGCATTCTGTTCTCTGGGCAAAAACAGTATTCTGAAAAAGGGCTGAGGGGCAATTTATAAAGCAAGTAGATGACTTTGAATCACGTAGAAGCCATCAGGTCTACTTTCCCCTAAAACAATCCAGAACAAATAATTATTTTCTCCTTTGGAAGATGTCTTGCCTTTAGCCCATGCCTGGGGTATTTTATTGCCTTTGTAATCAAAATTATTTTTCTGCCCAACTAGAATAAGAACTATGGCCATCAGAAAAATGAAAAATGGAATTTGGTATAAATAATGATTTTTTTCATAAGACATATTTTTTTCAAGATTTTACTGCTTAAGCTTGAATTCTTTAAGGCATTTTATAGTTAGCAGTCTGAGACTTGTCAGTTTTGTTTTCTTTTAAAAATATATTTTTTAATATATTTTATTGATTTTTTTTACAGAGGAAGGGAGAGGGAGAGAGAGTTAGAAACATCGATGAGAGAGAATCATCGATCAGCTGCCTCTTGCACACCCCCTACTGGGGATGTGCCCACAACCAAGGCACATGCCCTTGACCGGAATTGAACCCAAGACTTTTCAGTCCACAGGCTGACGCTCTATCTACTGAGCCAAACCAGTTTCAGCGAGTTTTGTTGTTTTCTTAATGTAATGGTACCATTTTGCTAGAACTTCTGGAAGATTCTTCTATATATAATTTGCTCTCAGAGGATGTCATTAGAATGTCACTATAAGAAAGTCAGCTGTGGATATTTCCATAAAATAAAAGTGACATTAAATATTTTAGTTGATAGATATCCATCAGCAGGCATATTTATGCTTGATATTATTCTGAGCAATAAATTTTATCAGTTGTTTACCTTAAAGTAATATATAAAGAGATATAAAACAATTAAAATGGAGGATCAGCTTTTCTTAGCAATTTTCATTATAATATAGTTGGCTCCCTTTTATCTTTGAAATTAATTAGTATATAATAAACAAAATGCCCTGTAAATTTTATACCAAGTGCTGTAAGAGAGTTCTGTCATTCTGGCTATTAGAAAGACTTTAATATTTCTCTCAAATTCAGTTAAGAAAGAAAATGCCAGGCAATTGTTTGGCTATGTAAAAATTGCATAAATGAAAGCATACTATTATTTCTCTTCCCCCAAATATTTTTCTATCCTCATTTATTTCACTATATAGAAAAATAGAAACCTTATCTCTCATAACTTATGCCATACTTTGGAAATAAATTCTTTATAGTATAAAAAACAAAATAGTATGTAGTTGTATGGTATTCAGAGTCCATCATTTTGTTAAGCGTGCCAAGACCAACCTTAGAAATAGAGCAGGCAGTGGCTTACATGGGAACATTTTAGGGCAGCTAGGACTATTTCTCTGCCCCTCAAGGGGGGGAGGGAATGAAAAGAAACTCTCCTCCAAATCACTCCTGACCTGAAATTTCCGTTATAGAGATTCATCCCCATAGCTATAAAGGTTTTGTTCCCTGTTAAAATACACTTTGGTCCCATTTGGACTATAAAGGATAGTGAACCTTTATCAGACATTGGGAGTTTACAGTCTTTTTTTTTTTTTTTTTAAGATAGTGAGAACAAGTATACGGGCAGATTTGAGCAGATGCATGTAAAAATACCAAAAATCAACACAGTCTTCACAATTTTGCATAGAGTTGACACTCAACAGCAAGATCTCTTATGTTAGTTATATAGGGAAAAAATGTAAGATCAATGAAAAATTGGCTTGGGGCTTTTTTAAAATGGATGTGTGAAGGTATAATCCAGGGTTCAACTGTAATTATCACTCTGTCCCCTATCTCTTCAACCATAGGAACCCACTCCTGCTCTTTTGAGTACCCTTCAGAGCTCTGACTATTATATTCCTTTGTCTGTGGCCACATTTGTCATCTTAGCTTAATGTAACCCATGAAATTACAAGTTTTTTTCCACTTCCAGTATCACCTTGACTTTCTGTGGCTGCTTCTATTTTTACACGTTGCCTTTCTTCCTGGGTTAGTGTCTTCCCCCCTCCCCCCAAACCAAAAAATGTAATACATGGTCAGTTATTCATTTTGTTCTTTTAAGTTAGCTTACCAAGCCTACTATGCCAATCAAATGCTGTCATTGATAGTTTTGCCCATTTTGTCCAACCAAAAATATTTAAATAAGTAAATACAGTTTTCTAATAAAGCTTTGGGTTTAACTTCTATCTTGCTGTTGTAATTTATACCTAAATGAATTAGTCTGACACTATGTGGACTCCATCTTCTCTCTTAAATAATACTGAATGTGCTCTCTTTGTTCAGTAATGGTTAACTCTTAAAAGTATGATAAAAGACAACTTGGAGAAAGTCTGTTTTCTTAATTAGAAGGTCACATTTTATGAAAACATTCTGAATTTAATATTTAGCATTTAGCATGTACTCACACTCTCAGAGGTAGTAGGTATTTCATATAAAAGTGTTCCCTATTGTCAAAGAGCTTTTATCATAAAAGATTTTGACTTATAGACTGAGAAACCAGTTTTAAATACCTAGCCACCGTTTTTTTGTAGCGCCTCTGACTTGAAGAAATTCGGATACTTTAGCAAGCCATGGTAACTATGGTGCAGGAGAAAATGATCACAGGTTTATATAATTTCTCTTTCCTTAGGATGTACAAATAGTTTCATTAATTATGAAGAAATCCTGGGATGCCTGTGTATAATTGCAGAGATTAAAAAGAGGACAGGAATCTCTGAAGAATGGTGGACATTGAGAGACAATAAAGTATTTCAGAGTATGGGATCTGAAGTCAGACTTAGATTCAAATCTCAGCTCTACTCACTAGCTATGTGACCTTGGGCAAGTTTCTTAATCTCCCTGATGTTTGATTTCTTTATAAAATTAATGTAGTGATTCCTACCTCACTAAAGGATGTTGGGGTTGAAGTCATTAAATTATAATTATTAACCAGATTTAGAATTTCTTCATTCAGAATCTATTGTTTGTCTGCAGTGTGTTGCTAGAATAAGAGAAAAGTTTAACTTTTTAAAGCCAGAAGAATTACTTCAGTGTATCTTGTTTGCCCTTTTTTTTTATGTTGGTGTATCCTATTGCTTATTCCTATTTGTCCCTTTCTTAAAACTATTTTTTAGTATCTCCATTGCAGATTTCCCTTTCCATATTAACACAGAAGTCAGAGCCAGCAGCTACCGTTCTGATAGGAAATTCTGTCAACTAATTTTCAAGGTGTATAATAGGAAGAGGGCAGGAGAGAAACGCTCCTAGAGACATTGAGCAATTAATTATATTGTAATGGAGCTATAGAGGGAGGAATAGATGACTGGCCCAGAGAAAACATGATTTCTCTAGTGCCAGGATTACACTCAGAGGCATTTCTGCCTATCTCCACTTCGCAAGGCACGGTGCCAGTGAGAACAGCAGTTAGTACACCCATAGTGGGGTTTACTAGCTTCCACACCGTGTTTGGTGGGTTCTTAACTTCAGGATAAGGAATTAAATTTTTTACCCAGCAGGAAGTGATTGCCATTTACTGATTTTTTTTTTTTTTGGGTAGCAGAGATCTAGCTTGGGATATGAGCATTCCAAAGATGTGCTGTCATAAGGAAGGAGATGCTAACAAATGTTGCTCACTGGAATCAAGGAAAGGCAGTAAAATGTGTGTATGTATGTACATAGCCAGGAACACACCTGTGAAAGTCAATTTCATGCTTTAGACTTGACAGCACAGTGCTTTTAGGCATTTCTTTTCATCTTCTTTCATACCTGCTTCTGAACACTCCTGTGATCCTTTGTTTTCTGTGCAAATGAACTGAATTGCTCCTTTCAAGCATAGCTACACAGATCACTAGGGTGCCTGAGTTGCCACCAAACCTTAACCCCATAAATGAAGACAAAAAAAGTGTTCTTTGTGACAGAGGTATTCCTACTGCCCCTGATGCGAGGCTCCACTGACTAGCACAGCTTTACTCCGTGGGGAAAAAAAGGCTGTGGGACATGTGCCCAGTAGTTCAAAGATATCATCATGAATAACATTTTCAAAAGATAAGGCCAATAAATCTGTCTTTCCAGAAGTCTAATAGACCAATAGTTGGATTCTGACTATATGCATTTCATTTAAGTATTGGCATTATAATATTCCTGAAAGCCTGATACTCGATGTTCTACACTGGAAATCGTGTTTTTCCCAAAAGCAAATGGATATTGGCCCAGTTCCTTAGAGCCCAGAAAGTTACTCCTTGATGCGAGACTCCTGAAATCAGACTTAACTTTATTCCTCTCCAGGCTAGTTATGGAGACCATATGGAATGATGATTGTGAAAACACTTTGAATATGAAGCTCCTTGTGAATATATAATATTATGATTTTTATTATGAAATATTTGTGTTTTTTTAGGGGACAGTATTTATTCAAAAACAAACCTCCTGATGGGAATGCTCCTCCCAACTCTTTTTATAGAGCACTTTATCCTAAAATCATACAAGACATTGAGGTAAGAATCTATGTATATTTGGGTATTTGCCAAATACTAGAGAATCATCAACATTTTTCAGTAACAGCATTGTTACAGCAAACCCATTAAGGCTTATTGATGTGAGTTAAAAATCAATTTCTTTGTAAGAGAATAGAGTAGGTAAAATATAATAAATTGCCAGGCAAAGATTTGTGTTTAAAAGTCGTTTACTGATAGATGGATGGATGGATGGATGGATGAGAGAGGAGAGAGATTATGATGTCTTCATATAATATCAGTGAGACTGCTAAATTTGCACTCTTAACCTGATATTCAGATATCTTCTCAATTGAGCCTCCACGGAGATTCACTGGTAGAAATGACCACCATGGTGGAAGCCCACTGAGCACATAACTTCATGTGGTTCATAGATTGTCTTCTGTCAGTGAGCAGTCTCTTTCTACCAGGTTTATTTTTTAATTGAGTGAATTATATGAAGAGTTCTAGAAAATAAATCTTTAATTACTTTACAAATTAAAAAATGTTTTATAATTTTAAGTAGTGGCATTTGTTTGTTAATCCTCATCCAAGGATATTTTTCCATTGAGAAAGTGGAAAGGAGGTGAAAAACAGGTAGGCAGAGAGAGAGAGAGAGAGAGAGAGAGAGAGAGAGAGAGAGAACACATATTTTTAGATTGCCTTAAGTTTTTAATAGCCAATAGAGCATTGAGCATTTGTCATTGGTTGCATGAAAGTTAGATAAGTGTTTAGCTCTGTTCTTTTCCTAATTACTTCCTCTTTACCATTCCTTCTTCTCAGACAATAGAATCTAATTGGAGATGTGGTAGACATAGTTTACAGAGGATCCACTGCCGAAGTGAAACAAGCAAAGGAGTTTACTGTTTGCAGTATGATGATCAGAAGATAGTAAGCGGCCTTCGAGACAACACTATCAAGGTGAGGTTTCTTCAGGTGTGGGCAAGTAGCTGAAGAAGCTAGGGTGACCACATTCATAAGACAATCCAAAGCATAAATTCTAAGTTTTATCTCCAGGAAGTAAGTGAGCATTGAAGGTTGTTTCTAGTCCCAAAGCCAAAATCAGTTCCTTAAAGGACAGATACCTGCTTCCCTCAAGAAGAGCATATAAATGGGTTGTTAAATTCTCTTCTTGAAGTTCACTGAATGAGCTGTTACTCTTAGCCCTCACATAATTATAGGCTATCCCTGTTCCTTAATGAAAAGGATAAAGTCTGCATTAGTACTGAAGCCACATATATGTAGGTGCTTAGCGAAAAGAATGCATTCCACACTACTCTGAGCTTTGATTCTTTGTGGGTATCAAACACATAATAGAGCCAGCAAGTCTCTGCAGCACCCCATTATCACAGTGATCAAAAGGATCTTGTTTGCCATCCTAGATCTGGGATAAAAGCACGTTGGAATGCAAGAGAATTCTCACAGGCCACACGGGTTCTGTCCTATGTCTCCAGTATGACGAGAGGGTGATTATAACTGGATCATCGGATTCTACAGTCAGGTAGAAAATTTCAAACAATTTTTTGAGCTCTGAAATATCAGATCCACTCTGTCTTTGTCATAGATAGTAATTCTGTGTGTAGCTGCATGAACACAGTTCTAAAATTTCATAACTAAAGAAGAATAAACCAGCTGCCCCTTCATTGTGTTAATCTAGAACTAAAAAACTTGAATTAGGAATGATTAAGGTACGTTTACATTTTTTAACATTTAAGAAACTACACATTCTGTTTTAATTTGCTGGAATCATCCATTACAGAAACTTGATAAACCTTGCATTCCTCACAGGGAATGACATGAATGAATCGAAGCCTTCCTTTCAGGGGGTTATAGCTGTAGTGCAGGCATGTGTTTTCTCCTTTAAAACGCGTACAGGTGAGAAATGCTCTCTCTTTGCCAGCCCCTCCCCTGCTGTCCCTGCAGTTTTTAATTGCACGCTTCACTCAGGGAGGGGCCTTCAATTTCCAGAGGCATTAGTAATTTGATGACACAGCCATTATGCTGCTGGAGTCCAGTGTAGTTTGAGTTCTGGGTACCAGAAGCACTGCTGGAAACCTCTGTTAGAAATTTTGCCTTAAGCTAAAGGATTTAGCAAACATAATGCATCAGAAGTAACTTTTTTAAAAATAGAGGGGGAAAGCAGTTAACTGCATTGTTAGATTCTCTGAAGTTAAATGTTTACCATTCTCAGTTATCCTCTGTGATTAGAAAAGACTGTTCTTGTTTCTTGTCTTTTGACTTAAAGGCATAGCAAACTCACTTCTTACAGTTATCGACATTTAACATTTATTGGTGCAAGTGGAATGCCTCAAGGAAGCTGAAACATTGTAGAGGCTAACATCACTTATAGGATAAGGGAAAAAATGATTTTCTGAGAAGGGGGGTTAATCTGGAAAAAGGAATAACTTGTGTTATAAAAATCAAAGTAAATATACAAAAATAAGAGTATCAAAGTCAAATACTATATTTCATCACATAAATTCCCAAGCTATCTAAGGGTCTTATTCTCTGCTGTGAAGCCTGTGTTTACAGATGATGGCCCTTCTTGATCCCAGCCCCCATTCAAAGCTCAGAAGTGGAGCCTTACACTTAGGGTCTAAGTAATCTTGGGCCTTGACTTGTGTGGTGAAATCTAAGATTCAGGGACATCAAGATCAAATCCATAGCATTAAATCAGTCTGTTACAGAAGCTTCTTGACCTATATTAATCCTAGTTCCTGAGGGCTATCCATAGGACACTAATGCTGCTACTATTAATCAGATCCCCAGTTTTAAATGTCTTATTAATGGTATTAGATTGAATTTCTGAAGTTTTATAATAATCTTGAGATCTGGGCCCAATTAGTAGGTGATGTGGCTGCTACCTCATTCCTACTCCCTACACATGCCCACATTTGAAGTAGTGTGTCTTTAAACATTTCACATTGGCTGCATCCTGTCTTCTTGCTTTTCCTACTCTCCTATTCCAGCCCTCTACCTACCAATTCCCTGTGATCCATCAGTATTCTTTACCTCTGTTCAATTTTTAAAATGCAAAAGAAAGACTAGGGTGTAGTACTAGCATGAAAGTGGGGTAAGAGAGGTGGGAAGCACAGTGGTCAAATATTGGTAGTACATTGTAGCATCAGTACCATCAAAATCTCAGATAGCTTTCTTAATGTTGTTTTTTCCAGGGTGTGGGATGTAAATACAGGTGAAATGCTAAACACGTTGATTCATCATTGTGAAGCAGTTCTGCACTTGCGTTTCAATAATGGCATGATGGTGACCTGCTCCAAAGACCGTTCCATTGCTGTATGGGATATGGCCTCCCCCACTGACATCACCCTCCGGAGGGTGCTAGTTGGACACAGAGCTGCCGTCAATGTTGTAGACTTTGATGACAAGTACATTGTTTCTGCATCTGGAGATAGGACTATAAAGGTAAGAGTCCAACTTAGGAGTAGGGGAGTTCATGTGAAAACCTGATTAAGGGCTATTTCATATTAAAACATCACTGTAGACTAATTAAATAAGTAAAAAGGTAATAAATTAGATAAGTTGTGTGATAATTTTGGTTAGGTATTTTAGTACTATAAATAATGGTGAGTGTAAGAAGGACAGGAGTAAATTTAGGTTTAAGAAAATTTGTCTATAAGACCAGACTAATACCATAGAGTAAATCAATTTGAGAAATCCTTATGTGATAGAAATGAGCTACAAATTAGCCCTATATTACCATGAATCAGACTTGTCATTGGTTTGGTTTGGCTTGAGAACTTGACTTGGTTTAGTAGTCCTTGCCTCTCCAGGACTCCACTTGCCATAGATATTACTAGTGAGAGCACCAAATCAACTGCCAAATACCATATTCTGTTTCAGGTATGGAACACTAGTACTTGTGAATTTGTGAGGACCTTAAATGGACACAAACGTGGCATTGCCTGTTTGCAGTACAGAGACAGGCTGGTCGTTAGTGGTTCATCTGACAACACTATCAGGTGAGCACCAGGTGTCTTGTCTAGAAGGGATCAGTATTATCCTACCATTTATTGTTTGTGCACAGTTCAAACAAATCTTCAACTGTGTTATGTTTATTATAAAATGTTTTTTTCTTTCTGTAGCTTCTTTCAGGTCAAAAGTTTGCCCCAAGCATAGAGGCAGCACAGCAAATCCTTTTATTGATGTATTTCCTTCCTGTAATGGTTATATCACCAGGTAGACCTATTTAAAAGGTACCACTTGAATGAGGAAGTGGGCAAGAGAGATAAGCAGATTGAGGTTGAAAGCCCTTCTCTTTAAATTTCACCTGTCTACAGTTGGAAACTGCTAATAAATAGCTAGAGGCCATTTCTCTGCCCACGGTCTAAAAATAAGAAACAAGATTTGTTTCCCTGCTAGCAAGTGTGCATTTTATTTTCTTGGTATAGCATAATTGGCCAGGGAGTTATCAGTTTGAAATTATAAAGAATCCACTAATTGAAGTATTTTTGGTGTTTTCCTGTCACAAAGATGAACAACACAGATATAAATTGTATTTGGATGATTTATCAATCCTCTCAATTCCTTCAAAGTACTAAGAGGATGAAATTATCATTCCTAGAAATCATCTGGATTGGTCTGAAAGCATACAGTTTTTGTATATTAGCATATAAAAGTTTTTGAGAACTCCTTTTGTGTTTCCATTAAATGAGAAAGCCTATCCTGCAATGGGTGAAGGAGAGAGTGTCCTCAGGAAAGAGGTGGACATGCTTTGTGAGTCAGGATGTCACTGGCATTCTTCATCTCATTCTTATTGCTTTTCTTGGCTTGGTCACTTCCTTCACAGGCATCTCCTGGTATGTGCATTGAAGTCATCCTTTTTATGCCTTGGAGACCCTGGTTACAAAATTATATAAAGCAATGAAACTATATACTATGTTTGAACTTAAAATTTACATTTTTCTACCTGAGTTATATGGCAGAAAGGAAATTACATTGAAAGCAGTGTATTTTTGCATGGGTGTTTATTTTGGGGACTTTTTAAAAAACGTTTGAAGTATATTATTATAACATTTCAAGCTTAGGAATGAATATATGAAAATTCACTTGACTCAGTTTTCTTTTCCAGACTATGGGACATAGAATGTGGTGCATGTTTACGAGTGTTAGAAGGCCACGAGGAATTGGTGCGCTGTATTCGATTTGATAACAAGAGGATAGTCAGCGGAGCCTATGATGGGTGAGTTTGTATCTACATCTTAAGCTCTCCTGCCGTAGGATGTTAAATATAGCCTCTCCTTGTGTCTAAAAGACTATAGATTTCACAAAAGGACCCAGTACCATAGTCCTTGTGACTAATTTATGTATTCACCTCTCCTTTGTTTACTCTTTCAAAAATAGTCTTCCCATTAATTGCACTTTTTTGCTCATGATTGTTATTGATATTTGGGATTTTGGTTATATATTTTTCAGTTTTTCCCTATAAAGCAAAGAATTGGACAAATCCAGTATAACAAGTTACACATATAAAATAGTGACTTACTATAAAACTAAAACATTGGAGGGCAGTATCTATGGGGCTTAATGTGGTTGGATCTTAAATTTTGATATCTTTGAATGTTTCCAAAAGTGCAGTTTCCTTGTCTTTGCTTCTTCTAGCATTTCAGTTACAATGAGTTCAATAATTTTTATTTTATTCAGTCTGTTTTTTGGTGAATATAGAATCCATTCATATGGATGGATCTCATGTTTAGCAATGCTGAGCACATAGTAAATTCTTATAAAAAGTATATTCACTTATGAAGACCTCTTTATCATTTCTTCTTGTCAGGGGTACAGGGTACAGAAAAGCTACAGTTTAAATATTGGCAGATTTTTAAATATCAAAAACTAACTTAACATTATCTTAGTGGATGAACTGACTATACTGATACGTTAAGACAATTCAAGCAGCAGTAAGTGTAGCAGACCTACTACTTGTGCTTGGAGTCAACCATCACTCTCATGTCCTTGAGAAATTGTTCAGGATGTGATGAGATGTTCCAGCTAGGTCCAAGGTCACATTTTCTCATTCCCATGGTTTTGATCTGTATGCACCTTTCTTGGGTTTTATGTGTCATTTGTTATGAGGAAACATGACCTATAATTAAAAGTTTAGAAGGGCTAAACTTTTCTTACTTAAATCAAAATATGAGGATTCTTTTTTTTTTTAATATATATTTTTTTTATTGATATTTTACAGAGAGGAAGGGAGAGAGATAGAGAGCTAGAAACGTTGATGAGAGAGAAACATCGACCAGCTGCCTCCTGCACACCCCCAGTCGGGGATGTGCCCACAACCAGTGTACATGCCCTTGACCGGAATCGAACCCGGGACCTTTCAGTCCACAGACCGACGCTCTACCACTGAGCCAAACCGGTTTCGGCTTTTTTTCTTTTTTTTTTTTTTTTAATAAAATATGAGGATTCTTAATATAAATTCCAAAACTCTTAAATGGACCCCAGCCCTCTGGTACATGTGACTTGTGCCATTCTTAGAACTGACCAAAACGAAGATGCTTCAGAGTTACAGGTTTATAGGTTTAAGTCATCTGTTACATTATTAAGAGGCCTAATGTATAAGATCTTCTCTTAGCCCCAAAGTATAGTGTAGCTTTGCCATTCACTGTCTTCATCAGATTGGTTAAAGCTAACCTGTTTCTTGTTTTTAGGTTAACTACATATATTTTCCCCTGTTAAGATCAAGAATGAATATAAGAACCAAGTCTCCAAAACAAAAAGTTTTTATATATTCCTGTGAGCTGCATTTATTATATAAACTATATTCACCATACATATTTATTGCCATGACGTTTTGCTATTTTTCCTGTGCTCCCTTAATTTTGCTTTTAATTAAGATTTTTGTCCCCTTTTTGATCTCTAGGAAAATTAAAGTGTGGGATCTTGTAGCTGCTTTGGACCCCCGTGCTCCTGCAGGCACTCTCTGCCTACGGACGCTTGTGGTAAGAGCCTAATGTTTAAGGGAAGCTGGGGGGTAGGAAGGAGAAGAAATCAAACACTGATGTTCTGTGGAATACAGATCTGAATTTGATAGTTAGAACCTCACAAAACCTACTACTAAGTGGAAAGGCAGCCAATACATGACAATAAAATATGTTTATATAGCGCCTTTCATCCAAAAGTGCTTTAGAGACTGTATGTGGAGAGAAATGTGGCAGCTGTTTAACAGCTGCACAGCAACTCTCCACATCAGTCTAGTACAGGAAGTGAATAAGAATTCTGTATCCACCAGAAACAGTAGGGGGTACTTAGGGAGAAGGAACGTAATTGCTCAAATTGGAACCTGTCCAGAATCTGAGGACCTGCACACCTGTGCCTACAGAAAGTGCCATGGGAGTCTGTGTGAACCCTGGTCAGCCCCTTAGTTCTTCATCCTGTTCAAGGCATGCTGCCTCCAGCAACTGGAATCCCATCTTTTTTATTCTTTGTGTGTACTCCCTTGCCTGAACATCCTGGCATTTGGAAGAAGAAGTGATTCTAAAAGAACTTACATCACCTTCAAAAGCACTAAATTCTTTATCATGCCAAAGGCCTGGATTAGAAAATGTTCTAAGTATAAAAGCTGCTTCGATTAGAAAACGATTAGGCGGGGCACTAGAGAAGACAGCCTTTTGCACAACTCAGGGAAAAGATGAGAGCAAGCATTTGAAGGCCCAGGATTCTGAATCCTGCTCAGCATTTAGGTATTCTCTGCTCTGAAAAAGAGAGATACATTTCTTTGTCTTCCTTGTTGGATTTAAAGCTCATTGTTTCAGTACCATACATGCTTTACTTTCATGTTTTACACGTTTTTTAAAATGTGTACTTTAATTCATTTACAGTTAATCTAGATCTGGTTTTTAAAGTATAATTTACATACAGCAAAATGTGTCCATTTTTAGCATACTGCTATGAATTTTACAGATGTGTAACTACCACAATCAAATTATAGAAAATATCCCAAAATTGTGTCCCTTAGAATCACCCCTAGCAACTGTTCATCTCATTTCTGTCCCTGTAGTTTTATTGTCTTACAAATGTCATATAAATTAAATCATACAGTATGTAGCTTTTTGCCTTTGGCTCTTTTTACTTCATTAAGATTCATCCATGTTATTGCATGTGTTAGTACTAAGTTCTTTTTTATTGTTGGGTAGTATTCCATTGTGCGGATGAACCAATTTGTTTATTCACTCACCAACTTAAGGACATTTGGAATGTTTCCAGCTTTAGGTGATACTGAAAACATTCCCATGCAGGATTTTGTATGTACATTTGTTTCATTTTTCTTGGGTAAATACCTATAACTGCAATTTCTGGGTTCTGTGGTCATTGTATGTTTAAATTTAAAAGAAGTACTAAGCTATTTTCCAAAGTGGCATTTTGGGAGTTTGCAAATGTATGCCACTTTACATTTCCACCAGCAATGTATGCAAGTCCCACTTTTGCACATCCTCGATAGCACTTAGTATTGTCAGTTTTGTGTTTTAAGATTTTTTTAATGATTTTTAGGAAGAGTGGGTGAGAGAGAGAAACGCTGATGTGAACAAACATTGGTCAGTTGCCTCCTGCATGCATCCTACCAGGAATCGAGCCAGCAACCTGGGCATGTGCCCTGAGCAGGAATCAAACCAGCAACTTTTCGTTGCGTGGGACTATGCCCAAGCAAATGAGCCACACTGTCCAGGGCTAGTATTATCAGTTGTTGTTGTTGTATTATCAGTTGTTGTTATTGTTGTTTAATTAATAGCCATTTGAATGAGTGTGTAATAGCTATAGTTTTAATTTGTATTTTTGTGGTAACTAATGGTGTAGAACATCTCTTCATGTTCTTCTTTGAAGTGTCTGTTCAAATCTTGTCCTCATTTATTGAGTTGTCTTAAATTTTTAAAAAGAATTTATTGAAATATAATTGACATACAATAAAATATGCAACTTTATAAATGTTAATATATGTACATACCAATGAAACTATCACTTCAACCTGCTCCAGTCCCCAAGCAGCCACTAACCTGCTTTTGTCAGTGTTGATTAATTTGCATTTGTATGGTTTAATTAATGGAATAAAAAGAGAGTATGTACTCTTTTTTGCCTCTTTTCATTAAGCCTGATTATTTTTATATTCTGTGTTGTTGATGTAAATCAGTAGTTCATTGCTAAGTAATATTTCATTGTATGGGTATACCACAATTTATCCACATGCCAGTTGATGAAAATTTGGATTGTTTCCAGTTGTGGGCTATTACAAATAAAGTTTCTATAAACATATATGCAAATCTTTATGTGACCATACGCCTACATTTCTCCCGGATAAATCCTAGGAGCAGAATTTCTAGATCATATGGTAAATGTATGTTTAATATTTCTAGAAACTGCCAAACTATTTTCCAAAGTAGTTGTACCATTTAACATTGCAATACAATAGTGCAGTTACTCCACATCCTCACCAATACTTAGTGTACAGTCTTTTTATTTTTTTAATATATTTTTATTTATATTTTTTACAGAGAGGAAGAGAGAGGGATAGAGAGTTAGAAACATCGATGAGACTCATTGATCAGCTGCCTCTTGCACACCCCCTACTGGGGATGTGCCCGCAACCTAGGTACATGCCCTTGACCGGAACCGAACCAGGAACCTTTCAGTCTGCAGGCCGACGCTCTACCACTGAGCCAAACCGGTTTCGGCAGTGTACAGTCTTTTTAATTTGAGTCATTCTAAGTGTCTGGTGGTACCTCATTGTGTCTTAATTTGCATATTCCTAATATTAATGTTGAGCATCACTTCATGTGTTTATTTGCCAGTCAGATACCTATTTTGGTGAAGTGTCTGTTTGAATCTTTTGCCCATTTTTTTAATTGAGTAGGTTTCTTATTGAGTTTTGAGTTAATTTTTGTGGATGGTATAGGGCAATGGTCGGCAAACTGCAGCTCTGTTGACTTATCAGTTTGCCGACCACTGGATAGGAACTTAATCACAAGGAACAACAGCAGCTTGTAACTATTGGAATCGAGAGTCTAGGTCAGTGGTCAGAGTCTAGCATGTGGTTCGTGAGCCACAGTTTGCTGACCACTGGTATAAGGTATGGTTCAAAGTTCACATGGATATCCAGTTGTTCCAGTACCATTTATGCAAGACTATCCTTTTTCCTCTGAATTGCCTTTGCATTTTTGTCAAAACCTGTTAACTATATATGTGGGGATCTACTATGGACCTTTTCAGTTCCCATGATCTTTTTGTCTGTTTGTCTATTTTGATACCAGTATCATATTAACTTGGTTACTGTAGCTTTTTAATAACTCATGAAAGCAAGTAATATAAGTCCTTCGACTTCGTACTTTTCAAAGTGTTTTTTTTTGGGGGGGGGGGGAGGCGGGGGTCCTTTGAATTTTCATGTGAATTTTAGAATCTGTCAATTTTACCCCACACCACCCCACTCAAGAAATCTGCTGAGATTTTCATTAGGATCGTGTTAAATCCAGATCAATTTCTATTGGAGAGAAGTAACTTCTTAACAATACTGAGTCTTCTGATCCATGAATACAGTATATCTCTCTATTTGTTTAGGTCTTTTTTAAAAATTCTCAAAAATGTTTTAGAGCTGTCAATGTTAAAGGTCTTATACATCTTTTGTCATATTTATCCCTAATATTTCCTATTTTAATGCTATTGTAAATAGTATTTTGAAATTTCTGGATTGTTTTTTGCAAGTATGTACAAATACACTTTTATTTCTTTTTCAATCTGTGTACCTTTATTTCTCTTTCTTGTTTTATTGTACTGACTAAGCTCTTCAGTACAATGTCCAAAAGAATTAAAAGTGGATATCCTTCTCTGGGGGAAAAAGCATTTGGTCTTTCACCATTTTGTTTGTGTGTGTGTGTGTGTGTGTGTGTGTGTGTGTGTGTGTATTAGCTTTAGGTTTTTCATAGATAAAATCAGGGGTATTAGAAGTTCCTTTCCGTTCCTCGATTGCTGAGAGTGTTTATTAGAAATAATATTGGATTTTGTTAAGTGTTTTTATCTGTATCAATTGAGATGATCTTATATTTTTACCTTTATTCTGTTAGTTGGTTATTACATTGATTTTTTAATGTAAAGCACAGCTTTGCATCACTACAAATTTCATTAACATTAAAAGGATAATAATAGCCGAAACCGGTTTGGCTCAGTGGATAGAGCGTTGGCCTGCGGACTGAAAGGTCCCAGGTTCGATTCTGGTCAAGGGCATGTATCTTGGTTGCGGGCACATTCCCAGTAGGGAGTGTGCAGCAGGCATCTGGTCGATGTTTCTCTCTCATCCATGTTTCTAACTCTCTATCCCCCTCTCTTCCTCTCTGTAAAAAAAAATCAATAAAATATATAATTTTTTAAAAAGAATAATAATAAAGGAATACTATGAACAACTCTATGTTCCAAACTTGATAACCTAGATGAAATGGACAAATTTCTTGAAAGATATAATCTTCCACAGTTCACATCAGAAGAAATAGACCATCTGAATAGGCCTATGTGTATTAAAGCAATTGAACCAATAACTCACCTTCCAGGAAGGAAAGCACCAGGCCCAAAAGGGTTTACGGGTGAATTCTACCAAATGTCTGAGGAAGACATTATACCAGTTTTGCACAATCTCTTTCAGAAGATATAAGCACAGTGAATGCTTCCTAACTTACTCTGGGAGGCCAGAAGCACAATACCAAAACAAGACAAAAATATTATAAGAAAATAAAACACAATTCCATAACTAATATGAATTTATTAGGTAGGATTTTTTGGTAATGTTTTAAAACATTTGCTTCAGATTAAAGCGTGATCTTTACTCTCCTTATGCTTAGTGATTTCACAATAAGGAAAATTTCTGTAACTATTTTAAAGGTATGTCAGCATTTCTCAAATCTCAATAAAATGAAGTAATTTATATTAAGATAAATTTCAATAAAATATTAGGAGATTGAATCTAACAGTGTATAAAAAGAATTACACATCATTATCAAGATTTATTCCAGTTATGCAAAGCAGGTGTCATATTCAGAAACCAGTTAATGTAATCCATCACATCAAAGGTTAAAGAAGAAAAACACATGACTATATCAATAGATGCATTTGGCAAAATCTAACATCTATTCATGATAAACTCTCAGCAAACTAGAAATAGAGAGGAACTGTTTCAGCTTCATAAAGAAAAATGCTAATTAAAACTCCAATAAAATACCGCTATACTACAAATCTGTCAAAGTAGCTAAAATTTAAAAGATTGACAGTATCAATCTGTTGAAGATGTGAAGCAACTGGAACTCTGATACATGGCTAGTGGGAGTATAAATTGGCACAACTTTTTTTTTTTAATAGAGAGAGGAAGAGAGAGGGATAGAAAGCTAGAAACATCAATGAGAGAGAAACATCGATCAGCTGCCTCCTGCACACCTCCTACTGGGGATGTGCCTGCAACCAATGTACATGCCCTTGGCCAGAATCGAACCTGGGACCTTTCAGTCCGCAGGCTGACGCTCTATCCACTGAGCCAAACCGCTTTCAGTGGCACAACTTTTTAAAAATTGCTTCAGCCGAGCCGAAACCGGTTTGGTTCAGCGGTAGAGCGTCGGTCTGCAGACTGAAAGGTCCCGGGTTCGATTCCGGTCAAGGGCATGTACATTGGTTGCGGGCACATCCCCAGTAGGAGGTGTGCAAGAGGCAGCTGGTTGATGTTTCTCTCTCATCGACATTTCTACCTCTCTATCTCTCTCCCTTCCTCTCTGTAAAATATTAATAAAATATATATTTTTTTAAAAATAAAAATTGCTTCACCATATCTATTAAAGCTAAACATACAGTTCTACTCCTAGGTGAAACGAGTGCAAATGTCCATCAAAAGACACATACATAAATGTTCATAGGAACTTTATAATAGCCAAAACTACAATCAGCCTTGTATAGGCTGAATTGCCTTTGCATTTTTGTCAAAACCTGTTAGCCATAGGAGATGGTAAGTTATAGTGTGTTCATATAATGGAATATCAACCAGTAATAAATAAATGAAAAAAAGAATGAACTTCTATTGCATACAATAACAGAGAGTAATCTTACACTGTTGGATGAAAGAAACCAGGCAAAAAAGAATATATGCTGTTATGAATGTATCTATAGGAAATGAAGTACAGGAAAAATGAATTAATGACAGCATTGGGGTGAAGGTAATATCAACTTTGTAAGGGACATGGGAGTTTTTTGGGGGGATACTAGAAGTAATCAGGATGGTGGTAACTACAGTGGTATACAAAATGTGCTTATAACTGCTTATGAGATTCAAATATTAAATTATCATGATTTTTGCAAGCTGGTTGGACTCATATAGGTAGCTTGAAAATGGCTAGGATATGAATTTTTGTGGTGTGTGTTTGTTTGTTAATCCTCACCCAAGGGTATTTTTCCATTGATTTTTAGGGAGAGTGGAAGAGAGAGGGAAAGACAGAGAGAAACATAGATGTGAGATAAACACATCGATTGGTTGCCTCCTGCACCAGCCCTGACCAGGGCCCAGGCGGGGAGGAGCCTGCAACCATGGTATATTCCCTTGACCGGAATTGAACCAAGACCCTTTGGTCCACAGGCCGACGCTCTATCCCTGAGCCAAACGAGCTAGAGCCAGGGTAGGAATATTTACACCACGAAAATGTGCAGATGCTTTTACAATTGGGGAGCGTTAATTAGCTGATAAACTCTTACCAGCACACTACTTACTGCTTCTCAGTCCTTGGCTCTAATTGTAGAAGAATCCTAGAGGTACAGAGAGAGGATAGGGCCAGGGGGCGCTGAGGAGGGGTCTGGGTCAGCCTCAGCCTAGGAGAGTTAGCAATGAGATTCTAGCATACTGTTGGGCAGGCCTCAGCTCTAGTGAATATTGCTTTGGTTATGTATGAAATCAACTGCCCACTATTTGACTCTTTCATCCTACCTTTAATTCAAATGAAGTTTTTCTCTCTGTGTTCTTAAAATAGCTAAATGATAGAGAAAATTATCAGGATAACATAGCCTTTTCCTAGACTCCTTTTGACATGTTGCTGAATTTGTCCTTTGAGTCTGAATAGTTCAGAAGTTTCTGTTTCTCCTTCTTTAGGAGCATTCTGGAAGAGTTTTCCGACTCCAGTTTGATGAATTCCAGATTGTCAGTAGTTCACACGATGATACAATCCTCATCTGGGACTTTCTAAATGATCCAACTGCCCAAGCTGAACCCCCGCGCTCCCCTTCTCGAACATACACCTATATCTCCAGATAAATGATCATACACTGACCTCATACTTGCCCAGGTATGAAAAAGAATGTATGCATGGCACTGTGGGTAGAAGATGGAATGTTGGCTATAAGGTGTTGCTAGTTCATGGAGCCTTCTCATGTCCTTTATCTTTCCAAGCCCTGTAAGGAAGGGGAGCTGCCACCGTGAGACAGGCTGCGGCTGCATATTGGATGCTGCCTTCATCGGGGAAGCCAGCCTCAGTTCTAGATGATCCTGGAATTAGATCTAGATGACCCTTGTGCAGGAGAACTAGGAATTCCTGCCCCAGTTATCTAATAGAATTGTCCAGAAAGTAAGAGATTCAGCCTTGGCTGGGCAACTCAGTGGGTTAGATCATCGCCTAGATCCGCCTAGTTACAGGTTCCATCCCAGGTCAGCCCGGGAAGGGCACACAGAAGCATCAACCAATGAATGCATAAATGAGTGGGACAACAAATCAGTGCTCTCTCTCAAAATAAATAAACATTCCAAAAAAAACTTTCAAAAAATATTTGAATCAATTTCAAAACTAAGAGTAATGACTCGAAAGCCAGTGGCTTTGTAGTTCCCATATTAAACCAGTACCTGTACTAAAGCCCCTTTAAATCAGTTAGGTAGTCTGAGGTACCAATGGGGAAATATGCTGGCCTCTCTCAGCTCTGTCAGAGTCATTTGATTTTAAAAGGGTAGCTTTTTAAACTCCTTACCCCACTCCCCACCTCCTCTAAAAATGAACTGTCTTTTGACCTTGGAAGTGGCTCTGGAGTTGGTGAGAACTCCATGTGTTCCCCCACCAAGTCCTCATCCTCCCTCAGGGGCAGGAAGAGATCCTAAAATTCATCTTTGTCTGTTTTGTGGTATATTCATACATTGTGATCGTTGTTTGGGGGAAACCGCACTACTGCTGGGGAGCCTTGCCATCATTGTGACTTCTCATTTCCCACGCTTGCCTCTGCTTGTGGAGGAAGTGCACATTCAGTACACCTTTCTGCACATCTTCTTACGTGGTTCTTCTGAGAGGGCTGGTCTGTGCCCTGCTGGGCTCTTTTCAGTGCTCACTTCTTACAGAGGACATGCTGCTTCCTCGTCCCTCAGCCTCCTCAACCAAGTCACACAGGCACACCCTGGAGAGAATTCTAGCTGTGTGTCCTTGGGCAAGTAACTTCCCACAGCCTTAGCTTCCTTATTAGCAAAATGAGGCTGCAGTGCACAGTGCTCAGAGCTGTTGTGAGGACTGCACTGAAATGTTATATGTAAGAGTCTTAGTGCTGGGCCCTGTGCCTACCTAACACGTCCTTAGTAAAAAGTGGTTTATTAGTGTTAACATTGTAAGCATGTTACCTATCCCCGCCTTTTGCTAAAATGTTCTCCTGAGTTTTTTATGGTATTTTTCCATATTTAATATTGTTCCTGGTGCTCTTATGGCTTATGTCTCCTTCCCCTCTCACCCCTAAACATACACACACATCCCCTAAGAGTCTGTCTCAGGCCTTTCTTCCTTATCTAAGCTCCCTTCTTCGGCTGTCTTGTCTCTTCCCAAGGCTTCAGCTCTCATCTCAGAGTAGATGACTCTCAAATTTGTATCTCTGGTCCCAATCTCTGCCTTCGTCTCCAAGCCACATATCCAGCCACCACCTCCACTTCTGCCTCTGCAGACACCCACTGTAGTCACTCCGTAAGCGCTGTGGCCCTGAACGTGCCAGCGAGGCCCCTGCCATGTCCCCAGACAGGCCACAGCCTTTAACAGAAGCTCCCGCTTGGCACAGGCCAAGAGCAGGCATTGCCAAGGACCTCTGAGCCTTTCTCCTATTTGACAGCTAAGTTAGTTCTTTTTCTCATAGAGCAAGTGAGGAACACAGGGAAAGGGACTAATGATTATTTGCTCTGTTTTCACACAGGACTCGTTAAAGTTGCGGTATTTAACGTATCTGCCAATACCGGGATGAGCAACAACAGTAACAATCAAAATATTACCCGCTTTCCCCGGACTAGCCGAGGAGCGGGGCTTTGAGACTCCTGTTGGGACACAGTGGTCTGCAGTCGACTCAGGAGGGTCTACTCAGCACAGCTGACTGCTTCCGTGCTGCTATCAGATGTCTTTTATCTTTCGTGAATGATTAGAACTTTTAAACCTCACCTCACTTCCCTCCTCCTTTCCCCTGTGCACCTGTTTTTTCCTCATTTGGTTCCAGACAAAGATGACTTATAAATATATTTAATGTTTTGCCAGAATCTCTCTTGCTTTGCCGTTAAGCAGAAGAACTAGTTTCCCTATTTAGCCTGCTGGGAGAGACCCACTTCTAGGGGAGAGGGGGAAACAGCTTCAAGCCAGACAGCACCCAGTGTCTCCCCGTGAACCACAGGAATGCCCGGCGCCTGGCAAGCTCAGCGAGCCCCACTGTGCTTAGGAGACAGCCGTCCTGTGTAGCCTCCGGGGCAAGAAAGAGACGAGAAGAAGGAGCACACTTGACGATCTGGGCCTCTTTCCTCGTCTCTTTTCTCTGTCTCTGTCCCTCTCCCTCCGCCCTCCACCCCTTCAGCTGTTCTCTGCTCCACCGAGAAGAACGAGGATGAAGAAAGTGTCATCAGTTAGCATGAGGCAGCTCAGCTAGAAAATGCAACACTTGGAAGAGTTAAATGCTGTTCCGTTAAAATTTCAAGCCGAGGCTTTTGCTGCAAGTGACCCTCTATGACAGTAATGGGTTCTCAGACATGCTACTTTCATATTTGCAACTCTCCTCTCTTCTCCTAACACCCTCTCCCCAGAAAGGGGGGCAGAAATTTCCTGGGCTCCATCAATGGCCACATCTTTTCTGGACTCAGCAGTCTCCTCGATTCCATGTAGAGTGTGAAAAGGAGCTGCTGATTGCATTTCCTCTCATTAACAATTAGATGTGTAATAAAAAGCATTGTACTTCATCTTAAATCACTGGTAAGGCTCAGCCTACAGGAAGGCTTGAAATGGCCGCAGCCAGTCGCTTGGTCCGCTCTGCATAATTTCACTCTCAGATCTCCTCTGGGCCTGGGAGACCCAGGCACCGGCATCTTTGCCACGACCACCATCAGAGTAGCTTCAGAGGTGGTCGGGATTAAAAGTTAATTTCTTTGTCATTTAGGCCAGTATATGCCATTTCCAAAAATCAAGCTAGTCATCTCAACCTTGCTCTGCAGAACCAACCTTCTGCTTCTCCCAAACCTGGTATTTTCAAAGGGCAAAGCTGCCGGAGAGAGCAGATCAGGGTGAAGTTTGGCACACAGGGTTTATTACTGGGGCAGAAACTGCCTTCTCTTTCCTTTTCTTCCTCCTCCTGGGCATGTTTTACTCTCCACTCTCCCCCAACCATAACTCTGGGAGTTAGTTAGTAACAAGTGGACCTCAGCAAGGGCCAGGCTGACCCGGCCACTTGGAAGGCAGCTGTGTGGGATTCAGGTGCAGGCGCCTGTACAGCCACCCCACCCGGGAGCACAGGGAGCACCACCAGTGTGTGCCCAGCTGGTTCCTGGGGGTGGGGGTGGGCCTGCACCATTTCTGGTGGCATGGGCACACCCACCCGGAGCCCTCAGGCCACAGGGCAGTCTCAAGTTTCCCTTGGAGGCTGAGCTGTCTGGCCTGTTGTTTCCATTCCTGATCAAAGTAGTTGAGCAAAAGAAAGCCCCTTTTTAACCGGCAGCTGTAAAAACATCAGATGGGAGCCAGTTGCAAGCAACCTCAAAGCTAGGCCCCCTTTGGTTCCGCAAGGGGGAGACAAGAGGAAGCCATCTTCCCTCTGATTTGTGAAAAGGTCCTCTTCCCAAAGTGTGCCCAGACTGAATGTTGTCATTACATATGAAGAGGCAGGTTGTGCATATGCATTTTTCTTTCCTGCTTTATGAGTGCTTTTAAGCTTTTAGTTCCGGGTTATATTCAGAAAGCATTTCCCAGTGTGATGATAATGTCATTGCCTAGGAAATATTTTTTGAGAATAATTCCCTTCCCAACTACCCATTCTATAGAGAAATGTTTTCTATCTAGTCGCTTCTCGTGGTTCCTTGTCCATTGTGTTGACTATTGATGCCTTTTTGATTGGTTGAGGGTTTTGCTACAGACGAGGCACAAGACCATCAGCCTGAAAGACACATAGCTCAGGCATTGAAGAGGCGTGGATTTTAAGCTGTTTAAAAATATTGTCCAATAGCCATAACTTTACTAGCCCTTCTGTTAAATGCTGCTGTTCTAAAGTGAGAGCTGTGGACTATTCATTGGTGCATGGGGCTTTCCTCTCCCATCGAAGTTCACTTGGAGGTAGATTGTTTTTAAGGCTGTTCTGAAGCTTGTCCAATACATCCGAAGTGATGCCGAGGTGGGCCCTTCGGCCTGGAGCGGTGTTCCCCACGCTGTCCTCCGCTCTGGTGGAAACGGGAGTGAAGTGAATGGTCTGAAAAACTTGAGTCAGTCCCATTTCTCAGCTCGGGGGTCATTTGCCAGTTCATTGTAGAAGAAACAATCAGGTAAGTAAAAGTTCATTTCCAGAGAAAGGAAACCCCACTTACCATCTCTGCATGATTTCAGTGGGAATTGATTATCACTAATCCCCAACTGGGCTAGAATAAATGTAAAGTGTGACCTTTTTAAAAAAGAGAAACAAAGAAAGTCTCAACACGTTTAAAGGAATGGTAGAAAGGAGCTGAAGGTGTCTCTGGGCTCTGAAATGAGCTGTCTCCATTGTAGACTAGTCTCTTCTCATCAGAAGTCCGTGTGGTTGGAAAGAAATGTTCTGGAGGACAGGAGGAGGCCCCTTAAAGGTGGCCAGGAGGGTGCGCGCGCCTCGCCCGGGAGCCCTGTGGGCCCGGGAGCTCCGTTCACCCGGGGCTGTTCGGACCACACCAGCAGGCCTTGCTGCGCGTGTGTTTCCACCTGAACATCCTTCCGCTTCCTCTGTGCAGTCTGAAAGCAGGTGTGGATTGTGAATAGAAAGCCTTTTACACTGTCCTGGGCGAAATCCTGGTGACTCTTTGCCAGAAACTCTAGAGACAGGGCCTCTCTGAGACTCTGTTGACAGATAATCACGTCTGGCCTCATAACTTGTTTCTGAACTGGAAAAGACCCCGGGACCCCTGCGTCACTCTGCGTTCTGCTTGAGTAAGAAAAACCCTGTTTTGTTTTGTTTTTTGTAAAATCAAAAGCTGAAGAGAAGAAAGCAGGCCCTCTTCTCCTCGCCGTCGCTTGGTACCCACTGGTCTCAACACTGGGGTTGCTGCCCTGACCTAGCATTTGATTGTGTGTGGAAACAAAAGATGGGCGGAGGGGGTGGGTTTTTTCTTTCCTAGAATTAAATTATATTACATTGGTATCATTGACCCTCTTGGTGTCCTCCATTTACCTTAGAAGGTAATACTCCCGCCGGAACTGAGAGCAGTGCAACCCGGAAGGGTGCCGGCTGAGGGGCTAGGCTGCAAGCTTGGTTATGGAGGAATCCAGGTGCTTTTCGGGAGAAAAGGGGATGCTTAGATACCCACCACCTGTGACCATCACATTCGCTGATGATCAGGTTTACTATTTGACTGGAGTCCACATTTCTGATCGCCTTCCCATTTAGATGAGTTCAGCAGACTCCAATGCTGAAGAACACGAAAAGTGCCCTGTTCCTCCTGCCTTCTCTCCCCTCCCAGAGTAACACTCACTTTATCATGGCCCCGGAGCCTGCAGGCTGAGTCCTCCCGGGCTCTGTCCACACGGCCGTCTCTGAGGGGAATAAGGCTGAGTTCTGCTTGTTTTTACTTGTGCTTCATTTGTGACTTCCAAATTATTGGGACTGAGAAGAGAACCCAAAAGGGCAATCTGATTATGGTTATGGTGATTATGGCAACCTGATTTCAAGTGGAACTTAATGCATTGATATCCTTAAACCTTTCCTATTGGAAGTTGAGTGCCTATGATTAGGTACTAACATTTCCTGGAGGCAGATGGCAGCCCACCCAGCTGGCTCCCTCAGCTCCTGACTTGTGTGTGCATGTAAGGATGAGTGCGGTAAAAAGCATTATAAAGCATCACCTCCCCTCTATACCTTTCCCTTCTTGAAGGAAAAAAACAAGGGTTAGACCTCTGGGTACCAAGGAAACTAACACCTTCCCAAGTCAGTGGTCACTCAAGCCCAACCCCGACTGTCCGGAGGGTGGTCACTGGACTCTAACCGGGCAGGCCTGGCAGCAATGGTGAGCTTCCCTGAGCGCTTCCCGCTGGTTCTGCCCTTTGTTCTCTAGACTCTAAGTACTGACTGCTTTGACTTTTGTGATTCTGTTTTGGTGATGTGTAGTCAATGTACCAATATGTTCACAACCTAGAATCATGGTAATATAGTGTGTTTTGGTTTTTTTAACTGTTCAGAAAAAAGTAACTTAAATTACAAATATAAGATTAAAGTGAATTTTCTAAGTGTCTTGTCTCTTTGCCCTAACATCAGTAGGTCCATGAGTTTTTCAATATACAAATTGAAAGAGTATGAGAAAACAACATTGAGAGAAGTCAGGCCCAAATAGTGTGGATAAATATGGGACCTCTCACAAATAATGTTCCATGTTGAATTAAATTGAAGCCAAACTGATGTCTAATTTGGGTACAGGTCCCCGTAGCCCCCTCAGCTTACCACAACCCTACCCATACCCACACCCACACCCACACCCACACCCACACCCACACCCATACCCATACCGCTAAGTTCTCTGCCTCCCAAGAGTACAGGAAGACTTGTCGATAGGTGAGCTCACTACTCTGGCACAATTTTCAGCAACTCCAACACACTGTACAAATAAAGGGGGCACTGACCATCTGGGAGAGCCACCTGCCTTCTCCTTAAACCAAACCTCTCCCCTTCTCCTCCCCTCCTGGAGTCACAATAACCCATCCTTGTGTTACATCTGGACTTTGAGTCAGGACAGCCCCAGTGCAGAGCTATCCCGGCTGGAGCTGAAGGCATAGCAGAGCATCAGGTGCACCCAGCGGGTTTGCACACAGGACCCTGCACAAGAACAGGCTCCCCACGCTGCCCAACACCCTAGGAGATCTACCTGACAACTGAGGCCGGGGAGGGAGGAGTCAGCAGTGACCGCTCAGGGCCCTGGCGTCTAATGAGCTGTCACTCGCCAGCTGGGCCCCAGGACCAGTATTGAGAGGCTGGGCCAGGGGGGTTACTGTCTCACCTTCAAACCCAGGGTCCGCTTCCTCCAGGACGGCTGGGTTCGAAGGTACGTCGTCCCCCCACCCAAGACTCGGCCCTAACGTTACTGTTTCCCAAAGCAGGCTAGGCCTGGAATCTCCCCTTAAACTTATAGCTGCGCCACCATCGACAATGACGAAGGGGAGGAGACCTCTCTTCTTTCTGATTGGCTCTTGCCAATTAAGAGCATTTTATTAGGCTGCTAATTAAAGGCACTTCGTTAGCAGCGGGAGAGGCCGGGTGGGTGCCTGGTGAGATGGAGCTGCAGCCAGGAGAAATCGTTTTCTTCCCCCCATGGAAGCAGAGCCTCTTAGGGAACCTCTCAGCCCCCCAACCTTTCCCGCTGCGCCTGCCACACCCCTTGCTTTCAATTAGCATCTCTGAGGGGAGTGAGGTCATTACCAGCCCAGGTGGAGCGCCCTCCCCTGCCCCCGGCCATGCGTCCTGGCAGGGAGGGCCGCTCTGTGCCCACACACCTTGTTCGGTGTCTGAGCCGCCCTAGAGGTGCCCTGGGTGCCCTAGGGGTCTGGTTTGTTCTCCCCGCTGAGGAATGGCCCCGCGGGTCCATGTCTGAGCCCGTCACTAGCAGCCACCTCGTAAACAGAATGACCGGTCACTTGGTCACGTGGTGTGAACCTCCTGGTCCCTTTCCGCACCGAAGGCTCACAATGTTATTAGGAAATGTGACCTTCCTACCAATCCTTCTCCCAGAGCTGAGCCCTCATAGGCCGCAGGCCCCAGGGGGTTCAGGAGGAGGGTCTTGGGGACCCCGAGACTCCAGAGCCCCTCACACATTTGAGGCATTTCCCCTGCAGAGTTCGAGTGAGCCCCAGGCAGCCCCCTTCCCCAGCAAAAGGGGGGCCTGGCCATGACAGCAAGAGGGGGCTGGCATCGGGGTCAGAGATAACCCCTCTCTCGAACCCTCCCTGTCCCACCTTGCTGCCCTCCTCACCCCCTCACTTAACTGCAGAATTAGCACCAGCCCCGGCCGGGAGGGCAGATTTATGGCTGGGCCTGCCTCTCTCCATTTAACCTGAGGCCGGCCTGGGCTCCAGACACTAAATTAGATTTTTGACAATTAGAGAGACTAATGGGCACATAGCCATCCCCAGAGCCAGATATCCAGCAAGGCCGCCCTTTAATATCCACACTGGCCGCCAGCCCCTCCCGGCCGGCCTCTGCCGGCCTCGGTGGGCATTTCTCTGCCGCGGCCTGCATCCCTCCCTCTGCCCAGGGCTTCTCTGGCTCCCTCTCCTCTCCTTCCTGCTCTGCTCTGGGGCTCTGCCCTCCTGGCCTTCCTTTCTTGTCCTTCAGCCTCTTCACCCTCCCACCACTTCTCCATCTCTCCCTTCCCCGGCCCATCCCTCTGTAACCTTTCCCCTGCCCCTAGCGGACTGCAAGCCCTTTGAGGGCAGGGGCGAGTGCCCTATCCCGTCCTACAAGCTCAGCAACCAATGGGTGCGGAACAAATGTCCTGAGCCTGCCTCCCTCCCGCCTCCCTCTGAGCCTGGACGTCCAAGGCCTGCCCGCCCCGCCCTCCTGGCGCCAGGCCCAGCCCTGGCTCTGACCGGGCGCCGCTCCACGTGGGCCGGGTCCCCTTCCCCGCAGCCCCTCGGCTCCGGTCGGTGTTGGGCTGGGCGGGCGGGTAATGAGATTGCAGTAAGTGGTGTTGGGGGGGGAAGCTGCTCACATTCACTCAGGCAGACTCATAGCTCTGTCAGGCTGATTGGTCCTGAGTGGAGGCACAAACGGCCCCCCATGGACACGCTGAGATTGGTTATAAAATTACAAGCATTTGTTCTGCTGTCAGTGGCCTCCCCTCCCTCCCCTCTGTCTCTGCCTGGGCTCCCCACCGCCCCCTACCCAGCCCTCTCTCCCTGGGGGTCGGCCCACACACCCTGGAGGAGCCCGGCCGGGGGCCACAGGGGCAGATGGAAACAGAGGCCGGGGCCACCACGCTCCCCATCCGGGCTGGCCTTCCTGCCTTGGCCCCGGGGCCGCACAGCTCGGCTGGCCTCACAGTGACCTGACCCTGTGCTCAGGGCTCCCCAGTCCCTGAGCAGGAGTGGGGGCGGGGCCTGGGGCACACAGGCCTTGAAGATGCGCAGATCCCCAACAGAGGAAGATGTCCCAGACCCGGGCAACCAGTGCCCACACCTTTGAGGGGTCCCGGGCAGGAGTTGGGATGGGGGGTGGGAGGTGCAGAAGGAGGGAACAGCGGCCACCAGGGCAGGAGGAGGATCCCCCTCCATTCCCTTCAATGGCCAGTCCCCTGACCCTCAGGACAAATGGGATCTTCGGAGAGTCCCTCACCACCTAGTCCCCAGAACCTGGGCCAGACGCAAAGCCGATACCAGATCCCTGCTGTGGTTACTCCTGATAGGACGAGTCCCTCAGCCCGGCCCTGCAGCCTCTCTCCAGGCCCAAGGACCGATGGCCACCCGTCCCTCTGGCCTCCTCTGCAGGGGCTCCGTTACCTCCCAGCGGGGCCGGCACCTGCCTGCCAGGCACCCGCCCAGGCCCTCTGCCTCTGGCCTCGGGGCCTCTCCCTCCCTCATTTGTCCAAGGAATGCCCCTGACTGGCCCTGGCCTGGCCCCTCAGTGCCTGCCTGTCTGTCACTGTCCTGTCAGGAGGCACCAGGACCCCCGTAACCAGCTTCAGGGGTGGGGGGGAGGGGCGGGCATGAGTGTTGACGGGAGGGTTCCCCAACTAGGAATGGGGAGCTTCAGGCGGCAGCATCTCCCGGTTGCTGGCTACAAGGTGCCTTCCCGCCATCCATCCGTCATTCATCCTCAGCCCGGAATGTATTGGCTGTAATTACATCTTTAATTAGGGTGGTGACGGCTCATTGTTCACCAACAATGATGGATCAGACCCTCCTGCCGGCCGCCCTCTGTCCGGCACTCTCCAGGTCAGCTCCCCCACGCAGGGGTCCAGGGAACATGGTCTCCCCACCGAGGCCTGGAGCCGCCGGAGCTCCACCCCCAGGGTGATTATGGCCTTTTAGACCCCTGGGGCCCTCAAGGGACTGGTTAGACCCCCGATACCTCCACCCAGGGCTCCCTGCAAAAAGGCTTCGGGTCTCTTAGTGGCCACCAGATGTCTCCTTGGTCCAAACTGACCAGATTTTGGTAGTGGGGGCGGGGGCTTGTTGATGGTGCCCCGTCCACACTCGTGCGGGCATCACCACCCCCAGGCGGGGCCCTGGGCCATGCACGCCTCATCTGAGGAAGCGGTGAGCTCAGAAAGCCTCACGACTCTCCATTGGGGGGTGATGAGTGAGTGGCCCTACCTCCAGGCTCCCCTGTGGATTAACCGGGGTCTCTGACCAAGTCTCCATTCCCACAGGTCCAGCCCCAAGTTTGCACGCGGAGGGAGTCCAGCGGCTCAGTGAACGCACCGCGGTCGGCCAGGGAGAGCCTGGCTGCGGGAGGTGGGGGCGGGGGCTGGGGAGAGGCCATGCTGAGCAGAGGGGCCTGAGTGGACAACCAAAGCCCAGGACCCTCAAGGAGACCTTTGGGGGGTAACAGCAGCCTTCATCTGGCTTAAAACCCCAGCCTGGCACCTGCCGGCTGGGTGACACTGGGTGAGCGCCCTCGCCGAAGTCTCAGTTTCCTCATTTATATAAAGTGGAGACGAAAGCAGCGCCTTCCCTACCTGATAAGATGGCCGCAGAGTCTCGGAGACACGCTTTGGAGTGTGAAGAGGCCAGGCCGAGGTGCTGGCAGCTGTGGGGGGAGGATCAGGTCAGACGGGGGGCCCTGGTAAGAGAGCCCCCCCCCGGCCCTCCCCCCGTGCCCTCACCTGATACAGCTGGGGGGCTGGAGGCCTGAGCTCAGCGGGGAGCTTAGCCCGGACCTTGTCTTTAAGGGGCTGGGCTGAGGCCGGGCGGAGGAGGGCCGGGGAGGCGGGTGAGCTGCACCCTCTGCCCTCGCTACCTTCCAGCTCCAAAATCCCCACTCCCCTCCCTCTCTCCAGGGGGCCCTGTCACCCCCAGGAGCCTCCCCGCTCCCCGAGCGGCCCCTCTGCCTCCCCTCTTCCCCGGGGACCCTCTCCGGCCCTCCCCCTCCCCTCCCCCCGTGGCTCCAGGGCCCAGGCGGGGCGGGTGAGCTGTACCTAGCGGTAAGTATGCGCAACATTACATATGTATATTGGAGAGTAAATAACCCCAAAAAGCGCCTTGTAAATAGACTCCGAGTTTATCCTTTATTAATGAGGCACCGAGTGCCCCGCTGTTTTAGAGCAGTGAGACTTTCATAATATCAAAACCTAAATTACACTTGCGTCTCTCATCTCAGGGACGCGCATCCTTCGGCTCTGTTTGCCGAGCGAGTAAGCAAGGGCCCCTCCCCGCCTGCCTGGGACTTGTTGACACCTTCCTTCCGACGGGGGGGAGGTGGGAGGACCGGCCCGCACCCAGGGTCCCCAGAGAGCTCCCGGTCTGGGGGTTCAGGGGTGAGGGACTTCAGTCCATGGGGTGCTGGCTTCAGTCCATGTGTGACATTTACAGGGCCAAGGGGTTGCCCAGGCTCGGGGGTTTGGAGTTGTGGGATGGGGCAGGGGACATTTACAAGCTCTGTGACCAAATTACCTCCTGTCTCTCCAGCGTCAGGCTCCCTGGGTGTGAGATGGGGGTACGTCTTCCTCCTGGGCGGCTGAGACCCCGTGGGTCAGGGCTGGGGCCAAGAAGTGCTTGCTAAGTGTGAGCCCTGGTGGTCATGACCGCCAGCCCCCCGCTCTGGAGCTGGACACCGGTGTCCTCTCTGACAGACCACATGTGGGCCACAGAGCTCCAGCCCCTTCCTGTCACCAAGACCCTGGGCTGAGAGGGTATGCGAGGGCCCATCTCACCCCCAGCTCCACCAAGACCTGACCTTCCAGTGCCCCCGACACTGCTCAGCCAGGGCAAAGAGTCTGCACGCTCTTGGCCCCCGGTTTCCCAGGTCCAAGGCCACTCTCAGGCCCTTTGGGGGTTGTGCCCACCCGACCCCAGGCCGGGCCACGCCAGGACAGACGGGCGGGCGCTGTGTGGGCAGGATTTACAGCCCGGCCGGCCGGGTCCGGGCGCTCCGGCGGGCGTCGTGCCGGCTCTGCCCCATTATATGGACAGTTGGGTTTAATGGGCATTGTGTGCTCACTCGGAGCCCAGCAAACATCACGGGGCGACACCCCCTCCACGCACGCCGCCCGCTCCCCAGCCGCACGGCCCATCCGTACAGTAAATTAAAAATATGAATCACTTCTCCCCACTGCCTCCCCAAACGCTCATCTTGTCAGCCTCTATGTTGCCTTCATTTGTATTACCTTAATTTAATGTTAATTATGGTCTTCATTTACAAGGAACAAGCAAGCCCTGCTCTGCCAGGGGACCTTCCCCCAGCTCTCCCTCAGCCCAGCAGGGAGAGGCTGGGGGAGAAGGGGCGTTTGGGGGGCCACAGAGCAGTGAGGAAGGGGCTTAGGGGGAGGGAGGGAGGGAGGGACGAGGAAGACCCCCCCCAACTCCTCTGCACACCCTGTCGTCAATCATCAATTCATTCAGCAGCCATTTACTGAGCAGCTAGTATGCGCCGGGACCAGAGGGACGGGGGGGGGGGGGGAGGGACCCCCACAGGAGCCCCTCTGCCACCCGAAGGGCGTGTGCTGGGTGGCGGCCCAGGAAGACATACCATCCACGCCCCATGTGGGCGGGTGCCTGAGCAGCCCAGACATGGACAAGCCGTCTCTCCCTCCAACCCCCCCCCCTTGGCTGCTGGCACCGTCCTTACCCCGAACTGCCTCACCCCCTGTCCAGGCAGGAAGTTCTTTCTTGGATCTTTCCCGAGTCCCCCGAACTGCAGATCAGCCTGGGCTCGGGGCCTGCGAGTGGGCGGCCAGGAGTGGGAGGGTGACCCTCGGGCTACACCGTCTCCGGAGGGTTGAGAGGAAGGCATTGTGGGGACCGCCACCCATCCCCACCCCAGAACCCCCCACCCCACCCCCAGGCCTGCCATTTTACTCAAAGGCCTTGTGTCGGTCTGGGAGGCCCGAGTATGACCGTTTGGTTGGCCCTGTGCTGCCACACTCCGCCGAAGGGACCCACAGTCACTCACAAGCCTGTAGAGCCGGGGTGGGGGGGGGTGGGATGGGGGGCTCAGTAAGGGTTGGTGGCTGATGCCACACGTGTGCGCCCAGGAGGCTGGCAGAGGGCCACCTGCACTCAAACTGCCATTAGCCACCGTCCCCCCCCCCCTCCCCCAGCGCGCGCCGCCTCGGCTCAGCGCGGAGAGGAGAGGCCTCCGGCTGGGAGTATCTGCCTGACAGCCGAGGCCGCTGTGAGTGAGTGTGTCCCTCTCCGGAGGGCCTCCATCCACACGCGGGGACCCGTGTCCCGGGCTCGGCGTTCCCCGCGGGGCCGGGGGCCGGTCCTCGGGCCTGGGCGGCGGCGGCGGCGGCGGCGGCCCACCTGCCGGGCGCGCGCCTGCGCTCGTGCGCGCGCCGCCCCCGCCCCGCCCCGCCCGCCCGCCGCGGACCTCGGCGCGGAGGAAAGCGATGACAAATGCCCGTTATCAGCGAACGAGGCCGATGACAAATGGGCGGGCGCCCGAGCAGCCCCATTACGCTGTAATAACAGAAGATGGATGGCCCGGCGCCCCCCCGCCCCCCCACCCCCACCCCCCGCCCCCCGCGCCGGTACCGGGAGCCCATCAGGCGCCCCCCGCCCCCCGCCCCCCGGGAGGGAGCCGCGGCCGGCCCAGCCGCCAATCGCCAATCGCGGCGGCCGGGCCGAGATGCCCAGGCCGGAGCCGGGAGCCCACGCAGCCGCCCGCGGCGCGGGGACAAAGCGGCGAGCTCCGCGGGAGCCGGGGCCGCGCTGGGCGCCCGGCCTGCCCGAGGCGAGGACACGCAGCTGTGCACACACATGGCCCGCGCGCCGCCAGCCGCCTGTGTCCTTGCGCGGTGCACCTGCAGCTCCTGTCCAGGCACAGCCCCCGCCTCCCAGCGCCACAGGCACACGCTTCGGCGCCATGCATGGGCGTACATCTGCCACCGGGCCTGGGTGGGTGCGCACCCACCGACAGAAACCCAAGCACACAGAGCCATGCGAACCCCTGCAATTTGTGCACGTGCGCCCGTGGAAACCACTTATGTCTGGGCATGCGGATGCTCCCAACATGCCTGCCCACGCATGGACCACACGTATACACGTAAGCAGAAAAGGGCTTGTGTGTGGACACAAGCCCTTACGCGTAGCCCCGCGCACACAATGCAGGGGCTCCGCACACAAAAGACGACGACAGCTGGATCAACAAATATTAACGGAGCCCCCACCGTGCAGCCAGCAAGGTGCCGGGCAGTTGCGGTGATGGATAGGACACCATCCCTGTCGCCTGGAATTTTAAGTCCACCGGAGAGACCAGACAAATGGCCACCGGTGGAGGCAGGTGATGATTTGTGCTCTGACCCAAGAACATAGTTTGTGAGGTGAGATTTCCAGGTGGAAAGCCAGAAAAATTGGTGGCTGAAGGAGGAGTAAATTTTCCAGAGGAACTGAATTATGAGGGAGGGGGGGAGGGTATGAAAATGGGGAAGTCTAGGCGTGTCCGGGGCCGAGCCTAGGAAGCCAGGAGCCCGGGAGGATGGCGTTGGGTGGATGTAGCGGGAATGAGACCTCGTGGGTTGGGGCCAGGGAAGAGGCCGGAGCTCGCACTGGACTCAGCAGGGGAGACCACGAGGACAAGGGGTGTGGGAGGGGCCGGCGTCACGGCGGTGTGTGACCTGTGGGGTCCCACGGGGCTCTGCATTGGAAGGGCTCATGCCGGGGTTCATGCTGCCTTGGGATTGTTTACAACCTTATCACAAGGAGCCTGTGTTTCCGTTGGGCTCTGGGCCCTGAACATCATGTAGCCGGCCCCGGAGCCCGGGAGCTCACAGGTCTCCCCGGAGTAAGACGGTAGGAGGAGCAGGTGGAGGGGAGATGGTGGGTTTGGGTGGGGGCAGGGGGAGTGTGAGAGTTTGGATGTGGAGTGAGGGGTGGAGGTGATGGGTGAGGATCCAGTGTCTTCATCCCCAGCGTGGGATCTGGGGCCTCACATAGATGTCTGTCATGCTCGTTTCTACTCTGCGGTGAGCCTACACAAGGCTACCCACCACCCATCCCTAGCCTATGTACTCTCCTTGCCAGCATACAAGCTCCACAGTATTGCCCACTTATCCCCGGGGCACGGCACATGCTTGCCACTCAATGCCTGTTTGTTGAAGGAATAAGTGATACGTGAATGAATGAGCATACACAAGTCCACACACGTACACCCTGGGCATCCAGTCACCCACCGGGAGGGGTACATGCATGCCTGAATATGTTCCTCTGGCCCAGCAATGTTCAACCCGTGTGCCACTAGAATTTTTATTTATTTTTATTTTTTAGAATATATTTTATTGATTTTTCACAGAGAGGAAGGGAGAGGGATAGAGAGCTAGAAACATCGATGAGAGAGAAACATTGACCAGCTGCCTCCTGCACACTCCCTACCAGGGATGTGCCTGCAACCAAGGTACATGCCCTTGACCGGAATCGAACCCGGGACCCTTGAGTCCGCAGACCGATGCTCTATCCACTGAGCCAAACCGGTTTCAGCACCACAAGAATTTTTAATTCATGCAGCACCTGACTATTTAATCAGGGGCACTGACCTGTTTTCTCTCAGATTGTCAAATTTAAAAAATGATAACAGCCAACACAACAATAGCCATCTGGGGTGAATGAATCAAAATTATACCTTTTTTGGTCAAATGGGCAAAAAAACACATTTTTTGGTGTGCCACAGGATTTTAGTGATTAGTTGATGTGTGCCATGAGATGAATAAGGTTGACCATCGCTGCTCTAGCCCACCACCGCTGCCCCATGCTGCTCCGGGTTGTTCTGTCACCCGGTGTCCACTTAGTGGCCCCCCGAATTGGGTAGATCCAGCTGGGTGTGAGTTAAGGATGACTCTGCAGAGGGAGGAGCTCAGGAGCCTGGGCTGATGGGGCAGGGGAAGCTCTGATTTGGAATGAGAGGGTCTGAACTCAAGTTCAGACCTCCCCCTGCTGACCGTCCCCCTCTGAGCTTCAACTTCGTCCACAAAGTGGGGCGATGAGGTGGAAACACACTTACCACTTACACAGGCCCCTTGATGCTAACAGAGATTATTCGAGATATAGCTCCGAAAGTCGGGTGTTAGAAGAGCTGCTTCCTGCCCCTCAGCTCTGGGTTCCGGGGGGGCTGGGTGTGTGTGTGTGAGTGTGTGTGTGTGTATGTGTGTGTGTGTGTGTGTGTGTGTGTGTGTGCTGGAAATAGGCTGGGGACCCCGGCTGCCCAGGCGGCCTGAAGAAGGGGTGGCAGACCTGGATGCGGAGGCTTTGGCCCACTCCCAGGCGAGCCGGATGACCTAGGTCGTTGAGACTCAGGCTCCAAACCGCCCACAACTCACCCACCAGCAGGGACACGGGGCAAACAGGGGGTGCCCCACAGCTGAAGTGGACCTCTGACTGCAGGTAGCTTGGGGTGGGGAGGACACCTCCAGAGATGGAGGCTGGGGGAGGAGCAAACGGGGGGAGGGACACCACTGTTTCTATTTCCGCCCGAGAGGGCCGCACCCGCTAAGTCTGACTTCCCAACATGTGTGTACAGAACGGGAGGGAGAGTTCCCGGGACCCTCACCTGTCTCCCTCACCCACCTGTGACGCACGGTGGGTCCCTCCAGTGTGTTCTGGTCCCGGCCTCCTCGGCCCCTGTGTCAGCTGTGCTAGCTCCCCCCCCCCCCAGACCTGCTGAGAGCCCCGGAACCGCCTGGGAGAGGGGGCAGCCGGCTAACGGGCCGCGCCCTCCTCCCTCGCCGGTCACTGTTTCTGTAGCGTTATTGACCCGCCATCCGTTATCCGCCCAAGGTCGCCGGGCCGGGCCGCCATCAATCACGGCGACTGGAGGGCGCTCTGGGCGGAGTGACGGTTCCAGGGATGCAGTGGAGCTGATGGCCTCATTCTCAGGGGAGCACCCCTGGGGGGTGCTGGGTCCCTCTTCTGCCCCCCCCCCCACCTCCCACTCCACCTGCCTCCTCGGCCTCCTCCACGCCCCCCTTCCCTTTGCTTCTTTCCCCCCATCGCTCACTCTTTGTCCCTCCCCCTCCCCCCGTCTCCACCCCCTCCCCCAGGCTCCGGGGCCGGGGCCGAGGAGGGAAGGCAGCAGGGACCCGGGAAACGCCCGCTTTCTCTCTCTTCGGGCCGAGGCTCCGCCTGGTCTCGGTTTAGAGCTTCCGGGAGGAGCAGGAGCAGAACTCACCCAGGGGAAACGGAAGCCCAGAGTCCAGACCGAAGGCGAGTCTGGGAGCGGGGTCCCCCTGGACTCAGCGCCAACGTCTCCGGCCCTGGGTCCGCGGACCCTGCCCCCTGCTGGGTAAGGGGGGGTCACCCCGCGGCGGGGCGCCGGGCCCAGCCCCGTCCGCCGCCTCCTGCTGTAGCGGAGCGAGGGGCCGCGTTGCCACAGCGCAGTCCGGACCCTTTCAGCCCCACACTTCCCCTCTCACCCCCGGCCCAGAGCTCAGAGGGAGGCCCCCGGACGGTTCCTGGGCCGCTCGGCCGCCCCTTCGACTGCGCCCCCGCCCCGCCCCCGGCCCGCCCCGCCCCCGCCCCCGGCCCGGCCTCTTCCCCGGTCCTCGCGCGCCCTCTGCTGGCGGCTTTCGGGAAACGCGCTCATTGGCCTCGATGCCCGCCCCGCTCCCCAGCGCGACGGCCTCCAAATACCCTTTTAGGGCGCCTCCCCAGCCGCTGAGGGTACCCCCTGGGGCATTCCCCTGCCCCCCCATACCCCCCTTCCCCGCCTGCTTCGGAGCAGCCACCCACACTCCACATCCCAGGGCGGCCTGTTTGTCTTTCTTACGGGATGGAGGGAGGGAGATCCAGAAAAACACATTCGAAGCGTGGAGTGGAGAGCCCTTTTCTGTAAAATTGTTTTATTGATTGATTTTAGAGGGGAGGGAGGAGAGGCAGAGACTCGGAGACAGGGGTTTGCTGTGGTTGATTCTTGTATGTGCCCCGATGGGGGACACAACCTCGGTGTATTGGGTTGGAGCTCTAGCCAACTGAGCTACCAGCCGGGGCGGGGGAGCCTTTTCTGGCCCAGGAGCCGGTCTGGAGGGGGGTCTGCAGCCCTTACAGTTGGCAGGCAGGGCGCCAGGTGGGTTCCGTCAGGCCATCTCCCCGGGCCGCCTCCATCCCCAGGGCCTGTGGCTCCCACAGGAACTGGGGTGGGGGAGGCCCGGGAGGCCTCAGGGAGGGGACGTTGGTTCTCAGCCCTGACGTGGGGACTACAGTCCTTGGCCCCTGAGTGGGAAGCCGGGGCTGCCCAGAGCTCCAGGACGGCTTCCTGGCAGGGAGAGGAAGGGCATGGCCTCCGGGTCCTCACTCCGGGGCCAGACCCTGAAGGTGCTCCTTAAAGAGAGGCCCATTTATTATCTCACGATATTCGTGCACTGGGGGTGGGGATTGGGGGTTCCCTTTAGCAGTCCAGGAGCCCTCAGGGGCTTAGGGAGCAGGCCTAAGCTGCAGTCAGACATCCTTAGTGATGTGGTGGAGGCATCAGCCTGGCTTATGGCTGAGCACCCCTGCATTGAGCGTCTGCCCCCTAGTGGTCAGTGCTCGTCACAGCGACCGGTTGATCCGCTGTTGGGTCGGTTTGCAGGTCACCCTATTATTATTATTATAGATCGTTCTGTAGGTCAGAAGTCTCAGCGGGCGCAGCTGGATTCACTTCTGAGGTTCTCACGGGGGCTGGAATCAAGGTGTTGGCTGAGCTGAGCTCTTTCTGGGAGCTCTGGGGCAGATCAGCTCCCATGCTCATTCTCGTTGGTGGCAGAATACAGTTCACTGAGGTTGTAGGACTTGCTGGCTGTCAGCCGGGGCTGCTCTCAGCTCCCCGGGACTCTCCCTGGTTCCGCACAAGCCTCCTCCCCCTGCCGAGCCAGCCAGGGCAGGGGTCCTCCTCGTGCTTTGGATTTCCCTGACTGTGCCATCTGCTACGCTACTGGCCAGAGGAAACTCCGCTTTTAAAGGGCTGATGTGGCCGGAACCGGTTTGGCTCAGTGGATAGAGCGTCGGTCTGCGGACTGAAGGGTCCCAGGTTCGATTCCGGTCAAGGGCATGTGCATTGGTTGCGGGCACATCCCCGGTGGGGAGTGTGCAGGAGGCAGCTGGTCGATGTTTCTCTCTCATCGATGTTTCTAGCTCTTTATCCCTCTCCCTTCCTCTTTGTGGAAAATCAATAAAAAATATATATTTAGTTAAAAAATAAATAAAGGGCTGATGTGATTAGAGGAGGCCCACCCAGATGGTTCCCCTTTTGCCGTTGGCGGTAGCATAACCGCAGGAGTGACACCTCATCATCGTTGCAAGGCTCCCCTCACAGTCCACAGGAACGGGGGTCCTCCAAGAGCCAGGGTCATGGGAGGTCTCTCCTGGAGTCCTCCCATCACACCCAGCCTCCAAGGTGGGATGGAAGCGTCCCCCCATCCTAGTCTCGGGCCCCCTGACTTCGGTGCGACCTTGGGCCAGTCGCCTCCCCTCTGGTCCTCACTCTCCTCATCTGCAAAATGGGGCGAGGGGCTGGATGGACTCTAAAATTCTGCCAGGCCTCACACTAACTGTGACGGAAGAAGACAGAGAATTTTGGTCTTTGGACTTCCTAGAAGGGCAGAGCTGCCCTATCCTCCCAGCGACCACCCCCCTTCCCCCCACACCCCTACCCCTCCCCCACACCCCCGTAGGCCTTCAAGGGAGCTTTGAGGAGGAGAGTAGCCGGCACAGCCACTCGGCACTGCCAAGGCTCCCGGGTCAGGGGCCCGGACATCCAGCTGTGGGCGGGCAGTGGTCGGCAAACTCCTGAGCCAACAGAGCCAAATATCAACAGGACAACGACTGACATTTCTTTGCAGAGCCAAATTTTTTCAACTTAAACCTCTTCTAACGCCGCTTCTTCAAAAGAGACTCTCCCGGGGCCATGGTATTTTGAGGAAGAGCCACACTCAAGGGGCCAAAGAGCCGCCTGTGGCTCTCGAGCCGCAGTTTGCCGACGGCGGGCTGTGGGGAGGCAGCGATCCTCGGGGCCTGTGAGGCCCACACCTGAGGCAGGGCCCCTGGAGTCTGCGGGAGGCCGGCCGGCACCTCGTTGGTGGGCAGAGGGGCAAAAACCAGGTCAGCCTCTCCACAGGCTGGTCTCCCGAGTTCATCTCCCAGCCCACCCTGTCCGCCCCGGGCCAGCCCCGAGTCCCAACAGCCTCCGGGGCTCCTCCTGCCTCCCCTCGGCCTCCCCTCGCCCTTGCCCTCGCCCTGGCCCTCGCAGGGTAGGGGCAGCTGACCCCGCACCTGGACCCGCGGGGCTGGCCCTGCCCAGGGGGGGGCAGGGGCCCCAGAAGCCTCCCCTCTGGGAGCCCAAGTCAATCACCCCACCCCCAGGGTGAGAGCCCCCCTCCCCCAGGGTCCCCTCCCCGGGCTCCGCTTTCTGCTCTGCACGCAGGTTCCCTTTGCGCCCCCCTGCCCCCCCCCCCCCGCCTGACAGGGGGGCTGCGAGGGGACCCTCCCCGCTCCCTGCAGGCGCGGGAGCCGGTAAGAGGTGGGAAATGAATATTAATTTATCATGATTAGGCAAATCCGGCCGGGAGAGCCGATTCCGGAGGAGGCTAAAAAGATGAATTTCAGCAATAAAATTAAATAAGGACGGACGGGCGGCCCCCCCTCCCTCCCGCTTTGCTGATCTCTCTCTTTCTTACAATTTATGAGGCCAATTATGAAGATGAGGTTGGAAGTTCCTGGAACTTCACTAAATGCAAACGGCGGTCCCTGCTGTTCCCATCAAATTAATTAACCGCACGCTATTGATGGCCGCGCACGGCTGACGAGGCCGCCCGCCCCGGACCCGGGGCCAGCGTCCGACCGACCGTCCGTCCGACCGTCCGTCTGGAGCCGGCTGGGCCCACCACCTCCCGCCGCCGGGGGCTCAGGGCCCCTCCTTCCGGCCCCGCGGCCCCGCCTGAGACCCTGACCGCACAGGGGCGCCCGGAGCTCCAGACAGACACACGGACACACAGCCAGGCACCCGCACACGGACACGGACGTGCACGTTAGGCACACTAGCAAGTGAGCAGACTCGAGCTCAGCGAGAGCCCCGCGGGGTGAGAGCCGTGAGGGCGGTGAGGCCGAGGGGCCCCGAGCCGCTCCCCGAGGGCTGGGCCTGCGTCCAGGGAGCCACGGGCCAGGCACTGAACCCCCCCCCCCGGCCCCCCACCCGGTGCCTGCACAGCCGCTCAGCCTCCGCGGGGGACTCGCTCCAGAGCCCCGTGGACACCAAACCCCGCGGGTGTTCACGTCCCTTACGAAATGGTGCCGTCTTTGCATGTAACCCACACCGCCCCCTGGTATGCAGGTGCTTTTCGAATCGAGCCATGAGCTCCTGGCTCATAGGTCGACGCCCAACCACTGAGCCACACCGGCCAGGCCTCTGGTATTCTCTACAGCCTCTCTAGCTTGCTTAGAACACCTAATGCAAGAAAACGCTTTGTGGATAGCTGTTATATTGTTTAGGGACTAATGACAGCGGGGGGGGGGGGGGGGGGAAGTCTGCACATGTTCAGTAAGATGTGACCACAGAGGCCTAACCACATAGGACAGGTCAGCAACAAGGTAACTTTAAACAATATTTTCCATCTGCAGTTGGTTATGTCTGCAGATGCAGCCCTTGCAGATATGGGGGGCCAACTGGACGGTCCCCAGGGGCGCCCTCAGAGCCCTCTCTGCAGTCCCTCTCCCCTGCTCCGCCTCCTCTTCGGGCCTTCACAGGATGTTCTCTCCAGGGCTTTTCTGGCCTGCACTGTCCCCCCCCCCCTAACCTGCACTGACCCCCATGGCCTGCACTGACCCCCTGGCCTGCACTGACCCCCATAACCTGCACTGACCCCCATGGCTTGCACTGACCCCTTTGGTGGGGCCCCAGTCCAGGTGATGAGGATGAGGCCTTGCCCGTCTCAGGCCAGCTCTGGGCCTTCAGCTTGGGGGTCCCCCGTCCCCCGGCTCAGGAACAGGACTGCCGAGTGGCTCGGGGTTCTGGAAAACCAGCTGGCTGTGTCTTGACTGACGGGCTCGGTGAACAACGGGCTAAAGGTCTTGGGGCCGAGCCCCCCCAGGGCCTGGTGCAGCTCCGGGTGTCTGTGGAGTCTGGGTGGCATTAGGTACCCCGACAGCTACAGTATCTGGCGAGGCTGAGCTCTGAGAGGGCGGGAGGCCTGGGAGGGGTTTTGAAGGTTCTGGAGGACAATGTGTCCTTGCCCCCGCCACCGGCTTCCAGAGGCCGCCCGCATTCCTTAGCTGGTGGCACCTTTACGTCAAAGCCAGAAACATCGCCTCTCTCTGACCCTTCTTCCCCCTCACGTCTCTCCCCGATGGTAGCCGGGCAATGCTCTCCACTCTTCAGGGTTCACGATTAGATTGGCCACTGGCCAGTCCAGGATAATCTCGCCTCAGAATAAAGCTTATGGACAGCTGCCAGGTCCCTTTCGCCGTAAGACAACATGCTGACAGGCATCAGGGGTTAGGCTGTGGACATCTTTGGGAGCCATTATTCTGCCAGACCTGTGGTCTGCCAGGGGCAGCTCTGACTCAGGGACAGGGTGGCAATGGCTGGGCCAGGAAGCTGTGGTGCCCTCTCCCCCTCCTCAGGACCAGGAGGTGGTTTGGGGGTTCCCAGCTGCTGGAGAGAACGCCCGTTCTACCTCGCTCTGAACTCGGTCTCCCTTCCCAACGGGGCGGTGCCCGGGGCTGAGACCAGGGGCTGGCTCTCTGTGGCTCCCTTTGCACACAGAGACCCACCCCTCCCCCGAACTGGGTAACCCAGACACGGCAACCTCCGTCAGCTCTTTTCCCGGGCTCCCGTGCCAGCGGGTGCAGCCGAGACCATCCCGGCCGGCTCTCCGGAGGGTGTGGGCACTCTGCCTCTGTGCCCTGTGATTCCTGTTGCCCTTGCCGGGGAGCCAGGAGTTTGGTCTGAAGGAGGCGTCCCCTGATGGGAGGGGGGTGGCAGGAGCGGGGGCCTCAGGATTCAGACGTAGAAGTCGGCACTGTTCCTCCCGTTGGCGCTGGGAGGTCAGTGATAGGTTAACTGGCCAGGCTACCCCAGGACCCACTGACTGCCCCTCCCCCTAGCCCGGAGGCCCAGTGCCCCTGCCTGCCGAGGCCGGGGGCAGGAAGAGGGAAGCGAAAGGAGAGGAGAAGCAGTGGCCACATTTGGCCCCCACCATCCCAGGCTTTGGGCTTCTGCCAACGCTGGCCTTTCTGGGGATGGGGCCCCGAGGGCGCAGTCCAGAGCAGAACTAGCAGGCCCGGAGCAAGGACAAAAGCAGCCCTAACTCCTGGGGGGCCAGGGGTTCCCCAGCTCCTCTTGCCCACCCCGGGCCCTGGTCAGCCGCACCTGCCTGGAGTGGACGCTGAGGGAGGCTCCGGCCCCACAAGGCCCCCGGCCTGTGGGGAGCCGTCTCCGGCTGGAGCTGAGCCGTGGCAGGGCCCCAGCCTCCCCGGCCTCCGGTCCCTCCCCAGCATGACCCACGCAGACAAGGCCCACGGCTCGGACGTCAGGGTTCTGAACTAAGGCTGCGGGGGTCCCCTGACTGAAACCGGGTCAACAAAGGCCAGCTCTGGACCCCGTGAGCTACTGACAGACTGACCCGCCCTCCTCGCAGCCAGTGCACTCAGGTCCGAGCCCAGCTCTGCACCCAGAGCTCCCATATGCTCTAAAAGTCCCCTGCACCTTCCTCCCCTCACCAAACTCCCCCACACCCCTCCGCGCCCCCCACCGAATTCTCCATCCTGCGAGGTCAGCCTCTGAAGCTGATCTCGATGCCACTAGCTGGACTCGCTCCTGTCTGCTCCACCGAACTCGGCCCCTCGGCTTGACTTCCGGCCGCACCAGCCTGGCCTTCCCCCGGCTCCCAGCATCCCGTAGCCCCTCTAAAGCGGTTCCCGCTATTCCCAGTCCTGCTGAAACCTCTCACATAGGCTATTCCCTGCCAGCCTGCCCTCCCCCCCACCCCCTCCAGGCAGCCTTCCTGGACTGCCTCACCCTTGACAGTGGCACACATGTCACCATTAGTTGTTCCTAATGAGTCTTGGACACTTTTAAAAAAATATATTTTTATTGATTTCAGAGGGGAAGGGAGGGGGAGACAGAAACATCAATGATGAGAATCACTGGTGGGAGGCCTCCTGCACACCCCACACTGGGGTTCGAGCCCCGGCGATGAATAGAACCATGACTTCCAGGTTCATAGGCTGACGCCCAATCACCGAGCCACGCCAACCGGGCTGGTCTTTGTTCATGTTCCCAGAGAGCCCGTTCCAGGCAGGACCCGCAGGAGATGCTGATGGGAACACAGCACCCCTGCCTGCCTGCCTCCCTGAAATCTCCCTTCCCACGTCACCTTGTCCTCTGGGCTCAGGAGCAGCTAACGTGCACCTCCGCTCCCATTCAGTGCCCTCCTCATGCCCGCCTGGAGGAAGCAGGCAGGCAGGCAGGCAGGGCGCAGCAGCTCGGACCCCAGGCAGGGTGAAGTCAAATGCGCTTTACTGGGCCGCTGGGTCTTCCCACGCTGCCGCTGGGTCTTCCCACGCTGTCCCCGGGCCTGCGGCACCCTCTCAGCGCCCCCAGCTGCACAGGAAGTGGGGTGGGCAGAGGAAGTGTGCGAAGTGGTTCATTCTCCTGCTGCAAAGGCCTTGGGTAATGCTGGGCCATCGCCGCTCGCCTCGCCCCCTCAGTCCCATCCCACCCCCGGCAGCTGGATCCCCCTCCAGGTAGAGGAAGGGGATGCCCGGTCCTTCACACAGCGCTGGCTTCAACCAGCCACCTGTTCCTGCTTACCGCGGGGCACAGGGCCGCGTGCAAGCTCCTATCGAGGGCGGCTGGGAGGGAGAGCAGCCTGCTCCGTCACAGGGGGGGGGGGGGGGCAGACCCCGGGAGTAGGCTGGCCCCTCCCTCAGGCCCGGGGAGCTGGTGCCTGGAGGTGAGGCTCGGCCAGAGAGGAGCACCGCATAGTCCAGCGGGGGCCCTTCCGCCCTGACCGCGGTTACCAGTCCCGCTCGGCTGGTTCCCGGTAGGGCAGGCCTAGGAGCCTGAAGACGTCCTTCTCGGTCGGGGTGGGGAGCACCCGGCCGGCCCCCACCTTGAGCCCCCGGGCGTCGCGCACCACGGCGGTGCTGAGGGCGTGCTCCGACAGGCTCATGCCCTTGGTCTTGGCCAGCGCCCGCATGGAGCGGTTGAAGTGGGCCGAGCCGGTGAAGTAGAGCAGGGCGCACGCAAACTCGCCGTAGGGCACCACGATGACGTCCAGCCGCCGGTGCCGCCGCCCCGGTCCCGGCAGCTGGCACACGCCCAGGTACTTCTGCTGCTGACCGTTCTCCTCCTGGCTCACCAGGTCGTCGGTCAGGAACCCTGGCCCGACAGGGGAGGGCTGATGGCAGGGCTGGGAGCCGGGCCTGGGCCACCCACCCTCCAGCCCTCTCGGACCATCCTGGTCCTCTAGTCCCGGGGGACCCATTAACTTGCTGGGTGACCGTGCCCTCTCTGGGCCTGTCTCCTTTCCTGTAAAACGTGCTCAGAAATTCCTCCTCCTCCCCCCAGTGAGCCCCCCACCCTGTCACAGGACCAGCTGAGACCCTTCGCTGGGGTGGAACTGAGCACCTGAGTGCTTGGGCCGTTTCATCTCGTCCCTGAGACGGCACTGGCCCCAGGGTGGGGTTCTCATGAACAACCTTCCCCTGCTTCCTGCCTAGAGATTGTGACTTTGGGGCTCTCCCTCCTGGGGCCGCCTGCCCCGCCCTGGCCCTGCCAACCTGCTCCCCAGAGACGGGGCTTTACCTCGCTGCCGAAGGCTGTCGAGGAGGCGACTGAAGACGCCCTGGTGCGACCGGCCATCGGGGTGGGTGAGCAGCACGTCCACGTCACCACAGGTGGCTTTCCCGCGTCGGTAGGAGCCGCAGGCCACGCACAGCAGCCCAGGGTTCAAGGCCTGAGCCGATTCCCGGACCTGGGAAGAGCAGCGAGGGCTGAGGGGCTGGGGACCGTAAGCTCCTCAAGGAGGGGAGGGGAGGGAAGGGGAGGGGAGGGGAGGGGAGAGAAGAGGAGGGAAGGGAAGGAGAGAGGAGAGAAGGGGAGGAGAGGGAAGAGGTGGGAAGGGGAGGGGAAGGGAGAGAGGTAATGGGAGGAGAAAGGAAGACAAATCGGAGCCAGTGTTCACATCCTTACTTGGGGGAATGGGACGGGGAGGAGGGAGCTGTGACAGGGGCGCCTGTCAGCTGAAGGGTCATCCCTCACCGAGAGGGATAAGCCCATCAGCCTCCACCCAGAGACACCAGGCCTTTCGTATGCAGATAGCCTCCCGCCTCCACCCCAGGATACTGAGGTTTCTGGGGCCCTGAATACCCTCAACCCTGACACCTCAATTCTCCTGACAAGGGCTCTGCTAATCCCCTCACTCCCTCTGGAGCCTCCCAGGATGATGGGAGGAGGCCTTGGGCCGGTAATCCCATCAAAAACTCCCAGGCCGGCGCCTTCAATGGAGCGAGCGGCAAGGTGGGCCGAGCGCCGGAGGCTCACTGGGGCATTCTCCGTGCCCGGACACCGTGGCTGAGTGGCGGTGTCACCACTGACACCAGGCCTGATGGGTGGACAAAGGGGCCGGCCGCAGACTCCTGGGGCCTGGGGAAGAGCTGGCAGTGATTTCAACTAAGCTGTCCATAGTTTCCCCGGAGTTCTACGCTATCAGCGTCCTAGACCAAAGGAAGCAAACCTTGTCCACAGCAACCAGCTCCTAATCCCAACGCTAGTTATAGGAACTTGACCCATAATCCACCTCTAGACCAAACCCTAATCTTGGCCTAACCTTATTTCTAGGGCAACCACGGATCTTAACTAAGAGCATCCAATACTAAGAAAACTTACTCCTAATTCAGGCCAAACCTTAACTCACTTCCTGACCTAGCTTTCTTCTAACCCCGAACTTAGTCCTACTTGCACTGGCTTCTTCGCCAACTCTGACCCAAACAGGCGGGCTTCAGAAAGTTTGTACATCTGGAAAGAGAGATAAAACGCTGTACGTTTGTACAACTTCTCGAGAGAACGTTCTCACCAGGTTCTCAAAGAAGTTTGTGAGTCACAAATGTTAAGAGACTCTGCCTTGACCCAGCCTAACCTAGTACAGTTCAAATCCCACTATCCTTAAGTAGTTCCCTACCAGAGCTTTAGTCTTTGCTCGCTCTTTCCTCCCTGAGCCTAACCTCTGGTGGCCACAGCTTCCTCTGCCTGGTGGGCCCCCCAGCTGAGGGACCAGGAGTTCTTGGCCCTGACCTTCCGGCAGGGCCTGGCTCCCCTCACCGCTCTGAGACCCTTGCTTACTGTCTGCTCGATCTCAGCAGCCTCCTCCCTGGGCATGCGTTCCAGAAAGTCATCGTAATGCTTCAGGCCAATGGCCTGCTGGGTAGTCAGGGAGGCCTGGTTGCGGATGTCTTCTAAGCTCCGGAAACCCTGGGGAAAAGAAGCCGGTTGGGGCACCATGAGGCTCCAGGACCAAAGAAGAGGCATCACACAGGCTGCCAGCACCCCAGACTCAGGAAGACCTGAGGCAGGACCTCCCGGGAGCCGCTGGGCCTGTAACCAGTGGGCTTGGGAAAGGCAGGAGGCACGGAAGACAAGCCCCAGTCGAGCCCTGCCACAAGCCTAAAACGTGATTCTGTTGGTAAGGGGTGAGTCTGGACAGGCCAGATTCGGGAACTACTGCTCTGGATACTCACCCCGAGGCCTGGCCTCTTCAGAAAGGCCCTTGCTGGTCTGAGACAGAGAAACATACTTCTCGTCTCTGCCACAGATGAATGCCTCAAGTATACCAAGCCACACGGCAGCTCTGGGAGCTAGGAGAGGGGTCTACATGAGCCCTGGTCCCTTTGACAAATGGTCTCCCTATAGTCTGGGTTCATTCCCATCAGAGCACAGGGTACGAGAGCTGGAGGTCAGGAACTCTGAGACACAGCAAGACCGAGAGGGGCCTGGGGCAAGGAATGACCTGTTGGTACCACATCTGGGCAGTCTTGGTTCCAGCTCCCCAAATATTAGAGAAGAGTTCCAAGACAGGCACGCTGTCGCTGATGTGGTCCAGCTTCCGCAGGTGGCCACTTTCTAGGATCTCTAGGATCTTCTCGGCCATCCGCTTCCCAATCCCAGGGATACTGCAGGCTTCCTAGAGGAAGGGGTGGGCAGAGGCAGGAGAAAGAGTGGGAAGATGGGATGCGCAGGGCCAGAGGTGGGGAAGCTGACTCCTTTAGCAGATGTCCAGTAAAAGCCAGCCAGCCAGATGGCAACTAATGGCTACGTAAAGCTTGGGCCCAACTGGAGATGAGAGGTTTGGGTGGAGTGGATGGTTAAGTTGTCTTTTGCTTCCCAGAGGGATGGAGATCAGCACAGGAAGTAGAAAAAAGGCAATAATGGTGACGCTAGTCATCATGATCACAATAGAGAGCCAACGTTTCCTGAGGCCTAACTGTGTGGCGGGTCGTGCACCACAGAGGTCATCTCAGTTAGTCCTCACAGAACACTGGTGTCACTATTCTTAGTCTCTTCTTACCAGTGAAGAAACTGACACTCGGTGGGTTTCAGGAACTTGCCTGAAGTCACACAATTAGTGAATGATGGAAAACAGAATTCAAACATCGCTCTGTTGGCCTTGAGTCTGAACGCCTTAAAAACTTTATGATGGAATTCCAAAGTGGAGAGAACAGTGTAACAAACCCCCAAGCAACCACTACCCAGCTTCTACAATTATCAAGATTTTGCCACACTGCTTTTATCAGTCTCCCCATTTTTTTCCTTTTGTGCGATTCCCAGACATCATAAAATCTTAACCACTCCTCCTGGCCCCCACCAGTGCCTCCACCAACCTCTAGCCAGCAAAGAGAAGACCACATCCCTCCCCTCTGCGCCCCGCCCCAGCCCCCAGATACCTGGTAGGAAGTGACGGGCTTGTGGAAGCTCTTGAGGGCATTGATGGCCTTGGCATAGCCCAGGGCCCTCCACCTGTCTCCCTGGACACTGTAGGCTTTGGCCAGCACTTCCAGCTTCTCTGTGATGTGGGCGTTGTGGTTGGTCGCCTTTTGACTCGAAGGCTGTGCACAGACCCACTTATTCAGCCCCTCGGGGGCTGGGCTGGGCTCTCCGTCTCCCTCGGCGGGGATGGGGTAGCGGCCACTGATCAGGGCTTCCAGATCAGCTGCGCTAACTTGGGTCTCTTCCCCATCACTGGTTTCATCATCAGAGCCAGGCTTGAGGTAAGGAAGAAGAGGAGACAATAAATTCGTGTCCCCGGGAATGCTCCTCAAAGGTGGGGGTTGAGTCTCCCAGTTAGACCCAAGAATTAGGCTGGGTCTTGTGCATCTGACTTGGTTTCCTTAAGTGTGGGGATGTGCTCCACTTGACTTCTTGGTCCGGCCCTAGGGTGCCCAGTGGCATGTGGTAGATAGGATGTGGGCAAAGAGAGGAGTGCTGAGTGTTGGGAAGAGCTAAATGGCTTCACAATAAGAGAGCCCTCCTCTCTCACGGGCCCCGGACTTTCTCAACAACCACTAGGCTCTCCCTGCTTCTATGATCCAGTTTCCAGGGAAAGTGAGCTGTTGGGGCTGAAAGGCTCCTTACCTGGGCGTGGGCGTTTGCAGCTTCCTCTATCGTCTGGGGAGGAGATACAGGTCTAGTGGGAGGAGGAGGAAGAGGAGGAGGAGGAGAAGGAGGAGGAGAAAGGGCTGTCCTGAGCACAGCCTCACAAGCTCCGGTAGAAGAGTCTTGGTCTGCCTTACTGAGCTGTGGTTGGTCCAGGTACCTGCAGGGATGGTGATGAGAGGTTAAGACACCAAAGGTCTCACCCTAACTCTGCTCTCAGTCTTCTACTCAGAAACATTGGTTTTCTAATGTATTCAATTAAGACAGTGTTTCCCAAACTTTTGACATATGTGTACCCCTTCTATAATTTTCATAACGCTGAGTACCCCTCGTCAAAAAGAAAAATGGATGTATTTTAATAACAATCAAAATATATTTATTTTTTGGCACATATGCAAAATAATAATAAACGAAAAAGAAAATTATTCATAATAAAATATAGATAAAAGTTATATTATAAATAACATTTATTTGCACACAGGACCATCTCACGCCTCACAAGACTGTCTTGACTTGATTCATGAGAACGTAGAATTAGGCGCAGCTAAGCACGGTGCAGTGCCTATCCCCACCAAACTCTTCCCGTACTCCTGGGGGTATGAGTACCACACTTTGGGAAACACTGAATTAAGACATTGAGAGTTATTTTTATAATAACCCAAAGAAAGGGCTCAAGATTTGAGGGAAGACTGGGCTCAGCCCACCTGTCGGGGATGAAGATGCCGAATCCCGCCGCGTCCACCAGCCTTCTCTCCTGCAGGCACAGGCTCAGCCAGGCCGACTTCACCAGCTGAGCTCCTGGGGGCGGCCGGGGCAGTCTAAGGAGGCGAAGGGCTCGCTCACAGTCCATGCCATCATCCACCACGATGTGGGTGACCCCTGGGGCCTGGGCAGAGCATATCTGGCCACCGTGTTGGACGATCTGCTTCTCAAAGAGTTCTGCCCGGGCTCGCCCAATGCCAGTGGGCACGACATGGGCCCGCAGGGAACTCAGCCACTCTGTGGAGGGGACATCCAATGCCCAATTGTCATAACTTTCAGACCTGAGCCGAATGATCCCATTAGAGTCTCCTACCCCCAAACAATCATTTTTCTTCCATTCAGGCAACCTGTCCTCTAAGCGTTCCGCCACAAGCACACAGTTAACTTCCTCATGCGTCATCACTTGATGTACGAGGAAAACTAGAACAGTGTCTGGCACATTGTAGGCATCCTATAAACCACTTTGTTCATTTATTCTTTCAACAAGTATTCATACCAGGCACAAGACTTATATATCTTACAGGCCCCACACTCTAATAGATCCTTCCTTCCCGCCCGATGTAAGTTTTTGCCATCTATTTACCAATTGGGCTACAAAATATCTTTTAACTCAAGGGACCTGAGATGGATTTCTGCTCCCTTCCCTAAACCCATCCCCCCTCCACACACACACACTGCGGGGAACCTCTTGGAGAGCAAAGGATTCTGCTGGTCATTTCCTTAGGAACTAAAGTATTTTCTGATTAATGGAGGTCTCCGAGTGGAGTAGAAGGTAACAGCAGGTGGTCTGTCAAAGACCTGGGACCAAGCCTACTACTGTAAGGCAGGTATAAACCAACCTGCAGTCAGCTCTGTCTGCTTCTGGCCATGAACAATGTGGGTTCTGAGATTGGGTTCCCTCACCTCTTGCTTCTTCTTCATCTTCCCTCTTGGGAATCTTTGCAAGCGCTTTTGATGCCGGATTGGCAAGGATTTTCTTCCGCTTGGGAAATGCCTTCAAGATGCCCCTGGGGTCCATTGAGGGACGGCTGGATCCTGGCCTTTCTGTTTGAGGGTTGATCAGGGCAGCTGTCATGTAGAAACCGAGAACTGGGGTTCCCCAACTCCTTTGACTATGGAGGTGGGCTCTCTACTGACCGGGCCTTGGGGGCAGTAGCCCAGTTCCCCAGAGTCTCCCCAAACCCACTTGAACTTCTATGGCTTAGCCTAGCTCTTTCAAAGTCTGAGAATTGGAGGAAATGGGGAGGGGGGAGGAGAGTGAAACTATTGAGGGAACTTTGGCGGGGGGAGGGAAGAGGGGGTGTACTAAACAGTATCATTCCTCTGAGGGATTGTGTCTACCCGGCTGCGTTCCAACGGGGTTTCCCTAAAGGGGATGCCAAGTTAGGAAATGGAGCTATATCTTTAGGAAGGGCTTGGGCTCCCAAGAGGAGTGGAGATTGGGTGGAACTCAATCTTTCTCTCCCCCTAACACTGACCGGCAGAGGAAAACCTGGGGGTGCGAGTGTGAGGCGGGAAGTTAGGGAGGCGGGGGCACGCCCTGCACCTGCCGGGGTCGCAGGCTGCTCGGCTGGGCGGAGCTCAGCCCCGCAGGTGCGGGGAGACCGGGCACAGCGGCCGCAGGTGTGCAGCGCCTTCCGGGGCTCGGGGAACCCCAGCCTCCCAGCTGGGGTGGAGGCTCCGGCAGGTGTGGGGCACCCGCCGCGGTCGCAGCTGGAGCGAGCTCGGGGCTGTCCCAGCTGGAGGCCACCGGAGGGGTGACGGGTCCGGACCCGGCCCTGAGGACCCCGCCCCACTCCCTGGATTCGGTCCCGGGCCGGGTCCGCTTCGGGCCCAGCAAACCACCCGAGCAAGAGTAAAGGGCTACTTACTTAGCGGGGCAGCCAATGAGAGAGGACGGAGGGAGGGTGGGGGAGGAGGAAGGAAAATGGTCAGAACCATTTCCGGGTCAGCCGGAAGTGGCCGTGGGCGGGCCGGTCGCCATGGCAGCGGCCGGACGCCCGGCTCGGCGGCGGCGGGAAGATGGCGGTGACAGGCTGGCTGGAGAGTCTGCGGGCGGCGGAGAAGACGGCGCTGCTGCAGGACGGTAATTGGAGCTCCCTCGCTCTTCCCCAGGGTCCGGGGAGGCCTCGGCCCGGGGCCGCCACCCAAGCCAGGTCCCACATTTGCAGATGAGGAAACTGAGGCCCCGAGAGACGACGTAACTGGAACACGCCTCTCTGGACACCCCCTGGTGCCCGGTGTACCACCTCGCTCCGCTCGGAGTTGTGTTACTAATAAATAAGCACACAGTTCCTTCCGCATTCGGTATGGCATTTGCTCCGCACCGCTGCCCCGAAAGGCGGTTAAATTTTCACCCCATTTTACAGAAGGGGAAACCGATCCAAGAAGGTTTTAGACCAGTCCCAGGTGCTCCACCCAGACAGCGGTACAGCTGGCCTGGGACCCCGTGAACCTCAGTCTTGGGGTTCTGTTGCGGAAGGAAGGCAGCCGGGTGCCTTGGAGGGGCGGGAGACCTGGGTTCTAGTTACGATTCTGCCGTTAAGTCACCGGGCTCTCTAAGTTGTTCTCTGTACTTGTTTGGACCTCAGTTTCCTCATCGGTCAAATGAGCTGGGTGGGCTCCCTCTTATCTCTGAGGTGCTTTCCGGTTGTGATGTTGTAAGGGAACCGCTAAACGTTCCCCGAGTCTTTAGGGGAGACAGCAGGGGGCCTGGGGCTGAGCCTGGAAGAGATGGGCACAGGTGTGTGGAATCCTGACTCTCACAGGCGTATGGAATCCTTCCAGTGCGGGCACTCCTGGTCCTCCAAGGCCCCTTCCTGGTAGCCAAAATGAATTACTAGGTCTAAATCCCTGTAGCTTTTAGGTTATCAACTGGGGACTCACATCCACAGGCAGATCAGGGAAGCATAGCAATTAAAATTAGCTGCTCATTTGCTTGTTATAAACACACCATTGAGGTACTATGTGCCAAGGTTTTATTGGTGCAAATAGAAAAAGACATCGAGCCCACAACCCAGGTATGTGCTCTGACCAGGAAAATCGAACCAGTGACCTCTCTTGCCACACCAGCATGACCACTAACAAATTTTTTAAAAATATATATTTTATTGGTTTTTTTACAGAGAGGAAGAGAGAGGGATAGAGAGTTAGAAACATTGATGGGAGAGAATCATCGATCAGCTGCCTCCTGCACACCTCGCACTGGGGATGTGCCCGCAACCAAGGTACCGAAATTGGAATCGAACCTGGGACCTTTCAGTCCGCAGGCTGACGCTCTATCCACTGAGCCAAACCGGACTATTTTTTTTTTTTAACAAAATATCATACCAATGTACTTAAAAATGTTATATCAACATGCATTTATACATACCTATATAATAATTTCATTCTGTGTTAGAATGAAGTATAAATAAATATTCAAAAAATCTTTGGGTAAAGAAGGATATTCTAAGTGCAACTTATGGGTAGTAACCACAAAGGAAAAATAGTTGACTATATAAAAATTAAGCACTTTTGTTTAGGGAAACTTACTTTAAAACAAAGTCAAAAGGCAATTGAAACAATATTTGTAGCTTATATGACACATGGCTAATACATATGGCACATGGTTAATATATACAAAGCTCAATTAGATTAGTAAGGAAAAGATGAGTACCTAAGTAAAATAGGCTAAGGCCTAAACAGGTAATTCACTAGAAAATCACCAGTAAACCCATGGAATGGTGTTAACCTTAAAAATATTTTAAAGCCATTCAAATTATCCTAGTATGGTTATTAGAGCATGGACTTTGGCCTCAAGTGAGTTTAAGCCTGGATCCATCATGTCCTAGCTTTATGACCTTGGACAAGTTGTATGACCTTTAAGCCTCAATTTTTCTCATTTGTGAAATACAGGTAACGGGGTCCATAGGATTATTAAATGAGAATTAAATGCAAACAAAAACATAAAGTACCTGGCCAGTAGTAAGCACGGCATCCTTTCTGGACTGAAGACTGGACTCCAGGCCAGACACCCTCAGCTACTCACAGGCAACACCTTGTACCACTCCGGACAGAAAAAAACTTCCAGCTCTGAGCCATCCGAATGATTGAGGATGGTGTGACTTAGAGGCCTGCTGAAAGACACGCAAATCTGGGGGGTGAGTTTCCCCAGAATATATCATATTAGGAACTACCGTAGAAACAGTGTCCCAGAGGAGTGAGATAGGATACAAAAGGGCCTTGGGGCTCTTATTCATCAAATGTATGTTGGCCCTACCTAGTGGGCATTAATTATCTGTTATTAGTCTCACTGAAGAGCCTACCTATATCCAATTACCCATCTGCAAAAAAGGGGGAAGGCACAGCCGCTTTTACAAAAATGCTGTGATTACACTACATCGATGGAAGAGACAGGATAGGATACCCCCTTGGGTGCTTTCATTGTTTCAATGAAAGATGAATCACTATGCATCCATTCTTTCAATCAATATTTAGTTGAGCTCCTTCTATATGCCAGGCACTGTGCTTGTACCAGGGAAGCCATAGGCTGGGGGGTAAACCCATCGTATCTAGTAAAAGACACAGGCAGTAATCATTTACACTGAGGTAAATGCTCTGAAGAAAATACAGGGGCCCTAGCTTGTTTGGCTCAGTGGATAGAGCATCGGCCTGCAGACTGAAGGGTCCCTGGTTTGATTCCAGTCAAGGGCACATGCCTGGGTTGCAGGCTCAATCTTCAGTAGAGGACATGCAGGAGGCATCGGATCAATGATTCTCCCTCATCATGGATGTTTCAATCTTTCTCTCCCTCTCCTTTTCTCTCTGGAATCAATAAAAGTGTTTTTTGTGTGTTTTTTTTAAAAAAGGAAACACCTCTGTTTGCCGAAACCAGTTTGGCTCAGTGGATAGAGCGTCGGTCTGCGGACTGAAAGGTCCCAGGTTCGATTCCGGTCAATGGCATGTACATTGGTTGCAGGCACATCCCCAGTGCAGGGTGTGCAGGAGGCAGCTGGTCGACATTTCTCTCTCATTGACGTTTCTAGCTCTCTATCCTTCCCCCTTCCTCTCTGTGGAAAATCAATAAAAAAATATATATTAAAAAAATAAATAAAATAAAAATAAAAAAGGGAACACATGGGACTAACATTGTGTGGTTGTGTGATAGGAATGGCCTTCAGGTGTGCAGAAGAAGGCACAATGACAGCATGGTTCGAGGGAGTACTTAGTGGGAAGCCCGCTTTAATATCCCGAGTAAGCTTGGTTTTAGAGACTGGGGAGAGAAAGATAAATATGATAACATTCCTGGGGAGATAGATGCTTTAAAACCTATCCTACCATATGTAAATTCTCCTCTGTGGATATAAATAAAGCATTAGACAGGCACAGACAAGGAAGCAAATTTTGCCAAGGTGGCCGGGTGATAGTTTAGGAAGACTTCCCAGTGGAAGTGATATTTGAGCTGGGTTTTGAAGAGCAAGGAGCAGCTTACCAGGTGGAGCTGTTGCTGGCAGAGGAAACAGAAGAGCAGAGATACATTGAAAGAAATCTTCAAGAAGGAAGAAAGTCCCAGGACATGCCTCCAAGGGATGATGGGTGATGTTTGGCAACGAGTGGGAGGCCCCAGGGCTGGGGCTTCCCGGGTAGACCCCTTGATGGGTAAGCTACAGGCAAGAGGAGGCTGGGAGTAAGGCACTCTCTGCTTCGTGCTTAGGGAGAAGGAAGGTGCACTATTTGTTCCCAGACGGGAAGGAAATGGCCGAAGAATATGATGAGAAGACGAGTGAACTGCTTGGTAAGTGGCAGGCCTCCCAGCAGGCCCTTGGGGACACTTGGGATGACCCAGGCACACACCTCGCCTGAGGCACCAAATGGGGAGGCCAGGGGAGACAGGCCTTTGGAGCAGGCTTGTTCCTGGGAATGGTCTGAGGTCGGGGCCGGGCACCAGAGGTGGAGTGGGGGTTCTTGACCTTTCAACCCAAAACAAATGAAAGCGTGAGTAGCTTTTCTAAGGTGGGAATGGGGACGTGGAGAATCTGTTGGAAAAAACTTTAGAAAAGGTGAAACTGGAAGTGAACCTTGTAGGCTGAATAGTGGTAAGGGCACGTTTTCACTACAGTTTTTGGTGTGTTTTTGTCTGTTTGTTTGTTGTTGTTTTTCTTGTTTTTTGAAGCCACACTATAAACAAGCAAGAATCAGAGGCAGCAGCTTCTGACTTTGCCTCAGAGTAAGCTCTATTAAATATGACAGTTACCTTGGAGAATGAATCAAAGGAAGTGGGGGGTAGAAATGGTAATTTGTAGCATCACACCTTGTGTTTCTGTAGCTCTTTTCCTTTAAGAATAGGCTCATGAATAGAGGCTCCAGCTTGGATTTCTGGGAATTATTTGATCTGTCCATTCGCTGTTCCCAGGTCTGTACATCAGCATTAACTCACTTCCCAGAGCGAGGTGGCTGGCTCTTTGACCCAGGGCCTGAGGCTGTCAGCATTGGGAGTTAGTCTCTTTATTAAGTTCTACCTGAAATGCTAAGACCAATGACGGAATCATGGACTGGGCTATTTTCTTGTCATTATTATTGACTTTAATTTCTTCCTGGGACTGATCGACAGGTAGTATTGGCGAGGGAATTTCTTTTTCCCTTTTTCTGACAGCTCATAAATGTCCAGAACCGACAATACAGATTACACTGGTTTGCATGCTCTCCGTCTCCAGTCTGAAAGTGTGCGTCCTGCGCATGTTCAGTCATAGGGTGAAGTGTCGATCCCTCCTTATTATGAGCTGCTTGGGCTCCAGTCCCAATTGGTTTAGTCTGGTGCTATTAAAAATCTTGATGTGTTTAGCATATGACACTGATTTGGTGGAAACCAATACAGTAGTAATATCCTCACAATGCATTGTAATTTATAGCACTCCCAGGGGGTGACAGCCTTGGAATGCCTAACGCGGGCGAGCTTATGAAAGCAGAGGTCACGTGGCTAACCACCACCATCACCAGGAGCTAGAGACCGGTTCCAGCTCCTCTCCCCCAGCGACACCTCTCTGCTCCATACAGCGCAAACCAAACAGCTACAGCCGCTGTAAAAACAAACAAAGAAAACCCGGGCCTTTCAGTTGTGCTTGAACTTGAACTTAAAATGGAAGGGAAAAAAAGCCCAGGTTTTTTCATTGGTAGCATCCCACATTAACCTGTCACTTCCCTTGGAAAGTAGAGGATAGACAGTGGCCCCCAAATTCCTTTTTCTTAAAAGCAGAAATGGAGGTTCATCAGAGAACATTGTTTGGCTAAAGTTTGCCTAATAATGACATTAATGCCATAACTGTTATTGGGTACCGTGCTAAGTGCTTCGAGTGAAATGTCCCATGCAGTCATCCCGGTACGGCCACCGAGGGAGGGCCCGTTGTCCTCGTTACACAGTTGGGGGGGAAGGAGGGGGGGCTGTAAGAGGTTAAGCACCTTGTTGAGAATCGTGTAGCTGGTTAGCTTCTGAGCTAGGATTTAAACCAGGTCTGTCTGATTAAGAGCCAATGCTTTAGTTCTCAACAAGATCCTGTTGGGGGTGAGAATATTTTATCCTGTTTTGTTTTCTTTGTACTAAACTTTGCTTCCTCAGAATAAACTGAGGAGGGGCTGACGGGAGCAGGACAGAGGTGGGTAGAGGGAACCACTGGGCCCTCTGAGCAGCTGATCCTTTTCTTACCCACCTCTACCTTCCCCACCTCACCCTCACCCTCACCCTCACCCGCTGCCCTTGCAAAATACTGTTCATTATTAACTTTTTAAAAATATTTTTATTGATTTCAGAGAGGAAGGGAGAGAGAGAGAGAAAGATAGAAACATCAGGGATGACAGAATCATTGATCGCTGCCTCCTGCACGCCCCCTACTGGGGATCGAGCCTGCAACCCAGCCACGGGCCCTCGACCAGAATCAAACCCAGGACCCTTCCGTCTGCAGGCCGATGCTCTACCCACTGAGCCAAGCCAGGGGGCTCCTTATTAACTTTTAAATATAAATACTCCGAGGGCCTGAGCTGACTTTACTTGTGCATTCTATGAAGTAGAATATGGACAGGGTTTTTGTGGCCATAAATGGCAATAGTTTCCATTTTTCAAGCTAATTATATATATTTGATAATTGGCCAAAGTGGTTTTCTGCTAGAAAAACCCAGGAAGGAATTTGCAGAGGGAGACTTGCCGGTGGTGCACCGCCTGGAACCGAGCTCGTGCAGTTGGTGTTAATAAGCACAGAGTGGCATGTTTTCCTGTCAGTGCTGTCCACCCTCCCCCACCGTGAATGCGCATGTGGTCACAGAGGAAACCTGGAGGGCCCACAGTGATCGAACATCAAACCGCCCCGGAGAGCGCGGTGGCGTGTCCGGGGCAGAGGCTGAAGGGCAGGCGTCTCCCCGCGATTACACTCGGATTACCGGCCTAATCCGCTTTGGTATTTGACCGCCAGCCTCGCCGCCCCGGGCTGCAGAGGGAGGATGCCGAGCACTTTCATTCCCGAGCACTTCGCCAGCTTTATAAATGACCCACTCCATTCCCCTCAGCCTCCCCGGGGACGGGACGTGGCAGCTGTTTAATGGCCACACAGCGATGCTGCAGCGTTTTAGGGCAGAAGAGAAGAATCCTGCATCCAGTGCGAGCTGCGGGGAGCATGTAGGAAGGGAGAATGCAATTATCCACATTGGAAGCGGGCCAGGGCCGGGAGCTTTGGGGAGAGGCCTTCAGGACCTCCACTCCGCAGCCCACCTGAACGGGGGGCCTCCTCCCAGCAGCCGTCCGGGCATCAGCCTGCTTCCTGCGGACTTAGGAAACAGCCCGGTGGGTGCTGCTGCCCTCACCTACCCCGTCACACCCTCCCCACCCTCCCCAGGGTCTCTGACGGTCTCCTTCCCAAGGCCTGGCCTGGCCCCGCCGGGAGAGCTGACAGCGTCCCCAGGAGCCGCCTTGCACACACCAGTTTGGGTTTCACATGTAATCGAATCAGCGTGACAGCAGGTGGGAACGGTCTGCTGTTGCCGCAGGAGCTGTCCTTGAGTTCAGGAACAAAGACAGGACGAGAAAGACGGGGCGGATGAAACAATGAGGACTTTACCGCAGTCATTTATTGAATCTCTAAGGCACTGAGTAGGGAGACTTCCTTCTGCATTCTGACAAAGAATTTAACCCCAAGATTTTTTTGTTCTTGTTTTTGTTAAAAGATAAAATAGCTAAGGGTGCTACGTTCCTGTGGCCTGAGTGGCTTTAAGGTCCGTGGTAGAGAAATGAGTAGCTGATCTTCCTTCTCCGTAGTGTGCTCCTGGGGAAGGCCTCTGTGCAGGATCCTGGAGCCGGAATTGCGGCTCGTGGCCACACTGGTTCCCAAGCCCGCGATTGGAGGAGCACCTCACTTGTCCAGCCCCAGGGAGTCAGGGACTCCTCATAAATTATATTTCAAGTAAGCAGCGCTTTTCCTTTAGAGGCTACAATGTAAAAAGAGAAGTAGAGACACTTAAAAAAATGTGCCTTTTAAAATATCATACAAGCTTATTAAACATTTGTAGACTATAATTTAGCCTTTTATTAATGATTCAAATTCTGGACGTGGAGTTAGGGGACCTGAACTTTAGCTCTGGCTTTACAAGTTAGTTCATCTCTGAGCATTGCCAGTTCCCCATACTCTGTCCCCCGGAGAGGGGTGGCCGGGGAAGAAACACTGTTTCTCATTTTAAAGCCACAGGCATCGGGCTAGCTGCTTTCTGAGGGAACCTCCACAGTTAAGATCTGTGATGACTGTATTCCATTACGTAGCGATGCCCTCGGGTCTGAGGGTGCCTGTTTGCCCTCACACTGAATGGCCCCATGTGCTTTGTCCTTCTGACACTGCCCCTGACGTGAGCTGTCCCCTCATGCAATTATTGCCAATGTGCCTGGGAAAGCAATTCATTTCCCGCCCGTTCTACATGTAGCGTCTTATATACATGGTCTGGGTGGGAATCCGGCGCGGTCTTTCCTACAGAAGTGTGCAGGTCTTGTCACGAGAAGCTGCCGCTCGGAGGCATTTGTCACTTCTGAGTTTGTGACTGTGACAGAGGCCCCAGGAGGCTGGCTTCCAGTTAAGCGAGGTTCTGTATTACACGAATAGATTTGGATATACTGCCGGTCACAGTCCATTCACTTAAAAGAGTAGAAGTATTTGTGTGAAAAAAAAATTGCCTATAAAGCATATTTCCAAGTTTTACTCTTCCATATTAATTTTCATTATAAACTTGGAAATGTGTTTCTAGGGAGAATTTTTGGCCCTGAGACATAATAAAATCATACCGCAGAATGCAGCAGACCTTGTAAAAGCACATATTCCAGGGGAAATTCTAATTTTACAGCACACTTTTGTGTGCAGCTTGCGTGCCTTACTTAGAGCAGTGAGCGGGTTTGGTTTGGCACAGCTGCTCAGAGTCTCAGGGAAGCCACCGCCGCCCTGACCCGGAGAATCAGCCATAGCGCTGTCCCCGCCCGAGCAGCAGCTCCGGAGCAGCTGCCGCAGGGTCCCTGGCCCGTCTTGAGCTGCTGAGCTGACAGCAGCTTCAGGGAGGCCGCTGGCCTGGAGCAGCCCCGGGGCCACCCGGGCTGGAGCCCCCCCAGTGCAGCAGGAAGGGGCAGGAGCCCCTGCGGTGACAGAGGGGGTGCCCCAGGACCGCAGCCCTGACGACACAGCTGCGTGGGGTTCCCAGCAGGCTTTCCAGGTAATGTCCACTGGACTAATTTTTTCACTTACAATTTCCATAACGTGTGTTCCTTACTTGAAAAATAAAAAAAGCTTTATGCAGACATCTGGCTTGTAAAACAAGGTGAATTAGAGATAGCTGTTTGCAATATAAAAGGATGATTCTGCTTCACACAAAAATCACATTAGATCTTCTATATGAAGATCTACATTTGGACTTCCTTTTTTTAAAAAAAATATTTTTACTGATTTTAGAGAGGAAAGGAGAGGGAGAGTGAGATGGAAACATCAATGATGAGAAAGAAGCTTTGATCGGCTGCCTCCTGCACACCCCCAGCTGGGGATTAAGCCCGCAACCTGGGCATGTGCCCTGTCTGGGATCGAACCGTGACCGCCTGGTTCATAAGTTGACCCTCAACTGAGCCACGTTGTCCGGGCTGCATTTGGATTTTCTGAATCATGAGACGAATCTGCCTATCAGTTTCACCATCTTAATTCATTTTTCCTTTGCGCATTTTTAGAAGGGAAGAATGCATGTCAACTCACACAGTTTGGGATCCAAATTTTCCCAATTACCAGTAGTTAACCCTTTTCCTAACCCTCCCATCTTCCCCTTTCTGGTAGCCACAACTGGGGTTTCTTATCTCCATGTGGCTTCTTGCAGAGCTATATTCCAGTTCCTTTTATCTGGGCACTCATGATATGAATTTTATAGGTTGTCTAATGTTGAAATGCTCAACTGAGATTTCAGAGTCTGGGAGGTCCCTGCTCAAAAAGCCAGTGCAAAGGAGCCTGTAGCTCCCACTTTTATCCTGTTCCACCTGCCTAGTGTGGTGTTGATGATTCAGCAAAAAAGAGCCGAGCCCCTTTGTTCCCCATAATTCCGTTGCTCCTCTCTCTCCTCAGTAAGAAAGTGGCGTGTGAAAAGTGCCCTGGGCGCCTTGGGCCAGTGGCAGGTCGAGGTGGGAGAGCCAGCACTGCACGGAGCAGGGAACCTGGCGCCTGAACTCATCAAGGAGAGCAATGCCAATGTATGCTTCTCTCTCAGGGGTCTTTGGGAGGGGAGCTGAGCGGGGAGTGGGTCCCAGCCCTTGAAGGAAGGGACCAAGTCTTGTTCACCTCTCATCTCCAGTGCCCACTGGGCACAGTGCTCTAGGCGTGTTTGCCTGAATGAATACCCAAAGGTTTTTGACGTGGTCATCCCAGGGCAAGGGCTTAAGGCCTGGCATGCCACAGCGATGGGAGCATCAGAGGGAGCGGAGAGGGGCTGAGGGTCTCCCACTGTGCCTGTAGGCAGAGATTTTCAGGGGGGGGGGGACATCCCTTCCTACCCTCAAGAACAGTCCTGGAGTTGGATTTGCCTCCTGCAGCCCATCTTCATGCGCAAGGACACCAAGATGTGTTTCCAGTGGCGGATTCGAAACCTGCCCTACCCGAAGGAAGTCTATAGCGTCTGTGTGGACCAGAAGGAGCGCTGTGTTGTTGTCAGAACCACCAACAAAAAGTAAGCAGCCGGTTGACAGTGCCTGTGTCTCAGCAGGGTGGGCTGGGCTTGGACCTGGGTTAGGGCTCAGACTGTTCCCTTCCCCGGGAGGGGGCGGGGGGCAGAGAAGCCTCTTTCTTCAGCTGAGGGAGGAAGGGAGGGAGAGAGGGAGGGAGGGAAAGAGAAAGGGAGGGAGGGAAGGAAGGAAGGAGGGCAGGAGGGCTTCACTACAATGAATGCGGAAGGGCTTCCTCTGTTCAGGACCAGCTCCATCCCGGGGGGAAACTGAACCAGTGTGTGGTCTAATACCTGGCATGTTGTGGGGCTCAGCAAATGGTTTTTGAATGAATGAGATGAGGGAATCACCTGGTTATTAACTTACGATCTTAGGTGCTTCTGTTGTAAGGTTATTGTGACCTTGACCTCTGGATCCATGGGTTGGATCTAGTCCATTTTCTCCGATGGTGTGGTGCCAGCCTCCCCTCTCAGACCCCTCAGGCCCACGGGGAAGCAGCATGTTTCCTGGGCTCCCCCAGTGCAGCCCTGGGTCCTGCCTACTTCTTTTGATCCCCCAAACCCCCACCCTATCACTTTGGCAGGGTTAAGGGGACAGGGAAGGGGTGAAGATGAATGAATTAATTTCAGGATTATTGCTGTACATGCAGCCAGTAGCCCCTGCAGTGGGCCTTGTCTATAAATATAAAGTCATAATAATAAGGGTTTGCGTTTATAAAGCACTCTGAAGCCCTCAGACAAAAGGCACTTTATTCCCGTTATTGTTCTCATCATTAACAGGAGTCAGTGCCTAAAGTGGAATTTAGCAATTTCAGACAGCAGCGAGATTGCCTTTAGGAAAACAAACTCCGTACTTCAGCAAGCATTCCCTGGCGTAGGAGGCCGCGGGCCCAGACTGGGAACAAAAGTGCTTCTGATAGCACTTGAATCTGCAGCCCAGCAGTTTGTGGAGCTGGCTGCTGCCTCCCTTTTGTCCCCCAGAGGTCACTGTCGAATACCATATCAGGCAGAAATGTGATTACCAGGGAATGAGAGGAGAGGCTAGCTGGCTCACCAAAAAATTCATCTGAGGACAGATCCTCTGGGTCCCCTCTCCTGTGCGTAGGCAGCCATAGGTGGCGCTGTTGGCCAGGAGCTCCGTGGCTAGAGGCCCACTTCAGGGCTCAGGGAACGGGGGACATTTTTTAACTGACGGGGGAGTAGTGCCTCCAAAGGGGTGGGAAGACGAGTTTGTCGGTGCCCTTTGGGGACAACACTAACCATTGGCTCCAGTGGCCCAGCCTGGCTCAGCTCAGCCTTCCTCAGCTGCGAGGTGGGCAAGAGGGATCGCTAGACCCTTAGTCCTGAATTTAGAAGCTTTTCAACTTCTACCTGGACTAGTCAAGTATCCTATACCTCTCTTACAACTAACTAAACAGAACTTAATGGCCGTTTCTTTGAGCAATGTTTAACCTTCTCAGAATACTTTTTAAAATCTGCTGATTATCATATCGCCTGGATGTTGGCAGGGTACATATTTTTATTCTTGTGTTATATATTAACGATTATGTAAGTGTATCTGCAAAATCAGCTTGATGGGCTGACTTGCCAGAAGGTAAATTTAAGCACCTGCCGTTTCCACTACACCACGGCGTCACTCTGGTTTTACTTCTTCACTCACCGGGAGAGTCCGTGCCTGCCCCAGTTCTAATATTCTGCAGTGTGGGCACTAGTGAAACCCAGGGTTCCTTTGTTCACACCTGCCTTGTCCCAGGAGAACTGGGCTGGCTACTTTTCTTGAATGGATTCCAGTGTGTCACGTCGTTGGCCTGGTATTGGTGTGGGAAGGAAGAAAGTGCTTTTCTAGGAGCCGGTGCAGCACTGTCTGTTCCTGGAAAGGGAGTCTGTGCAGAAAGAAGGTTCTTAGCGTTGGCTTAGAAGCTGGCAGCTGGAAGTGGAATGAGCCAGGGCGCTGGAATAGGAGGATGGCGGCTTAAATCTGGCCTCTGCCACGTATTAGTTGTAGTATTTGGGACAAGGTTTCCTCATCCATCACAGGTGAATACTCATGCCTACCTCACAGATCGGAAATTTTGATGAAAATGTGTTCGTACAAATGGGCAGTCTTAAGCAGGTCCTCAACAATTCTTTGGAAATTCCAATGTGAAGGGAGTTTAACTGATTGGACATCGGTGATACTAACATGGAGGAAGTGTTCATAGACATTGCTAGAAAAAGGATTCTGTGCTCAAATAGTTTAGGAAACTCTGGAATAAACCACCTTTTCTTCGGTAGGACTTTTGAGAGCCTTTAGTATGTGAATGTGAATTGTGACTCTAGGAGGGGCCACTGTAAGAAGGAATGAACAGTTTGCCCAGAGCCTTGATGTTTAAGAAAGACAGACTTGCCTACTGACTTTCTAAGGACTGGACTGACTGGAGACTTCTCCTGACTATTCTCCGGCCCTGCTTGCACTGTGCAGGGTGCCTCCCGGAGGTGTGGCCCATAGGACTGTCCGCGGTGGCCCTGTCCTCCAGTGTCTCGCTCCGAAGACCTGGCCTGTGCCCTTTCTCAGTTCACTGCAAGGGAGATGAGTTGGGGAAAGAGTGGGAATGGGGAGGTGATACAGTGGGAAGAGAGTGATGGGTGTGGTGGGGCGTTTCTGACACAGCCGGAAAGGAGCTGTCCTGTGGACACACGTGGAGGAAGTTGGGCCTATCCCAGCCTGTTGGGCCGGCACCAGCAGACTTCAGATTTATCTCGGACAGCTCCTTTGTTTGAGGAGGAAGACACTGAGGCTCAGGGCTAAATGGCCTGCCCTCCCAAGAGCCTTTGCTTCCACCTGTCTTTTGAACACCTCTGGGATTCGGAAAGAAAACCCACCATGTGTCAGAAAGAGTGCTGTGGAGACCTGCAGGGCGGCTGCACCCCGGGAAGCCCACCTCCCATATCCGCCCCCTCCCTGGACAGGTGCAGGGAACGTAGACCAGGCCGTCACTTGGAAGTGGGGATGTGGAAAGACGGAGGGGTCAGACTTGGGGGACTATCACTTGTTCTTAGATTGTCTCCATGTAGCGGTTTTGTGACTTGGGCAAGATAGCTAACTTTCCTGTGCCTCGGCTTCCTCTTCTGTGAAAGAGGAGTGTCGAGGTAGTCACAACCTGAGGAGGTTGTTTTGAGGAATCAATGTGTAGCACAGCGCCTGGCACAGGTCGGGTATTAATAAAGGTCACCTCTCCGTGTGTGGCCGAGACTGGGAACAAGGCAGGGAGATGAAAACGGGGAGGAGTGTTGGGGCGTCTGCAGAAAGCCCCAGAGCCACTGCTGTTAAGTTTGACTTTTAACAGAAACGCAGCATGGTCTCCAGGCAGCGCACGGCCTTATTGCTTCTTCATCCTTAAGATCCAGGAGGCTCACAGCTCAAGAAATGTTTGCTGCCTGAGGCTAAGGATTTTGGCTTCTGCAGAAGTACAGTGCTCTCTGGTCTCTCTCTAGTCCCGGTGCTGGTGAGAAAGTCAAGTGCCGTTCCTCTTACGGCAAAGCCAAGGTCAGGGAATGGGTTGGGGCTGCTCCTGAGGAGAGATGCCCCATACTCCCTTGAACACTGCCCGTCAGTAGCTTCTAAGGAAAAAGATTTTAAACTTCAACTTATAAACTAAATCCACTAGAACAGACTCAAAACAAAGCTGTTTCCAGACCCACTGCTTCCATTCCCCTAATCTCGTGAAAGACGGTTCCAGGACAGAGCCGGCGGCAAGCCACACGCCTCGAGCTCCCTTACATCTTGTCGCCAGTGCCATGAGCCACACTCCGGGATCTGTCACTGGTCCCGTTGCCCGCCTGGGGAAGCAGCTGAGTGCCCCTCTGAGGAGGCACAGGAGCGTCCCCGTCCCACCGGCACACGAGCAGGTCCGCGGAAGGATGCCCGGTGCTCTGTGCAGGGCAAAGCCATGTGCTGAGCTGCTTCTCTCCCAGTTCTGTTTCTGTGTATATTTGCAAGGAAGATGTTAACACTTCCTAACAAGCCTTTGTGTTCATCTAATCTTTGCTGTTTAACCTTTGACTCCCCCCTATTATCAGTGTCTGCCACCTTTGCTGGCCAGACCAAGGGCCCCAGGAAAAGGCCTCAGCCTGGGCTGGCTAGGAAGAGGCCAGGCGGGCATTCCACTCCAGTTTGCAGGCAGATGGATCACCTTTCCCCGGGGCAGAGCTTTGGAAAATAAAGCGAGCCTATGGTGCCATTAGGGCCTCCCAGCCCCCACTCCTTTTGAACTGTCAGCCTTTAAGTAAACATTCTTCTCCTGCCCTGGGTCCCAGCACCTTGGTGGGAGTGGGAACCTGGGCGGAGAGGGGCCGAAGAGCCTCTGCTAAACGGAGGGATTTGGGCAGGGAGAGTGGGGCAGAAGTGCTACATTGATGTCAGCTCGCCGAGTCCCCGGGGCATCAGGGCTTTTGAAGTGGACTCAAGGTAGCTGTCACCACAAGGACCAGCTCCTCTGAAGTATTAAAAGCCCATCCTCCCAGGCCCCTCACTGGAGTGTTTGTACCTGCCTGAGCGTTTCCCTTCCCAGCCCACACTTCCTGGCAGCAGCTGCCACGCTGGGCCTGGGCGGCAGGTCTGGCAGCCACTGCCCAGAGCCCAGCACACTTCCAAGGAAAATGCCAAAAGGGCCCATTGCTAGCCACGAGGCGGCCGTTCTTTGTGCTCTGGCGGGATAAGCACCAGGCCAGGAGCAGGGTCAGCTGACTGAGCCCGAGACACAGCTTCCCCGATAGCTCCATGGTTTGGCCTGTCGGGGGGCTTTCTCCTGTGATGAACTTCCCCCTCTGGCCTACAAGTAGAGTCAGCTACTAAGGCCTTAGGAGACCCCAACAAAGGAAAAGGTAGCTGAGGTCTTCATTGGAAGTTGCATGTAAGTGGCAACTGTCACCCCCAGCTTTGGGGGATCGCCCCAGACGTCTTTATTCTGTCCCTGGTTAGCACGCATGGTCCATTTTCTTGGGATTCAGAGGAGGGCTGGCTTGCTCGAGCTATCTGCATATTTGTCTTTGGTAGTCCTAGACCTGAAGTGTGAGTCACTGGTCCCTGGTTAGTCAAGAAATCATGACCAGGTCTGCTCCCTGCTGGTCTGGCCATAGGCCTTTCATTCCTTTCCTCCCAAGGCCACTAAGCTCCAAAACACCGGCGTTCCAACTGGCTTCTCCTCTCTGGCTGTTGGAGTGTGAGAGAACGATGTAGAAGCTTAGCAGTACGGGGCCTGGTGCCAAATTGCTGGAATCACCTTGCTGGGTGTACCCATGACCTCTCTTTGTCCCCACAGGTACTACAAGAAGTTCTCCATTACTGATCTGGACAGATACCAGCTACCTCTGGATGATTCTTTGCTGAGCTTTGCTTATGCCAACTGCACCTTGATCATCTCCGTAAGATTCACCCAGGCGTCTTAGCCCCTGCGTCAGGGAGAGCTTCCCTCTTTCCCTGCCCACTTCCCATTCCAGAGGAGTCCCCAGTTCTAGCCTTAACCCGTGGGATGTACTTGCTACAGAACAGGCATCTGTTTCAGCATGGGGAGAGCAGGATGGGGCTCAGGGAGGAACCTGACAGCTGGAAGAGGATAGAGGGTGATGGGGAGGGATGGAAATCTGACTAGGGTTCTGGTTCAAGGCCTGCTCCTACTTAGCCATGTGGCCTCGAGCAAATCATCCAACCCTGTAGGCCTGTTTCCTCATCTTTGAACAAAAGGATCAGAAGGGGCCCTGGATGTGTGTGTGATTCTGTGTGTGAAGTGGAGGGGAGGGCTGACTGAATGTGACTGAATTATGCCCTTTCTGGCCCCATCTACAGTACCAGAAGCCAAAGGAAGTCCTGGTGGCCGAGTCAGAGCTGCAGAAGGAGCTGAAGAAGGTCAAGATGGCCCACAGTGATGGGGACTGTAAGACCCAGTAGTGGACCCGAGCCTGCCCCTCGGCACGGAGGGTGAGCGAGCTCGTCTGTCTCCTGTAAGACTCACGGCCGGCCTTTCTGGCACAGGGCAGCCTCTTCTCCTCCGGGGCGCTACGGGCTCTGTAAGAACTGGCCGGGGCACTTCTGGCCCCCTGCGTCCCGGTCTTCTCTCCCGAGTAAAGTTCTGAGTCATTGTGGGAAGATCGCCCTCTTGTCCACTTCTGTCTGCTCCTACTCCCAGAGAAGGTGCTGGTGGCGACACTTCCTTCTCTACCCTAGGGACCTTCCACGGCCAAATGGGCGGGTGGTCAATGAGAGGGTTTCCTGAAAAATAAAAAAAAGGAAACCTCTGTTCTTTGCAACACTGAGCCCTGAGGCTGGTCTTACCTTCCCCAGCATGTACATCCCCAAATTTGAATCTGTTGTCCCCTCTCCCTTGGGCCTCCCCAGCAAGTCAGGAACCAGATCTTTGAACAATTAAGCTTTATTTTTACAAAAATGAATACTGGAGCGCGTCTCCACAGACGGCCTGAGGCTGGGCAGGCTGAGAGCTCACTCCGAACTGCTGGGTTCCCTTTATCCTTTCCTGTTCCAAAGGGAGACCAGGCCACGCCCCAATAGCGCGGCCAAAGGAGGGGTCTGACTGAGGAGGTGGCGGCTGGCGCCAGCAGGGGTACTGGCAGCCACCCCTCCTTCCAGGGGAGGGCAGAGGGACACTGGGAAGGCCGGAGCACCTCACCTCACGGAGGCCGCCATGGCTCTATGAAGGTGAGGTGCGGGCGGGTCTGCCTCTCTGGCCGACAGGAAAGCAAGGCCCCGTGGGTTCAGCTTCACTCTCCAAGCAGCAGTCTCCTCTCCACCTGGTTCTTGGGGAGGACGAGCTCTGGGTAACGCCAGAGTCCCAGGAGTCAGCATCCTTTGGCTTAAGTGCTCAAGCACTGTGGTTGCAGGTCTGGGAGCACAGGCACGGGTGGGGGGCATCGTCACTGCACCCTCCAAGCAGGAGAGGTCCCTGAGTAGCTGGCTTCCCTGGCCCGCAGCTGGGGTGGCCTGCCTGTCACGGGTTTTGAAAGTCCAGGACATGGAGGTTGTAAGACAGCGCCGCATAGAGATGGTTGGTGGTGAAGCGCAGGCAGTACACCGGGCTGCTCAGCGGTGTGGATGTCAGCGGGAAGGCCTGCAAGGGAGGGCACAATGACAGGTGGCCTAGGCGGGGATGGGGAGCCGGGCCCAGGCCTCCCAGGTCCAGTGCAATGGCCAGGTGCCCTGCGGGCCCCCGCTCTCAGGTGCAGCCGGAAGCATAAGTCCTGGTCCGGGGGGCGTGCACGAGGCGGGCGGATGCTTACGTGGAGGCAGGCTCTTTGGCGCCGGTCCCACAGGCGGACAACCCCGTAGTAGGAGGAACCTGTGGCCAGCAAGTGGTTCCCATCCGTCTGCAAGCAGTACAGGGTGCTGTCGTGGGGCTCCTCCCACTCCATGACACACTTCCTGTCCGGGAAGAGGCGATACAGGGAGCTTCAGGGTGCCCACCCTCCACCCCACTTCCCATTCTGGCTGGGAGAGAGGCTGAATCACCAAATTCTTTAAAAAGCAGCCTTAATGGAGGAAAGCCTCCTCAGGAAGGTCTCTTTCTCATCAAACTCCAGATCCCGGGGCAGCTTATGCCCGCATTTGTGTTTCAAATGGCTGGCTACGTGCCACAGGACCTGTAAGGCCTTAGGAAGGGAGAGAGGCTGGGACAGAGTCTGAGGGATGTCACCCTCACAGCCCCCAAGGCTCTGATCAGGTCCTCGTGGCTCCCATCTCCCAGGCCCTGGGCCAAAAGTGCCCAAGGGGGGAGTCCAAGCTTGATCTGGCCTGCTGGCTGCTCCCTACCGGTCCTGACGTGGAGCCTGTGCCTCCTCCCTCCGAGACCGGCACAGGGTCTCCACCCTTGTCCTCCTGCCCAGCACACTCACCTGACACTGGCTCGGAGGTCCCAGTATCGAACGTAGGTGTCATAGCCACAGGACAGGAGCGTGAAAGGGGACTCATACATGAGGTCCAGCACCCCAGCCCCTGGGGGGAAGTCACTGCCCAGGTGCGTCATCAGCTTCCCACTGGGGAGAGAGGGGCAGAGGATGGGCCACCACCCGCCTTGGCCCACACATTCTTTAACCTCCAAAGGGCTTCAGTCCCTAAGGAAGCGCAGCTCTCCTCCTGAGCTAGAATTAGACTCCCTCAGGAAGGGGGGCTGAGGGAGGAGATGCCGAGACTCCCTTCCCGCCCACCCCGGCCCTCCCCCAGCTAAAGGCCTCAATCCATCACCATCAGCCCCTCCGCCACACCTGCACGCTGACCACCCGCCACCAGCCTCTCCTCAGGAGGATGAATGGGCCTTGCTGAGGGGTCGCCCCCCACCACACACACACACACACACACACACACACACACACACACACGGTTACTTTATACTCCTTGATCCTGCAGGTCATGCAGTTCTGAGCTGCCTGAGTCCAATGCCTTAATTCCCGCCTGTAATCTGGGGCTCAAACCTCATTGGGGATAAAGACCACACAAAGGGCGAAGGGAGTCCCAGGAGAAGTTAAAACAAGTAAACACCTTTGTGTCTGGGGAGAGAAATCGCTGAGAAAGCAGCTTAGCAGGCTGGCCCCGGTGTTCCTGGCCAGGCTGGCCCCCAGCCCGGGGCGAGCACGCCTCTGTGATCACAGCCCCCAGCCTGCTGGGCTCCAGCTTGCGCCCCCACCCGCGCCCCTCCTGGTGGCCAAGAGCAGATTACTGAGAAGAACAATTTCTTTGTGACTGTGTAATTCCCTCCGTGACCGCGGCAGTGGGCAGACCCTTCGCCTGATGCCAGACCCCTAGCAACCATGTAGGGGGGCCTCCTAGCCCTAGCAACTGCCCCTCAACATCAAGTGCACCCGCTAATCCCTGTGGCCAGGGGACGGGTAGGAGCGGTGAGTTTGCGGAATGACGGGGAAATGGAGGAGAAGAGGGGCACTCTGCAGACCCGGTTCCTCAGCTGCAACCAAAGACGCTGGGCTCCCTCCACGTGGCGGGAAGAACAAGGCCTCGGTGCCTCCCAGGGACCCACAGGTGAGAAGCTGGGCATGGCGTGGGGAAGACTGTGTGATCACACCAGCCCAGCTTTGGCCCAAACAGCGTTAGCCAAAGGGGCTACGGCTGATGGGCTGCCAGTCACAGGTGTGAATGGGGCCCTCAGCTCACACAGATGCTGCCCCTCTTCATCCCTTCTCCCCACTGGAGTTGCCATCTTCCCTGAAGGCTGAAGGAGTAAGGAGGAGGCTGTGGGCTCCTCTCTGCCCACTCTGCCTTTCCCTGGTGCCCGGGCAGAGGCGTGACCCCCAGCAAGGCTCACTGTTGCTGTCTGGGGGAGGCTCGGCCCTTGGTCAGCACCCTGTTCCCCGGCCTCCTTCCCGGAGAGTCACACAGGAGAAGCCTGTGTCGGGGAGAATCCTGAGGATCGGGCAGCCCGTTCTCCAGATCAGCGTCTCCTAGAGATCACGGGCCTGGGCTCCAGGAAGCCCTGTCTTCCCAGATGGGCCACCAGCCCGGTCCCCCAGGCTGGGCCGGCCTCCCTCTCTCGGCACACGTGCAGACGTGTGCACAGCGGTAGGGGCTGTTTTGCTCCACAGTTCTCCCTCTCCTGCCGATTGGGGGCCTGCCCCTCCATTAGTGAGGCCTCAGGAATGACTGAGGAGCTCTCCCCTTTAATCTATGGAAGTAATTTCATGTTTGTCTGTTTGAAATAGAAGATGAAAGGCATAAGGTTGGGGGTGTGAAGCCCAGCATGGCTCTACCTGCCCACCTCTGGTCCAGGGCTGGAAGGGGAGGAGAGCGGGGCAGCCACGGCTACGCAGGGTCAGCAGCACACAGGCCGCACCCAGACCCAGTGCCCTGCCCAGCATGCCACCACATCTGCAGGAAGAAACAGAACTGCCCTGCGGGGGGACCAAGGGCGAGAGCCCGAAAGCCCCGTCTGCCGGCCCGGCCCGGCCCGGGGCTGAGGAGTTATTTCTGCTGCACGCTTCCCCGAGCCCCTGAAGCGGCCACACACACGTTAAATGGGCCAATAAAAAGACACAGTTTCTCTTGTCCCTGAGCCTGCACCCTCAAGGCTCTGCTGTGCAGGGCTCGGAGGTTAAGTTCAGAGCATAAGCTGACACACGGCGCTCTGGGAAGTGGCCAGTCTTCCAATGGCGGCCAGCGGTGCGGCAGGAGCCCCGCTGGGGTTTTGATTTGGGAAAACAAACAGAAGCGGCACCGTGGGCCCTTTGTGGCCCCCACCCCAGGACAAGCTAACTAGAAACTCTAGCTTAACTGCCGCGGTGGAGGGAGAGACTGGCTGACAATAGCCCCAAACTTTGGGGGAAGGGGGACAAAGCAAGCTGTCTTGTCTCGTCAGCCCCTCCTCCAAACTCCTTTTCTTACTGCAAGTGTATTTTTGTAAAAAAAAAAAAAAAAGATTAGATTGCAATTTGTATAACATGGTGACCCCCAAATTCAGATGTTTCACCCCCTTTCTTTGGGAAGAATGTCAAGAATGCCTCGGGCCTGTCACTGGGGGGCGGGAGGGGAGCACTGCCTTGGCTGTGGAACAACTTGTGTGGGAGCCGGGCTGCGGCTCGGAGCGCCGGCCACGGCAGGAGCAGGGCGGGGTCTGTCCCATAGAAGGCCAGACAAAAAGTCCGTTCCCCCTGACTCCTGTGCACAAAGCCCGGCCCCCGAGCCGCTGAGGGCTGCCTCCCCAAGGATGACTCCAACAATTCTCTCTCGACCCAGGGGAAGATAAAGACAGATGGGCCGCCGCCCTGTGATCCTGATGAATGCGACCAGGCAGGGAGGACAGCCGAAGGAAATGTGTTCGCTGCAGCCTGGCTGTGGGGCCGCAGCCCAGGGACCCTTGCGGAGGGAAATCAGGTCTCCCTGGCCCAACCCACCCTGCGGCCCAGGCAACTCCACTGACGCTGGAGGGAGTGGGAAGAAAGAGAGGGACTTTAGGGAGGAGAAAAATGTAAATAAGACACTGATCCACCCCCACCCCATGACCATCTTTATGGGAAAATAACAAGGTAAGTGCTAGCCCTGAATACCCGGACGTCTGACCTGGGAGGGGCCCTGAGCAAGGTAGGGCAGGCTCTAGTCTAGCCGAAACACCCACCACCCCCAGGCTGGGCCTGAAGAGCCAGGAAGCCTGGTACCCTGCTCCCCCTCTTTCCTCCCTCCCAGTCCTCCTCCCCGCCGGGACACTTCCCCTGCCTGGTCCGCCCGAGCCCCACCATAGCCAAGGCCCATAGAGTCCCCCTGCGCCAGACTGCCCTGAAACACCCTGGCTCCCTCCCGCCCACCCACAGCGAAGGAAGCCTGTGACTCACACCCCATTTTACAGCCGCTATTAATGTGCGGGGTTTCTGGTGAAGTGCCCTGGAGATCCTGGGGGTGCTCATTCCTGATCTACCGGGGGCGAGGACACGCCATCTTGCATGTCTACCACAACATGCAACAATGGCTTCTGGTGGAGGAATGGGTGGGAGGGTGACAAACAGTTCACCTTTCTAGGTGTCGTCTATTCCCAGGAGATAGATGGCCTACAGGTATAAACTGGGCCCAACATGGTTGCTAAGAAAGTGGGAGGCTTTTCCTCCCTTCCCTCCTTCCTCTTTTCCTTTCCTTGACCAACAGCCATTAACCTAGCACCTTCTGTACACAAGGCACTTCAGGGAGATGCGAAGTTGAAGGCGAGAAGTCTGTTTTGTATCCATCCACCAATTCAAGGTGTGACCTGGTGGGCACCAGAAAGAGGGACGTTTTATAGGGGCGCAGATAAGAGAACTCTGTTGGCTCTGAGTACTGAGCAATTCCTCCGAGTGACAGGCAGGCAGAGGAGGGGATGACCTCGGTGAAGGACCAGCGACAACAGAAGTGCAGAGCGGGACACCTGGCTGGCAGTCTGGTTTAGTTAGAGGCTTGGTCTGCGAGGGGACAGGTTGGTAGGACCTGGTTCCCAGGCCGGGGGGGGGGGGGGGGGGGGCAGGCTGCTCAGCCGCCATGAGCCCAGGGGTGGCTGTCCCAGTCCAGCCCTCTGGGGGGGGGGGGGGGGGCGAGAGAAGCAAGGAGGCAGACCGGTCCACGAAGCGGTGGAGATGAGAAGCCCGTGAACGCTTGTCTGCCCAGCCCTACCAGGGAGAGGGAAGGTCCCGCCAAGCTCACGGCCTCTCACACGCATGTGTGTACGCGTGCAGGGCCCCCAGCACCCGAGCATGCACTCGTGTTCAGACACAATGGCTCAAAGGCCAGGCAGTCCACTTTGTACTGCTAACAAGGGGACCGTAATTACAGGAAGGGGCAGTGGGCAGATAAAAGGATACAAAATTTCAACATCTGTTGCCATAAAGGGATAAGGAGAAGTGAAACGCAAAGTATCAGTTTGGTGTCAGTAGGCAGAGAGCCAATTTCAAAGAGTTCAGGAGGACAGAGGGGACAAGAAAGAAAAAGGAAAGGGGGTGGGGGGTGGCATAGAAAGAAAGAAAGAAAAAGAAATTACAGGGTTCCTTAAAGAGGTAAAGAAAAAAGAAAATGAAAAAAGCTGTCAGTAATACTTTCAAAGGAGAAGGCAGGTACTTTAAAGAGGGCAATTCCCATAATCAGCCTGACGGAGGGCAGGCCCCCTGCCTGGGTGGAGGCGGAGGGCCTGGGGCAGACAAAGCCACACCTGGCCAGGATGGGCACTCATGTGCCCTCAGAGCAGCCCAGCCTGCACTCGGGACACTAGTTCCTCCTGCACATGGTGAGAGGCTGCAGCCAGGACCCCTTGCCATCCAAACGCCCGTGGGTGCCTTGAAATCCAGCTCCTGTGCTCAGTCCAAGGTCCTAGGATATAGTTCCCAGCCCAAAGGGGGCTCTACCGCAGGCCACACGGTGGCCCTATGCACGTTCTGAGAGCCACCCACTAGCCACAGGGGTCAGGATCAGGGTGGGCTTCATGACGGAGGTGCTGTTTATGCGAGGTGCGAGCAGGGTTTCAGGAGACAGAGAAGGGCTAATCCAGGCACCAGTGTCCGGTGGAGCAAAGCCCCGAGGGCCCCTGACAGAATGTGAGAAGCCTGTCTGCCCAGCCTTCCCTGAGGAAGGAGACGGGGGGCTTTAGGAAGGAAAGGAGGAGTGATGGGGGACGGGATGACCTGGCCGGAAGAGGAGATGAGGATGAGTGCAGGGGTCACGCCTATGGTCATGCACACGGTAGCGTGGTGCCTAGCCAAGGACTCAAACCCTCAATGCCCTAGGAGTAGCTGCCAGGTCACCAAAGCCCACCCCTTCCCTACCTCTCAGTCCCCAGGCTGGCTCAGAGCTATGGTGGACCCACTACGACACCTCCAGGTCTGGGATCACAGGCCTCTTCATCCGGTTGCCCGGCTGCCCCCCACTACCAGGGTGACCACCGTGCCCTCTCTCGGGGCACCAACACTAGATCCAGCTCAGATGTCCCTTGGCAGAAAAGTATGACCCACAGCAAGAACAAGCCCTGGAGAGGGGTGTGTGTGATATCAGGCCAATCAGATACCCCTCCCCCCTCCCCGGTTTCCATCAGGTGGGAGGCAGTGCCCACAAAGATGACACCTTTCCTGGGGCTTCGCCATTGGCCTGACTCAATGTTTGATTCCTCTAGACCTCAGGCTCAGGAACAGGACGGCTCTGCACAGTACCTTGGAGCTTGGTGGGACCCCAGGGCCTAGCTAAGGACCTTCCGTGGTTAGCTGTTCGCACTGTCTGTCAGTAGGGAGTTCCTGAGGGCTGGGGACTGGGCCTGACGACCACCTGCCCTCAGGCGCAGGTTGGATAAGGACTCCATCTTTCTCTCTGCCTGGTTCAGACAGGTAAGAAATCCTAGCCTTGGGCCCAGTCCAGGGTCCCCAGCCCCAGGGGAGAGGAAGGGAAGCGGGGACACCAAGTTTCTTGACATCTAGGCAATGTCTGTTCCCCAGCTGCCCTCTGACCTGTGTGCTCCAGCCAGGACTTCCTCTTTCCTAGCCCCTGGGGAGAAATGTCTCCAGGAGTCCTTATGGAATGAAGGGCCGAGGGAGTCATGTGACCTTGAAATGGGTCCCCAGGCGTTGTAAGTAGCCTAGGCTGCCCGAGGAAGCCCTGGAAGTCAGCAGGGTGCCTACACTTCCAAGCTACGTCCCCACCGCCATCCTGAGGGCAGCCCCTGGAGGGGTGATGCTCAGAGCAAAACTGCCCCTCCATCCTCCTCCCCCAAGTCATTGCACACATAAAAGGAAATCCCAGTGCTCCTCAAGTTTCAGCAGTGACAGGTTAAAAGCAAAAGAATCCACCCAGCACCGCACACCGCCCCGCCGCTGAGTCCTGCCGGCGATGTTGCTCCACCTTCCAGCTTGGCCTGTCAGTCAGGCTTTGGCGTTATTGAAAGATCAAACTCTGTCCTGCCTGTTCATTACCTTAATCCTATTTTCTACATGGCTTTATTATCTGCTCGGGCTTCTCTGGGAAAGACAGCTACACACAGCCGTCCTGTCCATCCATTTCCTCCCACCAAAAGCAGATGCTTCCACCAGGGCATCGTTCCCTGGACCCTGCGCTGGGTCCTCCAAGCTCCGCTGGGGACAGGAGAGGCGTTTAAACAAAGCCTGCCTGCTCAGGGTGAGGAGGGGAGTTATGGGGCTAGAAAGAAGGCAATGCCAAGAGACGCCATTGGCAGGCTGGCCAGAGGGTGCAGCGGCTGCTGCTTGTCTGGTTCCAGTGAGAATCAAGGCCATAACTATCTTGTACCCAATTTCATTTGGGTTCTTTCTGGGTTCTGTGTTTGGGATGAGTGAGGCCTAGGGATTTCCTAAGAGAATGCCATTCAAGGATTGGTACCTCAGAACTCCATCCTGATCATAAATCTGTGCCCAAAGATTCTCCCTCTCCCTCTCCCTGTGCGCACTCGCGCGCACAAACACAAACAAACACACACACACACCACCACCACCACCACCACCACCAAGGCAACTACAGGTAAAAGAGGCCACTCGAAGATTACTCAACCTCAAAATAAAGATGGCCACACACACCTTGCTAGTTTGTCCACGGCCCAGGCCAAAGACCAGGTCCGGTAAGACTGACCTTCGGCAGAAATGCCCCTCTTTGTGACTTACAGCCTTACTGTCAAGAGCCTTCTCTAGGCCATGAGGTCAGCATGTTTACCCTCGCCCTCCACTGGTCACAGGCCACAAATGTTTAGAGGATTAAAAGAGTGAGCCTCCACAAATTCCAGGTACCAATGTGGGACACAGCCGTGGATGGTAGGAAGAGAGGGAAGGAGACAGTTTAGAGTGGTTGACTGACTCCAAAGTGACAGGCATTGTGTGGGTACTTCTTAAAATAATTTTTTATAATAGTTCTATTAAGTAGGGATAATTAAATCCCATTTACAAATGTGGAGGCTGAGGGTCAAAAAGGCCCCCTAGGTCATAGAATTAATCAGCAACAGAGTCAGTTCTAGAACCCAAGTCTGTCTGGCCACAGTCCGTGCTTCCTCTGTCGTTCCTTGCAGCCCCCCCATCACACACCAGGAGGGCTCCTTCCCCAGCCCCATTTAGATGCAAGAGGTTGCCAGTAGCAGGAGTTTGGCAGAAGGAGCCATGGGAATAACCTTCACAGACTGCAGGAACTCCAACATCCAGGAGCTACAAACAAAGGAGTCCCTGGAAGTTTTAGCCATGCTGGCCACAGTGAGATACAATCAGCTGTAGTAACGAAAGTAGGAGATTTGGAATAAGGGCAGTGATAGCACCCGCCACTCATCAGACCACACCTGCTATGTTCAGTACTCAGTTAGCCATTTTAAGCCATTTTAAGGGGGATCAAACCAGATAAATCAGAGAAATTTTCAGGTGAGAATGGTCCTGAAACAGGCATGAGACCAACACTCTAAGATTACTCAACCTTCAAGGTATCTTGTACCCATTCTCATTTGGGTTCTTTGCTATTCCTCTCTTTCTTGCTTGCTGACCAAACCCTGATTATGTGCCTTTCTCCTCCTCCCCCACTGCCAATGTGCATGGTGGGAAGCTGAGCTCCTCCCCAGGCCTAGAGGTGGATCTTGACTGGTTATTGCATTTCCCTTGACAGAGTTGGATTTAGGGTGAGTGCTAGAATGCACCTTTGGCTCACTAAATATAACAAGTCAGCTTGGGGGCTCCACGGAAGGGCTTCCTCATCTTAAAAAGGGACCCCGGGCAAGTACATGTCTTCTTCCTTCCTTCCTCCCTTTGGGTATTGCCTGATGAGTTGGAAGACCTTTAGTTCACAAACCTGTGCCTTGATGGGTGGCAAAGCAGAAAGCTGAGGAGAAAATGGACCTCATCATCTCATTGAACCACTGAACCCCTCAATCCTGGAGCCAGCTGACTAAACAACTTCTGGACTCCTTATCGTGTAAGTTATAATAATTCCTCTATTGTTTGAGCCACTTTGAATTAGGTCTTCATTATACAGACAAAAGTACCCAACTGATCTATTATGTTTATGAGCAACAACTGAAGAGCCTTGGACTTTGGCCCACAAAGGAGAAGACCCTGGAAGAGCAAGACCAAAGTTTTCTGAGATCTAAAGGCCTGTCTTCAGAGGAGAGGTTCAACTTGCTCGTGTCGGGAAGCAGATGAACCCTCAATGACGGGAGGCACTCTAACTCTTAGAGCTGTCCAAGGATGTAATGTGGTATTTGGTGAAGTTGCAAGTTTCCTACCCCTGCAGCTGAATGATCATCATGAGAATGTTGTAGAGAAAACCTTATTTAATTATCATGTGTTATAAAAACTATTTTGTAAAGACTGAGAAATGGCTAAGACTTTCCTGGGAAGATGGAGACAAAAGGAGAAGACAAGCTAGAGCGACTGAGGCAAGGTGAGCACATCCTCACTGCTAATTACGGCACTGAAGCCAGAATGTAGGTGCTCAGGGCAAGGTGAAGAGTTCTTAGACTTGGCGGGGGTGGGGGGGTGGGGGGGGGGTGTGAGTAGTGACAATACCTGATGCCGTAGAGGATGTGAAGAAACTAGGTCTTTTATACACTGGGGTCAGAATATAAAATAGTTAAGATACTCAAAACAGTCTGGCAGGTAATAAAAACTAAAGATACACTTACCAAATGACCCAGCAATTGTACTCCTGGGCATTAATCCCAAAGAAATGAAATTGTAAGTCCACACAAAACCCTACACATAAGTGTGCATTACAACTCTATTTGTAATAGTTAAAAAACTGAAAATAATCCAAATGCCCTTCAATGGGTGAATTCTGTTCAATGGGGAAAGAAACTTGGTTACAACCATACCTGAGAATCTATATATATAAAAAGCCTACTATGCAAAGTGTCCCCCTCAGGAGTTTGACTAACCGGAGTTCGCTCGCTATTACGTGTGCTAACCACCAGAGGGTGGCTCGGAACGAAGGGAGGCCCCGGCTGGCAGCCAGAAGGCCCTGATCAGCCCTGATCGCAGGCCAGGCTTAGGGACCCTACCTGTGCACAAATTTCATGCACCAGGCCTCTAGTATACTATATTTACCAATAAAAAGTGAAGTGCCGCCAAAACAGGTTTGGCTCAGTGAATAGAGCGTCGGCCTGCAGACTGAGAGGTCCTGGGTTCGATTCCGGTCAAGGGCATGTACCTTGGTTTCGGGCACATCCCTGGTGGGGGATATGCAGGAGGCAGCTGATTAATGTTTCTCTCTCATCGACGTTTGTAGCTCTCTAACCCTCTCCCTTCCTCTCTCTGTAAAAAATCAAAAAAATATATATATATTTTTAAAAAGTGAAGTGCTATTTATACATGTAACATCTTCTATGGGTCTCAAGAGAATTATGCTGGGGAGGGTTCTCAAAAGATTACATACTATATTCTTCCACTTATATAATGCTTTCTAAGTGGAAAAATCATAGAAATGAGTTTGGCACAAGTGGTTGCCAGGGATTAAGGACTACAGGGAGTGGAGCATGGGTATGATTATAAAGGGTACATGAGGGATCTTTGTGCTAATTAACAAACAGTTCTATCTTTTACAGTAATGGTTACCTGAATCTACACATCTGGTAAAATTGGAAAGACCACACCTACCTACGCATGCGCATGCGCAGACACACACACACACACACACACACACACACACACAATCTGAATAAGTGTCTGTGGACTGTACCAATATCAATTTCCTGGGTTTGATATTATACTATGTAAGATGTATTTCATATGAATCTATAATTATTTCACAATAAGTTTTTTAAAACAATACAATAGAATGGCAGGTAATGTGAGTGTGTCAAGCCTGCCAAAACAGAGAATTGAATAAAACTTGGATGTATTTTAACTGTTCTGTATAATTCTTTTTATGGATCTGTAGCCACTTCCAAAATATCTTTATTTTATAAAAACCATCTCTGAAGATAGATGGGATTTTATGTAGCCACATAGGCGCTCCTCAGAGAAAAAGTATAAATCCAAATTGTTATAATAAATTTTACATGAAATTATTTACCAATTATAAATCCCTTTGACAGTTTACTCAAGCTAAAGGAACGCTTCCACATCAGCAGGTACCACAGCAGAGGCTGCCCTGAGTTTCGGGCAGGGGTCCTTCCCAGCCGTCTCCTGGATCTCTGGGCAGCCACCTCTCTCCACTGCCTCCCTGGCAGCTCCAGCCCCTCTCCCCCGCCCCCCCCCCCCCCCCCCCGCCCCTGGTGGGCTCAGGAATCTCTTACCTGTTGAGGTCCCAGATTCTTAGGGGTGAGAAGTGCCCACAACAAGCCGTCCCAGTCACAAAAGAGCTGCCAAACAAAGGGAGAGCAGAGTCAGGTCTGGCTTGTCAGAACTTGTGGCGGAAATGGCTACACAATTGACAGTGCAGTGTTCATTCTCCAAGGGGTTCTGGGGTTAAGCCAGGATGAGAGAAGCAGCCAAAAGAGCCATCAGAGGGGTTGTGGGAAGACCAGTGGGAAGTACGTGAGGGCTGTAACCTCCCAAAGCTGCAACCTCCCAGAGAAACCACAGGTTCAGTGATGGCTGAGCTTCCACTCTGACCTGGTTGCATGGTCTCTGCCCACCATAAAAACAAAAACGATCTCTAGGTGTACAACTCTGAAGCCCAGGAAAGCAAGCCTGTCAGGCTTCAGCCGTATGAAGTTCACAAAGCCACGGCACAGGAATGGCCTCCTGGAACAGGCTGTTGGGTGCCAGACGGCGATGCCCTTCCAGAGCTCAGGGTGCGGGGCATTCTGGAAGGTTTTCAGAGCCCAGGGTATCTGGTAATATGGTACAAGCACAGGGCAGATGTAAAGGCATCAATCAGAGAAAGAAAATAGGGAGAGGTGAGTAACAATATGAAAAGATGAAAGATGAAATGGGTGAGATGCCTAAAAGGAAGGTGGGAGAGCTGGGAATGTGAGGGCCAGGCAGCCAGGGCCGCTGTGGAGGGGGAGGGGAGTCAGGTGGGGTTAGAGGACAATGACAGACATTGCCAAGATGCGGTGAGAGGGAACGCTCCAACCGTCTTTCCCAGAGTGTCTCTTAAATCCTAAAAAGTTCAACAAATACAATCTGCAAATTTCAACTTAAGTGCAGGTACCAGCCCAGAGAGAGGGATCTGTGCAGTGAGCCAGGCTGGCTGTAGTGCTAGGACTAGAACTTGAACCTTCGTACCAGGCCACTCCTTTGTTAGAGGGTTTGTTTGGCAGCGGTGGGGAGGGGAAGCCTACCGGAACCCAGGGCTTGAAAACCTAACCTGCAAGCAAGAGAGCTGACAGCAGTGTGTCACTCAGGAGCCCGGAGCAGGGCAGGGCCGTGTCCCCACATGTCAGGCCTAGGGGGGAGAGACTGGGCACACTAATGACATGTTAGCAACGCGGGGCAGCAGCCCAGCCACCCGGGCCCTGCCCCGCGCCTGTGGCCCTCTGATCCCAAGCACGTCCGTGAGGAGATGGTTTCCGCGGAGGGGGCTCTTTAGAAGCAGGGGCTTTGGCGGGGGGCGGGAGGAAGGGGGACTTGGCCTGTGAGTTATGACTGGGGAGATGTCAGGGCAGGCATTGGCTAATCCACTGATTTACAATCAAAATTGCAGGGCAGGTGTCTACTTTTCAACCCGACTGACAAAATAGCCACGCGAGCCACCCGTGGGCTTCCATGCCTCAAGCCAAGACTTCCTCCAGGGACATGCTCCATCAGCCTAGCTTCCTCTCAACCCCGGGAGGGCCAGCAGCCACTAACCTAGACTGGTGTGCCCAGCCACTCTGTCATATCCCAAGGGGACTCCCAGCCTGGGACGTGGCCGCTGACCAGTGAAGAGCCACACTACAAAGCTGGGAGGTGTTGTCCTGACCTCCCCATTTTTCTCTTGAGGATAATCCATTAAGAACTGGTAAAGCCAATTACCTTGGGTAGGAAACGTAATAGCCATTGGAAATCGTTCGAGCAGGCAATTGGGCTCTCCAGCTTTTTGAAGGTTTGGGGCCAGGTAAGGGGTGCCAGCAGAGACATCTCTTAAGGAGACCTGTGGTAGGCCTCTGCCCCGCCACAGGCCTAAATTAGCGTCAAGATCAATCAACAGAGAGAGAGATGGTAGGCACCTGAAGCCCGAATCCCTGCCACTTCAACAGGGAGGGGGGATGTGGGTGTGGGAACACTTACCCCTGGGATTTCCTGCCCATCAACCCACCCTGGCCCTGGCCCTCTGCCACCAGGAGGGGTGCCTCTCAATTTCCCCCACGAAGGCTCTTAACTGTCTGGATATGACACCCATGAACATTCCTTCCCACAAGCTGTCTTCCCCTCGCTTCACTATGAAGCAGGGAGGAAGAGAAGGAGGGGAAGTAGAGGGTGAGCCTGGCACTAAGAGTTTAATCAAATATAACACAGAAAAAAACAGTCTAGCAATAGTCAAGCATATCTGGAGCCAGGTTCTGCTGGGGATACTCAGCGGGACTCAAACTCAAACCATGGGGACTGCCTGGGACAGGGACAGGAGAGGCAGAAGCTGCTGGCTCCCAGATGGCTTGACCATCTTTCGATGAGTCCCTACCACACTTTGATCTCACCTTCTTGGGACAAATGGCATTTTGGGAGGTTATCTTCCCATGTTACCTTTGAGATCATGAAACAGCTGGTGGCTCTTTTGTGTACTGCAGGGCCCAGCACAGTGCCTGACCCAGAAGAGTGCTCAGGACAAATCTGTAAACTTGAACTGAAAGGGCCTTCCAGAGCTCATGGCCAACAAGGCCAGGAAGCTAGTCATGGGTTATGATTGGGGTCGCTCTGCTTCTTAAAGGAATTAATTCCCAAACCAGCAGACTCAGACCTGAATGACACATGACACAGCTGTATGTCACTGGGGCAGTGAAATAAGCACCACAACCAGATAATAGATGAGAAATACCAACAGTACCTAAAAATTAATTCAAAACTCACTCTCTCTCTCTCTCTTTCTCTCTCATCTCACACATGCAAATGCACAAACTCAGTTTGAGGGTCTAGAAGTCATTCTGACTCCATAAACTCTACTCTTTTTGGACAAGAGAGCCCTTATCAGAAGCCAACCTTCTACAGTTTCTCATTCTGTGCCAAGATCCTCTACCCACCTTACTGGCCCCTGGCCCTAGTTCAGGTGAACCTGGCATCCCAGAGAACATTATCAGGCCCAAGCAGTAGACATAGAAGCCCTCACAGCAGGACAGCAGAAATAGAAAATAACAAAATACAGAAGAGAGAGGAAGGGAAGAAGGGAAATTAGTTGGGTGTGAGTAATGTATTGAGCACTTGCTAGGTGCCAGGTTCTGAGCAAGTGTTTCAAAAGCATTAGTCTATCTCAGCCGTGGGCAAACTATGGCCCGCGGGCCGGATCCAGCCCGATCGGTTGTTCTATCTGGCCTGAGGAGCCGGAAGAGCGGAGGGTTCTCTTGCTCTCCCCTCCGCTCCTTCACCAGCAGCCCAAGATGAGAGTGCCAGCATGGTCAGGTTGCTTTTGTTCCGGCCCTCCGGTCCAGTTTAAGAACGCATTGTGGCCCTCGAGTCAAAAAATTTGCCCACCCCTGGTCTATCTAGTCTTCATAACCCAGTGCAATTAGTTCTACTTTCCCTATTTTACAGACAAGGAAACTGAGGCACAGTGCAGTAACGTAAGCTGTTCTAGCTCACACAGGGAGCAAGTAGGAGCAAACCCAGTCAGCCTTGATTCCAGAGCCCCTTGCCACATATGTTCTCTCCCCAGCACCCAGTATAAAGCCTGACACATACTGAAACCTTAAATGCTTGTTGAATGAATGGACAAATGAACAAATGACCCCACCTGGGAGATGAAAGGAGCGACGGAGTGGCTCTGACGAGGGGCAGCAGAAGTGGCGTGCTCAGCAGCTGTGCCCGTGGCTGGCCCGGAGCCGCCCAGCTGGCCCAGGCCCCAGCCGCCTCTGAGCCGAGGTTGACACACTTTGGCAAGGGAGGCCACCAGAGCTGTCACATCATTCACCAACATGCCCATCAAGTGTATTCAGTTCTCTTCAACCCGCATTGGCATTTTAATTACTGTTGGGTAAACTAATTTGTACAAATGAAGGCTGGGCTGCCTAATAGAATATGCAAGCTCTCTGACCTCTGACAGGCACTGACACGAGATACAAAGGCCGCCGAGGAAGGCTTTTTATCTGAGCCTTATTACTCTCTATTACTCCAATTAGTCAGGCTCCAGTGCTCCTAATTGGAGGAAAAATTGCAATTAAATCAATTTTTGATGGGCTGCAAGTGGGCTCCTAAACTGCCCCACTTGTGAAACACTGATATTATAGCAGCAAAGGTCACAGGCCTCATCAGCACCTGGGAGCCCCCAAACCTGGTTTCCCTTGGCCCCCTCCTAAAATGCTTCAAGGAAACCTCTACCCCCCATTGGCTTGTCCAGCAAAGATGGGAAGGAGGGAATCATTAGAACATGTCAGGTCTCATTGCTGCCGCCGCCATCTGCTAACCTGCAGCACTGACATCATCGCAGCAGCTAAGTCCCAAAGCATGAATGCAATACACAGACCAGAAGACCAAGAGCCACATCAGTGATAGGGGCAGGAACATGCTTTTGGGGCCTGCCATTACCACTAGCGCCTGCCGATAAAGGAGAGGGAGGAAGAAAAAGATACCCAGAACTAAAGCTATAAGACCAGGAAGGGGAAGGTAAACACAATTTTGCTCATAAAACAAAGATAATAAGACCTTTATTATTATTATTTTTTAATAACAAAGGAGGCAAGAATATATAATGGGGAAAGGACAGTCTCTTCAATAAATGGTGCTGGGAAAATTGGACAGCTACATGCAAAAGAGTGAAACCATAAACAAAATTATCTTATACCATACATGAAAATTAAGTCACAATGCACTTGAATGTAAGCTCTGAAACCATAAAACTCCTAGAAGAAACATAAGCTCCTCAACATCAATCTTGCAATAATTTTTTTGGATCTCACTCCAAAGCAAAAGTAACAAAAGAAAAAATAAACAAGTGAGACTACATCAAACTAAAAAGCTTCTGCACAGCAAAGGAAATAACCAACAAAAATGAAAATTGCAAATAATTTTTCCATTTTCTTGGGGGAAAATTATTTGCAAATCACATATATCTGACAAGGGGTTAATATCCCAAATATATAAAGAACTCATACAGCTCAACAGCAAAACAAAATGGGCAGAGGACATAAGTAGACATTTTTTGAAAAAAGACATACAGATGGCAAACAGGTATATGAAAAGATACTCAACATCAGTAATCACCAAGGAAATACAAATCAAAACCACAATGAGCTATCATGTCACACTTATTAGAATGGCTATCCTATAGAATAAAAGGCTAAAATGCAAATAGACCAAACACAGAACGGGAACAACCAAAACAACCTGTCGCTATAACGTGCGTTGACCACCAGGATCGTGCGCGGATCATGGCAGGTGTCGGCTGCGGCGGTATGGTGGAGCAGGTGAGTGGGGGCGCCAGACCAAGGCAGTGCACCAGTCACTATCATCGGGGCAAGCCTCTAGTGGTTACTCAAAATTCTTTGCTCCCATGTGCTTGGTCCCACCTGGAGCTTGCACCTGCTGCCATCACCGGCCCTACTCGCACCACCACCAGCACCCTGCAACTGCCCCAATCACTACGTGCTATCAGCAGGTGTGACCAGTGACTGCTGGCCCCAACTGCCCCTAGGACTTCTCCACCTACCCATGCTCCTGAGGGGAGATCGGGGCCGGCAGCTGCCTCTTGTAGCCACTGCTGGCAATGGCCCCGCTCACACCTGTTGCTGGTGCCCAGAGCCAGTCCCGATCGCTTGGCACCATCAGCGGTATGAGGGGCAGCTGCCTGCCCTGATCACCCCTGAGGGCTTCTCCATCTCCTCCTGCTCCTGAGGGGCCATCAGGGCAGCATCTCCACTCACACCCACTGCTGGCGCCCAGCACTTGCCCCAATTGCCTGATGCTATCAGCATGTGCAAGCAGTGGCTGTCAGCCCCTATTGGCCCTCAGGGCTTTTCCATCCTCCTCCTGAGGGGAGATCGACCTGCTGCTGGCATGGCCCCACTCATGATCACTCAGTGCCATCAGCTGGTGTGAGCAGCGGCTGCCTGCCCTGATTGCCCTTGAGGACTTCTTCACCTCCCACTGCTCCTGAGGGGCGATTGGGGCAGCAGCTGTCGTTCACACCTGCTGACAGTGCTGGCTCCACTCGCACCACTGCTGGTTCTGGCCCCAATCAATCCACGCCTTTAACATATGGGAGCAGCAGTGGCGGGAGTGGGGCTGCAGGCAGATAGGGGACCGTGGACCATGGCAGGAGGGGCAGGGCAGGGACTTTGGAGGATGGGCTGAGACCTGCCCTTGTGCCTAGCACAGCCTTGCAGCCCACAGTTCCTTTCAAAGTGCACAAATTCGTGCACTGGGCCCCTAGGACAGTATAAAAAAGACACAGTGTTGACAAGCACGTGGGGAAAGGGGAACCTTCATACACAGTTGGTGGAAATGTACATTGGTGCAGCCACTCTGGGAAACAGTATGGAAGTTCCTAAAATAATTACAAATAGAACTACTATATGATCTAGCAACTCTACTTCTGGGTATTTATCTGAAGAAAACAAAACACTTTCACAATATGCAGCCCATGTTCATGACAGCATTACTCACAGTAGCCAAATATGGAAATAATATGTGTCCATCTATGGATGAATGGATAAAGAAATTGTGGTACCTATATACAATGATACTATTCAGCCATAAAAAAGAATGGAATCTTGCCTTTTGTAACAATATGAATGGGCCTTAAGGGCATACGCTAAGTGAAATAGGTCAGAGAAAGACAAACACCTTATAATTTCACTTATATGTGGAATATTAAAAGATGTTAGCTATAATACATATTATAATAAAATATGAAATGATAGCATCTTAGAATTGAAGAAGTATAATACGTTTTAAAATAACTGCCCTGGCCAGTTTGCTCAGTGGCTGGAGTGTCAGCCCTCGGACCTAGGGGTCATGAATTCAGTTCTTGGTGGAGGTGGAGGGTGCATGCCTCAGTTATAGGCTTGATACCTGGTCCTAGTCAGGGAGCATGCAAGAGGAAGCCAATTGATGTGTCTCCCTCACATCAGTGTTTCTCTCTCTCTCTCTCTCTCTCTTCCTTCCCTCTTCCCCTTCCCCTCTACTCTCTTTGAAAGAATCAACGGAAAAAAATATCCTCGGTGAGGAAAAAAAATCAAACCTATTATAAGTTTAAAAAATAAACAAGCAAATCAAAACAACAACAAAAACAAGCTCATAAACAACAAAGAACAGGCTGGTGGCTGCCAGAGGACAGGGGGGCTGAGGGTGAAGTGTGTCAAAAGATACAAACTCCCATTAGAAAAATAAAAGTTATGGAGATGTAATTATAAGAAATAACACTACATTGCATATTTGAAGGTTATGAGAGAAAAATCTTAAAAGTTCTCATCAAAAGAAACAATTTTGTAACTATGTATGGTGATGAATGGTACCTAGATTTATTGTGGTGATCATTTTGTGGTGTGTACAAATATCAAATCATTATGTCAAACACCTGAAACTAATATAAAATTATATGTCAATTATATGTCAGAAAAAAATAGCCTGCACATAGAAAAGGAAAGAGTGGAAGGAAACATACTAAAATGCTAAAAGTGATTATGTTTGGGCAATAGAGTGATTAGCAATTCTTTCTTCTCTTAAATTTTATTTATTTTCCAAATATTCTTTAATGAGGGTGTGCTACTTTTTTGAGATCAAAGCATTATTTATATCTTGAAGAAAACACAAACCTGGACACTCCTGTCCATTGACTCATGGCCAAGAGCAGGTGAAGGCAATAATGAGCTGTCTGCTGGAGCAGGTGTCAGCAAGGTGGCCTGGCACAGCTTGGGCTGAAGCTCTGGGGCTGACCATAGTTCAAGGTCAGGAAGGAAACTCCAGATCAAAATAGCAGGCTCCACTGGCCTCCTTCTCTCAACTAGGCACTAGGCAACAAAGAACAGACTGTCTGACCCCCACAGCTGGCAGAAGCCCGGAGCATCTCTCTCTCTCTCTCTCTCTCTCTCTCTCTCTCTCTCTCTCTCTCTCTCTCACACACACACACACACACACACACACACACACACACACACACGGCCTCTCTGAGCCCAAGTGCCTCAAGACAAGATGGTGCAAATAACCACCTAGGCCAGGCTCCAGAGAGAGAACCCTGAGGCTGAGGATGCCAATGCTTACCCTCCTTCTGCAGCTCTAACAAACAAGGGCCACCAAAGCAGAGTTTCTGCTTCCCCACAGGAGTGCGGTCCCACACCTGGGAAATGCCTCCACAGAAACACAAAATGGCTATTTCCCACTTACGCCAATGGTTAAAGGTCAGCTTGGCCAAGACCTTGACCCGCTAGCTAAGAGGAGGCTTGAGGTAGATAGATACATTTGTTCCCAAACGTACCCACTCCACTCAAGAAGCAGAAACTTAGAAACTTGAGCAATGGAAAAACAGAATTAATATATAGAGAAAAAATTAAATTAACTGCATAGGAAACAAAAACTCACAGTACATGGAACAACATTCATACAATCTATTGAATTTAACAAGAAGTGTGTTGGGGCTGCAAGGAGACTAGTTTCTACACTCCATTTTCCACACACCTGGCCTCTAAACACAACAGCTTCATCCACTCCTACGAGAAAGAAATGGCCTTATGTTTCAGTGCTAAAGGAAAAACTGACTGGGTCAGACTTCCTGAGAAATGATAAGATATTCACAAAACTATGTATCCAGCAAGAGGCATGGGAAAAGACTAAATAAAAATGGTCATTATTTACACATAATATAGCTGTCTGTCTAGAAAATCCAACAGACTCTACTAAGACACTATTACAACCAGAATCGGTGTTGGACAGGGAGCTGGCATGCTGCGCTGGGCAGTGGAAAGGAGTGCAGGCTCAGGGCTCCTGCCTCTGCCACCTAGTGACCGTGCCATCTTAGATGAATTATTTAACCTCTTTAAGCCCAGTTTCTCCATCTGTAAAGCGGACATAATAAAAGGACCTATGCATAAGCTTGTCGTAAAAATCATGTGAAATAAGATGCTCAGGGCAGTGTATGGAACATAGCAAATACCCAGATATTACAGCAATCACCAACCAAAATGTAATTAGAAATCTATTCACAAAAAAAAAAGAATGAAGAAACTGTAAAACAGCCAAGAATAATCCTAACAAACAACAACAACAACAACAACAACAAAACACAAGACAGCCCCATAAAAAAAACTATAAAACTTTACCAAAGGACATAGAACTGCTGAATAAGTGGAGTGATATATCATGTTCCTGGATTGGAGGTTTTAAGATGATAAAACTAGCAGTTCTCCTCTAATTAATCTAAAAATACAGTATAGTCCCATTATACTGATTATGCTTAATTAATCAACTGATTACAAAGTTTATGTGGAAGAGAAAAATACACAAGAACAACAACAAATAGTTTTAAAAGAACAATGAGAAAGAATTGGCTCTATGTCAAACATACTACAAAGGTGTATTATGATGTTCATGCTGGAACAAATATATTAATGGATCAGAATAAAGAACCCAAAGACGCCAAAACCGGTTTGGCTCAGTGGTAGAGGGTCAGTCTGGGGACTGAAGGGTCCTGGGATCGATTCCGGTCAAGGGCATGTACATTGGTTGCGGGCACATACCCAGTAGGGAGTGTGCAAGAGGCAGCTGGTCGATGTTTCTCTCTCATCGACTTTTCTAGCTCTCTATCTCTCTCCCGTCCTCTCTGTAAAATAACAATAAAATATATTTAAAAAAAGAAAGAATCCAAAGCCATTTTCATATATTTGTAGGGAATTAGTAGATCCTAATGTGGCCTTTAAAGATAGTAGATTAAAAATGAATTAATCAATAAATGGTATAGAGGCCATAGAATACACACTTGGAAAAATAAAATTAGAGCCCTATCTCACAGCAGACATAAATTCCAGATGGATTAAGGACATAAACATTTTTTAAACTATGCAAAAAACATTAAAGTATTAGAGGAAAATAGTTATCATCTTGGAGTAGGAAAGACATTATTAAGACCAAACAAAACTTTGAAGCCATAAAGGTAAAGATGACAGAGCTACTCTCCAAATACTAAAAACTTCTGCACAACAGAAAACATTGTAAACAACAAGCTGAAAGGAATTGTCAAATATATATAATAGTCAAAAGATTAATACCCAGAGCATATAAAAAGATCTTCTAAACCATGGGGGGTGGGGAAGCGAGAGGACAGGGCTAGATAAATGAGCAAAAAAATTTCAAGAACTTATAGAAACAAATATATATGGCCAAAAAACACACGCAGTAACTAATGCTAAACTTCCAAGTACTGGGAGGGGTGGGGGATGGGAATGGGGAATGAGGAGAAAGCCGAACTCAACTGCAAGCCACACAGATAATCAGGACACCAACTCAACTGATTTATTTTAGATTTTGGTTCTTTTAAACATACCCACATTAACAAACCACAGAGGAACCTCAAGATTCAGACCTGATCCAGACTTGGTCATGAGCAATAGGAAAGAGAGATGGAGACAGATCATAGAGAAATCTGTGTGACCTATGAACCTGAGGTCCCATATCCCTAACCCACTGAAACATTTGGGCCAGCAATGGAGCCTCTAGATATTGGCCTGCCTCTTATTTTTACTCTCTGTGTGCCAAAAGCACCAACCTGGGGCAGTCATTTTCATGTCATAAGCATCAAAGAACAATCAAGACCTTAAAGAAAGAGGTTCTCTTTAAGGAACCAAAGGGCAGAAGAGCTCATCCAGACTACCCACCACACAATTGCCTGATCTTTCTCATCCATTGGCCTCCTAACTCTTGCCCAGCTTAAGACAGGCCCTAATGACCCGCCAATGAAAAGGAGTTCCATGGTGACATCCAGCAAGTTAAAAAAAAAAAAAAAAAAAGGAGGCAGTGGGCGTGAGTGTGATCTATGGATTTACCACCACCATTTGTATCCCTGGACTACTGCTCTTCCATTAAAACAGAGGAAAGAGAAGGGAAGGTGAAGTTCTACACTCCTCAACCTGGTCTGATTGCTGCAGCATTTCCCACCATTACCCCGAAGGCTATTGCAGGGGGTAAAGGGTGTTGAGAGAGGGAAGGGGGTGTCATGGAGGTTGGTAGACCAATAGGGCCTGCTATGCAACATAAATTACAACCAGCAGGGTTATAGATGTACAATCTGTGACAAGAAGAAAAGAGAGGACTGTATATATAATAGCATGTAAAGCCTATTCCTCAAGAAAACAGGTCTCCATTGTAGAGGAGGGCCAGCAGCAAATAGTGGTGTGCAAATCCAACTAACAACTCTTGTGTCAACTCCTTCCCTGTGCTGGGGACAAGGGCCCTGAGTCCTCACACTGGCCACACAGACAGAGGCTTACATTATAGGGGGAGGTGGAAAAATCATAGGGCTGGTGATAGTATAAAAATTAAAGTACTGAGATCTTTTTATAAAGCAAGAGACTTCCATCACAGGGCTTTTCAGAAAGGTGAAGTTCTGAGTGAACCTCCTGATTTCCAGATTAGTTAGTAGCACCAGAAACTTTGACCTTGAACTTTGTTTCTCTCCAAGATTTCCTACCCTCTTAAACAATGGCACTAAGGAGAGAAGAGGCGGGAGTCTCTATCTTCCATCCTGTTCTACCAGGTAAACTGTTCTCCTAGAGTCTAATTCAGGCTGCCCGCTAGTCATTTTCCTCTGGAGGAGGACCAGCCAGATCAGGACTTGGCTCCGGGCTCTCTCTGCCCCCCTGAGAGGGTGCTGGCCACTGCTCATCTGTCCAACCTCACGTGACTGCAGCCAGGCTCTTTCCCCGTGCAGGTCACAGAAGGAAAGTGGCAGGTTTTTCTAAGGACACCATCAACAGCTTACAAAGAGGAATCTCTGGTCAGCAGACCATTAATGGAGTGAGGAAGAGGAGGTTAAAGGCAATGCCATCCACATAGATACTTTGGGACTGGATGTCTTGGAGTAATTAGGCCTTTATAAAAATAGTAAAGCCTACTGTTCTATTTGCCCTACACTATCCTTCCATACATGTGGCTCCTAAGATATTTCCCCTGTGCTTATATACTCTCCTTTCTCTGGACACAGTTAATTGATCAAGGAGTGGGCAGCTGACCCAAGCTGGGCCAATGAGTCTCTGCCCTGAGATTTTTGAAAAACAGTTACTCTCCATGACTTGCGATGAGCTGCCAAACTCAGAATAAACTGGTCAGCCTTTGGAATATACTGGTCAGCTGGGAAAAAGGAAAGAGCTTCAGAAATATAAAGTCCTGGCAGCTCTGTGGCTTCTGAGTCCAATTACTCCTGAGCCCAGATGTATTTGTGTTCTTCCTTTGACTTGGTTGCTCAGCCAAAAATTTCCAGTTTTATTTAAGTTAATGTGAATTCAGTTTCTGTCACTTACAACCAATTTGTCCTGACCACTATACAGTTCTGAATATCTGAATATCCTCACGGACAGATGAACAAAGGGCTTTGTCAGGCACTTACTGGACATCTGAGGCCTGGCTAAGAATAAATACCTCAACCATGAAATCAATAGTTGGTGGGTCTGCTAGGAGAGCAGTTAAAACAGGGCAGTACAGGCTGGCCTGGAACGTCTCCTACACCCAGGCCAGGGAAAAATCTACTCTCCTACTTCCAGTTGCTGGTGAGGAGATGGTCTCGACAACAGCAGGTCACAAGGATGCTGCTGGAGGAGTGGGATTGTAGTTTCTAAGGAAGAAAGCCCTGATCTTCAGAGAGCTGGACTCTTGGATGTCTTTTGTACATTCTGATGAGAGTGAAAGTTCTGTTAGAAACCACAAGGCTCCCTCTGATGAGACTTTGATCCACTCTCAACAATAGTGCCAGACATCTGAGAAATGGGTCCCTTAAAGATACTTCCCAGTATTTATCTGGTTTGAATTAAAGACAAATAAGATAATTAAGATAAGAATGAAAACACAGGAGTTAATTTTCTCTTTGTGTATGTTTAAAATTTTTCAGAATTAAAAGTTTAAAAATACACACACACAAATGAAATTTGACTCCAAGCAACTCCTTTGTTACAATTTCTTTTATTACTTTCTGACCATGACTACTAGTAGTCCAAAAAACGAAGGAAAAATAAATATAACCATATGAGTAAACTTGGATATTCCACTGCTGACTCTCACTGAGTAATTCAGTGACACACACAAAAATGCAGAGGAACCAAACAGAAAATTCACACATAGCACATAAAATTCTGGTTTTTTTTTTGAACAAAACAAATAGCCCCACACAATCTAAAGCAGTCCCAAAAAAACCTTCTCACTCTCTTTTTTTAAAATAAACCTGGCCCTAGGTCAGAAAGACATTTGAAGTCATAAATCAGAAATTAGGTGTGAGGAAACCATACATGGAAAACCACATTCTGGAACATAAAATAAATGATATCATGTCACATAAAAACTCTATAAATATGTCACTATATATTACATAAGTAGACACTTAAATGTGTGTGTGTGTGTGTGTGTGTGTGTGTGTGTGTGTGTGTGGTGTGTGTGTATTTAGACATATGTAAATACATACATATAAAATGATTGAAGCAAAACATGACGAGTATTTGAGCTTCAGGTTCCTCCAAAGTACCATCTCCTTACAGGTAGACCCCGTGTGGAGCTTGCCACGTGAGCAGCCCATTCCTACTTCTCTCTGAGCTACTCCACACATCCCCTAAGACCCTCATTCCTAACCAGCCCTTGTTCTCATAAAACCTTACCTCCATCTCTTGCCCAGGACTTTGTCAATAGTCCTCACCTCCCCACTGGCAGGCTGTAGGCACCTAACTCTACCTCCTAAGGCCCCTTGGTAGGCAAATAACTTGGCATATTTTTTTTCTGGGAAAAGTCAACCCTTCAATGTTTAATTTCACCTCTTTGGAACATTGGAATAAAGGCCAAACACATCATGAGCCACAGGGAAGCACTGGGGCCAGGGCAGTCTCTGACTCAATGCCATGCCCACCATCAGAGCCACCAGGCCCTCCACTAATGCACCAAGATTAGGCACAGGATGGGGCGTGGTACTTACTCTGCCTGTCATCTGTGGTACGCACAGGCATGCGCATCTGTAAATGACCAAATTATAGACTTTTTGATGTATAAGTCTACCCCTCTCCCCACAACCCTCCCCAGATAAGATAAATAAGATCAACCCTTCTTTCTAGTCTGTACTTTTCCTCAGAAATTTGGGGATAGGAGGTGTGGATGTCAACTGGAGACTCCCACCATAAGGCCTTGAGCCAAGCTACGTACCAAGAAAACATCTCAGGCCACATTTCTTTTCTGCTGAGACTCCACTCGTCATCACTGCCCAAGCAACATGAGGAAGAACACCGTGAAGATGAGCACGTCCATCCATTACTCCCCCCAGACCATTCCTAGCCGGGGCCGGTAGGTGGCTGCTGGCCATTCAGCCCTCAGTTGCTGACTGTCCCAGGCAGAAAGTATGCTATGGCTCAACTCCAAGGAATTGGTATGTGGCTCCTGGGAGGAAAGAGAACATGGGCCCAGTCACAGCCTTGGGAAGGGTGCAGGCCCAGCTGGGCTCTCTTGGCCCTGCCAGCCTTTGCTGAAAAGACACATGTAAGCAGACACGCACACAGCCTGGTAGGGGGCTTCCAGGATACCACACACATACCACACAGATGCGCCCAGTGCTTGGGGAACAGAGGAAAGGGGGCCCAGGAGCACATGCACATCCATGCCCGAAACCTGGGCCGTCAGCATTGGCCAGCCTTGCTGGGCAGTTGTAATTTTTAGTCAGCCCAGGTGTTAAGCCCCTGCCATTTTCTCCCTTCGGCCTGTCTGTCCCTCCCATTGCCCTCCCACAGTAAGCGCTTTCAGGCCACACAATGAGTGGGAGGAGGAGAAACACTTCTATTAAGGAAGGCGTTTTGTTGTTTCATCCCCAAGGGGGGCTGAGTTAGGGAAGACGGGACCCACAAAATTTCTAATAAGCAGTTTCTCTCCTCAAAGCTAAAATGATTTTCTTTAATTGCTTAGTGGGAACCGTTTATTGTGGGGGTCTCTGCCCTCCCCCAGCCTAATTGACTTACTGAAGTTTAACAGGGGCTTTCACCTGGAGAGACTGCAATTACTCCCCCACCCCACATTCGTACCTGGGCTCTCCCCACAGGGGGCCTTTGTTCCCCCTAAATGCAGCAGTGACACAAACGTCCTCAGCAGCAGGGGAACCCATGCAGGGAAGTGGTAATTTTCAGCCCAACGCAATTAGCCGAGGGCTTTTCAGTCTTCCCAGTGAATGGTGGGGAAACTTCAGCATGTGGGAACGGTGAGCTGGGGCTGCTCTGTGCAAGTCAGACAAAAGAGGCCTCTGAATTGGGCCCCGTGGTAAGCCAGGGCTGGTGGGGGCAGCTGGGGTTGGGGCCTGGACAAGGGACCTGCATCATCACCCACCCAATTTCTGTCTCCCAATCAAGGCAGTGGCCCCAAATAGTTTTCTGGGAGGCAGAGGCATGGAAGATGATTGGTTAACTTATGAAGCAAAGACTAGGGCATGGGTGTGGGACTGACCTGGGGCGGAGGGCCACAGTGCTGTCTGCCTGGCTCTCCCCAGAGGGCCTGGGCTCACATTAGGCTTTGGACCTTCACAGACACCCCTGAGTCAGGAAGCATTAGGGCAGGAGACTCTCCTGGGAGTGCAGAGCCAGGAGACCCCAGGCTCTAAGCCTACTGTTGCCACCACAGCAGCCAAGCAGCAAGGGAGCCGCGGGGTAAAAGAGCACGTGGCTTATCTGGGGTCATAGCTGAGTGTCCAAAGGCCGGAACGGGGGTTCCAGCCGTGGAAGTAATGTGGTTACTACCTGCCTCCCACAGCTGGCCCAAGGAGAGCCCTGACCCCAGACGCAGGAGAGAAAGAGTAGTTCTCCTGGAAAGAATGAAAACACCAAAAACAGAAGGGCTGGTTGGCAAACAGCCGGATGAGAGAGGGAATGAGGAGTTGAGATCACTGCCAGGGGAGAAGACAGGCCAGGCAGGCACAAGGCAGTGAGCTCTGGGCGCCACGGCCCGTCCGGAGCTGGGGCTCAGGGGGCCAGTGTATGCCAGGTGAGCTGCTCTCACCCTGGGCAAGCCTGAACCTCCCGAGGCCTCACACTGCTGGTCTGTAAAATGGGAAAGTTATACTACAACCATGTTTTCTAACGTATAAAAACAGCTACAGAAAATGTTTGTGCACTTGCATCTCTAATTGTATAAAACATGAGCCGGGGGAGCTGTTCTGGTCGAGCAGAGAGGAGAACGGAGGGTGAGCCACACCCACGTGGCCTCCAACCTGCCGCCTTTGAGCAAGCCTTCAGAGCTCTGCCTGGAAGGCCCGGGCCAGACACTCCGGGCTTCTCCACACGATGGCCCAGCAGAACCGGGCCCAATAAGAAGGGAACAACTGCAGGCCACTCTCCACCGCCTTGCCTCCTGGCTGCCCTCCAGTCACACCACAGAAGTGGGGTCACACCCCCATTTGTCATTAAAAAAAAAAAAACTTCACCACAGCAGCCTCTGAGAGCCCAGATGAATTATATTCAGGATCAATTATGGCTGGGGGGCAGTTGCAGTAATTTGGCATATGGCTTGTCAAATTTTTTGCCTTTTCCCCCTAAAACTAAGATCTAGCCATAAAAATGACTGCAGTATGATGTACTACCCCACCCCGCTTCTTTGCTGGCCTGAACTGACTGCTGAGAAGCTCTATTTCCACCCACTCCCCCAAGTCAAGTCCTGCCAAAAGAGATTCAAAGTGACTCTACAAAGAGTCCAGAAAGTAAAGGGTGGCTAGTCCAGACGCCCACAGCGCAGAGATGTGAAAGCTGCTCCTGGAATAGCCCCTTCCGGGAGCAGTCCCGACCAGCAGCCTGCGGGGGACAAGCAAGCCTGTCCACGCAAAACCACTGGCCCAGCTCCATTCACACCTGGCCCGGATTCTGTCTCCTCAGCCTCGTGTCCACCCTGCACAGCCACCCCCTCCCCCCGATGGAAGTTGCTGCTCTGGGACTAACCACCCTCCCACAGAGCAGAGTCTTGCCTGGATAATGCCTGAGCGGAGGCCCTCATTCTTTAAGTGCCTCGGGGCTCTCCGAGGTCGCCCTGTACTAGGGGCTGGGGTATTCAGGAAAAGAAAACTTGCATAGGCTTGCCCGTAGGCAGCTTAAGGTCCACCAAGAGAGTCAAATCTTCAATTCATATTTTTTTAAAACAATCAAGCAGTTCTAATCCCAAATGTCAGTGCGATCACCCTGGGCTGAGAGAGCAGACCGCTTAGCACAGTAGTCAAAAAGCACGAGCTCTACAGTCAGAGACCAGGGCTCAAACGATTACCAGGGGTAACTTTGGGCATGTTAATTACTTCTCCTGGCCTCAGTTTCCTTCCTTGTAAACTGAGGATGGTGACAGTACCTATCTGGGAAGATTACATGGGATATAAAGTGTTCAGCACAGTGCTTGGCATAAGTGCCGGTCATTCTCATCCATCGTTACCACCAGCACTGGTTAGACAAGAGGGGCCCTGGAGACTGCTGACCAAGAAGTGACCTAGGAAAAGAGGCCTGTATTGTTCCCCCCTGAAGCTCTAAGAACTAGGTAAGAAGAGAGAGCTCAGGTTCCCCTGTCCTTTAGAAAGCTACTGTCAGTACCGATGACAGACAGGACAAATTTAACTTGGCCAAGGGCTGCAGGAGATCCTGAGCCAAGCAGGGGCCTTAAAGGGACAGACTGGAATTTGCACCCCCTTAAACTGACCACAGCCCCCTTAGCCCTCTCCCGCCCCTCGCTCTGCATCAGCCTGCTGGCTGGAACGCAGGGGCCGTTGTGCCAAAGGCCCAGGCCAGACAGGGGGCCAGGAGGCACAGGTGGTGCTCAGAGGAGATCCCTGGGCTCCAGAAAGTATTTCCCCCACAGGCGCAACAAAACTGGGGCTTGTTGTTGGTCAAGGCGCCTTTGCTTGTTTGGGCTGCAGCCCAGACAGTGAGACGGCTGGGCAGGCCAGGGGACGCAGAGCTTGGGGTGGGGGTGGGGGTGGGGGGCAGTAGCAAGCCCTTTGGCACTACCTTCCTCCTTCCCAGGGTTTCTCACTTTGTTCAGCACAGCAACCCAAAGGAGGCTGGGGACGCACTTTTCACTGCGCAGCAAATACAGTCATGGGAGAGAGAGAAGGATGAAAGGTTGGGGGTGGGGGGGCTGATTTGGTTTGGGGGTATTTAGGTGGTTTGAAAAAAATAATTAAAGTAAGTTTTTTCTGCAATCCAATTAATTTCAAACCCAAGTTCAGGTCATAAACAGCCAACAATAATCCCATAACACCTAGTACCTATCATTCCTTTTCTGAGGATTGAAGTTCCAATAGAGCCAGAGTTGGTCCCTAGAATCCTGGTGGGAATTTTTCTACCTCCTGGTGACAGTGGCTAAGGATGGGGCACGGGCATGGCTTCAGCCAGCCTGACCACAAAACTCAGGGGCCTCAGGGTCCCCGGTCCACACAGACCCATGCAGTTCTGCCAGCTGTGGGTATGCACGGTTTTCCACACAGAGGCTTGACACCAGACGCTGCCAGAGCCCACTTCTTCCCAAGACCCGAGTTCTCCTGGCCCTGGGCCTGGCCAACGCTTCTTGCAATGGACAGAGGAGATTCCAATGATGACCTTAACTTATCTGTTTCTTACATTATGTCTAGAAAAAGAGCCTCATCCACAAGTCATCCTGCTTCTGTTGGCTCCCTTCTACTGGGCCCAGAGCACCGATTCCAGACCTTCAGTGGTCCTACTACCTTAGAGAGGCTGAGCGGAGGGACTCTTCTCTCTAGGTCAGTGTTTCCCAAAGTGCGGTACGCGTACCCCCAGGGGTCCGGGAAGAGTTTGGTGGGGGTACGCGTTGCACCGGAGTTTGGTGGGGATATGCACTGCACCGTGCTCAGCTGCGCCTAATTCTATGCTCTCATGAGTCAAGTCAAGACAGTCTTGTGAGATGTGAGATGGTCCGGTGTGCAAATAAATGTTATTTATAATATAAGTTTTCTTTATATTTTATAATGAATAATTTTATTTTTCGTTTACTATTATTTTGTGTATGTGCCAAAAAAAAGAAATATATTTTGATTATTATTAAAATACATCCTTTTTTTTTTTTGACGAGGGGTCCTTAGCGTTATGAAAATTATAGAAGGGGTACACATATATCAAAAGTTTGGGAAACACTGGTCTAGGTCTTTGACACAGAAGAAGTTTTCACATAGGAGTTTAGGGCAATACTGGGCCGAGGAATCTCTTCCCTAAGCAGCTGCCTGCCATCCGTCCTTAAGTCCTACCACTCACACCGCATTTTCATTGCTTGCTTTGGAACAGATTTGTTCTGGTGGTATGGGTTTTTGTTTTTGTTTTTAGTTTTAATACATTTTTTAATTTATTGAGAGTATTATAGATGTCTCCCATTTGCCCCCCTCCAACCCAGCCCTACTCCACCCCAAGCCTTTACCACACTACTGTCTGTGTTTGTGGGTTATGTGCACTGAGTGGCCAGATTATTATGATCTCTGAACACATAATAATCTGGCCACTCAGTGTGTGTGTGTGTGTGTGTGTGTGTGTGTGTGTGTGTGTATTAGAGGCCCAGTGCATGAATTCGTGCATGGGTGGGATCTGGCCACCCTGGCCAGGGAGAGGGGATATGGGCGGTTGGCCGGCCTGCCTGCTGGTCAAATTCCTGGTTGAGGGGATAATTTGCATATTAGCCTTTTATTATATAGGATATATATCAAGTGGCCATAATTTGCATATTAGCCTTTTATTATATAGGATATATATCAAGTGGATATATATCAAGTGTTCTGAGATCATAATAATCTGACCAGTGAGCGTATGTATGTTCTTTGGTTAACCTCGCCCCATACCTCCCAGCCCCCTTCCCTTCTGAGGTCTGTCAGTCTGTTCCATGCATCCTTGCCTCTGGACCTATTTTATTCATCTTTTTATTTTGTTCATTAGACTCCACATATAAGTGGGATCATGTGATATTTGTCTTTCTCTGACTGGCTTATTTCACTTAGGATATATTTCAGGGTTCTTAGGATATATTCACCAAGTGGGATTGCTGGGTCAAATGGCAGTTTCTTCTTTAATTTTTTGAGGCAACTTCATACTGTTTTCCATACTGGCTGCATCAGACTGCATTCCCTTGGTGGCGTGTTTTTGTTATCCACTTTTGAAATCACAAAAACTATGGGTTTCTCTCTGGAAAAACATTAGGATACCAACAAGGTCATTTGATAGGAAGTTTCCTTTCTCTCCCACTAAGCCACTTGGGATGGGATACAAACCTTTCAGAAGAATGAAAAGAAATTACATAAATTTGCGCACACTTGACAGTGGTGTGGGTTCCTGATTTACAGGCTGGGTGACCCAACTCACTTCAGACTTTCATTGCTATGCCAATATTGGACACTGTTAGCTGCTGATTTGAGTATCTTCAAGAAGGTTTCTAGAGGAAACCAATTTCCCATCCCCCTCTGTGAAAAAACTCGGGAGTTTAAACCGGATGATAAACCTGCTCAGAACTCTCAGGTCAGCTGCAACCTCACAGGCAAGTCCACAGTACCTGCTCTTGTCTATGTTCAGGGCCTGCGTGCTCCCACAGGGCTACAACCACCCACTGTAACTTACATGAGAAACATACAACTTCTTCCAGAAAACATGTCCTTGCCCTCCACCACCAATAGGAGGAAAATTCACAAGGAAGGGGAGTCCCAAAGAGAAGGCTGAGCAAGAAAATCTAGAGAAAAACAAGGACTTCAGGAAACACAATGATTACCAGAAACTCAGTAACTAGGTTCCACACTCCTCTTCCATGCTCCAGGGAAAAGGAAAGGAGGGCCCTGTGGCTTTAAGAATCCATATGCATGCACTCACGTATGCGGAGGTGTCTTCTTCAAGTCCTCTATACTAGGAGAAGGAGTGGCATCAACACAAAGGGTGAAAACCAGAGCTGCATGTGCAATGAGTGGCCAGATTATCAGGAGAGGTCGTTCTTGCTTAGGGGGAAGGCTCCCACAGACCAAGGAACCTGCCTGCCATCCTAATACACACAGACGCACAGGCTCTGAGACAGGTGACAGATATACACTGCTCTGTTAGTTTTCATGAGGTGCTAATTGTTCCTCTGATGATCTCTTCTCCATTTGCGGGGGAAGCAGAAAGTGCCCAGGGGGGTATCTTTTCCTCTGTATGGGTAGGAATGGGGGAAAAAAGAAGGAAAGGGACAGATGAAATAAGCTGCCTCTTACAGGTGCTCAGTAAACTCATGAACTCCAATCATTGGGAAGGTCCCAGGCTAAAAAACAGGATTAGGCCTCCATTAGAAATTAGGTCTATAACCACAGAAAGACATCCTGTGTACGTCAAGTCCCAGAAACCTCAGGGGGGTTGGGCTAAGCAGAGACCTGTGCTAAAAGCAAAGGATGATTTGGGTGAGAGAAAGCAAAAATTCTAGACCTTTGATCAAGTCACAATAAGCATTGATTCTAAATAAGATTCTGTACCTCTGCTCTTGGGACCCCCAATATGGGAGAAACTTTCCCATGACAAATCAGTACCTTTTCTCAGCTTCCCTGAAAACAATGAACACCACATACACCCTGAATCAGAGTTTTCCTAGGAACTGATTAGACTTCAGACGTGAACCCTAGGATGGTAACAGTAGGAAAAAGAGTCAAAACTTTAAAGCTAACCTCACCTGACTGACTCAGATAATATTGCATGAACAGGACCAGACCTGGACTGAAGTTAGTATGCATTCAATCAGACTCAGTTAAAGGCCAGCCCCCTCCAGCCCTTCCCTGGCTCCAAAGGTGAGAGTCTGGTGCATGCTGGGAAACAACAGTTGTCAGACCATTGCACTGCATCAAACTTTCACAATTTTATACTTTTAACATTTTATATGTTTTTAAATTGATTTTAAAGAGAGGGTGACAGAGAGAGAGAAACATAAATTGGCTGCTTCTTGCTGCTAGGAATCGAACCTACAACCTGGGCATGTGCCCTGACCGAGAGTCTCTCAATGCATGGGACAATGCTCAACCAACTGAGCCACACCGACCAGGGCACCATTTTGTAGGTTTAATACAAAAGTTAAAGCAATCAAACAATATTTGAAACCTATATAATTTTATTAACCAATGTCACCCCAATAAATGCTTTAAAAAAAAAAAAAAAAGGTCAAGTACCGTATTCTTCGGACCATAAGACGCACCTTTTCTTCACCAAATAGTGGGAGGAAAAGTGCCTGCGTCTTATGGTCTGAATAGAAGTAGTGCCTGCGTCTTATGGTCCGAGTTGCAGAGCGGCAGCAGGTCCCCTGGGACCTTCCGTGTCCCTAGGGACTGCATATTTGGTGAAGAAAAAGTGCGTCTTATGGTCCCAAAAATACGGTTATCTTATTCTTGTTCCAGAAGTAAGGTCCCCACACCCATCAGGGTTTTTCTACCTCTTTTTTATTGTCAAGGAATAAGGGAGCACCTCCAAGCACCCTGCCACTAGTCCATCTCTCCTTTCTTCTACCTTATTCCAAACTCTCCTTTAAATCCCTGAGTGCCGAGAAACCAAGATGGTGGCATAGGATAGACACCCGAAGGCAGCCTACCATAACCATTTTGAGTTTAGAACTGGAAAATGGGGGAAACATTGGCCTGAAGCATCGAATGGCTGGCTGGGAGGAGGCTCTACCATCTGGGAAGGAGAGAGAAGGCACACTGAGCCTCAGAAACTGTGAAGGTGCAGAGAACTGTGTGCACAAAAAGGTGGCCGTAGAGTTCGCTGCTGGCCTACTCTGGCACACAGAGAGGGCGAGCCGAGTTCCCTGCTGGCTTGCTCCCTGCTTACTCAGGGCGCACAGAGAGGGCGGACAGCTAACATGCGGCTGGCTTTCTTGTTCGGGAGGAAAACAGAATTACCCTATTGCTCTGATAGACGGCCCCGGTCAGGGAGAGGCCGGACTGTCAGGCAGAGATCTCTCAGAGGTTTGTGAAGCCAGAGGCCATTACTGCAGGACTCAGGGAGGGGCCGATGGGAAACCAAAGCTTGTCTGCACCATCCCGAGACTCCGCCCCATCCAAGCTGAGCACAGAAGCTCTTCTGGAGGCTAGCTTTCTCTAAGGAGGGACTGACTGGAATCCAAAGCTTGTCTGCACCTTTACCAAAGAGGTGCGCATGCCTGCAACCAATCTTGCGGGACTCACCTAGAAAAGGACTTTCCTAAGACGAGACTGACAGGGAACCAAAGCTTGTCTGCACCACCCCGAGACTCCACCCCATCCAAGCGGAGTACAGAAGTCCTCCTAGCTGAGACACTGCTGATCCTCACAGCCAATTGGCTTGGAGATCATTGCTTCCCAGTGATATCAACAATAAGCAAGGCTTAACAACAAGACTGCACACACAACCCAGAAAGGGCTACACCAAGACTGTCCACCTCAGGTAACTGGGAAGGCTGGGCTACTGGGCTCTACCAGAACAACTAGCACACAAAACTATTCCATCAAATCAGGGAAACAACTAAAATGCAGAGAAGAGGCAGGACACAAAGGAAGGAGATGGAAGAAAAGAAAAGAATGAACATTGAGTTCAAAACTACAGTTATAAGGTTTTTCAAGAATTTCCTAAAAAAGGCCGATAAAATAAACGAGACCTATGAGAATATGAAAAGGGATCAACTAGAAATAAAAAGGGATCGACTAGAAATAAAGAAAACATTATCTGAAATAAAAAATATTACACAGAGTCCTAAAAACAGATTGGAAGATCGCAAGAATCAAGACAAAGATTTAGAACACAAAGAGCTAGAGGACATTCCTCCGCAGAAGCAAGTAGATAAGAGAATCCAGAAAGTTGAAGCTAGTGTAAGAAACCTCTGGGACAACTTCAAGAGATCCAACATCAGAATTATGAGGGTCCTAAAAGAAGAGAGAGAGCAAGATACCGAAAGTATATTTGAAGAAATAGTGACAGAAAACTTCCCCCACCTGGTGAAAGAAATAGACTTACAAGTCCAGGAAGCACATAGAACCCCAAACAAAAGGAATCCAAAGAGGACCACACCAAGACACATCATAATTAAAATTTTAAGAGCAAAAGACAAAGAGAGAATATTAAAAGCAGCAAGAGAAAAGCAGACAGTTACCTATAAAGGAGCACCCATACAATTGTCAGCTGATTTCTCAACAGAAACCATGCAGGCCAGACGGGAACGGCAAGAAATATTCAAGGTGATGAATTGCAAGAACCTACAGCCAAAAATACTCTACCCAGCAAAGCTATCATTCAGAATCGAAGGCCAGATAAAGAGCTTCACAAATAAAAAAAGCTAAAGGAGTTCATCACCGCCAAACCAGAATTATATGAATTGCTGAAGGGGGTTATTTAGGAAGAGGAAGAAGATAAAGATAAAAATTATGAACACAAATACGTAACTATCAACAAGTGAAACTAACAACCAAGGGAATTAAAAAATCTCATGAACAATATTAACTGGTGAATATAATAGAATCAGAGGTATGGAAGGGGAGTGGACTGATGATTCTCGGGGAAAAGGGGAGTGGAGGTGCAGGAAGAGACTGAACAAAAACTGTGCACTTATGGATAAGGACAATAGGGGGTGGGGAAAGGGCAGAGGGTGGGGTGGGAACCTGGTGGAGGGGAGCAATTAAGGGGGGGGGGAATAAGAGGAACACATTTGTAATAATATGAACAATAAAGATTTATTAATTCTGCTTAAAAAAATAAAGGAGAAATCAATCAATCAATCAATCAATCCCTGGGTGCTCCACAACGTTTCCAAGAACAACTCCCGACTATTCCTCTAACTGAATAAAATTGTGCTTTTAAAAGTGGAAAAACAGTCCTGGGAGTTCCCAAAGAGGCTGCTGCACTCTGCCCCTTGTAGTGAAGCTTAATAATGAAATGCCCTGCATTCCAATTAGTAAGAAATGCTCATGTTCTCCAGCTGAACACCCTCTATAGATATGTCTAATTTGTTTCCATGATTCCATCTCTTTCCTCCATCGGGTTCACATTTAAAGGTTATGATCTGTTGGTGCTGTCCCAGTCCTGGTAGGATAGCCTGGGGAGCCCCAAAGTAACCATCCCTGACAACCCTTCCCTCCAATATCACATCCATACACATAAGCTCAGACTCTTCCAGGCTCTTTATGAGCTGTCCACCAATGGAAGAGAAGGGTGGGAAGAAATTGGAAAAGTGAAGTGAGAGAACAGTACAAGGAAAAGGGGAAGGGGTAGGTATGCTGGGAGTGCCTGCTTCTCAATCAGAGGAATGTTCTCTGCCGGAGGGACCAGAGCAGGAGCTGTCCCTTTGGGACTCAGGCCCCTCGAAGGCCTTGGAGCTCCAGCTTCTTTTCCCTCGTCAGGCCTGGCAGGGTGACTGGCACCAATTCCTGAGACAGCCTGAAGGATGCCAAAAGCAGCACAGAGGAGCCGCTGTGCTCCGGGAACCTTGGCGGGATGCCTCTCCAGGGCCACCTCATCCCAGTGGCCAGCCCGCATCTCTGCCTTCTGATCATATGGAAAGTGAAGACACAGTCCCTTTCTAAAAGCCTGGTTCCTCAAATGAAGGCCTCACCCCAACACCACACCAGATGCCTGGCCATGGGGGGGTGGTGCTGGGCAGGTCATCACCACCAGCTCCTTGACTCTGAGTATCCCTGGGTTTCCCTCTCCCCAGAAGCAGAGCAGGCCACAACCAGGCTGGGAGATGCTCCCAGCGTCTCCCCCTACTTAAGTCATGCATTTGCATCTTCTCTCTCAGCAAGACTAAGGGCCCAGAATGGGTAAAGGCCTTTCCCCAGGGCCTGCACATCCTTTTTTCTGTCTAGTCCTGTTCTCTCCTGACCCTAACCAGTTGCTGGGTAGTCAATGCGGCAGACTTGTGCTCCCTCAGCACCCCTCCTGTCTGTCCTACCACCTCCTCAGCCCCTGCAGACAAGGCCCTGCCCTGGCCCCATGAAGCTCACAATCTGTGCTGCTGCCAGACTGTCACAAGGGGGGTAACTCACTTCAAGCTGGCAGCCCTGTGTGGTAGAACTAACCACCCCCCTCAGGGGGTGGGGGTAGAGGGCCAAGCAAGCGTGTGCCTGCACATCCCAAGGTGCTCTTGTGTTCTGGGCACCCCACACGGTCTGTGACAGACGCATGGATGAGGGAATTCTTTGCCAGCTAGAATTGGCATCTCACCCTCCCTCTCAAATCTGCCACTAGCCTCCAGGCTGAAGACCCTCCAAGAAGAAGAGGCCCTGCAAGACAAAGACTTGAGGCCCCCCAGCCTGGCCTCCCAGCCCAACACAGGCCCGCATTAAAATCAACACTCCGTGAACACACAAAGCTGACAGGGCGGAGGGGGAGCACACATCGGATACAAAGATCGGGCTCTCGGGAGACGCGGCCTGTTGGTCTCCCATGTTAGCTCCAAGTGACTAGGCGCAGGGTGGGAAATAACGCCGTCGCTGGGCCAAGGCGCCCGCCTGGGCTCCGGGTTCGGCAGCCTTTTCACGGGGAAGATGCCTCTGCCTGGAAAAAATGCGAGCATTGTGTGGGGACCATTAATGCGTGCGCCTCTGCACATTCCTTCGAGAAGCAGGAGCACACCAGTCCCTGAGCCCCCGGCCCTGTGCCCCAACGATTGTGCTGGCCTGCAGCACTCTGCACATGCCACCTGGTCCTCCCCCAGGCCCCCGGCTCTGCGAGCGGTGGGAAGGGGCTGCCAAACACCCTGACTCCATTGTGCCCCAGAAAGAGGGGACTAATTACTTGCCTACACTCTGGAGCGCCCAGGGAGAAAACAGAAGCCAGTGGGGTGGAGAGGGTGGAAAATTGAGGGGGAGCCCGGGGGGTTGATGAAGGGAGAGAGAAAGCCACAGGATACATTTCAAAGTTTCTCTAGCAATTTGGGGGTGGAGGAAAGAAAGCTTGGTCCTGATGTGAAATCATACAGAGGTCAGGGCTGGGTCTCCCACCCTTGTGAGAAAACAGTGAATCAGGGACGGTTTATCAAACGATCATTTTTTTCTTTTGAAACCGGGAGGCAGCAGCTTGGACAATTCTGCAGATGTGCTTGATGAGTTAGGGACAAAAATGCCCCCCTCCTCTCCTCCTTCTATAAGGGCTCCCATCGGGGGTTGCTTCTCCCTCCACTGCCTCCAGGACCCTCCCCTCCCTTCTTCAGTGGTCAGCTGAGACCCCCACCCACTGCTTGCTTTTGTACTCTTGGCCTTTGGACATACTGACGGGGCCTTTATGAGACCCCAATCAAGACCCCCGTGTCACAGGTACCTAGTAGAGACACCAGACCTTTTCAAACAAGGGACAACAAGGAAAATCGGCTGGCCATTGTCTCTCCTCTGTGCTAAGTGAGATGAAAGGGGCCCGCGGCCCTCTCCCCACAGCCCGCCTGCCAATCACCTCTAGTTATTAAGGTCACAATGTGTAAATTCTTTTGACCTGCACCTAATCAAAGATTCACCGGCCCTTTCAAATCCGAATGGGGAGGAGGGGAGAGATTCCCCCCCATAAACCCAGCAAACTCTCCCTCAATAAAATTTCTGATTCCTCCTCTGCTTTCCATCTCCACCCCTCGCTTCTCCTCTTTCCGCCCTCCTGACCACCAGCTTCAAACACAAATGACAAACCCCATGGAACCACTACCCTAAAAATCTGAGGAGGATTTGAACATTTTTATTTAATTCCCTTGAAAGAAAAAGTTTTCAGACAAGCACAGATGCCCAAGCAAGCCCAGAACCTGGTCTGCCCCTATGGCTCTGATGCCAAATCTCTCCAAATGGCAAAGTGGTCAGTTGGCTTTTTTTCTCTCCTAAATCAGCCTCTTTTGATTTCCCCTGATATCACCAAACACGGAGAAAACTACTGGGATTAATGACACTCCCTCACTTAGCATCTCTAGCTCAGTTGCTGACCTTCCATGACCCAATTTACACTAAATGGTTTTGTGAGATGAGGGGGGGAGGGGAGGAATTACCAAGCCCAAAGTAGGTAACCATAGAGGGGGAAAAGCAAAACAAACAAACAAACCACAGGGAAGAACAACAGAGAACAGAAGAAGAGCCAGAGGGATAACCTTGAGAGAAAGCAAAACTTGGGATTTATTGTAGTTTGAATCAAGCAAAAAGAATAAAATGCTTGCAAATCTCCACGCATCACTATCAAGGTTGTGCACTTTTGATTTTATCTCTCTTACCATCACTTAGAAAAGGGAGGAGGCCTAACAAGCAAGCTAGTAACAAGTGAGTGTATGTAAGTTGCCCAGTCTAGTCTCACTGGATAATCTGCTCTCTCTAATAGTATGTTTTGCCTCTGAGTTTCTCCTTATCCAGATGCCTTTCTTTCTTTCTGAGCTTTCCTTTGGTACTAACCCCTCACATCATATTTCCATACTGATACCTTCCACATCTTGATCCCATATCTGAGCTCCACCTTCCTGCTGTCTCCGGCCATGGCTACCTGACTGCCATCACCAACTCTAAGCAACAGGTCTAAGCAGACTCAGCCTCCTCAAAGCCATGGTCCCTTTAATCATCAGGCTCACAGAAGAGCTCATGCAGGCCTCTTCCCTCTCCTCCTCCAATGCAGTCATGACTGCCTACAGATTGTTTCCTCTGTCCTCCTGAGTCCAGGCTGTCTTCCCACTGTCCCTGGGAGTCCAGTCCCTTCTAATAAAGTGTGCTCCCAGAAAAGTATACAACAGCCTCAGCCTATATCCCTCCAAAGTATCCCTCCAAAGTATACACTGTGCCACCAAGTAAATTATTTAATGGCTTCAATCTGGCAAAAACCTTCTAGGGTTCCCTATTTTCCTCAGCTTAAAGTCACACTCTGCTCTTCAAAGCCCTCCAAAAGCAGCCTCACTCACCACATTTTTACACAAACCCTCCATCCCAGGCAGCCAAACTTGTTCATTCGGAACCCCCAAACATACATTGAACTTCCCATCCCTTATATCTTCGTTCATACCTGTCCCCTTGTCTCAACTTCCCTTCAGCAGTTTAAGGAAAGCCACCCTTGAAGTCCCACTTCAAATTCCAGGTCACCCAAGAAGCTCTTGAGTTAACAAAAAAAGGCCACTGCTTTCCTCTGATTTCTTGTTAATAATCCTGAAAATTGATGGCTCTCACACTGCACATATACTGGAGGATGTGCAGAGTTATTGACTATAAGCCCCTGGATGGTGAAAACTGCCTCTTGTATGTCATACTCCCCATGCAACCTTGCACATTACAGCATTCTTGATACAGCTGTAAGGCAGGCACTCAGGAATATGCATTCCACATAGAAAAACATTTCTGAGTTTACATTGCCTTTTTAAACAAATTCCACTATTTTAACTTATTTTTTCCCCTACAAAAGGTCCTGAGCATGAAGCCATATTTAATGCTGCAAGAATGAATGTAAGGAAGGATCTTTTCAGGGTGATAAAAATATGCTAACGTGAATTGTAGTGATGGGTGCACAGCTCTGTAAATTTGCTAAAAATCATGGAATTGTATCCTTAGATTGTATACTTAAAATGAGTGAATTTTATGGTATATAAATTATACTTCAATAACACCATTTAAAATAAAATAAATATAGGTCCACATTTAATTTAATAATTGTAAAAAAATAAAGGAAGGATTTTGTATACAGATGCCTGACATTTAAATATAACTTACTTTTGTTCTAATTATAAAAATGGGTTCAGCCGAAACCGGGTAGGCGCAATGGATAGAACGTCAGCCTGCGGACTGAAAGGTCCCAGGTTCGATTCCGCTCAAGGGCATGTACCTTGGTTGCGGGCACATCCCCAGTAGGGAGTGTGCAAGAGGCAGCTGATCGATGATTCTCTCTCATCGATGTTTCTAACTCTCTATCCCTCTCTCTTCCTCTCTGTAAAAAATCAATAAAATATATATATTTTAAAAAATGGGTTCAATATAAAATATTTAAATACAAACAAGTAAAAAGAAAATAAATGTCAGCACAAACCTACCACATGAGCTAGTGAAGTAACTATCATACTGTTTTGTGATCCTTTTTCATTTAATAATATGTTATGGCATCTTTTGGGATCAATGACTGTATATCTAGATTCTCCTTTTAATGAATATGTAGTATTCTATTAATGTATATATATATGTGTGTTGTTAATATAAGTCTTAATACATACATCTTGCATACTGATCTGGTTATTGCCTAGGATACATTCCTAGAAATGGAATTTATGTGTTAAAAGGTTTTCACTTTTTTATTTTGATTCTCTCTGCCAAACTAATATAATTTTATAGCCCTAACTTTTTCTCTCCTTCTTCCTGGCCTCTAACAAGTTGAAGAATCAATCCTCTGAACAATTTATCTTTTTGTATTAATTTTTTAAATATATTTTTTATTGATTTCAGAGAGGAAGGGAGGAGAGAAAGATAGAAACATCAATGATGAGAATCATTGATTGGCTGCCTCCTGCACGCCCCTTAACAGGGATGGAGCCCAAAACCTAGGCATTTGCCCTGACCTGGAGTCAAACCATGACCTCCTGGTTCATAAGTCGACACTCAACCATTGAGCCACACCAGCCAGGCTAATTATTTGTTTTTATTCTCAACCACAGCTTGCCTTGGATACTAGTGAGATTCAAACTGGTCAGGAAGGTAGAGTGCTTTAAACATATTAACCCATGTGCCCTCCTTGCTAAATGTTACAAATCTCACCCTCATGCCCAGCTGATCCTTCTCTTGGATTGTTTACCGTAGGACTCCACTCACTCACTTGGTCTCCTCCCATTCAGGCCCAGGAGGAAGAGGCACAAGCTGGCTAGGACAGATAATGCTATAGCTGCAACAAGGCAGAAAATAACAAGAGAAGCATCCTGTAAGAGTAAAATCCTCTGGAGAAAGAGACAGAGGTCATGCGCTCTAAGCCATACCCTCTCTGTAGCCCCTGCAGGCCTTGGTGCAGTAAGTTCAGAGTGAGGAGCATATGCTAAGTGATGGCTGATTACATCTGGACAACATCCTGTAGGGAGACTGTGCTCCTGAAATGCCAGAGTTTTGACTAAGCACCACAGGACTGACCCAGGACAAGACTTGAGATAATCTCTCTTTCAAAAGTCCCCAATCAATGGTGGCCACAGGCAGAAAGGGGTTCATTTCAGGTTAGCCCACACATCTCAACCTCTCCCTCCCTATCTATTCAGCCAGTGCAATGTCACATGTGAAACAGAGCCACACAAAAAGGAGGAGATGCAGTCCCCACAGCTACACAAGGCTTTTACTACTGAGGCACATTTATATTTGAAAAGCTCTTCCTTCTATTCTAGACTTTGTGTCTTCCTGTCTACTTCGATTCAGTTCCTAAAGAGAAGCTGATCTGAAGCTTCTCGACTGTCCACTTACTATGCCAGCACAATGAAAGTGGGGGCCATCCCCTTCCTATCCCCACCTCCAGCACCACCAAGCAACACAGACTTAAGTGTCTCCAGTCTGGAAGCAGAAAGCCACACCTCTCCAGATGGGGCAGATGTGGCATGGGAAAGAGAGAAAGGAAAAAGGCCTGCTGGCCCCACATTCTGCTTCATCAAGCCTAACCACAGTGTTAAGAGGATCAGAGAAAGCATAAGATGAAGAGCCTTGGTTTTAATGCCTTCCATAAAGCAGGTAAGCTACTGCCTCAGATGCATGCTCCTCAGAATGTACACGTGGCTCCAGCCCCCAGGGCCAGTGTGCACACTTTCTGAAGGGTACCGACCTTAGATGGAACTGCTACTTCCAGCCTGCTGTGAAAATAAAAATACTACACTATGACCACCATGGCCATTGTTTCAGAAGCTGGATTATGACTTCACTGTAGGAAGGAGCAAGAAGGAGACAGCAGGGCAAGCTGAGCAGGGCCAGAGACAAGTCTGAACACAAGAACATGGAAAAAGTGTGTGTGTGTGTGTGTGTGTGTGTGTTCACAGAAAAATAAGATTTATAATTATCTTAATCTCCTAAAAGGTTCTCTCTCATTACTTGAAATTCCTATTTGCAAATTAAGGCCCTTGGGAAGGTTTTGGATGTTATCACATCCCAACTGGCACTCCACCTGCCCCTCCTATACTTTTTTGTTCCCTATCCATGTTTTAAATTTGCATTGCAAACTATGAAAAAGGAAAACTTCTGCAGAAAGCAATTTCCTGGGCTAGCAGCTCTTGGACTAATATTCACTTTGCAATTACCATGGCTTCTGTATGCATGTACTCTCCTCCCTCCACCCATCCTCCCTTGCCAGCAACCTCTGCCTAAACCAAGCCTGTCTGACAGACCATGTTACAAATCACCCCCTATGAAAATGCCCTGGCCAGTGTGGAGCAAGAACCAGTTGGGAAAAGGGGCAAGGATCTTGGGTGACCAGCTAAATAGGGTACCCCAGAAGCACAGGGGTTTCATCTGCAGCACACAGGCAAATAACACCCCTCCCAAAAGTTCACAATCTGAAACTTCTAGAGTCCTGTTTAAGAAACTGCTAGGGAGGCAAAGGATTAGCAGCTGTACAATTCACAAAGCCAGAAATCTTTTAGTACTGGTCTGAAGAAAAGGATCAAGTACATTTGTTAGCTTGCTAGGCATAAATACATCCTTTATGGTCACCATACATGGAAACTAGTCAGCACAGCAGAATTCAGAATCAACACAGACCTTTATGATTCATAGCATCTTTATAGTTTTCCATATCAATGGTGTCAACATATCCTATTATTGGTGGTATACATTGGTGTCTATTCTCCTTGATGATGCGAGGAAAATGTTCCAGCTCTTGGGTTCCAATCTCCTAACTCCTCAAATGGAACTACTATAACAGAGAAACTTACTGAGACTCACTGATATAGGGAAATGGTCATGGGCATCAGGATTCTTGTTCTTGGGTCTTAAGCCCATGACCAAGCAGAGCTATGAGTGATTGTCCTGGACTTGGAGAACAAAAGAATTAGAACTGACACTATGGACTGCCATCAGGAGATCCCAGAGACAATAACTCTGATAGATGACAAGGGGGAAGCACATTTTCAAAAAATTTGGCTTGAAAAGGAAAACAAGGAATTTTAAAACTTGACGCAAAAATAAAATATTGAAATCTGCCCCAAATTGCCTGAGACCCACCGAATTGCAGGAGGATGGGGTGATCTTTCCACCTCTGACATGACCCCCAATACACAAACATACATTAATGCTACTGATCCAGCTACGCCCTCATCATTATCCTTTTCACTCAGACCCATCTCAACTCCCAGTCTACTTATAAGAGTAAGCTCCATGGCTCAAGAAACTAAAAACACAAATATTTCATGAAGATCCCTCTTCTGACTGATCTGAGTGTTACAGCTAACAGGTGGGGAAATCTTCTTAAATATACGAGCATTATCATGACAGGGCCATTGGCACGGATCGGTGCCATAAGTCAGACAGGACTAGGAAGTTTCCGCCCCACCATCAGGTTCCTCTTTAGCCTTGACAGATCAAACTCACGCCGAAGCAGGCAACAGAGATCAGTTTAGTCTCCGAGCCAAAGGTCTTCACAGTGAGGGACCAAAGCTGCCCTGGCTGGGCCTCTGCCTGCCCGTGTCCCAGATTAATCACCACCAGGCAGGGCCTGGACACCGGGCTGCAATCTGAGCCCAGCAGCACCTGCACAAGGGTCACTCTGGCTCCTCCCACACTCCCCTTGGGCAAGACTCCAGGGCATGAGGGTGTCCACCTGTTGACTAGGTTACCTGAAACAGGAGGGCAAGACACTCAGCCATCTTCAGTCCTGCAGGTAAGTCAGAAACTGTTTGAGTGGGTTAGTGAAAGAAGAAGGAAAGATGCAGTGACTCAAGTAGTGAAGCAAAACCTCTGGGAGAAAGAAAATTCTCAGCCTCTGATCAGAAAGAGAAAAAGGCCCAGTGCCCCTCTCATCAGTCTAGAGAGGAAGGCTAGCTCAAGACCGGTAGTCAGGTGAACTGCCCTCAGAGGTTATGAACTAATGAGATGCTTTGTTAGTGTTTGGTACACATTATCATCATCTACAGATCAACAGAATGCTGAGGAGGAGTTGAGAGACCAGAGCAGGAATATCTTTTCAAAACACCCCCAAATGTGGCCAGATATGCTAGCGTGGAAGGAAGCTTAGAAACAAACTCACTATGAGGAGTAGGAGAGCTTCCTATGATGCCGAGACCTGGAAAAACAGTTGTCTCAATGTTCGCCTAAGTCAGTATGCTGTTTCAAATACTGTCCACTCAGAGCTGGCAACTATGGTGTGACCACATGTCTACTGATTCTAGAATGCACTTTTTAGGACCAAAGGATCCTATTATATTATAAATTCTTCTTGGATGGTAATCTCTCTTATATTATTGCTTCTCAAAGTAGAATAGGAGAAAGTATTCTTGAGGCTCAAAAAAAAAAATCAAAAGGAGGAAGATAAGCATAAAGATCTGTATCTTAGAAGGATCTGTCCCAGGGCCTAACCTGTGATATACCAGTAAGGAGAAACTGCTCATGGATGCAGGTTTTCCCACAGGCCTGAGGGCCCCAGGGAAGGAAGAGCAGGAGGGGTCAGAGCAGATTGAAGTGTGTGTCCCTTAAAAGAGCAGAGAAAAGCACAGGTCAAATAAGAGGAGAGACAGCTCGGGCACAGCGCCTTCATTTGTGGAGGAACACCCACATCCTGACTGTTACACCTTGTACCTCCCGAGCTCCATCTCCAGGAATTCCCTTTGAACTCCAGCTGCAACCCTGAGTTAGGATAGAGCAGTGGCTACAATTACACACTTGCTTGGGGAAGGGGGGGGGGGGGGTTGTATGCATGTGACAGGCCATGAAAGGTCCCTGCCTATAAAACAGACTGGAAAACAAACCCTTAATTTAAATGTTAATGAAAGTGCTGTGGAGACATCAGAGGCTTCCCGGCTGCTCAGAGAACAGCTACACCAGCCACAGAATTTATAGCTCCCCTTCACCCTCCCACCTCCCTCTCTGCCTCATCACCCACTGAAGTTTAAAGAGTAAAGAGAAAAAAACAACAACTAATTTTAACATTAACTCCATGCTTCCACCTTGGGATGTGATTGCTAAATTATCTGTCGGCAGAACAGTGATCAAAGGTGGAAAAACACAGGCACGTTGCACACACAACCCAGAAAAGTCAGCCACAGCTGCGGCAGGAAAATTACCTTCCTCTCTCTTCCCGCATCGGGAAAAGAAACAGCGGAGCAGGCGGGGCCTGGAGCCAGAAGGTGCAGGCAGCAGGAAGAAGCGGCTCTGATCCCTCCAATGTGCTCTGTCCCCCACCTGAGAACTTAGCACACAGATTACCCACTGACTGGTCTGTCTCTCCACCACACTATGCTGTCTAGTTCACTGCTGTTTCCCCAGAGTCTAGCGCATAGCAATGCTTAAGTATCTGGAGAAAGATAGACCGGGGGTGGGCGGCAGGTGGGAGAGAGAGACAAGAGAGGGGACCCAAAGAACTGAAACACTGAGACAGGATGGAAACGTATCCCTGTGAGTAGGGGCAGGGTCTCCACGCACAGACTCTGCTCAGGCTTCTGCTGCAGCCTCTGTTTCTATTTGTGGTATTTTATTTAAGTCAGTTCGACAACTGAGCCAACCTTGCTGGCCTGGGAAGGAGTCGCTCCCACAAATGGGTTCTGGGCCAGCCAGGACTGGTTGGGTTGCTGGTCTCAGGCCAGCAGCCCAGCACATGAGCCTCCCCATGCCCATCCTGCCCTGGACAGTGGCAGAAATCCAATTTTGAGGAAGTAAAACCCACCCGTCCCTGTGGCATTTCGTCCTAGCTTACTGATGGATACATCCATAGGAGAGGCTTGGCTTAGCACAGGCAATGAACTCTAGGGTGGTGGCCACTGCCCTAAGACTTAAAAGGACCAGACTCTGGTTCAACTGTATTCCCCACACTGATCCTTGTCCAATTTTCGGTCATTTCAGGTTGGACTAAGGAGCCCACCTAGCATTACCCAGAGCATCCTTCTTCCTCCAGGTGCCATGCCTCCCCTGCCAGCCATGCCAATCCCTGGCCCCTCCATGGTGCCTTTGTGCCTCTGACTCTCTCATCCGAGGGCACCACCTCAGGAAGCTCCCTCCTGTGTGCTCTACAGCCTGGAAAAGGGGAACACTGAGCCACTCTTTGCCTTAGGAAGGTCTCCTTTCCCTAGTCAGGCCCCAGAGGAAGCTTCCTCCTTGCCCCAGGCCTGGCAGGGAGGATTGAGGGGTCTTTGAGTTGACCAGGGGCCAAGCCATCAGGAGAACCAGCCACAATGTGAAGCCTAACAAAGTCAATCATCAGAAGATTTTTCAGGTTATCAAGGTTAGGGATCCTCTTCAAGACCCGGCTCTCCACTGCCAACCAGAAAAAGCAAAACTCAGAGGCACAACCTTTACTTCTGATTTGTCTTCTCCTAAAAGCACTGAGTTATGAAGCCCAGGGCCAAAGGGTTGCTGAACCACTGGGAATCAAAAGAATTCAAACTGAAAGTTGGCTGCGTCTTTTTCCAATCTTTCAAACCTCTCTGTCAGGGAAAACTCCAGATGCAATTACCTTTTTCTAAAGAAAGGTGCATTTCAACAAGCTAGTGAATATGCATCTACCCCACACACGACACAGGGTAAACTGTGTAGCCACTGGAACAAACACCCTGCTCTCCCAATAAACCCACCCCCTTACCAAACAGTACACAGTGCCTGCTTTCCTTCCAGACTCTCCCTCACCTCTGGGAAAAATGAAGCAAGAAGGGGCAGCTGCTCCATCAAAACCCCCCAGAGGCCGCAACTCACTTTACGAATTTGAATCGGTACATTTCATGCAGACTTGGACTAATCCCCCAGAAAACAAACAGGCCACCACAGTGAGCAAAGTAACACAAAATTATATTGTATATTTAATAACAGCAAAGTCAAGTTTCTACACCTATACCACTCATATATTTCCCAAATGACAGAAACAAGAGAGAAGGGATTAAAACCCAAGTGTCCTGGGAAGCCTTCCTGACCACACTCTCGCAAGATAGCAAGTGTTGTTCGGAGACGGGGAAAGGATTCTGTTGAGCACCTCCTTTTTCCTGAAAGGTAATAAATATGGCGTCTGGGGGCTCTTCTCTCTTCCCCTCTCAGGCAACCAGGGCAAGAAGGCTTTCAGATCCATTTTATCACCAGGGCCCCCATGGCTGGCTTGGAAGGAGTCCTACACACTGAAGATCCAGGAGCATCCATACTCCTGGACTGGGGCAAGCGTTTACAGCTACCTGAGTAAACCCAGACCTCAAAGACACACTGCCTTCCACCACTCCTCCCCATCTCACAGGGAATTTTCCCCAGTCCCCACAGAGTCCAAGGGCCTCAGCTACTATCCAAGATGCCAGTGGTAAAAGCATGTCTGTGGTCCTCCCTTAGCCCACAGGACACGGCAACAGGCTAGAGACCCGAACACCAACTGCTGCCTCTTCTGCCCCATCCCACATGTGCCCAATATCAAGTTTCCCTAAGCTTCTATTTCTCCCTCAGCCAGGAACAGTACCCCTCTTACCTCTCAATCAAAGACATCCTAGTTTGAGGCTCTTAGTATCATCTGGCAACCATCACAGTTTTGTACCCATCTTGTCCCCACCCCGGAGAGGACCTTTGGGGGAGCTGCCTCACAGCAAGTGCTCCGTCAATACACAGGGAGTAAGGAGAAAAGGGAGTAAGAAGGGGGAAAATGGAAAGTAAAAGGGAATGAAATTAAGTCTGCATTATAATAGTTCTGCATTTCCTAACTCTTGAGTATTTACTAACTTTATTCAGCCGGAAATAATTTTAAATGGCAACAAAACATAGTTCACATTTTGAAAACTTTGCTTTTCCGTGTTACTCATGGACAAGTGCTCAGAATCCACTGTGACCTCAGGACGGAATGTACTCAGCCCCACAATACACCCAGCCATGCCTCCAGCCTCTCACTTCTACTCCGATGCACCCGCTCTTCCCTCACTCATTCACAGCTCCAGGCTGGGCCTGCTCTACAGGAGGAGGGCTTCACCTATACGTAATAAATCTTAAAAAGAGAGAGAGAGAGAGAGAGAGAGAGAGAGAGAGAGAGAGAGAGAGAGAGAGAGAGAGAGAGAGAGAGAGAATTATTGCTATCAAGGCAAGAAGACGGATAAGAGGCTCAAAAGGTCCTTGCCTGCCACCCTGCTGGTAGAAGTTTTACTTCTATGTTTTGTGAGTACCTAACACACTCTAAGCACATGACTGGTGTTAAATATCATCTCCCATTGCCGTTTATGGATGGAGAACTCAGGGTCATGGAAGGAAGGATAGGTGATATATGGACACAAGAAAGAATACCTGCTTTCTTCCAGTCACGAGCACCTCAAAATAAGCCTAGGGCTTGAGATTTCATGTTTCATACTACTAGTATCTAAGCACATACATAAGGAAAAAAGGCACAAAAGCCAGCATCAGATAAATATAATAGCTCTGAAATAATATTTTAAATAGAAGAAAGATTAATTAAGAAAAGAGGTATGCCAGATTTCTAACTGTCCAGGTTCCTTCTAACTATCAGGGAGCTATGAGGGAAGCAAGAAATTTTCAGGTAAACCAGGAGTCGCTGCCCTAGAGGACAGCTTACCGCACCTCCCATCCATGTTCTTCATGAGGGGTTCAGGGGCTCATCACGTTAGTGACACTGATGGCCACATTCAATAGGGAAAGTGGCAGGGAGGGGAACGGAAGGCAGCCACCAAGGGCAGGAACACTATGGGAGGACAGGGAGAGGAAAGAGAAAATCCTGCTGAATTCCCACTTCAAGAAGACTGCAAAAGAGCCATGAGAGCCAGCCAAAGCCCCGGGCAAGAGTGGAGCCATGAGAGCAGGTAAAGCCACTAAACAAGCTATCCTATCCCAGAGAGGAGATTCTGGCTGACATCATATTATAGTCCTTTCAGCTTTTCTTATTCATCATCTCAGGTCATCTTCACAATACTCTAGAAAGCTCTATAAAGGAAGTAGAATTTACATTTATTAGGTGAGGAAACTGAGGCTCAGAGAAGAAAATTACTTACTTGAAGCTACTCTGTTGGCTGGTGGCAAAGCAGAATTTCAGTCTTTCAGAACGACCCTGAGGCTGGGAGGCAGAGGCTCCCAGATTAGGAGTTTATTGTAAGGTTCCAATTCATGGACATAGAGAAAGGAAATTGTTCTAATAATAAGATGAAAAGGCTCTTGCCCCAGTTTATTTTCAGGTAAGAGAAAAAGGAACAGAGATAACACAGCATATGCCCTGATCACTTAGAGTAATCCCCAAAACAAACTATTTTTAAAGAGTCTAAGATACCATCTGTGAAGTTAGGGAAAAGGTCATCTCAAATAACCCTGGGCCAGGAATTGAACAGCCAGCCAACAGTGAATGAAAGATTCATCCAGAGCCAAGAAAGTACACTAAGAGGACAAGACGACTCTAAAGGAGAATGTGAAGAAAACATAAGACCCAGGTTTTCACCAAAGAGGAAGAACATCAAGGACGTAGCAGAGGGTCTGGAATAGAGCTAATTACTAATAGATGTTAACTGCTAGTAGTAGCAGACATAAGCAGTACTAGTAATAGAAAGCTATGTCCTTCCTCCAAGTTGTAGCCAAAAAAAAAAAAACAAAAAAAAAAAAACACAAATAAACTCAGTTCATGGTAATCTAAACTGCTACTCAATGGTGAAGGCACACATCTGTCTTCAACCCCCCCTTTTTAAAAAATCCTCACCCGAGGATATTTTCCATTGATCTTTAGAGAGAGAAAGACAGAGAAAAAAGATCCATGCAAGAGAAACACATCGATTGGTTGCCTCCTATATGTGCCCTGACTAGGGCCCAGGCTTGAGAGGAGCCCGCAACCAAGGTACATGCCCTTGACCAGAATCAAACCCAGGACCCTTAAGTCCGCAGGCTTATGCTCTATCCACTGAGCCAAACCGACTAGGGCTGTCCTCAACCTTTTACTGGCACCATCTTCAACAGTTGCTATGCTCTATTCTGTTAACAGGTAGCCTAACACACTCCAGAAGAGGTCGGTAGAGTAGAGGAGCATGTGTGAGGATGCTGGGAGGGCCTGTTTGAGTTCTTTGGCCTAAACCCACATGCAGGAAACACGTGGACCATCTCCAGCCCTGAAGAATGTCCCTCTACCAAGGACCCCACCCTAGTCTCCTGAAGCCAACAAAAGTCCACAGGTAACCACCAAGACAAAGTCACCAGCCACCTGTCATCCCCACAGGCTATCTCACCCTCCTTCAGTCCGTACATATATCCAGCCCACAGACCCCAAAGCCTGGCTAACTGGCTTAAGAAGGGGCAGCATTAGGAAGAAACTAAGGAGGGGACAAAGCTCAATGGCTCCATTTTCCACCCTCCACTCCCACACACTTAGGCCTCTCCCGGCTGGTCTTTCCTTCCCTCTTTCCTAGGATTGCTAGAATGATTTGTTCTGAACAACGACAGGTTTATAGGTTAGCCGACACCTCCGCTCTGTGGAATTTTAATTAACTTCTCCCATCGTCAATATGCTAAGGAATGGGGTCTCCATTCTCTGAGGTCAGCAATGTGTTTCGGGTCCTGCTATATCAGCCGTCAAATTGAAGAATTAATGACGTGGCTAATCGGCTCTAATTCTTTAGGAAGAAAAAAATTTGAAAGGGAGTTGTGGAAGGGGGCAGGCGGCGGGATGCAAGCTCCATTGGGTGAAGAGAAAAAGGGAAGGGGACTGAGCAAAGGGGGAACTGACTCTCTCATAAAACAAATGACTGACTCAAACCCAGTGTTGGAGGGTGGCAGCCCTACAGCTTTCCTACTGACCATCTAGATGAGGAGTGAGGGGTGAAGGAAACGGGGAAGACCCTAAGAAAACACTGTGACAGAGCAGGTGCAGGAGAGGGCATCAATGCACCCCGCTGAAGAGGAGAGAGGCTCTACCTTAGTCCAAGAGAGCCTAGACAGAAATCACAAGTGAGGATGCAAGCTCACTCATTCATAGATAAAGCTAGAGAAATACCAGTCAGGCCAAAGGTAGGCTAAAGCCACCATAAAAAAAAAACCTGGCACTTCTGCTACAATGATCAGTGCATCTACTGCACATAAACGTCTTTGGATGAGGACCCAAAGGCACACAGGCCCCAAGCCTCTCCTAATGACTCAATGCTCTAAGGCCGTGGTCAGCAAACAGCAGCTCATGAGCCACACGCGCCTCTTTGGCTCCTTGAGTGTGGCTCTTCCACAAAACACCACGGCCTGGGTGAGTCTATTTTGAAAAAGTGGTGTTAGAAAAAGTTTAAGTTGAAAAAATTTGGTTCTCAAAAGAAATTTAAATCATTGTACTGTTGATATTTGGCTCTGTTGACTAATGACCACAGTTTACTGACTGACCACTACTCTAAGGGATTCTCCAAGACATTTCCCAAGGGGAACAAACCACTGATTTGAGTTAGGAGAGCAGTTTTGCTGGTGCTGTCACCTCCTAGAGGTGCTGAGGTAACAACTTCTTCCAGAAGGGACATGGCTGTACAGCTGTATGGCTGGACTCAGTTAGATTCTAACAGTATCTCTTCCTTCACATTGCTGGGCTAGATGCTTAGGAAATTGATTCCTAGAAGGTCGTCTCAACTCAATGCTTATATGAAGTAATCTTCAGACCTCAACTCTCTGGAGGATTTCCAAAATCTCCAGGAGAGCAACGCAAACAAAGCAACCTAGAATATACAGGTAGAGGATTTTCTAGCCCAACTGATCTTGTAAAATAAAAGCATTATTATATGGGACATATCCAAAAATGTCTCCCTTACCTGAGTAATGGGCTGATAGCAATGGACCAGACTCGATCTTCAGTCTGGATGGTGTGTAAGCACTGCCCAAGCCGGCCTGAGGCCAAAGACCATACCTGAAAACAGGAGAGAAGACGCTCTCGTTGGCATTGCCTGGAATTGGGTGGGGTGGCTGTCCCTGGGCAGGGGTGAGGGGAGTGGGAACGGGGAATCCTTTTTGTCCTGTATAACAGAGCACAGGGTATCAGCAGAGGTGCCGCTCTGGCTTCTGGGTAGCCTTACCACCCAAACAGACCCTGGCTTCCAGTCCTAACCAACCTCTTTTACTTCCACCCAATACAGCTCTTACTTCCCAGCCAATTTTATACCAGGGAATCAGAAGTTCCACATTCCTCAGCTGAGACTTGACCAAGATGAGTGAGATGAGCAAGTAGACGGGCTCGCTTCTCTTAGCACCTTCCCCATGTTTGTGGATTTTCCTTTCTCCTATCTCTCACCAAGATTTTTACCTTGGGGAGGTAGAAGGAGGGAGAAAGATCAAGGCACAGTATGGGAGAACAGAGATAGAATTAGAGTAGAACTAGAGAAAGGAGTGAAAAGAAAGATGCAAGGAAAGGAAAGAATGGAAAAAGAGAGACTTCAAAGTAAAAAGGTGGTGTGTTGTTTGTTTGTTGATAATGCCCAGGATTCAATGCTATTCATGTCAGCACGGAATTTAGCACCTAGTGTCACCAAAAGTAGCAGAAAAGCTTAACTCTTTTAAGCTTCCATATCTCCTACAGGTTAAAAATATTGCTTGGAGCACATTATCTGGTCCCTATCAGTCAGGAATGTACATTAGCAGCCACTCTGGGCTTAACTCTAATCAACACTCACAGAGCCCTCTCAGCAGTCAGTGCATTTAGAAATCTCCCATTAAGCACAAGGTCCCCCTACCTCACCCTATCCCAGATGACACACACAGGGAAATAAGCCTCTAACTAAACAGAAAGGAAACCTCAAATATACAGAGCTGTCCCCAGACAGCAGCCACGGAGGGATCCCGAGGCAGCCAGATGGATCAATGACCTCTCAAGGTCCCTGCAGTGCTATAAGGGGAACACACAAGTCAGGGCCTTAGATGGAAGAACTTCCAGGAAACATTCCTTGGGTTTAAGGGGTAGGTAATGGAGTGGGGGTGGTCCTGCCTCCTTAGGGTCACATGATATCTCTTCCTTATAAAAGGAGAAAGTGTTTTAGATTTTGTGTGCATGATGGAGGCAAGAGGGTATGACTCAATTTTCTCAAATTAGGCAAAATAAAATAAAACAAGAAGATCCTGAATGAAAAGGGGCAGAAAATAAAAGTAAATACCACAAAAGTCTTGGAGTGCCATGACTCCAGCTTACTCTTCTGGATCTGTAGTCAGGGCACTTTGGTAGTAATTAGACGCACTTCTAACGTCCACTCTTAGATAGTCCAGTTGGAAGAGGTTTTCCTTTTCCCTGATGCAAACCCCCCAGAAGGTAAGTTTTTGCAAAGCTGGTGGGAAGACACCAAGGGCTCTGATTACAAAATCTATGGGAACAGCCTAGGCCTGAATTCACTAGTGCCCTCCAGGGAACAGGCTGGTGGTGGATTCCTAGATTGTGCAAACCACAGAACAAGGTTCCAGAAGTGGCTTGGGAAGTATGCTGCCAATTCTGAGCATCATCTTGGGAATGTGGTCCTCCTGATCAGCCCCAGCAACACACCATCCACCAGAAACCTGAGTATGCTGATCACATCTTCATCCTCAGTGGCCAAATCCAAGAGACCCATCCCCTGGAGAACACAGAACTTAGTGGGAGTAGACCTTGATACAGTCCTTTAAAAAAGCAGTTAGCTGTATATATCAAGACTCTTAAAATGACCAAAGCCTTCGGCTTGGTAATTCTATTACTGAAACCCTATCTTAAAAAATAATCCCAAAATGAAGAAAAACCTAAATGATAAAACTATTCCCTGCAGCATGAGGTAGCAGAAAGCATATATATTTGGAATCAGACAAATCTGGGTTGAACCCTAGTTGTTACTTATTATCTTTGATCTTACAGATGTTTCATAACTTCTTAGCCTCAGTTCCCTCATGTGTAAAATAGAAATAATCTTATCTTTCAGGGTTGCAGGGTGGAAATGGGAAGATATGTATAAATTATTCTGCATAGTAGCACAGTATTTGATAGGCATTAGGCATCAATAACGGTTACTCTTAATACTATACAAAAATAACTAAATACAAGTATCCACTAGAAAAAACAGTGACTAAATTATGGTAAATCCATTGTGAAGCCATTGAAGACGACACAAATAATTTATAATAATAATGGAAAACCTTATAAAATAAACTAGATATAGCAGTGTTCATTGGGTATCTAAAATATATCTATATATATAAAAAGCCAGGGCCCAGAACGCCATAATGACTGGAATGACCGGTTGCTATGACCAACAAACTGGCCAACCTCCTTCGGCTCTCGCCCCCACAACCCCATCCCTGATCACTCCCCCACCCCAATAGGGGGCGGGGCCAGCCCACCACCCACAACCTCTCCCACAGCCAACCCCAGCCCCGATCATCCCATTCGGAGATGGGGCCGGCCGGCCCACTGCCCACAGCCCCTCCCTATGGCCAGACCCACCTCCAATAGGCTCCCCCTACCCTAATCAGGAGTGGGGTCCTGCCAGCCAATTGCCTGCAGCCCCTTCGCCCAGCTGGCTCGGCTGGGATCTGGTCCGATTGGGAGGGGGGGGGGGGTCGCAGCCAGCCAGCCAGCCAACCTCCTGCCATCTCCTCTTCCCAACAGGTCTGGCCCCAATCCACCCTGATTGGGGTCAGGCCAGCCGGATCCCACTATGCAAGAATTTGTGCACTGGGCATCTAGTTATAAGAATAATTATGTAGCAGAAAATTACCCTAAAAGATAAAATAAGTAAATAAAACATACATTTCTAAGTACAGTGCCTGATTACATCCTGTATTGTTACAAATCAAACAAACAAACCCATGCATTGAAAAATAACTAAGAGAAAAAAATTCAAATGTTCCCTCTTCATAAAGTCTCCCCTCCCAATCCAGCTGTGATCCCTCCACCCTCTGAACTTTCTGGCCCTTTCCCTAGAGCCTTACACTTCAGTCTTTAGCCACTTCTGATCACCTTCATAGTGCACACATGTCTCAGTTCCCCTTGAGGAGAGAGATTATATCTTCCTCCCCTTTGAAGAGCCCTGATGCCTTGTATAGACATATATCAGAATGAATGAAATAAAGAAAAAGGCAGGAATAAAGAGATGGTCAGTACCGGCCCAGACCCACCAACAACATAAGCTACCATCCTGTCACATCTGAAGATGAGACCAGCCCACGAAAGCCCAGAGAAGCCAGCCAAGCTAAGTCACAGGAAGTTAGAAACTAGAGTTGGGAGGGGAAGAAAGAGGGCTTTCTGGGCCGTTCCTTGCTCAGCAGTCTTCCAAAGAAAATGTTTTTGTTTCCTTCACCCCAATAAAACAATCCTCTATCCTAAGACGCAATACATATTTAGTGAACTCCCTCAAAACAGACAACCATGATAGTTCTTATGTAGGTTTAGGTGTATCAGAAGTCTGAAGAAGCAGCTATAGAATTGCAATGCCACCAAAAGAAAATGGAGAGTCAGTTATAAAAGAATAACTGTGGGTAATATTGAAATGGGTTAGGAAGCCTAGCCGGTGTGTTTCAGTGGTTGAGTGTTGACCTATGAACCAGGTCATGGTTTGATTCCAAGTCAGGGCACATGCCCAGGTTGCAGGGGTGTACAGGAGTTAGCTGATCAATAATTCGCTCACATCTCTGATGTTTCTATCTATCTCTCCCTCTCCCTTCCTATCTGAAATCAATAAAAATATATTTTTTAATAATGAAAGAAAGAAATGGGCCAGGAAGACAAAGGTGGTGAAGTGCAAAGATAGTATCAGAAAGGAAGAAACAGAAGCAGCACCCAGAAAGCCAGAAAAGATGAGCTAGCCTGGAGGTCATTGGGGAACCCCAAAGAGCTGACTGGCTTTCTGAAGTTGGACCAGGAGGGAGAATTCTGTCACTGACCTAAAAGAATTTCTCAAAAGAAAGAGGATATCCTGCAGTGACAATTTTAGAATTCAATATTACCTATTTCAATATTTTTTTAAAGTAAGTCACTAAATAGGGCTGAGTTGGTGCTTAAAAGATGAAACTAACCCAGATAAAATTGCTATCATTTTTTACAGTATGCAATCCTCGAATTGCTGTGGTGATAAAGCCTAGTTTTATACTGCTCAGGATATCAGAACAAATAGGATAGAAAAGGTGTCACTGAAAAAGAAGAGCCAGGGGAAGCTTAAAGCTATGACAAGAAGATACAACAATGAGATGGGATGGTCTAGGTCACAGATACCACAAAAGGTTTTCATGCAAATTGACTTCTGAGCAGTATAGCAACTTAAGGCCATCTCTTTCCAAGGAATGGTACAAACACAGTGCCCAATCAGAAATGTGAAGTACAGAGGAGTGGGAAGCAGGTAATAGGAAATGCTGTTTCCATCTTGGTTCACAAAATTTTCTAGATTTTCCAGGCTCCCTGTGCTGATGCACATGTCTTTGACAGAATACAAAGTGTGAGGAAGAAAACAGCAAAGGAAGGAGAAACTTCCACAAATAGAAAGGAACATGTTTAGCTCTTCTTTTTATATAAATTACTGACATTTTTCTATGAAGGAGTAGTCAGTCACCAGAGGATACTCAGAGACAGAAGAGTTAGTGAGTAAAGACTAAAATTTCCCTCTCCTGAGTCCTCTCCCTTTATGCCTTAGAGGCCTATTTGCTGACACGGACAAGCATTTTGCTCCTGTTAGCACTACAAAGTCTCCAGATGCTGGGAAACAGACAAGCAAGATACTATCAGGCCTCCTGCACCGTCAACTGAACTGTCAGCAAAGTTCCCACGGCAGCCCCAAAGGACCAGGCATGTGGGGCCCTGCGTAGGGCTGCTGGACACAGAAATGCAGAAAGTTCTCTATCTCATGGGTGGGAGCCTATTTGACTAAGGTGACCAGATCGTCACCCACTGTTGGTGGGACAGTCCTGATTTCTAACAATTTTTCCCACGTCCCACGGCATTTTTAAAAAGTCCCGATTTTTGGAAAGAATCTTTCTAATGTTTCCAATCTTTCCAAAAATCAGGACTTTTTTAAAACACCGCAGGACGCGGGAAAAATTGTTAGAAATCAGGACTGTCCTGCCAACACCTGGACAATCTGGTCACCTTATATTTGACCCAAATGTGGATGAGCTGAGTCCACAAAGCAGAGGGCACACTATTTATCAGTCTCATTCTGTTGGGACTTGGCAGATGTCTGACTGTAGACCAGGCAATTTGGCAATGACGCAACAAATAACACCCTTCTCTTGTCATCTTTCTGCTGCTTATTGACCTCATCACTCTCCAGAGGAGCAGCAAAAACACATTTTAATTATCAGCCTGATTGCTTATAAACAAGGTGGTGAAAAATTAACCTCCCAAAACAGAGAGCAAGTAAAAAGAGGGAGATTTTTAAATAAAATATTGGGGTCAGAACTTAACCCACAAACTTGAGGAAACTCAGCTCAGGGAGGAAAAGCTGGCCAGGTCCTCTGTTTTTGAGTTCACGCCACATTTCAAGTGAGTGGCAAACTTCCCAGCCACTGTCCACTCTTTTCCCAGGCCAGCTGGCAAAGACACAACCTGGCATGGCAAGCTGCATGCCAGAGGCACATAAGTGAGTCCTTTATTGTGTTGTTTCCCCCGCCCCCACCCAAAGCTCTCAGCCAATCCTGAGACTCGGGCCCTATCCACCCTCTCCCACCCACTCCCTATAGACAGAGGGAATAACATTATAAGGGAGCGACCATCTCACCTTGGCTGTTCTGTCCCTGGAGCCACTCACAATGATGCCCCCTTTGCAATCCACACAGTTCACCTCCTGCTCATGAGCTGAGTACTTGACGGTGAAGGTGCTATGAATCTTATGAACACCAATCTTTCCATCTCTAGGAGAGAAATAAGGAACCCACCCCAACAACCAATTATTCTCTCTGTAAGAAAAGAACAAGACTATAGAAACAGCCCAACACTCCAATGACATCCAAATTTGTCAGCTTTAGGCAATTCAGTCCAATAAGGTCCCTCTGAGCTCCCACATACCTTTACTTTTTCAGCACACTTGGGGCTGAACAGAGCTGAGAGACAAAACAAATTTCCCCTTAAGAGTATCAAGACCAGCTTCACTTTCCATTAAAGGCTCTTCCTGTTTTCCTTCCCCAGCGAACCCTATCAAGGGCCTTTGGTAAATCCCTGTGCTTTGAATGGGGGGTACACCCACTGCTCCTTCTAGCCTTCCTCCTCATCCCTTTGAAGCTGAGTCAGAAAAGTCAGAGACAGGCAGATGGTCCCTGAAAAATCCTAAGAGGCTGGAAGGAGAAACCTGTAGCACTTACCCTCCTGCACTGATAATATGTGAGTTGGCCAACACAAAGTGGCAAACGTCCTCATCATGCCCAGCAAAGACTCCCAGGGGCCGACGGTTCAAGCTGGCACCATCTGGGCGGAACTGATAGGCCAGGATGAAATTAGCCTGGGATATGTACAGAGAATCACCCTGTAGCTGCATCCAGGGCATCTGACTAGAGAGATGGAAAAAAAACACAAAAACTTAAGGATCATCAAGATATAGAAGGAAAACCTAACTCCAAGCTTTGGAGAGGCTGACTGATCCCAACTTAGCAAGGATGACCTGCAAGGCTAAGTCTATCCCTTGCTCTCCCTTCTTTAAAATGACCTTAGGTACCTTCAGAAAACTAGAGTGACTGAATTTTGTGTTGACCTAATCATCTTCGGACTATCTAAGAGAGTGAGAATTAAAAGACCAATTAAATATCACTTTTAGTTGGAGACTGCTTACAACTTAAATTACTGGGTAGGCAGAGCTTAGGAAATGCAATGATTGAGGGGTGGGAAGGGACAAAAAGAAGCCTTCCACACTGATAAAGTAAATTTTTTCATTCTGTATCCCCTATGATTTCTAAGTTTCAAGGATCCAAGACTTCCATGCATGTCTCTTTCCCAATAGACTGGTTAGTATGACAGAGAAGGAGAAGAGTGATCCCAGGAAAGTCCCTTCCCTTGTCATTCTAGAGCAAAGGGGCCACTTACTAGTATAACTGAAAGGAATAAAGCCCTTTAGGAAAGGATGCGAATAATGTTCTGATTAGATACCTAGCTCCTCACAGGGGGCGTCTACATTTCTAAATGTATGAGAGGATACAGTGTAAGAGTAGCAGTGGAAAAACACAGTCCCTAGGGCAGTTTACCACAGGGGCTACTGAGAAACCGCTCTCACAGGCAGCTGATAAAATAAATCCACAGAGTTAAAGATTCCCTCTACAATCTGGCAAGAAGAAAGATAGAGGGGAAAAAGGAGACATATGTAAAAATTTAAACAATTAAAAAAAAAAAAAGAGCAAAGATAGAAGCTGCAGATGAGTCCTATGGCACAGAGTGAGATTTAAGAAGAAAGAGGCTCTGCCAGACACCACCAGCTCTCTATGGGGCCTAAGCCCCTTTCCCGAGGTAGACACCCCAGCAGCCTGTCCCCTCTACCTAGGGATTCTGGAGCCACCAGGCCCCAAGCCAAGCATAGGGACAGCTGATTCATCCCATTTACAGACACCATCTCTCACGCCAAGCCTGTCTGAGCTTCTTCCCCAGACTCCTTAATACGGGCGTCATGGGAATGTGGAAAAGTTCTGCAAATTGACTTGACGGGCCATTAAATGCAGCTTGGACTTTGTAATAACTGAGTTTCTGCTTGTGAGGTTTTTACAAGTGTGTGCATATATTATATGGAAATGTGTAGAGTGTGTATAGATGTCTGCATTCTCACTCATTATGCACATTCCTCTTCAACATCCCCTTGCATGAGTTTGTGGCACACTCAAGTGGGCAGCAAGCAGAGGGGTTAGAAATTCAAGTTAAGAGCCATCTGGTAAACAGCCATTGCCAGGACAAGAAACCAGGTTCATGCCAGGTGAACAGTGGAGAATCCCAGGGCAGCCTGGTAACTGTTTTGTGTGTTTATTTGCCAAGCTGCTTTAAACCAGCCAAAAATAATAATAAAAATAAAAATGCCAGGGACAAAACCTTGATAGAGAAATAAACTCTACTTTATGGTATTAAAAGACAAAAGTGGGAAGCAACGGGTAAAGTCCTTCGTCATAAAAATCCACATTTCTTCCCGGTAGCTTCTTTACCATCACTTCTATCACATTAATTCGCAGCAGCCGATGTCAATAAAACCAGCAGAAACTGGGCACACAAGAGAAAGGGTCATCAGATGAAGAAGCCTGACCTATAGCTATCAGTTCAGGTACAATGAGCAATCGTGACCTTTCCTATCCATTCTAACAATCAACAAAGAGCACTTTTTTTGGTAGAGAGTCATGCAATAACTTTGAAAAGTTATTATATAAAAGTTATTATGATAAAGCATAAAATCTGTGGCATTCGTAGTTTCAAGGCCATTATTTAAATCTCCTAGCACTTTTTCTGAGCTCTGCCTCCTGTATCATATAAACAAACCTTTATATTCTATTTTGTTTTTTAATAAAGTAGGTGAAAGAACTATAAGAAGCCAGAAGTAAAAGTGTAACTCCTTAGAGTAGAAGATTTAAAGAAAAATAACTGTAAAACAAGATGCGTTGAAATATTGGCCTCATTTCTTTCTTTTGATGAGATACATTAACAGTGGTTACCTCTGAATGGTAGGATTGTAAGTTAAGTTTTATTTTCTTCTTTAAACTTTTTTATTTTTTTCAAATTTCTACAATAAACACTTATTATTTTTATAACCATAAAAATACAGAATTAGTTAAAATACCATTTCTGTAATCCTTTTGATGTGAAGAAAGTTGTCCCTCTGATGACCCCTGTGTCATATTTAAAGGACCTCCAGGGCCACCTACCCAAGGAAGGCTACTCAACTCCAGCTAGGGCCAGATTTTCCACTTCCCAGCATGCTTTTCTGTCCCAGGTAGCTTTAATAGTCAAAAGTCTACTTACCTGCATCTCCACTTCAACAGAATCCCCTCTCGGCAGCGCCCCAACCTCCAGTTTTGAGACACCTTCACTCGTTCTTTTACTGGTACATTGGCCATTCTGTGTGCAGACAAAATAGATAATTCAGTCACTACAACTCATTGCCAACCAGAAAAAATTCCATGGGTTTACAAGTCAGGACTCAGGAATATCCAGATTATATCTGGATATAAATGAAGGGGCTAGGAGACAAGAAAGGAATAACTCTTCTCTCTCCATGCTAGAATAACTAAGAAATCCAAGGAGAACAGCTTTTCCTTTAAAGTGTCTATAGTGATACTAAAGCAATTTAATAGAGAAAGGATGACAAACAGTGCTGGAAGCACAAGCTATCCATAAGGGAAAAAATGAACCCTGACCCCTACCTCACACCATAAGGAAAAATTAATTCAAAATAGATCACAGACCTAAACATAAACATAAAATCCGTAGAGCAAAAATTGGTTTACATTAGCATTTCATATCACAATAAACTCCCCCAAAATGAAAGTGAATTTAAAATAGTTTTTTAACTACAAGTAGTTTAAATACTGCACAGAAGAAAAAAAGAGATTAAAATGAAAGCAACAGAGTAGGGAAAATTAACAGTTAATACCACAGGTAAAAGTTTTATGCTTAAAAGTTTTAAGGGACTGTAAAAAGCTATCGGGGTAACACCCTGTTCTCCAATATTCTGTCATCCATATCCAAAAGCAGATAAGAGTCACACAGTGTACACATGATAAAACACTACAGAAACATCCACAACAATAATAGTTCACAGAAATGCACATTAAAACAATTATTAAAAATAAAATTTAAAAACAACTTTTAAAAGTACCACCTCACATCTATTAAGTGGAAAAACCACACTAACTTTGGTCTGTCAGAAGGATTTGGGTTTGGCTATGCATTGCTAGCAGCATACAGCTTTTCAGAAAGGAATTCTGTGGAGGAAGGCTGTTAAATGACAGCTTCTGACCCAGCATCCCCACTTTGGGCACTGCATCACAAAGACATAATTCAAAAGAAAAATATATTTTATGAAGATACTTATAATTGCAGCTATACACTGAGTTGCCAGATTATTATGATCTCTGAACGCATAATAATCTGGCCACTCAGTGTACTTATATATATAAGGGAAAGCTTGCAAATCTTGATATGTCAGGGGACCAGGAGATAGTGGCCCCCAGCCTCTGGCTAGTAAGTCCTCTGCTTCTTTCTAACTACCCACAATGCAGTTCTTACATATAAAAAAATCTTTATTTTAAAATCTCAACTCTGTGGTCAGTCTACACTGAGTGGCCAGATTATTATGCATTAAGATATCATAATAATCTGGCCACTCAAGTGTATATTAGAGTTAAAATCTGAAAATAACCCAAATGTCTGTAGGAGAGAACGGTATACTAATACAATAAAATATATTGCCACTAGAAATGATAAATGTGAGGACTGCAAAATACTTTGGAAATGACAATAGCAAGGAATGGTAATTTTAAAACTAAGTCAAATTTATAAAGTAGAGATGAGGAGACACTACATTAAATTATGTCTCCATACATAACAGGTCAGAAGAGGTAAATAGATGGTACTTTAGGAAGTGAACAATTTTTAAAAATATATCACATACTTATTGAGAGTTAGGTCTTTCAATTTACCTTTGAATAGTAGATTAAATGCAGTTATGGGGAAAGTATAGAATGCAGACTTAGAAAACTGGTTTTCTAGTTTCTCTAGTTATCAATTTCTTTGCCTATGAAAAGGTAATATTTCACACATTTGTGGTGTTTTAAAGATGACAACTAAAACAAAGTACAGGATAACTTGTAAATCACCACAAAAAGGTTAATTTTACATGAATATAAATATATGTAGTGATTAATATCCATTAATGGTGTCATCTCTAAAAGCTAATTCAATCATTTGTTTTTCTTCTAATTCAATTATAACTATTAGAAACTGTTCTTCTAATGTCAAACTTAGACCTCTTTCTAAGTGGATGATTAGTATTTGGATGTACACATGTTAAAGCTAAAATACATCACTAAATTTGTCCATTGGGTGACTAAGGTCCTTGGTTTCACATTATTAGTAAGCAACCTATACTACCAACTAGACAGAGAACTGAGGACAGTAAGATAGCCAACAGGGCCTGGCCATCGGGGCTCAGCAGTTGAGCATCAATCTATGAACGAGGAGGCCACAGTTTCCGGTCAGGGTACATGCCTGAATTGTGGGCTCGATCCCTAGTGGGAGGCATGCAGGTGGCAGACAATCAATGATTCTTTCTCATCTTTGATGTTTCTATTTCTCTCCCTCTTCCTTCCTCTCTGAAATCAATAAAATATATTTTAAAATTATATTTTTAAAGAAACATAGTCAACAGGATGGACCAAAAGAACTGAAGTCTTAATGAAAAAGATTTGACTTCCTGTCAAATCTTATTTGCATAGCCCAGATATAAAAGAAGACATCAGTTAGCATAACCAATGGACACAGACAGTGGAGGGGGGGGGGGAGGATGTGCTGGGGGGGGTGGGAGCAGCTCAGGAGAGGTCAATGGGGGGGAGGAGGAGACATATGTAATACTTTAAACAATAAAGACTTTACTTTTTTTAAAAAAAGATCATTTACAATTTTGGAATAAAATCAAAATTGAATGTTCTGGATCATCACAGGAAGGAAACAAGGGGGAATAAATCAGTGTTATCTCCTGAATTGGGATAAGGACAACACTTCTCTCATCTCCCTGGTCACTTAACTGCAATTGGTGACATTTTACTGAGGGTCAAAGCACTGCCCTGAGGGCCTGATCACAGCAGCAAGAAACTTTCAAAGTTGAACTTTAGAAGCTGCTACCAAATAGCAGGTGCAGGCTCCTCTCCCACCATGAATGCCACAATCAAAACACTGGCTCTGGTCCTTCAAACCAAATCTCAACTGTTTTAAACCATCCTGTGTGGCTTTCAGTAAGAAATGGTACCACTTTGTTAATATTAAGAGCAATTGAACAACCAGGAATATAATATTTTTAGCTGGAAAATCAGGAATAAAAAAATCTTCTTTCTCTGAAAGCAAGTGCCCCTCCTTCCCGTGGGGACCTGTTCCTGAGAAGACAGGGAATTGCCCCTGGGAATTCAATAAGGACCCTGGTTCCCATCCTTGAAATGCTCCCTGGTTGGCTGTTTCTACAACACAGTTATTGATGTAAAGTGGGGGTACTCCCCCCAAAAATGGTCGGTGCCCTGTAAATAAACCTCTCGCATGGCTGTTAATGCGCGGAGGAATCTCTAACCTGGCCTATGGGCCACTGGAACTTCCATTTTCCCAGCCCTCCTTCTCTTGCCTCAGGCTCATTTTTCCACTTGGGCCCCTCTTCTCAGCTTTCCGGCACTTAGTCACCATTATAGTTTGACTGCATTCCTGGGCACATGACCTATTTTAAACAAAAACAACACAACATGCACCCACAGTAAGCTATTGGCCCCTTAAAATCTTGGCAACAAGTGTGTCCAGAGGGACAGAAATAATCTAGGCAGTTATCTAGAGTCCCCTTTCATTTCACCCCTCCTCACACTCCAAACCAAAAGCAAATAAATAAACCAAGTGTGAAGAAAAATGGTTGGGGGGTAAAGGAGAGGGGAAGTGTGGATATATTAGTGAGGTCTTAAACCTGCACGGTCCCTAAGATCAGAAAGCTCCTGCATCACAAATCAATTTCCCTCCCTGCTCTATCTCGAAGTTTGACTCCCCTTGTCTGACTCCCCTGGATGCCACCCAAGCTGTACACCTGCATGACTGGCATGATTACCATAAACATAACTTCCTGCGGACTTGAAAATTCAGAAAGGGAGGGTATCTGTCCACAAGTGATGGACAAGGCCATCTCAAGGGGCACTTGGCTAGAAGGGAAACAGGACTATGCAAAATGATGCTTGTGGGCCTGGAATTTTAAATTAATACTAGCTCTTGATTTCTTTTATCATCTTACTCTCCAGAAAACAGAGTTCCCCCAACAAACACACACACACACACACACACACACACACACACACACTGCCTGTACCCACCAGCTCTTCTACTAAACTAATAATTTGGCTTTAAGTAGAAGTATTTAAACAGCCTAAGACAAGAAACTTCTAACTCTTTCTTTATATTTGGCATTAAGCTAAATCCTCCAATAGCCCTCACCAGCAAAGGTCCATAATTAGGTTAAAAACAATCATTGAAAAATCATTATATTGTGTTAAATTGCTTACTCTTTTGGTCAGGGAGCAGGGAGTAACCCAAAGATGCAAGTGGAGTGACGCTGTAGGGGACATGCCAGCGTGAGGACAGAACCACGCACGAGAGCATGGAGCGGCTCATCTCCCGTGAAAGGCTCCGATGACAACTCCCGCTACTCACTCAGCCTCGCCTCCCAAGGCTCCACACTACGCAAGTGCACTCCGGCCAAGCCGTCTCTCCACATTTGTAACTATGCCCACACCTTCTCCTACACGGCCAGCTCCAGCCTACCTTTCTCCTTGACAAATGCCTCCTTCCCTCTTCTGGGCACTAGTCAAATTCACCGTTCTTCACGATCCCGCTTAAGACTCTACTTCACTAACCCCTGCAAACATTCCTATCCCTCTCATGTTATCATAAACCTAGGCTTGTTAGCGCTTCACAGCTGTATATCTTGTTTGTCCAATACAGTCATAAATTCCAGAGGATCAAGGCTTAAACCTATTAGTACTTCTAAAAGTGGATCTCAGCCAGTGGTATACCAGGAACCCTGAATAAGTGTGCCATCAAATTTTAAACAATTTATAGAATTTATTTTCATTCAAAAAGGAGCCACACTTTTTTAAAGTTTTTCTGAGAAACACACCACTGAGCCACAGTGTGACTCGTGACATAGTTGCTGCACATAAGAGGAAGATTGCATGTTCAGAGGAAGAGATATAAACTGTACCTCAAAGTATAATTTAAGAGAACAAGGTCAGGGCAGTAATAGTTCTACTCAAACAGGGACATACCAGAGGTGAACAAGTATATATATATATATACATATATATATATATATATATACTAGTTTTTTTAACTTTCTAACACTTGCTTTTAAAAAGACATTCACCTTTTAATCCTTTAATGAACTATCAAAAATTCTAACATCATACACAAAAGTATGTCTTAGACACAAAAGGTGAGAACCACGGTCCTAAAATAACAGGTATTTGGATAGAAACTGCTTAAACAAGTTCTCAAAAGTGCAGTTCCCTTTGGCAAGTCACAGTTTCAACAATATCTATACATTTTCAGGAGCCTGGACATACTTCCTTCAAGCTCCAAAGGCCCTTCCTAAAAATGTATACTACAGGAATTCAACCAAGGCTTCCAAATTCTTATGCTAGACAGGCTTCACGGGAGGAATCTGAGCAGATAAAGTATCTTAATGTGACACCCACATGTCAAAGCTGTCCAAAGCAGTTTTAGAAGCACTGGGCACGACCCTGATTCCTTCAGTGAGCTTAGGATTTACAGTCATGTTCACATTCACATTCATTTCCTCCTGCTGTTGGTCAAGTTCTGTATTTTAGGACACTTGACCGGTGTGCATGTTCTGCAAGAGGTTAAGAAATATTGATCCGTGAAAAAAAAAGAATTTTATAATAAAAACATTTTGGGCAATAAATGGGTCTCTATCACAGGACATCTCAATGTCTTTAATTTACCAAGAGGCCCTATGAATCCCCAAAAGAGGGGATGCATTTCCCACACTCTGATCACAGAATCAGTTTTCAAGAATCCCACTATACAAGGCTAATCTAGCACTTTCTGAGCATAAACAACAGCAAGAAAGATGCTACTGTTATCTTTAGAATAGACCAGGGAGGGGTAGGCAAACTTTTTGACTCGAGGGCCACAATGGGTTCTTAAACTGGACCGGAGGGCCGGAACAAAAGCAACCTGACCATGCTGGCACTCTCATCTTGGGCTGCTGGTGAAGGAGCGGAGGGGAGAGCAAGAGAACCCTCCGCTCTTCCGGCTCTGCGGGCCAGATAGAACAGCCGAACGGGCTGGATCCGGCCCGCGGGCCGTAGTTTGCCCACGGCTGAAATAGACCATCTTCCAAGTGAAACCTGACCTGGGCTCTGACTCCAAGAGGACTTTATCCTCCTACCTTCAAAACGACTCCTCCTTGGACTCCCCCTCTGCAATGTGAGAGGAATACACTCCTCTGCTTCTCGGGGTTATCTCAGTTTTTAACCTTGTAACTGTGTTCCATATTAATCACCAAAGCAGATTCTTAGCCCTAGTGGCCAAGTTTCAAACCCCCTGGTTCCTCCCAGCCTGGGATGAAGGGATGGAGAGAACATGAACTAGATACCACCCAGAAAGTTTTTGTATCTCCAGTTCCGAGGCCATTATGATAAAGTCAAACCACAGCCACGACAAGTGATGAGTGAGCAGTTCTTTAGAACACCTAGAGGAAGGCCTCTCTTAGCACACACACCGCTGGTATCTGAATCCTGACCCACCTTTTCAATATGGACTTTCTAAACAAAAATTCAAAGCAGCAGGGGGCTAAGGGAAGAAAGAGAAGTACTGGCGGAACCCATTCCAGAGCTAGTCAGCAGGGGAAATATCATTCCTTCCAGTGAACAGCTTTCCAGGAACAGTATCTCAACATATTTATTATAAAACAATTTCATTTCCCTGTCCCATCACCTGCCACCCCATCCCCACCCCCCACCCCCAAAGCCCACAGATTGTGGATTTCCTCTCATTCTTGGCAGAGTTACCAGAAGAAATATAATACCCTCTTCAGACTGCTTCCAACAGCTGCTAGAACAAGAGGGGGAGCTGGGGTAACCTTCCAAAGCTGCCTCTAAAAATGACCCTTCTCCCTGCCAAGCCACGTAGCCAGTAAACACAGGGCTTCTTTCTCTGCTTCTTAAAACGAGGGGAGACCCACCAAAAGCAAGTGTCCCCTCGTCCAAAACACCTACCTCCAGCCCACCTGTTCTTCTCAACTGGACTCTAAGCTAAAACCACTTTCTTCCCTAACATGTATTCCTTGAAACAATCCTCTACTACTTCACAGGACTAATTGCTGTTGTTTTTTTAATTTGTTTGTTTAACCCATCCATTTGTAAGGTAGAATTCTTATCAAACTCTTATTCAGTGTAATTTCCTTATCTCTGTCCACCTCCCCAATATCTAATACACACACACACACACACACACACACACACACACACACACACATCTTCAGGTTAAGAGCCTTGAAAAACAGAAGTCTAGGAACAAACTCAGCAATGGCTACACTGTACCCTCGCCTTCTCCTTCCCCGCCATCATCACACACTGTATGCACTTTTCTGTCCAGAAAAGGCCCATCACGAGGCAGCAGAGAGACGGCCGGTGAGCCTCAGCCTCTCCGCCAGGACCACCAACAAAGAAGTTCACGAATGTCAACTGGGGGCAGAAGCAATATCTCTCCTCGCTGAGGGGAAACTGGACAGAGCCTCCAGCATCGTTCCCCAAAGGTGACAGCCGGGGTTGAGTGAAGACCGTGAAAACTGTACAAGAGCTGGAGGAGAAATATAATGTAAGGAATGATTTGGAATCAGGGGCAGGAGAAGGCGGAGGGATGAACTGGCTGACCCCAAATGTCTTTTCCATCTCTAACTCCTATGATTCTTTGACCTCCAATTTTGTGCTGCGGACAAGGAATGGAAAGTCAACAGACGTGGTGATGTTTTGAAAGAGCCTGGCAGTCTGCTCTTGTCATTTAGTGGCCTTTGCGTGTATTTTTTAAGGTGTCTCCAAGCCCTGTCTTCATTTCACAGTTGTCACCTTTCTCAGCAATTTGAACTCATGTCAAATACCAAAACGAAGGAGAAGAAGAAAGAATGTACTGGCCGTTAATTGTGGGCTAAAGAGGGGCAGGCCCGGGGCCCATTGGGTGGCCCAGACTCCCGCGGGCATGCGGACAGTCTGAACACAGTAATGGACAGCTGACCCAAAGTTGAGAGGTGGCCAAACCACCAACGAGAAATAAATTCTTTCTCCAGATAGTCTCACACTCAGTTTTAGATACAGTTCAAGCATTTACATGATTCAGGATTCAAAAGATTCTTAATTAGCCCAACCAGTCTTGCTTCTACAAATTACAACTGCAGTTCCAGCTGAATCCTGGTCAGACCGGAGCAGGACTGCTGAATAGAAAGAATAAACCAGGTCTTTGGATTCTCAACCTCGCCTGACGGTTGACACACCTGACATAAATTCTGGTGAAAAATCTGTTTCTAAGATTTAAAGTCGCGGGCATGCCAATTTTTACTGAAAATTCAAAACTCAACTTTCTCATTTTTCAAACAGTTTATTCCATCTTAAATTTTCAAAATTTACTGGAGCCTGGCCTCAAGGAGAGTCTACCTGACTCCTCCCTGTTCCATGGCTATGAGTTGGGACCAGAAATGTATCCAATGCCAGAGTCAGCCCCAGAGTTAGGTTAAGCTATCACACAAAGGTAATTCTTTTCCATGTCAAACACTCAAAAATAGTTTTGTGTTATTTAACTCTGTATGTTTCCTCAGTAACCTCTCTGTCACTTTGACTTCAGCAGCTCAAGCACAAGTTTTTACCTCGGGTGAAGGTGTTAGACACAGAAAATTGAAAGTATGGACTACTGCAATATCTTCAAATGTTCCAATAGGAATTGCTCATCTTGCAGACTGTGAGGACTCTGGATTTCTCCATGTTTCTGCCTTCAAAGCTAGCAAATCCATCCCCTCCTCTTCAAGTTTTACAAGACTGGAAAGGATAGAAGCAGCTTCTACGTTCTCACGGCCTTGGAGGAAAAGCCCCTTCCGTTCTTCCAGTTTGCATTGGGAGGCACTGACTGCACTAGCCCATTTCCTGCTCCCACAGGTGTATTGTTTTATTTATTGTATAAGCATGTAAACTGAACTCGATTTTTATTAACTCACAGAACCATTGAAAATAAGCCTTTTTCAAAACGACTGAAGATTAATAACATCCATATAGGAGTGGGCAAAAGTAGGTTTACAGTTAATACAACACATAGTAACATAATAATTAATAAATACAAGAATATACGGTGCTCCGGCATGCTCACAACTGTACACCTACTTTTGCCAAGCGCGGTATATGCAACCTTGCGATGAACTGGAGAACACGTAAGTGAACTCCCTCCCTCGGTAAGACAGAAAGGTGAAGGAGAAAGCAAAGCTGCTTTAAGTTGATATTTGTTTTAGGCATTAAATGTAACCAGTCAGCAGTGCCTTCTCTGTTCAGAGTTAGGAAAGGAAACTTTATGCTTTCTGGGCCAAAAAAAAAAATGCTCTTAGGCGCAATCATTTTAAAACAAACAAACACACTCTGCTTATCTGTGTCCATCTCGCCACTCTGCGGTTAATCATCACTGAAATAGATACCCCGGCTCCCCGGCCTCAAAGTGCTCCAGCCCACCGGACCCTGTCTGAGGAATGGAGGTACATGCCAGGGCAAACTCCCCACAGCCTCCTCCCAAACACCTATTGTCAGCTCTAGGCAAATCTATCACAGGTAAATGCAAGAGGGCCCAGGTATTGCTCAAAGGACATTGAAAATAAAATTCAAGGTTGAAAACATATAGGACTTAATTTGGGAGGAGGGGTAAGTAGGCTTTCTTTCGTTTAGACTGGCAGAAGTATTTTTTTTTAAATAGGTTTACCAGTACATACACAGACATACTTTTTTTCTTTCCTTTCTTTGCTCTTGTTAATTTTAGCATCAGCATATCTGCAGAGAGCATCTTTGTTCTTCCACCTGTCACACTAACTACTTGCATTTAGCCAATGTTATAAACTGACAGAGTTAAATTTCACTATTTTGTTTTTGAAGACAGAACTAGGTTAGTTTCCCCCCTGCTCTATGGAAAACGTAAAAGATTGCTATATGAAACATTTCCTTGATTTTTATATTAAAGATATTTCTATTTCCCCAGGCTTCATAAAGCCTTCGAACAAAACTGATTTTAAGCCAGATGACTGACTCATGCTGTCTCTGTGTCTGCTTGGAGAAAAAAAAACAAAACCCCTCAGGATACCTACCAGTGTTCACTGTTTTGGTAAGAGGCCTAAAGGGAAGCAAATTATTTGTTTGTGGTTTAAAAGTGGCCAAAATGCCTCCAAGCACAAGTATAAGACCATTAACAAATCACAAGGAACCAAAGCAGTTCATCTTACTCACATCAACAAAGCTATGATCAGTTAGGGGCAGCCACACTGAAAGGGACTTGCCCTGGGCCGGAAGGTCAGTAAACCTTAGCAGTTTGTGTTTCAGAGAATCAAGAGCTTTTGGGCAGGGAGTGCAGACCCGGAGCCCACAGGTTCTGCTGTCATGATTCCAAAAACATCGAGGACAGGTGAGAGGAATTAGGCAGTGTGAGTTTTCCCTCTTGCCTTCAGGCCGCATCTCCACTTTTGCCATATACCAGTGGTTGGCAAACTCATTAGTCAACGGAGCCGCAGTTTGCCGACCACTGCCACATACAGATTGACTAGAGGGGAAACCAAGGAATTAAGAAGTTCTACTTTACAGCAATTTATAGAGTGCCTACTATGTGCTGAACACTGTAGCACTTACACATGTAAGCCTCATTTTCCTACCTATGGTATTCCTATTCATCAGAGTGCTAAAACTCTGATGCTATGAGGTTAAGGTTCAATTTCTGATAAAATGAAGGTCTGTGTCATGTACAAAAATTTATCCCACGGATCAACTGGCAATTAATTAGCCCGAAGCATGAACTACAGCCCTACCACTGTCCAAGCAGCCACGCTCTCAGTGAGCTGCGGGCCCTGGCGCCCGGTGCCCTAAGAGGAATGGGTGCATGCCATCTCCCTCCAGGGATGCAACCGCCTCTCTTGGTAGCTTATCGCGTCTCTGCAGCTGTCCAGAATCAGACCACACCGGTCAACACTGGCCCCACCTGCTCTCATTCACACTTCTCCGCTCAGCTCAGAAAACAGTGACCTTGCTCTGGATCAAGTGCTGTGATAAAACAACTTCCCTAGAAGTTTGGAGATACCTCATCCTAGGGCACAGGCAAGAAATCAAAACATACAGGCCTAATAAGTAACAAAGCTATATCACTTTGTAGTCTCAAAGCACTATAAACTTATAATGTAAACTCATTTTTATTTTGTTGTTATTGCTTTTAGAATGCATACTCATTCCCATTATCTCTCTTTTAAAACACTTGAGAAAAAAATCTTTCATTCATTCACTCAACCTCTAGAAGGAGAGAGAGAAAGCAAAACTTTGCCTTGGCTGGCTTGAGATCCAGTCATTTTAGCCAACTTCTTTTATAGGTCAACTGATACATTCTCTGAAAGCCTTTCTTATAAGGAATAAAGGCAGCAACACTACAACCTTCAAAACCCCAGATAATCATAATCATCGACAATAAAATGATACTAGAATAAAAGCTAAACAAAATGATCAAAATTTATAAAAGATTAATCTTGTACATGATTAATAATACCCAACTAGAAAACATACCGAAGAGATTATTCATAATAAAAACAAAATGCACAAAATATTTAGGAATACTTAGGAATAAATATAATAAAAGGCATGTGGAAACTTTATAGTGAAAACCACAAAAACTTTGAAAAGGCACAGAATTTATTTTTGCTTGGGTGGTTGAGTGGAAGTATTGATGTCACACACTCCAAAAAAAAAAAAAATCCAACAAGGATAATCTAATCCTAGCAGATATTAGACCCTATCAAAAAATATTTAAAATAGTGTGGAAATAGAAAAATATATCAGTAGAACAAAATGGAGAGTCAGATATAGATCACATATATACACATATACAATATGTACACATATATATGTGTATAGATGTATGCATGTGTACATTAATATTTGACAAAATAAGCTTTTTAAAACAAAGGAAAAGACAAGATTTATTTAACAAAAAGTAGAGTGAGAACTAGGTAGCCATTTAGACAATAAGAGCTGAACTCCCACCCCTTGCACACAAAAGTGATATTGATGAAAGTGTTAACTATTTTTAAAAATCAAATTATAACAGCCCTGGCTGGTGTGGCTCAGCTGGTTTGAGTATCAACCAGTGCACCAAAAGGTTGCCAATTCCATTCCCGGTCAAGTTATGGGTCATGCCCAGGTTATGGGTTCAATTCCCAGTTGGGGCGCATGTGGGAGGCAACCAGTTGATATTCCACTCTCACATTGATGTTTCTCTCTTCCTCTCTCTTCTAAAGTCAATTAAGAAAGTCAAGTTCTAAGAAAACGAGTAGCTATTCAAAGAGAAGATTTAACAAGTCTGTAGAGGAGTTATAAATTTCTCAGATTTGAGAGAAAATAAACCACAAAAGACTGACAGATTCTGATATACAGGGGTAGACAAAAGCAGGTTTACAGCTGTGAGTACACAAAAGTTTATTTTTGTATTGCTATTTTTAAATTATTGCATTATTTTCCATTCGGTAACTGTAACCCTGTGTTTGCCCATCCCTGTATTTAAGTGTAAAAATTCTATAAGCTAAAAACATTAAAGTATAAAGAATTGGGGGAAATACTTGAATCAAAGATAACTAAAACCTACTAGCTATGACCCTCAGGATTCCAAATTTATAAGAAAAACATCAAGACTCCAAGAGTAAATGGGCAACAACTTGGAACAATCTTATGGGTGAAACAAACAAATGGGTAAATATTTATCCTGGTCACTGGTACAAGAAATGCAAAAATAACAAAACTCTGAGATACCATTATGTGCCCCAAAATAGCAACGATTTTTAAAATTCTCTCGTGAAATTGGCTTAATCATTCATTGCTGGTGCCACTGTGCCTTGATATGCCTTTACAAACCAACCTCCGATTCTATATTGCCAATCTTGAGAATGTATCCTAAGTAACCAATTCAGAGATATGTGGAATGTGACTTATATTCCAATAAAGCTGTTACCAAACATACATTAAGTTAGTCATTGCATTGTTATCTATAATAGCGAAAAGTTGAGCCTAACATAGGCATTGGATATTAGAGGAATGCTTTCAATCTCATGGTGCAGCTTACAAACCTTTATTATGTACCTGTTCTGTTAGAACCAGAAAGAGGGAGAAGTGTGCAACTGAAGAATTTTTTTAAAATGAATAGTTGTCTAGAGATGGTGGCATAACTTTTTATGTTTCAAAACGACTTTCTTTAGTGTTAATACTGTATTAGAACTTTCTTTTTTTTTTAACCCAAACTGGGTGCAATCTGAAAACTTTTAGTCTCTTCCCCCACCCCACCCCCTATGTCCATACTTGGTTTCCCTTCCATTTAACAGCTTAAGGGGTCGGGAAAGTTGTTCATTCAGAGGTCCCAGACCCTGCCAAGAACAAGCCGACCAGCAATGCCATGCCTTTCCACACAGCCCACAGGGTACCAGCCTCCTGCCCCCTCCCTCCTGCCGTGCGGGGCCCCTTCCGGGCGGGCGGGCGTCCTCAACTCCAGCTGACCCCGGCCCGGCGCCCTCTCAGGTGTGAGCCCTCCTCTCCCCGCTCGGGTTTGTCTGGGCCCCGGAGCCCGACCACGTTTGGAGGAGGGTGAGAGGATGGATGTCCACGAAGCCTCCTGGTGGACCACCCAGTGGACTGGACGCGAGCGAGGCCTCCGAAGCCGCAGACCAGCCGGGCGCCGGGGCCGAGTCAGCGAGCGTCGTGAGGAGACCACCGACCGCGGCCGGAGAGCTCCCCACGGCCCTGTGAGGGGCCGCCCACGGCGAGGGTGCTCTCGGGGGGCTTCTTCGGACGGGAAGCCCCCCGAGAAGACAAGGGTGCTCGGGTGAGGGGCCTCGGGGTTCGGGGGGGGGGGAGGGAAGGGGAGACACGGCCCCGGGCCTGCCAGGCCGCGGCGCCCCGCCCTCCCGCCCCCCCAGACGCCGGCCTGCCCGGGGCGGGGAGCGGGGAGCGGGAGCGGGCGGCGGGCGGGCGCTTACAGGTCGGTGCCGAGCCGCGTGAAGCCGGAGTTGAGCGAGGCCCGCGCGATCCGGCGCCAGAGCAGGTCGCAGCCGGTGAAGCGCCGCAGCCAGCGGCACACCTGCGCCAGGCGGCCGAGCGCCCGCGCGTCCAGGTAGGAGCAGATGAGCAGCAGCAGCTCCTCGGGCAGGCGCCAGAGCGCGGGCCCCGCGGCGGGCCGGCCGGCCGGCTCCCGGGCCGCCGCCTCCTCCTCCTCGGCCTCCGCCCCGGCCCCGGCCCCGGCCCCCGCGAGGCGGCCCCCGGCCTCTCCCCCGGGCCCCTGCGCTCCCTCCGGCCCGGCGTCCTCGCGCCGCCCCGCCCGGAGCCTCCGCCCCGGCCCATCGTCCCTTCCCGCCGCCTCCGCCCCCGGCCCCGGCCCCGCGCTCCCCTCCGCGGCCCTCACGGCCCGGCCCGCCCCGTCCTCCTCGCGGCCTCTTCCCTCCGCTCCCGGCCCCGGGCCTGCGCTCGCCCCCGGCCCCGCCGCCCCCGCCGCCGCCGCCGCCTCCCGCGCGTCCGGCGGCGCCGGCTTCCCCTCGGCCCCGCTTCCTCTTCCGCCCGGCCCGGCTCCCGCTCGCCCCTTCCCCTTCCTCCGCTTCTCCCTCGCGGCCCTCCCTTCCTGCGGCCTCCTCGCCTCCCCGCCCTCGCCCTCGCCCGGCCCGCCGTCCCCGGGGGAGCCCCAGCGGCCTTGGCTGCCCATGAGCGGCCGGGGGCCGGACCGACGCGGAGCCGAGCCCGAGCCGCCGCCGCCGCCGCCGCCGCCCCGGAGGAGGCGATACCGTGTCGGACCGGGTCACATGGGGCGGCGCGGGCCGGGACCTGGGCCCGCCCCTCGCAGCCGCAGCCGCAGCCGCGGAGCCGCCGCGGGGTTCGGGCCGGGAAGCGGACCTCCCTCCCCCGCGCCGGGGCCGCGGGAGCGCTCGGCGCGGCACGTGCCTCCGTTCCAGCGAGAGGCCCGCGCCCGGCCGCGGCGCCCGCCGGCTTCCGCCCGCAGGAGCGGCTGCCTGGAGCTCCTGCCCTCAAGAAGCGCCCACTCGGATGGCCTGACACCGCTCCTCCTGCCCGGGAGATGCCTCCTTTCCACGAGCCACATACCAGGGCCCCACAAACTGCAGACACACACCCCCCCCCCAAGTTCCTTAGCCTGGGTTCTCCCAGGGTGGGCACCGTGGGCCTGGCAGTGAGCTGGCATGTTAGACAGTTGGGGAGGTTTGCAGTTTCCTACATCCTGAGCCCCCTAACGCCCCAGTCTTGGAGCAGTCAATGAATGGCAAAGCTAGGGCTTCTTACTAGTCACCACCTGAATGCAAGTGGGTTCTTCAGAGTAACCCAGGAGCCCTTCCCCACTCCACCTGGTCCATTCACAGGGCACCAATCGGAAGGGAGAGCGAAGCAAAAAACCTGCTGAAGTCTAGATAGACCTGCTGGCACGCCCCCGCCCCCCCCCCCCCCCAGTCACACGTAGCTTTCAGGCATTTGAAATGTGGTTAATCCAAATCGAGGTGGGCCTTACGTGTGAAATGCACACCAGATTTTGAAGGCTTATACTAGAAAAAGAATGTAAACTGTCTCAGGAATGTTATCACATGTGGAAGTGATAAGATTTTTGATACACTGGGCTAAATAAAATATATTTGAGTGTAACTATAAGAACATGTAGAATTATACATGTGACATTTGTGGCCCGCATTATTTTTCCATTGGACAGCACGATTTAGAGGAGAGGGAGGAAAATGCTTATTCCTGCCTGTGTATTCTGTACCCCAGATTCTCATAGGAAGGATTTGAGGGTTTTATTTTGTATTAGCATCTTAAGACCCATTTTTAGGTAGAAAGGATGAATGAGAAATCAACTCTGGAAATCATCCAACCCCTTAGCGTGGTCAGGAAGAGGCGGAGCTGAGCAACTACATTGCACGATGGCGCCGCAGAAGCATCATGTAACAAGGTCAGACCGGAATCTGGCTTTGCCCTAGAATTACTTTTTGATCTTAGCAAAACAACAACAGAAAACCCCACCTATCCTGGCCTTTTAGTGTTCTCAGTTTGTAGCGGAGATAATGCCTCAGCCTTGCTTTCGAGGGATAAATGAGATGATCCCTGTAAAATGCTTTGAACTCCACTAAGAAAATTCTCAATAATAGTTACAGGTCAAATCCTGTTACAAAAAAAAAAAAAAGCATTGTGTAGAAAAAGATTTCTAAACTCCAGCCAGTGGTTTACTTATTACCGGCAATATTTGCTATGACATTTCCGTACACCTAAAGAATTCAGCCCATCTCTTTGAAATCATTGTAAAGAAATTTACTTATTTGTACTGTTACAAGGCTATTCAGTTGGGAACTCTGCAAATTGGGGTAATATCATCATCAACTTAGCATTTATTGATTTTGCTATAATGTGTACTGTGAGGGACGCTGGAAGACAGAAATAAACACTGCATACGGTTCCCACATTTTGTGTTCAGATTTGTGTTAGACACGTTTGTAATTTCTTACTGTGTGGCTATTTTTTAACTGTTCCTTTACACTGTAAAGTTGAGTAATGTATCCACATTGCACCTAGATTTTAGTGGAAAACTTGAAGGCTCAGAAAATTGTTTCATTAATCCAATGTAAATCAAATCAGTATTAAAATCCACAATCACACAAGTGCAACTTACTCTTTTTCCTTTATTGATGAAGAAATTAAATAATCACTACAAAAACATCAAATCACCCTCTTTCCCACTCAAATTAGACATTAATGAATGGTTCCAGGTAGAACTGATGGTTTAATGATTGACCTAAAAAATCCAAAGTACTCACTATGCAGAAAGGCAAAGCCAAAATGGAAAATGGGAATATATTCTGTTACCATAAGAGCTTTCCATGTATTGTTTCACTTACTCCTATCAACAACCACATGAGGAAGATGCTGTTAACCCAATTTTGGCAGAAGATGAAACAGGCCTATGACCACATGGTTCCTAAATGGAAGAACAGGTACGGATTAAATCTAGCCCCAAAGCTTGCTCTGAACCATGCCTTCACCAGACCCAGCAGAAAATGGAATCAGGGACCACCAAGGTCCCTTACAACTAATAAGGACACACTAATAAATACTATACCTCTGACTGTCAAGCAGTACGGTATCTAAATAAAAGCTGTTTCTAAGCAAATAAATTAGCTCCTGTCTCAATTACTTTTTAAGAATTAACCATGTAGACTTATAACTCCTTACTGCTTTTCATAATCTTTAAATTTGATTTGTATCTTGCAAAAGAACATTTAACTGAAGTTTAGTAATTCGTTCATTTTGCTTCAGCTTCAGTTTCTTCTGTTGAACTTAAGTAACAATGTTTGTATGGTATGTATATTAGCCTCTTGGGAACTTTGTCCCTACCTGTATGTATGTATAGATGGATAGATATAGTTATTTCTAGGTAATATAACTTTGGATTTTACTCTGTACTTTTTTGTATTGCTTGTTGTTGTTTTTTATAGGAAGCATATATCACCTTTATAAAATTAATAAAGTCTCTCAAAAGGAAGAGTTGTATTCCAAACACACCATGCTACAAGAGAGTTGATTTGAAGCCTAGACCCGTGGTCGGCAAACTGCTGCTCATGAGCCACATGCAGCTCTTTGGCCCCTTGTGTGTGGCTCTTCCACAAAATACCATGGTCTGGGCGGGTCTATTTTGAAGAAGTGGCGTTAGAAGAAGTTTAAAAATTTCTGCCCTCAAAGGAAATTGCAATCGTTGTACTGTTGATATTTGGCTCTGTTGACTAATGAGTTTGCCAACTATTGACCTAGATCATTGTCAGAGTTTTTATCTGGCCACCTAAGTTTTTTCAAACTTTATACCATTTAAAATGTGGAATTAGCCGAAACCGGTTTGGCTCGATGGTAGAGCATTGGTCTGCGGACTGAAGGGTCCACGGTTCAATTCCAGTCAAGGGCATGTACCTTGGTTGCGGGCACATCCCTGTTAGGGGGTGTGCAAGAGGCAGCTGGCCTCTTGTTTCTCGTCGACGTTTCTAGCTCTCTATCTCTCTCCCTTCCTCTCTGTAAAAATATCAATAAAAATATTTTTAAATAAAATAAAATGTGGAATTATTTACTATCATATAATAGTAAAATTAAGACTAAATTAGAATATTAGAAGAAATAAGAGGCCTAACATTGAATGCCATATCTGTAAACATTTGAGCAAGTCATAAATGGAAGGATAGAGTCTATTTCTGTTGTTTTCAGAAATTATCTATCAGGTTAGCAGTTTATATCCTGAAATTCTATTAGAAACACCATCAAGATCTCTGTTTTTCTATAAATCCACTCTCCTCGTCATATCAACTCTGGAAATTAAGAGATATAACATTTTTCATATGAAACAATGTAAAGTGCTGTCTAAAAATAGGTACTTTATGCAGAAAAGATTAGAAGTAAAGATGACCAAATGCTAAAAATTGATGCTTATGGCTCATGACAGGTGGAATTGTGGGTAGTTCTTTTGCTGTCATTTTACATTTTTCTGCATTTTTTAAGTTCTCTGCAGCAAGCATGTATTACACAGATAATTAAAAGCAAAAAGCCCAAGAAGTGTTTACACCCAAATTGGAGTATTAAAAGAAATAAGGAAAATCGTTTAATTAAGCTAGTTCATTTTAACATTTTAAAAGTTTATTTTACAAATCTCTCATGCAGAAGAATTACAAATAATTTATATTATATTTCACTTTCAAGGAGGTGGAGCATAACTCTCTACCACAAACACACACATACACACACACACACACACACACACACACACACACACGGCTGCACATAGTGACTTTCTTCCAACAAGTACAATATGGAAAAGGAAGGGCGGTGGCAGAGAATAGCTTTACAGTGGAAAAGGCTAAAAAACACTACTTCAGCCAGGTGATCAAGTTCAAAATCTACAAGTTATGTTGATAGTAGGTGCCCTTGATATGGTGATAAAAATGGTACTTTACCCCAAAACTCATAATCCTAGCCTAATGAGAAGAACATCTGGTAAATCCTAATTGAGGAATATCCCTGACTAGAACCCCTCAAAAATGTCAAAATCATTAAAAACAAGGAAAATCTGAGAAACTGTCACAGCCAAAAGGAGCCATGTCATGACAAGTTAACAGGGTATCCTAGAACAGAACAGAGAAAGGACATTAGGTAAAAATCAAGGCAATCTGATCGGTCCATTAACCGATACAAATGAACTAATGTACCAGTAAGATGTTGATAATGGGAGTATGTGGGAACTGTCTATACTGGCTTCACAATATTTTTTGTAAATCTAAATCTGTTCTACAAAATAAAGTTTTTAAAAAACATTTTATTGACTTCAGAGAGGAGAGAGAAAGAGAGAGAAACATCAATGATGAGGGAGAATCACCTATCGGCTGCCTCCTGCACGCCCCACATCAGGGATCAAGCCTGCAACCCAGGCATGTGCCCTGCCCAGGAATCGAACCGTGAGCTCCTGGTTCATAGGTCAACGCCCAGCCACGGAGCCACACCAGCCGAGCCAAAATGAAGTTTTTTAAAAGTTAATTTTAGCCTTCTGTGATTTTTATAAAAAGTCTTTGTAAAAGTTGTAATGCACATGAAGGCAGTGTGTTTTCTGAGTTACAGAGATTCATGATATCATGAAACCCTATCCTGTCCCCCCAAAATGCAGGCGAAAAAAGTAAAACTAATGTACCATAAGTCATCTCCAACAAAAAACAAACCACTAAGACTCCTTTCTAGTTATCCAATTAACATCTGTATTAGATTTATTTTCCAAAGGGTCAGATACCATTCCAAGATACTGTCCTGACTATAACTGAGAAAACAGACGTTTTCAAGCACAAAATTTTATATAAATTATATAACATGTACTTAAATATATATTGTAAATATGCACATATGTATATAAAATTTAAGGATCGTATGTCTACATGGATAGAAAAGCAAGTATGGGGGTGGGCAGGATAGAAATAGAAAATGAAACTTTGTAGGAAAAACAGATTTCCAGATGTGCCAATGAAGCAATGCTATTATTACTTAGTCTGAAATAGCCTTCCTCATGTCAATAGTTGGTGGTCAAAGAGATTTTGAACAAAATGTAGAACATTTAGGATCTAAGATAAATTCCTGTATTGCCATATAGCATCAGAATTTGTGATTTTTCTGATTTCTGTTCCTCAGAAGACTGAGTCACTTAGCAACAGATGATGATGGAAGATATAAAACTTGAAGATGAATGGAACCAAAAATATCTTCTGAATTTTTTATGATTACCTGGGGATTTCTTTAAATAAATACATACATAAAAATAAGGTCACTGCTGAGATAGATTATATACAAATATAATCTTAATGAGTATTTTTTCTAAGAAAAGAATGACACATTCTAGGGGAAAAATTACTCTTAAGTATCTTCAGTTCTTTTGGAAGAAAGTGCCAGGTCAAATATAAGCCTTTAAGTTTTTTCATTCAAGACACTCATTACACTGAACCACAGGATATAATTTATCTTGTCCAAGATTCTGGATCCTGTTAAAAATGTGAAACATACAAAAGGCAACTTTTCTGGACTATCATTCAATTATTTAAGTAAATTATTTTGAACAGATGGTGGGTTGTGTTTAGTTGCTAGATATGAATGGGATATGGATAGATTTTAATTTGGAGGAGGGGTACTTTAGTAAAACACACACACACACACACACACACACACACACACACACACACACATATATATATATATATATATATATATATATATATATATATACTAGGTAAAGCTTTTGGGCCAGAATTTAACTGTTATCCTTTAAGAATCTGTGTCACTACTTCAAAAATATTTAATCAGTAAATGTGTCCTTTTCCCTTCTTTTGGCAGCTGTTTCAAACACAAATGGAGAAATGAATGAGAAAAAATTCCCTACATTTAAAATCTACCAGGAAGCCCTAACCTGTTTGGCTCAGTGGATAGAGTGTCGACCTGCGGACTGAAGGGTCCCAGGTTCGATGCCGGACAAGGGCATGTACCTTGGTTGCAGGCCCATCCGCAGTACGGGGTGTGCAGGAGGCAGCTGGTTGATGTTTCTAACTCGCTCTTCCTCTCCCTTCCTCTCTGTAAAAAGTCAATAAAATATGTATAAATAAAATAAAATAAAATCCACCAGGAAAAGAAAATCAGGGAGTAGTCTAAGCTAAACCCGGGGATCTTCCCAGGTTCCATAGATTGACCGGAAAACAAGGAGTGCAGCTTGAGCTCTTCTTTAGGACAATGGCCCCTGAACCACCAACTCCATTGCTTCACCACCAGCTCTCCTTCACAACAGATGACAGATTTTATGCTAGAAGTTTCCCAGTAAAAGAGTAAGCAAAGAGAAGCTAAAGGTCACATCTATGACTGGAGCTCATAAATTAGGAGCGAAATGGATAGATTAAAAAGCTGAAACTGAAGTCAGTCTAATAATAGAATCAAACAATAATTGCCTAGATCCGTGGTCGGCAAACTGCTGCTCGTGAGCCACAAGCGGCTCTTGGGCCCCTTGAGTGTGGCTCTTCCACAAAATACCACGGCCCGGATGAGTCTATTTTGAAGAAGTGGTATTAGAAGAAGTTTAAAAAATTTGGCTCTCAAAAGAAATTTCAGTCGTTGTTCTGTTGATATTTGGCTCTGTGACTAATGAGTTTGCCGACCACTGCCCATCAGCCCCAGGAAGACAGAGTTAATGTTCAGATCCTCACTTGGCAAGGGCCTGGGCTTCCAAGTGCCATGGAGTCACCAAGGAGTAGAAAGGAACTTTGCCCAGCTGCTCATGCATCCCTGAAGCACGACCAATCTCAGTGGCTATGTGGCATCACCCAGGATGGTTAACCTGTAATCTCTCAAGATCTCCATCTCTTGGCTCACTCACCAATAGGAGAGGAATCACAATGGCCAGGCCGCACTGCTTGTGCAGCTCTTCCAAAAGAGTTGAGGTCAACCAGAAGTTCGAATTTCCCTGGTGTGAATCTTCGGTCGCATATGAGATAGCATGTTGAATGGGTGTTCAATGAAAGGGCTATCAAGCAATATTTAATAGTTTGTCGGTTAAGAGAATTAAAGTTAATATCAGTTATTAGAAGAAAATCCTCAATTCAGTAACCTATGTTAACCCACATGGGGAAATCAATGAACAATAGCATTTTAAATGTGTAAGCAGTCAGGTCATGACACGGTCTAAGTGGAATCCACGATGAGACAGAGGACTTAACAAAGTCCTGGCATCACACAACTTCCATAATGCTGATCTTTTGAAAACTATAAGTCCTTATTCCTTGGGATAATTTTTTTAAGTTTTTATTTTTTTAAATAAATCTTTATTGTTCAAATTATTACAAATGTGTTCCTCTTCCTTCCCCCGCCCCTTCAATTGCTCCCCTCCACCAGGTTCCCACCCCACCCTCTGTCCTTTCCCTACCCCCATTGTCCTCATCCATAGGTACACAGTTTTTGTTCAGTCTCTTCCCACATCCCCCACTTCCCTTTTCCCCCCGAGAATCGTCAATCCACTCCCCTTCCATACCTCTGATTCTATTATATTCACCGGTTAATATTGTTCATGAGATTTTCTTAATTCCCTTGGTTTTTAGTTTCACTTGTTGATAGTTATGTATTTGTTGTTCATAATTTTTATCTTTATCTTCTTTCTCTTCCTAAATAACCCCCTTCAGCAATTCATATAATTCTGGTTTGGCGGTGATGAACTCCTTTAGCTTTTTTTTTTAATTTGTGAAGCTCTTTATCCGGCCTTCAATTCTGAGTGATAGCTTTGCTGGGTAGAGTATTTTTGGCTGTAGGTTCTTGCAATTCATCACCTTGAATACTTCTTGCCGTTCCCATCTGGCCTGCATAGTTTCTGTTGAGAAATCAGCTGACAATCGTATGGGTGCTCCTTTATAGGTAACTACCTGCTTTTGTCTTGCTGCTTTTAATATTCTCTCATTATCTTTTGCTCTTGGAATTTTAATTATGATGTGTCTTGGTGTGGTCCTCTTTGGATTCCTTTTGTTTGGGGTTCTTTTTTTAAGTTTTTAAAAGTTTAGAAAATAGCTGAAACTGGTTTGGCTCAGTGGATAGAGCGTCAGTCTGTGAACTGAAAGGTCCCAGGTTCGATTCCAGTCAAGGGCATGTACTTTGGTTGTGGGCACATCCCCAGTGGGGGGTGCAGGAGGCAGCTGGTGGATGATTCTCTCTCATTGATGTTTCTAATTCTCTATTCCTCTCTCTTCCTCTCTCTGTAAAAAATCAATAAAATATAAAAAATAAAATAGAAAATAATTCCAAAAAAAGTTTAGAAAATAATTTTTTTAAATTTGTTCCAGGGTCTTCCATGTTACTGTTATAATCACTTCTTCAACTGAACCCAAGATAAAGTCATAAAAACAACTTGAGAAGAAACAAGAGAATAGAAGTGTTTGGAACAAATGCAATCCACACAGCTTAATTAACTCATGGAACATCCATAGAATAGAATAAAAGAAGTTGTAATAAAGAATAAGCAAGCTTATATACACTGTGATAGAGGATCTCTAATATACATTAAGTGAAAAAAAGCAAAATGCATAACGGCATAGAACATATTGTCATTTGTTAGGAGGAATTATATTTGTATGCCAAATATCTCCCGAGAAATACAAAAAAAAAAGCTACCGACAGTATTTGCTTCTAAGGAGTGGATGAGGGGCAGAGTTTCTTTTCACTATATATGCTAATTTATACCTTTGGAATTTTTAACTATTAAGTATTTGTGTGTATTACTTATCAAATAATAAACTTTATCTCTAAAAAAAAAAAAAGGAAGACAAACTCTCTAATAAGGTAAAAGAGCACTTTCGAGCATATTTTGAGTAAAGAGAAGAAGCCATCATGAAAATCATGAAAGAAATTGCTGCCCAGCTGAGTGGCTTAGTTGGTTGAGCGTTATCCTGTGCACTAAAAGGTTGCTGGTTTGATCCCTGGTTGGGCCATATACAGAAGGCAACTAATATTCTCTCTTCTCTTCTCACCTCCCCTCTTCTCTCCTTTCTTCTTCAAACATGTCCTCAGGTGAGGATTAAAAAAAAAAGAAAAAGAAAAGAAATTATCATTACCTGCTAATACAGAGCTATAGTGGAGAAGAGGGCCCGGGGGGGGGGGGGGTTGCAATATACTAATTTGTGTGTCAGTGGTAGATCAAAATTAATACCCAAATTGTGAAAACATGGTAGTTACTGACAGGAGAAAAAGCAAAGTCTATCTCATTGCATTTAAGTAAACAGTGATATGTTAGGAAAAAAGACTAAACGGAAAAAAAATACTGGAACTCCATTAAATAATCAGAGTGTTGTAATGTCACAGTAAAACAAGTTTCCAAATGAATTCCATCAGATCCAAAAGTCAGTAAAACAATTTCACTTTCTTGAAAGGCTCACACAAACACCCCCCTGAAACACACACATACTTCAGACACACACACACCGTGAGAAGCCTCTAAGACTATTAGGACAATTCTGGGCTTTTATGGCTATTTCTTTTTCAGGGGGTCATTCTTTGCATTTTTACCGCTCTAAATTTACCTCTTCAAGTCACTGCCCTGCAGATGGAGCTTGCTTTCTTTTTCAGTTTTGTTCCCAACCAAATTCTTTTGTACATTTCTGGAATTTAAGCCACCTCAGTTACCGCTACTTATCTATAACACCATTGCTTTGAGGGATTAGAGCAGGTTTCTTGTAATACACTTAGATCAAGAGTTATCTGAATTGAGAAGAATATCCTGTTTGAGTTGCAGATGGGGAGTCCTTTTTTAAAAATTTTATTTATTATTTATTTATTTATTTTTATTTTTTTTAAATCTTGAGTTGTTTTGATTTCCCCTGAGAGCAGTAATCTTCAGCAAGTGATATTTTTTAAAAGCCCCAAACACACCACAAAACATTCCAAGTGATTTTAACTCCTGAATGAGGCTGGGCTACCTGAGTGATTCTCTCTCTTCTCTTCTTTGGCAGAAAGGATTACAAACCTCCACAGAACTCGCTCTCTATTAAAGTGGAGTGCTGTGCATTCATTGGCAAGAGGTGAATTGTTTTCAGATTACATGCGAAAGAGTGTGTGTGTGTGTTTCTTTCCCACATCAAAGACTTGGATGGAGGCAGTTCTGAGTATTGCCAGGGATGCAAGAATTGGTGCTAAAGTGATTAACAAAATTGCTTTCCTGCAAAAGAAGCACAAAACATTACCTAGGGATTAGAGGAGGAGAGGGCAAGATTAAAGGTGATGTTGAATTTTGGATGGAATATCTTATCCATCTTTTTTTTTCTTCAAAATCATGCTTCAAGGATTCCGTGGCCCCTCCTGAAGGAAACCTGAACAAATCAAAGTCTTGCTTTCTCAAGTTTTGTACCCAGGGGTGCTGACAAGGTAAAATTAAAACTATGAACAGAAGCAGTACTCCCCTGTGACCTCCGTACCTTTATCTCACTACAAATACATTTTGAATGTATTTTATTCAGCATGCACCAATGACTCCATTGATCAAAGAGTCTTTCATTTGTAATTGGTCTGCGTCCACCTGTTGCACTTAAATGATACTGTTTTATAGAATTCCTGGAGTTGATTGGTTTTTAGTAAATCTTGATTTGGTTACTATAGTATCCCTTTTTTATACATATCTTTCACAGACAAAGCCTTTATTTAACCAAAATGTGTGTTTTTTTTATTTGCCATAAAACCTATATTCTATACGATGAAGGAAAAATCATACAGCAAACCTCACGATTTCTAGTTGAGGAAGTTATTCTATGGGGTATCTTTGAAATGCCCTATGACATGCTTGGTCACTTAGCTTTTTTTCCCCATCTCTTTCAAAAACCGAGTGTAGGCCTCCCTTCTTCCAAGAAGTCCTCCTGACTTCAGTCTCCCAATCAGAGATAGGCAAAAACAGAGAGGTACATGCAACTGTTCTGACATGAATACATCTTTTCTTCCTCCTTGATTTCTTCCTTTGAAACATTAAGTCCAAAAAAAATAATCAAATATATATATCTGGATAGATGGCAAAAACATCAAGTTGAATGTAATAAGCAAAATAAATTCAGAACAATATATAAGTACGATACAATTTATTAAAATTTGACACACAAAAAAACCATGCCATAATTCATATGGTATAACAATATATACATGTATGTAAAAATTCAAAAATGTACAGAATTACCTATCTCAAACTGATGCTAGTGGCTGCCTCTGGGAATCAGAACATGAGATAGGGGAATTTTAGCAACATTTATAATATTTATTTCTTTTCTTTTTTATATATAATGTATTCTTTTAAAAGAGGGAGGAAACCATTCAGCTTAGGTGTCTAACTTAGACATAGTTAGGGGAATGTGAAATATCATTGAAATTCTTGTCTCAAAAGCACAGCAGAGGTTTGAGATCTCAACTTCGTCCTCAAATTGCTCTTTCGCATAATGCACAGATGTATTTTTTTTTTGTCAGACACTAGTTATGTCTCACTTTCTTCGTAACAACAATAAAGCTAGTTTCAAATTGATTAAATAATTCAGGGCAACTGGGACCTCCTCTTTTCCCCAAGATAACTTTATCCTCAGAAATGAGTGTACGGTGGTGGTGGAGCTTTAACTGTGTGTGTGTGTGTGTGTGTGTGTGTGTGTGTGTGTGTGTGTACTGTAAAGAGAAAGACACACCGTGAGTCCTCAGCAGAAAGGACAGAGAATAAATAAATATTCTCTATCGCATGCAATAACTTGTGGGTGTTTGCACTCTGAAGCTGCTTCTTGAGGTTGCCGATGTGACTTCTTCGCTCTCGGGACCTCGTGGAGAACAATCCATTTTTATCTGTCTTTCCCTTGGGGTCCCGTAAGGTCACTGGACATAAGATAGCTGTGAAATTTGACATTGTTCCCATTTAAATGCCTTGCTCCAGCAAGTGCAAGACTGGGGATGCTTCGGGGTGGGGATTGCCACGGCCAGGCCGTTTCTGAGACTCGCCAGCCCTCCAGGCTTCAAAGCCTGCCATCCTTGATCTCACTAAAGAATGTTTTTGAATTCTATGTCCATCTAGTGGTTGCCTGCAAAGATCTACTTGGCTTTTTCTTTCTTCCTTTTCTTTCACACTTGATCAGGGAGATTCTGTTTGTGATGGGGGTTTTGCCCCCCTCGGTCTCTAATTCTTTCACAGGTGGTTTCAAAGTGTCTGTCCTTAGCCACTGCTTTCTATAAACAAGTAGGAATTCGCGAACCGCAGCCACTGATGGCCCTCCTCTCAGAGCAACCCCCCCTCACTTTGAAAACAGGCTGTTTTGTGGACAGTAAAGTACAGTTCTTTTTCACAGATGAGATTAGAGGGTTGAGGGGAGGCTGCAAGGAGGCAAATTTTTTCTTTTCCTTTTTCCTTTCTTTCTTTTTCTTTTCTTTCTTTTTTTTTTTTTTTAACTGGGGAGCCTTTGTGCTGTAACTCATTTTAGCAAATGCAAGAACTTGTTTTACACTCAGTTGCACCTTTGGTTAAGGATGACATGACACTAAGGAGAGGGTGCTAGGAATTTGCCGATTTCCTTATTAATTCCAACATCTCCAGCGTCCCACGTATAAGGCTGGGAGTTGAAGGTCAGATGATGAAGGGAGCTAATGTGGTTAGTACACATCTAAGGGGCCGAATTATATCAACTCTGCCTAAGTTTGATGTTCTATGTGGGTTCAGATATCTATCTCAATATCTCCTTTCCCCTTTGCACTGAAAGATCTCTCCCCAGGTCTCAGTCCCTTTGACTGGAGGTTTCAGAAGAAGTGGATTCAACTGCCTATCTGGAGCAGTGTGGTCTTTTCAATTTTCAAAAAAAAAAAAAAAGACACAATGGTTACAGTTTCTTCATATCCAAGCCAACACTTGTTTTCTGTTGCTTTTTAAAAATATATAATAGTCATCCTAAAGCTGAACAGTAGCTATATATTTTTAAAAATTAAAAATGGACTCGATTGTAGCCCAGCCAGTGTGCTCAGAGGTTGGGCATTGACCCATGAACCAGGAGGGCACAGCTCCATTCCCAGTCAGGGCACATGTCTGGTTTGCCAGCTCGATCCCCAATAAAGGGCATCCAGGAGGCAGCTGACCAATGATCCTCTCTCATCATTGATGTAACTAGCTCTCCCTCTGTCTTCCTTCTGCTCTCTGTAATCAATAAACACTTTTTTTTTAAAAAAGATGGTAATGGCTTGTTTGTACAGGGCCTCACAGAATATTAAAAAAATTGCTCAACTGTAGCTTGATATAACCTTGACATCTTCTGTGCTATTAAGTATTCTTCAGTATAATTTTAATGGCTGCATAGCATTTCACTGAATAAGATATACCATAATTTTCTCAACCAATTCCCTATTATTGGAAACTTAGGTGTCTCCGAAAAACTTGAGTTTTTCAGCATTACAAAGAGTGCTCCATATTCACATACTTGACTTTGCTTTAAATTTGCTTCTAAAGTGCCAACAGTGATCTTGCTAGGTCATAAGGCACGTACATTTTTTTTTTAAGCTTTGAAGATCAATATCCATTTTAAAATTCAGTTAAAAAGAGGGATTGGGTGAAAGAAAGAATTACTACTGCAGATACCCATTTGAGACCCTTAGAAAAGTACTACTTAATCAGTTAAGAAATTCTCACCCACCATGTGGGCATTGTCTGTTAACCCTCCAGCAATTTGTCTGCCACTATTGACCTATATCAGGATCCTTAGTTGAGGAAAAGAATGTAGAAGCCTCTTACTGGAAGGCTTGCTTCAGTGGTACTAGTCTAGCATAGTCTGTGTGAGAGCATTTTCAGCACTGCAGTTCACTACAGTATCCAGGACCAACCTGAATCTCTCCTACTTTTCTCACTCCTGAAATACGATGCTTATATTGGGGGGTGGAAACTGCAGAAGTGCCCAAGAATAACACAGTTGAGAAAATAAGTTCAAGATGAGGAATCATCCAGGAATCCTATATAATAAAAGGCTAATATGCAAATAGACTGAACGGTGAAACAACCAGAACAACTGAACAACCAAATAACCGGTTGCTATGATATGCACTGACACCAGGGGGCGTGTGTGGAACATGGCAGGCCTTGGCCATGGCTGGATGGTGGAGCAGGTGAGCAAGGGCATCAGACAGAGGCAGGGTCTCAGTCACTGTCATCAGGGTAAGCCTCTGGTGGTTATTGAAAATTCCTTGCTCCCGTGTGCCTCAGTCCCACCCGGCATTCACACCCATTGCCAGCACCGGCCCCACTCACACCAGCAGCTGGTGCAAGTGCAAGTGGTGGCTGCTGGCCCTGATAGCCCCTGAGGGCTTCTCCACCTCCCTCTGCTCCTAATGGGCAATCGGGGCAGCTCGCACCCACTGACAGCGCCAGCCCCACTTGCACCTGCTGCTGGCACTGGCCCCAATCACTCCGCAGCGGTCAGCAGGTGCAAGCGGGGCCAGCGTCATCAGCATGTGGGAGCAGCAGCAGTGGCAGGAGCAGGGCTGCCAGCAGACAGGGAACTGGGGGCTGTGGCAGGAGGAGCAAGGGCATGGGCTGAGACCCACCCCTGTGCCTACCACAGCCTCGCAGCCCACAGTTCCTTTCAAGGTGCATAAATTCGTGCACGGGGCCCCTAGTAAATGAACAAGGGGCTATCTTTCTCCCTTTGAGCTGCCTAATAATTAGTCAGTACAGCCAATGCCCCACAGAGCTTCAGACTTAGAAATCCTGTGCAGGCTTTAGTTGTGTCACTCGCCTCCTTACTTAGAGACCGTGGCCACCCATGGGCTTCATGGCCAACACAAACCCCTTCGCCTTCCACGCGGTATTCTGGTTTCCCCCTGCCTCTCTCCACTTTTACTGCCCCAGCGTGAAAACTTCCATTCCATCCATACTGACCTACTTTCAGTATTTCAGACAAACATTTCAAACACTGTAAAAGGCTTCTGGACTTGGAGTTAGCTCATCTACATTTGAACTCTGGCTCTGCCATTTATTAGGTGTCGTTGGGCAAAATACTGAAACCTACTGACACTCAGTTTCCTCATCTGTAAAATAGAGATGAAAAAAAGCCTAATCTGCTGTATTATTGTGTACAGGAGTGAGCAAAAGTAGGTTTGCAATTGTAAGTATGCAAAACACAGAGTTAATAAAGCTATTGTAACAGTCATAACCTGCATGTCTTTTTTTCATACCAACAACTGTAAACCTACTCTTGCTCACCCCTGTACATGTGTCAAAGTGGACAACAGCGTGTAAAAGAAGTTAGCACAATGCAGAGTCTGTAATGAGTGTCTGATAGGTGATGTGAATGTCTTATTCATCCTGGCCTCTCAGCCTTTGCTCCAACCCGCTGTCTTTCTGGAAGTCCTCTCTCATCTCAACCTTACCATCCACAATCACAAACTCATGGGTTAGCTCCTTGGAAAGCCCTCCCACAAAAACTCTTAGCATTCCCTGAATAGACTATTTATTTGCATTTATCTATGCTCCCTGTATTGTAGTAGATATGTACAACCTAGTGTCAGTCACACTTTAAAAAATATATATTTTATTGATTATTTTACAGAGAGGAAGGGAGTGGGATACAGAGTTAGAAACATCGACAAGAGAGAAACATCAATCAGCTGCGTCCTGCACACCTCCTACTGGAGATGTGCCCACAACCAAGGTACATGCCCTTGACCTGGGACCCTTCAGTCCACAGGCTGACACTCTATCCACTGAGCCAAACCAGTCAGGGCCAGTCACACTTTTGATGGTGTATTTGTCTTCTCTAGGTATCCTGTCAAAGAATAGGAGTCATGCCTATTAACTCTCCCACACACACACACACACCCCACTTTTCTCCCTCTGTATTAAGAAAGATTTACACATAGTAGATGATAAATAAATATTTATTGGCTGACCCTTTCACTCTCCCCACACTTCATGACCTGCCTGTATCAATAGGTCCATGCCAGTCCTCCTTACTGGACTCTCTGCTGGGGCAGTTTGCAGGGAGACCTTATACCAATTTTGCCCCAACAATAATCCTAATTAATGTACAGCACATCACTGCTCACCATAACAGCCTATATGGACAACAGAATGGGTGTTGTTAGTATCATCCCTATTTCTCAGAGACTCAGAGAGGTCAAGTAATTTGTCACAAAGCCAGTGTATGGCAGGACAGAAAATTTAACTCAGAGCTACCAATGCCAAAGCTCATGCTCTTGGTCTCCCATGATAAACCTTTCTTCCTTGTTTAACTGTTAGTGGACTCTTGTCCCTCTCCAAAGTAACGTTACTGTTGACTTTTAGGTCTGTGCCTAAGAAGAAAATGGTGATGTTCTGAGTACAGTAACAACCTAAAGGAAGTCCTGTAGTGTGTGCAGAGGCATGAAAGACCTGTGCACGATGCCCCGGTTGCTGGGGAAATGTTCCAGGTGAGAACCTTGTGTAAATTGTTTCCTTTGGGGCCCAGAATGAAAGCCGGGAAGGTGAGAAGGTGTCTTTTCCCTTACACCTTATTAACTGCGACTCAGAGCAGCCCTCTTAGAAATGGCTCCCCCATGCCGAGACCCGTTTGGCTCAATGGATAGAACATCAGCCTGCGGACTGGGAGGTCCCTGGTTCGATTCCGGTCAAGGGCATGTACCTTGGTTGCGGGCACATCCCCAGTAGGGGGTGTACAAGAGGCAATTGATCAATGATTCTCTCTCATCGATGTTTCTAACTCTCTATTTCTCTCTCTTCCTCTCTGTAAAAGAATTAATAAAATATATTTAAAAAAAGAAAGAAAAGAAAAGAAAAGAAAAGAAAAGAATAGAAAAGAAATGGCTCCCCCACTGTACTTACAACCTCTCAGGTGAGCTGCCCCTGCTGATTCTGCTCCACGGCCTTGGCTTTGGCTCCCAGGAGTCCTTCCCCTGCAGTCACCCTCCATGAACGAGGGCACAACTCTTTCACCACCGATCGAGGGAATCACAGATGATCCCAACTGGAAGACAGTCTAAGGGTTGTCCTATCACAGCACCGTATCTCCCCAGCTCCACATGTCACTCTCGACAGCTCAGAAGACATCCTTCAGGTTGAGGGGGGGTGTGAGTCCACAGACAATTCACCTGCGCACAAAACAGGGCCATGTCTCTCGGCTACCTCAGTCCCTGAGGAAGCATGTCACTCTATGAGGTATCCGAGTAAAGCTCCCTGGAAGCCACACACATCTTGATGTAGCCGTTACTCTCAATTCTGTGGACAAGAGTTGTTTAAACTCACTTATGCCCTTCCCACCTTGGACACGTGGGCACTAAAGTCAACTTTGCTGAGTTGCTTCCAGATTTGTTGAGATCCACTTCCCAGGTACTGGGAATGAAAGGGCCGAGTCTAGAATATTCTCTCTTTTTTTTTTTTTTTCCTCAACCCAGTTTCCACAGAAAGCTGCACTTTCTCACAACCAACAAGTCTCATGTCAGCAACAACCTTCAAGTTGTACAGAGACTGATCATGTTTTCTTACTGCTTTCTGAAACAAACATCAGCATAAGCATTAACACAGCGATGATTTAATTGTACTCTAATTACTCTGGGCAAAAATAAAAAAGGAGTTTGATTCAATGCACATGCTGTTTTGGTAGAAAGTTACACCTAACCCCAGGCATAATATGCCTTTATTTTTACCCAAATCACTTGGTGAAGCCCCCTCTCTTCTTCTCATGATGCTGTTACCACTAATTTCCCCACACTCACCTTTCTGTCTCAAACACTAAGAGTCCACACCTGTCTCTTCCAAAGATCTTAACCTTGAGACTTAGACATTTCCCCTTATTTCTCAACAGAACCCCTTCCCTCCTAGTTGCTCTTTAGCATAACATTGACTCAGTCAAATGAAGTAAACAAATATTTGCAGAGTGAGGAAGGAGGGAAAGATGGGGAGGGGACAGCTGTGATTACTGACCCATCCTGCCCCAGCTTTTCCTCACTGGGAGTGTCTTTGAGTACAAGCTCAAAATAAGACAAAAGTCTAGCATCTTATGCTTTCCTAAAGACCAGCAATGAAAATTGGGATTTGAAATGTTAAAAATATATATATATATATATATACCATTTAAAATAGCGCACACATACACACACACACACACACACACACACACACACGTCCCCAAATACTTATAATAGCACCAAAAGTCCCAAATAATTAGGTATAAATCTAATGAAACATGTACAAGATCTAGTGTAGAAAACTGATGGAAGACATAAAAGGAACTTAATAAGTGGAGAGACAGTTCCTATTAGAAGGTCAGTGTGCAAAAGTCAATTGCTTTCCCATATAGCAGGAACGAACCATTGGAATCTAAAATGTTCTAAAAGATACCATTTAAACGTCTTGCTTTTTCGTGTCATGTGGTTCATTCATGTGATTGGCACATTAGCTCTGTTATTAGCAGTTTCAACTTGACCATGCCCTTTAGTGGGAAATCCTGGGGTTACCGAGACCTTCACAAATCTCACCTCCAGTTTTGAGTCAGAGCTGCCCTTTTAGTGATTCTAACCACCCTGGATGCCTCTGAGGAACTATTTACCAAGTCTTTTTTTTCCAAGCCACTTGCCTTTAGGCAGCCACGTTTTCCTTGCAGGCTTCCTTCCATTCCTCCTTTGCAAACCTTCCCATCCCTCTCGCTTCCAGCAGGTTACTGAACTCTGGTCTGGCGCTTCCAACCTCCAGCAAGCCATATACTGCCTGTGTCCCGTTTCCCGGTTACTGTCTGGCTTCTCTTTTCCCCACCCTTCTCCACCTCCAGCTCCCTCCATGCTTTTCGTCTGGGCACAGGTCAGTCCTTTCAAGAGCATATTTATCGTGTCTAAATCATTTTCTCCGAAACAAATATTTGCATATGGGAACCGCACATTTGCCATCTGGTTTTCCCTACTTCCCCGCCGGAGGAACTCTCGATTTCATATATATTTTGGGAAATTAAGTTTTCCCCAGACGGTCTCTCCAAAGCACCAAGGCAAGGTCAGGGTTTACGCATTCCTTCAAAGGTTCTGGGCAGAGGTTAGAATTACTCATGCTTTCTTGCTCCCATCAGCAGTTATTTCATCAGCGCACCTGATAATGGGACACAACCTGACTTTTTATTTTTTATTTTTTGCTAAAAACACATCAGTTTGAGAGAGATGTTGAACCATAAACCAGTATCCCTGGGGAAGAGAGGGAAACCTGCCTCGTTGCTCAAATAATTTCAAACCAAATCCCCTAAGAATATTTTCACAGAGAGAGGGAGGGGGAAGTATGAATATTAGAAAGATGATGAACCAGGTGTGCCAAAAAGGTTTCTTAGTCATTCTTAGCCCTAGAAGGGGCTGGGGGCAGCCCCTCCGTCTCTACTGGGAAACATATTTCCCCTTTTACATCAGGAAAGAAAAAAAGAAAAAAAGCAACAACACAGCCCCAAATAGAGAATGTTTTCTTTTGTAACTGGAAGCAAACACCGCTGATGGCTTTAACAGCTGCCTGCCAACACGGCCTGAGAAACAGGCAAGCTCAAACATTTTTTGGAGATCAACACGCGTACAGACATACAGTATATTAGGTCAAATTATAAATCCAGGAACAAGAGGACAAATAAACAAGTTTCGGCTTTCTCTGGGCTTCTGCGTCCAACACCAGCCGAACGAGACTCTGAGGCAGAGAAATCCAGACTCCAAGAAGGCAGGTTTCCCGGGAGTTCAAGGCGAACCTCCCCGCGGCAGGAGGAGAAGGTGCCAGATTGACCGGCTGCCGGCTGACCGGGTGGCGGCTGACAGCCCCGCGTGGCCGAGGCTTCCCGGGGTCTCCGCCGCGCAGACCCCGAGGGTGTGTGGCAGGCTAACTTTAGGCCTGCCTTTGACTTGATCTTTGACCCCAGTAAATCATTTAATATGCCATGTGCCTTTGCCCATATGTTCACGTTTGGTGTAATTCGGATGAGAATTCCAGCAAGGCGGGGTGTGCTACCCCCATTAGGGGGTTACTCTTCTATCTTTAGAGCTTCTAGGAAGAACGTTCTGGACAGCTGCGTTGCAGAGAGCCAAGGTATCTGGACAACGCGAACTGAAATGCCCTGCAGATGGTGAGATTCGCTTTGCCCTCCTTGTGGCTGAAAGGTAGGAGGACAAATTTGTTCTCTGGTTATCCAAACCAACACAAGACTTTGGTGATGGTTTCTCCTTAGGGCAAGAGACTCACCAGAGTGTCGTAGGTGGGAGAACACTGGGTTATTCTCCTGATACCACCACCGTACTAGTTAGGGGACCTTGACCTTGAGCAAGCCACTTAGTCCAAGGTTGCTCAGCTATTAGTTGGTGATGAAAGCAACAACATAGATTGGAACTAAAAAATTTTTTAAGAAAGTCAAGTTGAATAAAAGAAAATATCTGCTCTTAGCCCACAATAGTATGAGCGCTGTTGCATGTGGGTGTGGCTGTATGTTTCCCGGGGTCATGATGAACAATACATTTCCTCATGGTAACAAACAAAAGTTCTCCAGCCAGCAGCTCAGACCATAGAGTTGTTGGTTTTTTTAAAAATATATTTTTATTGATTTTTTACAGAGAGGAAGAGAGAGAGATAGAGAGTTAGAAACATCAATAACAGAGAATCATCCATCAGCTGCCTCTTGCACACCCCCCACCGGGGATGTGCCTGCAACCAAGATACATGCCCTTGACCGGAATCGAACCCAGGACCTTTCAGTCCGCAGGCCGACGCTCTATCCACTGAGCCAAATCGGTTTCGGCAGACCATAGAGTTTTGATGACCCCATCTACTGAGTACAAATAATTAGCTCTATACATATACATTTATACAACACATGTTCATATGCACATATATATATACAGAGCACCACCGTGTGTCGGGCACAGTGGCACCTAATATATATACAGGCATGACAAGGCCTGTCCTCATGCAACCTCAACTAGTGGGGGAGCCAGTCCTAAAATTATCACATCATTACTTAAGTACCATTGTGATCAGGGCTACAAGAGCCTTCCAAGGTGTGAAGAGCGTGTGTTAACACAGGCTCCTAACCTGGGCTGTGAGAGCGGGGCCAGCACCCCTAAGGAAACGACACAGAGGGAAGTGCGAGAAGACCCTGACGGAGGAGTGACAGGGCCAGTCCAATGGGATGACAGTGGGAACACGTGGCGAAACGTAGAGCTTTATTCAAATGTGATGTGCTGTTTTTGAAAACCGTGATTAGAAACACGCCTTAAAGACGAGCTTGGTCTCCTTTACGAATTCATTCAGTGACTAGCTGAGCACGCCTCCGTGCCAGATACTGATCTAGATTCTGGGGATATAAGACAGGACCCGAGCCCGGGGAAGGTTCCCTTTTAGAGACAGAGACAGACAATAAACACATGAAACTGTCCTTTCAGAGAGCGGCAAAGTGGGGCAGAGGCATAAAAACTAATGCAGGTGGACAGAAAGGCAGGACCCTCTGAGGGGGTGATAACGAGATTCGAATAAAATAAAATGTGTCCGTTTCTGATGATGTGGCCTTGGATACATCAGCTAACAAACATTTCAAGACTTGGTTTCCTCATCAGTTAAATAAGGATACCTAGCCTTCTACGGGTTGGCTCAGTGGATAGAGCATCGGCGTGGGGACTGAGGGGTCTGGGTTCGATTCTGGTCAAGGACATGGACTTCAGTTGCAGTCCCTACCTGGCCTGGGCCCTGGGCAGGGCAGGTGCAGGAGGCAACCAGTTGATGTGTCTCACATCGACGTTTCTCTGTCTCCCCCCCCCCTCTCACTCTCAATAAAAACCAATGGAAAAATATCCTCGAATGAGGATTAAAAATACATACTTACATACATACATACATAAGGATACGTATACCCATCTCGCAGAATTTGCTGAGAACTCGATGAGAAAAGGAATGCAAGGCCTCCAGTACAAATTTGCTAGCACAGATAGGAACTTAACAATTGCTAAATAACTGAGCGTCTGCTGATCTATTACTCAAGCTATCGGGAGCAGTGTACTGGGAGGGATGTAGAACAACAAAGAGGAGGAATCAGGCCACCTATTTTCAGACCAGGCTGGACTAACCCCTCAAAAGGAATCATTATTAGTCTCCAACTCTGTGTTCGTTGGGTCCTCCAGGAAGCAGACACTGCAACAGAGAATATGCAGTTGGGGGGGTGGGTATTCCTGGGAAAGACAAAAGGGGGTGGGGGGAGCAGAATTGGGCAGGAAAAGGCTCCGGAGGAAAGCCTGCTGCTCCAGGGCCCGGTCCTGAAAGGCTCAGTCGTTACCCAGGGCTGCCGTCTGTGAAGAGCAGGGGCTCCACGTGACAGGGCAGCCCCGTGAGGAGCTGGTCCTTGAGGTCTGAGGGTGCGCCTCCTGAGCCCCCGCAGGCGCCCCCCCCCCCCCCCCGCTCGGCGGGAACCCTGCAGACTGTGCTTCCCTGGGAGGGGAAACGCGATCAGAGGGCCAGAGGCTCCAGCCTTGGTTTTATGATGATATTCTGTATCTGCTAGGAGGTCCTTGGCCACGAGTGATAGAAAACCCAACTCACAACGGCTTGGACAGTAAAGAATATTTATCATCTCATGGTAAGTCCGGGGAAGGAGGCCCCCAGGGCTGTTTCATGTAGAATTCCGTGACGTCATCCCGGTGTCACCACAGTGGGTGGAAAATGTTTCCATCCTGACGCGCTCAGGAGGCCAGCATTGTCTCCGCCACCACTCGTCATGGTTCCGAGGCGGTGTTTTCAGTCCTAGGCATCTCCTGCGGGCACGATAAGACCTAGCAGAAGACAGGCCCCGTCTTCCTGGCGCCTCTTTCTAGCGGGGAGGAGACCTTGCTCAGAAGGCCCCCAGTAGACTGCACTTTGTCGTACACCCATCCGTACAAAAGCCACCGGTAACTCCAACAGAATCGCTGGGATTGGTGGGCCTGAAGGCCTGGGGTGATGAGGTTAGTAAACTCCTTTCACTTCTATGTATTTATTTTTAAACATATTTTTATTGGTTTCAGAGCGGAGAGGGAGAGCGGAGAGAGAAATAGAAACATCAGTGATGAGAGAGAACCATGGATCAGCTGCCTCCTGCACGGCCTACACGGGGATCGAGCCCACAGCTTGGGCATCTGCCCTGGCTGGCAATCAAACCATCACCTCCAAGGTCATGGGGTCAATGCCCAACCAAGGGGCCACACTGGCTGGGCTAGAAGTTCTTTGTATTTTTCAGATATTAACTCTTTATCAAATGTGTAATGTATAGATATAAAAATTTACCCTGGCCGTTAGGAACTTGAGGAACTTGAGTCTCAGAGAGGGTAAGTCACAAGATCACAGGGCTAGGAAGTGGCAGAGCTAGGTGTGATGCCAGGCAGGTAGCTCTGTAGCTTGAGCTTTTAATCTTTTTAAAAGTCACTCTTTATTTTATTTTTTTAAATATATATTTTATGGATTTTCCACAGAGAGGAAGGGAGAGGTGATAGAGAGCTAGAAACGTCAATGAGAGAGAAACATCAACCAGCTGCCTCTTGCACACCCCCTACTGGGGATGTGCCCGAAACCAAGGTACATGCCCTCAACCAGAATCGAACCTGGGACCTTCCAGCCCGCAGACCGAAGCTCTATCTACTGAGCCAAACCAGTTTCAACCAAAAAAAAAAGTCACTCTTTATTTTAAATAGAAAGACTTCCTTAGCCCCATCACCCCAGGCCTGTAAACAAGTACTTTCTTCTTTGGCCTCCAGAAGCAATTACTTCAACTTGCTAGTGATGCCCATAACACACTGTATTCTAGAGTTGCTCTTCCATCTGACCATCCACCTCCCAGCTCCCTGGCCCCAGCCCTCCCCTCTGAGTAACAGTAAGCTGTGAGCTATTTAAGAAACTATATCTAAATATACACAGAGCAGGGAACTTAAGAATGCCGGCTAAGAATTCAAACAGGCCTGGTGGCGAAGCCTGCGTTGGCCACTTACTAAGTTGCATGACCTTAGGTTCTTTTCTTCACCTTTCTAAGCCTCTGTGTCTTTATCGGAAAAATGGGGATAATAATAGAAGCCGCACCCCACAAGGTTGTTGCAAGGATTAATTGAGCGAATGCCTGTAAAGCACCCAGGCGAGTGCCTGGCACAAAGTGTGCAACCAACGTTGGCAAATACTCCATCCTGGAGAAAACAAAACCAACACCAATGCCCACACCACCCCCATATGGAAGAAAAATTATGTGGTGTGTGTGTTTTCTAGGTCAGGGATGGGCGGGCTTCAGCTACTGGATTTTCTTCTTCTTCTTCATTCAAAATACACTACTGGCAACATCATCCTGAGCCACGGGCTCGCTTATGGAAGAAGGGATTGGCTCCGGAGGGTCCCGGAATCACCCAGTGGCTTTCCCCTCCCCAGCCCGTGCTGCTTCTACCCTGGGCCTTGCCAACCCTCCACCTCCTTCTCTCTCTCTTTTTTTTCCCATCCCTTCCTCCCCACTTCAAACCCTGGGAAAAAAATGAAGAAAAGCACACCAACCAAGAAGGCTTTTCACTGCATTGTGTTTTCCAGCTAGACCTGAACAGACAGGCGATCCATTCAGCCCTCTCCCGCCCTCCCTCCTCTCCTCTCCTCCTCTCCTGTCCTCTTTGTTTTGTTTCCTCCCCAGGCTGTGTCTTCCGAGCTTAGGGGAAAGCGGCCACCTCCCAGCGGTGGGAGGAGAGGAGAAACATCAGTTGCCAGCGGCGGCAAACACGACGAGTGACTGTGACGGGTCCCGGGCCCTTGGCACTGAGAGAGGCCGAGACCTTGCAGGGGATCCCGCTCAGACTCCCTGAGAAATTCCTCCGCTTGTCCCCTTTTGTCCTGAACCGGGCCTGGCTGCAGGGAGTCCCACGGAAAAACCTAAAACTCCTCTCGGGCCCAGAACCTTCTGAAGTGAAGCTCGCCCCATCCCGAGGCGAGGGGCGTTGGTGCCAAGCGTGAGGGAACGGGGCCAGCCGCCCTGGGAGTCCACGAGGGCGAAGGAGGGATACACCTTTTCCACTTCCAAAGCAGCCCGGGAGGATTTTGTTTTTTTCCAACAGGTTGACTCCAAATTGGCAGGGCTTCTTCCAAAGCTGCAAATTTCCATGTCCCCAGCCCTCGCGAAAGAAAAATTCTCCGGCGAGGCTGGCAGGTTCGGGGTGTGCAAGCGAAGAGCATTTCACAAATAGTTAAACCCGGGCCATGAATCACGTTAGTCTAAACAAGGACCCTCCCCATCCCCGCGCTGTGCTAGTTACCCTCCTTCATTCCTACCCCAAACATATATTCAAAAATAACCACTATTTATCAGGCACCCAGCGAGTACCAGGAACTGGAGTGTTTTATTTGCTTATATTGACTTCGTTTTATCTTCAGAACTATGCAAGGTAGGAATTTTTTTTTTATTGTTTCCTTTCCGAAGAACAGACAGGTTAAGCAATTTCCCCCCGTCGGGCGGCTAACAAATGGCAGAGCGAGAGTTTAAATCTCATCCCCGGCACAATAACCTCAGAGTCCCTCGGCAGAGTGAAAAAAACAGGCAAAAAAAAAAAGAGTACTTACTGTATGAATCTGTGCCTATAAAATCACCGGAAATGCAAACCAATCTAGAGTGACAGAAAGCAAGTCGGTGGTGGTCAGGGGGTGGGGAGGGATGACTTCCACAAGGGCACAAAGGGATTTTGGGGGTGATGGTTGCCAGGTTGATGGCAGTGACGTTTCCACAAGTGTACACATAGGTCAGAATGGACCAAATGGTACCCTTTCCTTTCCATATGTGCAGGTTAGTGCACGTCTGTTATACCTCAGTCAGGTTGGGGGGGGGGGTACCACAAAAACCCCATCCCTTAAGTCTTTGCTATAATGAACATGGTAGGGCTCGGCCTGACGGGTCCGGATTTGTACGCTGTTGTGTCTGGGTCCCGCTGAGGAGAGAGGCCTCGCTGTGGCTGGCTCCTCTCATGGACACTCCGTTAGTCAGGACTGTGGTTCTAGAGGAGTTTTTGCACCACGCACAACGAGGCCCGACAGAATGCCAACGTGCTGCTCGTGGTGACCTAAAGCACCAGTTCTCAGACTTTTTTTTATCTCAGGCCCCTTTTACACTCTTGGAATATATCGAGGTCTGTTTATCGTATTAGTCATTGAAACTGGGGGGGGGGGCATATGCTGGGGGTTGGAGGTGCCCGGGGGAGATGTCAATGGGGAAAAAAGGAGACTTATGCAATATTTTAAACAATAAAGAATTTTGCCGAAACCGGTTTGGCTCGGTGGATAGAGCGTTGGTCTGCGGACTGAAGGGTCCCAGGTTCAATTCCGGTCAAGGGCATGTGCATTGGTTACGGGCACATCCCCAGTGAGGGATGTGCAGGAGGCAGCTGGTCGATGATTCTCTCCCATAGATGTTTCTGGCTCTCTATCCCTCTCTCTTCCTCTCTGTAAAAAATCAATAAAACATATATTTTTTAAAAAAACAATAAAGAATTTGAATTTTAAAAGAAAGAAATTGAAACTGAGACCTTTTAAAGATAGTTCATTCTTTTAAATAATTCTATTACATATGGCATAAATAACAGTTTTCTTAAAAATAACTCCATCTTCCAAGAAAACTGGGAAGAAGAATAGGGTTGTTTTGCATTTTTGCAAATCTACCTCGTTTCTGGCCTCATAGATATGACATGATTTTCACATTCGCTTCATTCCCTCTGTCGCGGTGAATGAATGCAACAACATGGATGCATTCAATGAAGCTTTTCCCAGAAGGTTTATATTCCATAGCTTCTGCAAAAGTCCACCATTTACTTGTGAGAGAGTGAAAGTGAAAAGAGCAAACAGCACCTCAGTATTATGCACATAGTTTGATCTTGCAGACCCCTGAAAGGATCTTGGGGACCCCCAGGGGTCCCCAGACCATACGTTGAGAATTGCTGACCCAGGGTACAGAACCATGAACTGTTTGGTTCCGTCCCAATCCTACCACTCCGCTATTTTACCTCTTCTACTCATGGCCCTGTGGGAGCCTGAGAGAGGAGGAAGGGACTGGGGCGCAGAGATATCAAACAGAAGGCTGTCTCATAACTCTCCCGCTGCCATTTCCAACCCTGTGAGCATGTGGCACGGGCTATTTTTCTTTTAAACGAAATCCAGAGAGCCAAAGCCTCAGCAGGACCCGGACCCACAGGGTGGGGAAACTAACCCACAATCCTAGAAACACCACAGAGTTTCCGGCTGTTCCCCTCAGAGAGAGAAGGGCCGCCTCCTCTCGGGGCCCTCCTCTGGCTCACCCCGCAGAGGCTGCGGAGGAAAGCCCTGCGGTCCTGAGGAAAGGTCAGACAGATCGCAGCTCTCACCACTCCCCTGAACAGGTGCGTGAGCAGGCTGAAGCCAGCTCTCGTCCAAACCCTCAATCCAGATCAAGACTTTGCCCCCTGCCATGGGCAGCCGACAAAGCGTGAGCTTAGGAGTCAATTAGGGTGTGACTGTTGTTTCCCCTTCTTACTTATAGGCTATGTAATCTTGAGTAAGTTACTGAAATGTTTTAACCTCAGCTTCATCTGTAAGAGGGAAATCATTATCTTTCTAAAAGAACTCTTGTGGAGATTCAAGGATATAAGCCCCAGCTGGTTTGGCTAAGAAGATAGAGTATTGACCTGAGGACTGAAGGGTCCTGGGTTCGATTCTGGTCAAAGGCACATGCCTAGGTTGCAGGCTCGATCCCCAGTGGGGGGCGGGGGGGCCATACCGGAGGCAGCTGATCAATGGTTCTCTCTCATTATTGATGTTTCTATCTCTCTCTCCCCTCTGCCTCCCTCTTTGAAATCAATAAAACTATGTATATTTCAAAAGGATGTGTTATACAGGGTAGGTTTACATTTGTTTATATGGAAAACAATACAATAATTAATAAATAATACAAGAATAAACTCTGTTTCACGTGCTTACAAACCCACTTTTGCCCCACCCTGTAAGTAAGAAACCCAGCAGAGTACCTAGAACATAGCAGAGGCTCACATTTAGTGGCTGTTACATTTTTACAGGAAAGCAATGAGCAAGATGGAAGTACCGCAACATCCAGCATGAGACAGATCTGGTGCTGAGTCCTAACAACACTGGCTTTGGGCTAATAATCACTTCACCCACCTTGTATAGTTATTGCAAGGGCTGATTGAAATAATGTCTGTAGCCCTAGCAGGTTTGGCTTATGGATAAGAGAGTCAGTCTGTGGAATGAAGGGTCGCGGGTTCAATTCCAGTCAAGAGCATGTATCTCAGCTGCAGGCTCAATCCCAGGCCCTGGTCAGGCTAGGAGGTATGTGAGGCAACCAATTTATGTGTGTCTCTCACATTGATGTTTCTCTCTGTGTGTCTCTCCTGCCCCCTTCCACTCTCTCTAAAAATCAATGGAAACATATCCTTGGGTGAGGACTAACAAACAAACAAAGAAATAATGTCTGTATATTGGCATCTAACCCAAGCCCTGCCGACGGTCATTGTCATCATTATGCATTCGCAGCTGTGGCTACAGGGTCACTAATTCCAGGGGAACCTCATCCTGAGGGGCCATGTCTTTGTGGTCCAGCCCTTGGTATCCTTGGAGACGGGTTAGAATGGCTGGCTCGCAGTCAGGCCTGATAGATCTCTTCCAAAGGAGTTACCCCAGTCCTCACTTGGCATTTCTATCTCCTATCCATCAATAGGAGATATTACACAGAGGCAGTAAAGTGATAGGCGAGTTAACATCTAGGGGAACAGTTCCTAAGGCAGAGAGAGAATAGACACTGCACGTAAAAGCCTGTACAGGAAAGAGGCTGTACACCAGCTCTAGAGTCAGACTCAGATTCAAATCCTGGCTCTATCACTCGCTCACCAACAGCGAGATCTAAGGACAAACTATTCAGCCTTTGTAAGGCCAGTTACCCTACTAATGACAGTACCGGTGCCTAATGTAAATAGCACTTAGCATAGTGCATGTAGAAAATATTAATAAATTTACCTATTCTATCACTACTTCAATTTTCACAGCAGGATCCATATGTTTTAACAACAATATGTATATATGTTTTAACAATAATAAATATAAGCTCACATACCCACCTAAAACACCAGGTTCACAGAGGGGCGACATGAAAAGAAATTTCCTGGTTTTACTTTTATGTACTTGCAAGAGTTTCTATAGCAAGCATGAGTGACTAGTGACTAGGATAACAGGGGAAATAAACAGGAAGGGAAGTGGAGGAGGAGAAATTTTTAAAAAATATATTTTATTGATTTTTTACAGAGAGGAAGGGAGAGGGATAGAGAATTAGAAACATCGATGAGAGAGAAACATCTACCAGCTGCCTCCTGCACGCCCCCCACTAGGAATGTGCCCGCAACCAAGGTACATGCCCTTGACCGGAATCGAACCTGGGACCTTTCAGTCCGCAGACCGATGCTCTACCACTGAGCCAAACTGGTTTCGGCGAGGAGGAGAAATTTTACAATTCAAGCTGTGCTCAGTTCCATCAGAAGGTACTGACCTTGTCCTCGTCAGTTTGGTTCATTAGATAGAGCAGCAGCCTGCGAACCAAAGGGTCCTGGGTTTTATTTCATTCAAGGGCGTGTACCTGGGTTGCAGGCTCTTCCCCAGCCGGGGCCCTGGTCAGGGCCATACAGGAGGCAACCAATCAATGTGTTTCTCTCACATCAATGTTTCTGTCTTTCCCTCTCTCTTCCACGCTCCCTAAAAATCTATGGGAAAATATCCTCAGGTGAGGATTAACAACAAAAAAAGGAAAGAAAGTATTGACCTCAAGGCCTCAAAGGACTGCACCCTCTGACTGCGGTACACTTGTGCACCAGGGGGCAGTGGAACTAAGAAATCATTGGCTGAAGGGCCAGCCAATCAGAAGGTGCTCAGGTGAACTGGATACTCCCGGGGTCCTGCAAAGTCACTGGGTTTACAGTGGGTCAGGGTGCCACTGGTGCTGTACAGTAAGGTACTGGCTTGAGGAAGGGCTCAGAAAAGAGTTGGGAAAGTGAGAGGGGAGGGGAACTATAGAAAGTGTTGGAGGAGCCCTGACCGGTTTGGCTCAGTGGATAGAGCATCAGCTTGCCGACTGAAGGGTCCCAGGTTCGATTTCAGTCAAGGGCATGTACTTGGGTTGCGGGCACATCCCCAGTAGCTGTGCAGGAAGCGAGTGATCGATGTGTCTCCCCCATCCAGGTTTCTAACTTTCTGTCCCTCTACCTTCCTCTCTGGGCTTGCAAATAATGAACAGTGATTAATGAAAGCACAGTGTATGCCACTTTATATGTTTTTGATCCTATGAAGGAGGATCAAATGTGTATAGCTGCTCATAGTCCCACAGCTATAGGTGATGGAGCCAAATTTCACTCTCAAATATGACCCCTAAGTCCTTGGCTGTCTCCTATGAGAGGGGACTAAGGGCCCTCCCAGCTCCACCTACATACATGGCACGCTCTGAGAGAAAAGACAAGGACAGAGGGAGAGTGATGGCCGTGGAGGGAGATGAGAAAAGATGGAAGCAACCAAGATGTGGAAAAGAAGGGAAGAGTTTGAGAATAGGAGGGAGATAAAAGGAGAGGAGACTGGTAAAGACCTCCAAAGGAAGCAAGGGGAAAGGAAGAATCAGAAGAGGGGGAGAAAAGAGCCGTGGCAGAGCACAGGGTTAAACCAGAGGAGGGGGAGCAGGAAACGCGGGCGGGGTCCTGGAGGAATCAGAATCACCTAGAGCATAATCCTAGAAGCTGAAGGAACAAGAGTTGGAGTTTAGTAGGTGTTTGTGGTTTGTTTTTTCCTTGTGAAAGTAAGGAGCTTTGGGGATCACTGCCCATGGAGCTGTCAACAGATAGTCCGCTCAGCAAGAGTGTCAGATGGTGGGAAGTTGGAACTGAGGTCAGACATCTTACGGCCTGTTCTGTGGGGGTCTCTACGCTGAGGCTGAGTTGCCATGTCCAGTTTATTGGTGCACCAAATGGGCTCAAACACTACACTATTCTAGAGTCATCGACAACGTGAGCTGAATTTTTCCCTTTGGACCATGTAGTGGGTTTTTTGAGGGGTATTCAAAATATATTTGGTTACTAAATACATTGTTTGCAATGTCATGTAATGATTTCACAAGGTCTTTAACTTCTCTTTTTCCTCTAAAAATCCAAACAGATCCTATGGTTGATCTCAAACATTGTGGACTAGAAAGGGCAGATTTTTCTTTTGCTTCCTGGTTTTTGCTGAAACCCTAGAATTAATCTTTTCAGGGAAAGTTAGTGGAGGAAGAGAGCACACAAGAAAGAAAGGAGCCATGGAATATTATTCAGCAATAAAAACAAATGAAGAACTGATACACATTACAACATGGATGAACCTTGAATACATTATGCAAAGCGAAAGAAGCCAGTCACAAAAGGCCATATTCGTATCCTTCCATATGTATGAAATGTCAAGCATAGGCATCTTCATAGAGACAGAAAGTAGATAATGGTCAGTTGCCCAGGGCTAGGGGAAGATGTAGGGAATAAGGGTATGGAGTTTCTTTGGGGGTGATGAAATGTGGGTTTTTTCTCATTTTTTTTATTAAGGTATTATATGTGGTTGATGAAATGTTTTAAAATCGATTGTGTTGATGGTGCCCAACCCTGAATATACTAAAAACCACTGATTGTACACTGTCAATGGTGGAATATATAAATGTGAATTATATATGAATAAATCTGTAACAGGAAGGAAAGAAGGAAGGCAGGAAGGAAGGAAGAGAGAGAGAGAAGGGGAGGCAGAAAATATTGTATCTGAGGCATAGAATAGATTAGTCCGGTTGGCTTTTAAGGAAGCAGTTAGAAATAAAGATGAGGCCTAATAACAAAGGGCCTCAAATTTCATGTCCAAAGAGTTTGAACTTGATCTTATCGCTCTGAGCTGTCAGATATAGTAGCCAGTAGCCATATATGGCTACTGGGCACTTAAAATGTGACCAGTCCAAACTGAGGTGTGCTGCAGGTACGAAAAACACACCAGATTTTGCAGACTTAAGATAACCAAAAGAATGTAAAATTTCATTAGTAATTTTTATTGAGTACATGTAATAATATAGTATTATTATTGAGTACATGATAATATTTTTTATTTTGGGTTAAATAAAATATATTGTTAATCTTACTTTTAAAAGTAACTTTTTAGACGAAACCAGTTTGGTTCAGTGGATAGAGCGTCGGCCTGCGGACTGAAAGGTCCCGGGTTCGATTCCGGTCAAGGGCATGTACCTTGGTTGCGGGCACATCTCCAGTGGGGGGTGTGCAAGAGGCAGCTGATTGATGATTCTCTCTCATTGATGTTTCTAACTCTCTATCCCTCTCTTCTCCTCTCTGTAAAAATCAATAAAATATATTTAAAAATAAAAGTAACTTTTTAGCATGGCTACTAGAACATTAAAAATTACATGTGTGGTTCACATGATATTTCTGTTGGACAGCGCTATTATAGATTATAGATAGTGGGAAGCTATTGAGGGTTTAAGGGGAAACAGGGTTTGGCAGATGTTTTCTGCAAAGAGCCAGACAGTAAATATTTTAGGGCTTGAAGACCACAGAGTTTCTGTCATAAGGACTCGACCCTGCTGTTGTCGTACAAAAGCAGCACAGACAAGGCCTAGACAAATGAGTAGCTGCATTTCAGCACAACTCTATTTATGGATGCTGAAATTTGAAGCTCATGTGATTTTTACATGTCATGGAACATTATTCTTTTTATTTTTTTTCCTCCAATCATTTAAAAAAAATGTATAAAACATTCTTATTTTGTGGGCCATCCAAAAACAGACAGTGAGAGGGGTCTGGCCACGGGGCCGCAGTGAGCCCACCTCTGATTCAGAGCATTAATCCGGAGTCTCTGAAAACCTTTTGCCATCACCAGCACCACTGGTGCCCGCCCCACACGCAAGCACACAGAGCTCGGAAAACTCCCCCTCTGCAAGCAGCATGGATTCACATAACATTTGATCTGGAAGGGCCAGTAAGGATCATGTACTCCAGCCTTCTCGTATTACATTTGAGGAAACTGAGTCTCAAAGAGGTGGACTCGCGTAAACAAGGTCACATTGCAGCGGAGAGGTTCCAAAGAATGGGAATAATTGCAAGACCATCAGGCAGCAGCTGGCAGAGAAGGAAGGGTCTAAGGTCAGGCTGAATGCCTAGGCCCCATTCAGGGGCTCTGCATCTTAGCTCTTCCCCCCACCCGTTTACCAGTTCTCTCAGTCAGCGCTCGTTTCTTGAGATGGCCTTGGTGCTAGGCCCTATGTGAGACCCTGGGGACGCGGACACTAATTAATTTGTTCACTGAATTGAGGAATTCATAGTATAGGGGGGAAAGAGATCTTTTTAAAAAATATATTTTATTGATTTTTTACAGAGAGGGAGAGTTAGAAACATCGATGAGAGAGAACCATCAATCAGCTGCCTCCTGCACACCCCCCACTGGGGATGTGCCCACAACCAATGTACATGCCCTTGACCGGAATCGAACCCAGGACCTTTCAGTCCACAGGCCGACGCTAGAGTCTATCTACTAAGCCAAACCGGTTTCAGCAGGAAAGAGATATTTTAAAACATATATCTTAGGGGAGGGGAGGAGACAGGCATCCTGGAATGAGAGGTAAAGGAAAGGACCTGGGAGGAGATGTGGCTTAAGCAACAATGGGAAGGACAAGTAGGAATTCGCGAAGGGCAGGAGAAGGTGGGAAGAATTTTCCAGGGAAAAGGAACAGCATATGCACAGGCCTGGAACGTGCCAGCATGGTTAGGGAACTGTAACTACATCGCGGGTGTGGAGCAGTAAGGAGGAGGGGAAAGTGGGAGAGGTGAGAACACGAAGATCCTCTGTTTGAAGTTAAGACACTTCGTCTTGGTCACGTGGGTGGTGAAGACCATCAGAGCGGTTGTAAACAGTGAAGGGACACAGTCAGATGGAGTTTTCAAGAAATCACACCGGCCGTTTACCAGGCGGAGAGGAGAGAGAGAAGCGGCCTGTGCAAAGGCCTGGAAGAGCACGAGGACCAGCATCGACCAGCGATGTGATCTGACTCACTGCGACAGGGAGCCGGAAGAGCTCGACGCAGGCCAGAAACCGGTACCAATGGCCGAGGGGCTCCCGTTCCAGGGGAGGAGTTTGACTTCGATGCTTCGGTCCCAGACAGAGGTAAGAGGCTCGCAGCGCTCAGTGTGAAGGCAGAGCACAGACGTGGGGTCAAGTTTTCCCGGCTCTGTCATGTATTCGGTAAGCCTTCACTCCCTCAGAGGCACGATGGAGATGATAAGGCAATGAGGGTCAAGCAAAAACAATGTACAAAAAGTGCTTGTCACTTTTTAAGAACCTGCACACAACAAACACTCAAGATGTTCGCTCTCAACCTACAGGGAAGCGCCGAAGGGCTCTCGGTAGAAGGCTCGGGGTGGGGTCCCCCCGCCCTCTTACCTTGCATTGTTTATGTGGGGAAAGCGCTGAGAGACCACAACTAGCCACATTTGGGGGCAGTTCCCTGTAGGTACTCAGAGGAACCCGCACACCTGCCTCTGGCATTGCGCTCGGCTTTCTCCAAAGCAGAGCACCGGAAGCCGGCACTTCAACTGGAGAGGGTGGGGCATTCATTCCAGGGCCTGGTCACCACCTTTGGCCTGCCCAGCACTGGTTGTCTGTGCCTTTCACATTCATTTTAACAGGATCTGTATGTACAGAAGAGTTTCTATGTCAAATATGAGAAAGGAAAAATATTTTATACTTACATATTACATTATATTATATTAATAGTTTATATGTATAAATGCATGGAATAGCTCTTTAAGAACCTGGTCACTGGTCCTCTCTGGGGTAGAAATGCTGTGTGTACAGACAGGTTGTGGGAGACACAGTTTCTATTCTTCTGTGCCTTTCAAAGATCCATGGATATGTAGTATCTATTCAAGCAAATAAATTAAAATATAAAAAAACATTTTGCTTTTCTGTAACAAAGGTATGCCAGATCCATGGTAGGTTTAATCTCCAGTTTTGCTTTCTTTTTTTTTTTTCTTCTTCCAGTTTTGCTTTCTAGCACCTTTCTCTTTAGCCCAAAGCCAGCGCAGGGAACAAGGGGTTCCCCATCTCAGGGCTCGGAGCCTTTCTGCCCCAGGCCCCCCAGCTGGGGGACGGGAGAGAGGCGCTCGCCCCATTCCCCACAGGGGCAGCGCTGAGACCCGGCTACCTGTTGGTAAAAGGTTTCAGGGTCTGGGAATGAAAGAGAATATATTAACACAAAATACTCCTGCCTTTTAACCTCACCGTAGCTCAAGGGAAAGCTAATCTAGAGGCTTCAGATCCGCTTACAGTTGCTTCACTGAGGATGAATGTTAATTAGTGACATTAACAATTGTCGTTTCCTTTGTAAGCCTGCTTGATGACTGGGGGCTGCAGAAACCGCGCTACATGAGCCTCCTCTCTTTGAAGAACAAAGTCTCGGCCTGGCCCACCTGAGACAGACAGGAGACCTGCCCCCCTCAATTACAGGCCTCCGCCGAGCAGCAGGTTCGGTGTCCACACCGTCTGGCTGGGCAGCATTTGCCTAGCTGGGTCCGGTGGCCGTGGCTTTTTTTTTTTTTTTATGAGGTCCTCCCTTTCCCCCTCTTCGGTGCCCTCAGCCAGGAGGGGTGGGGGGGTGCTGGCGGGGCCGGTGGCTGCCTCGCTGGCTTCCGGAACGTCCTCGCTCTACGGGGAGGGACACGGAGGCACACAGCAAGGCGCCGCCTGGCACCGGTTCCGTTCTGGAAGGAACCACCGGTTCGGGCAGGACTCCCAGTTCAACGCCGCCGAGTGCTCATTTCTCCCCTCCGAACAGCGGGTGCTTGAAAAGCTCCCACACTCTCCTCTTCAAAGTCAGGGAAATAGGAGAAACAGCTGTCATCCAGACCCGGGGTCGGCAAACCTGCGGCTCTCGGGCCCCTTGAGTGTGGCTCCTCCACACAACACCGCGGCCTGGGCGAGTCTATTTTGAAGAAGCGGCGTCGGGAGAAGTTTACGTTTTTAAAAATTGGGCTCTCCAAAGAAATTGCAATCTGTTGATGTCCGGCTCTGTTGAGTAATGAGTTTGCCGACCGCTGGCCTCGGCAATCCGAGTAAATGACTGAGCCACCCGCCCTCCCTCCCCCGGATCTCAGTTTCCCCATCTGTAAAACAGCAGTCTGAGCAAGATGATCGCTGACGTTCATTCACATTCCCTCTGGTCTCTGGTCCTGGGACCATTCCTCCCTCCAGATTGTTGTTTCTTTCATCCTTCGTGTTTCTCAGGGCCAAGGGGGCGCTGTGAAACTGACGACCACCACGGGCTGCCGGGGGCTCCCCCTTCCGCCGAGCTGCCTGGCTGCCCGGTCTCCCCGCTGGTAACCAAGCCCTGCCCGCCTTCTGAGCAACCCAGCCCTCTCTCATTGTGCCTGCCTGTTTCCATTTGCTCCTTTTATTCTCCAGGTTTTCCTTGACTCTGATGTTTTCTCCCCCCGCTGCACAACAAGCCCTTCTGATCTCTGTGAAAGGGCAAACCCGTGTCATTCTTCCAAATCATCATTGTATGACATGTTTTTATATCAGCCGGACAAAGGGGCTATTTGATCAGGGGGTATGGTGTGTGATTGTAAGAAATTCAGCTAGTCGGTGGCAACCATTGTTCCCCAGGCGGCTCCCTGACCCCATTCTGTTCCAAGGAAAAACTCCCTGAGAGTGGCCTCTATTCATGGAGCCGCACCAGTCCCCAGCCGCGCCCCCGGGAGCATGCTCAGTTCCTAGCGGTGTCACCGATAGCTGCCCGCAGCCACCCTTTAACTCTTTCATCAGCATTAGGTTTCCAACCCCACAGCTGTTATCACGGCCGTGAGCTGAGGGGGTTAGAGATATAGGCATGCTCTCTGCTCTCCCTCTTATCTTGGAGAAATTCAACCTTCCTTTGAAATGGTCATTTGGAAATTACCCGTCTGCTGCTTTCAGCACAGCAGGCCCGGCTAGCATGCCCTGCCCTCCTCGGTTTTCCCCAGGGCCCACGTGTTTGGCAGATTGTTAATCAGTCCCCTAAAGATGAGCAAATGCTTCCACACTCTGACAAATATTATGCGCTTCCCCTACTCTACCCTTCCATTCCCTTCCCTTCCTTCCTGCGCACACGGGACTCCTGTCTGTGTGAGGCCTTGTACTGGGAATTATAGGAGACAGAACTGTATAAAAATTGGCCCTCGGCCCTGGGAATTCAACCCCTTGGGGGAAATGAGGCGAGTGGACATGCATCATCTGCAGAAACATGCATAACATTTTCTCGTCGGTACACCCAAACTATCCTGACCTAACTAACTGCGTAGAACACAAAACTACCCAACTGATTGGAGTGCCCAAACCCACACACAATGCAAGCCACACATGCACCTTCTAAGGCCCAGCCTGCCCTCAGTGCGTGGGTCTCAGCATTACACATCTACAGAATGGCCCAGAGGATACTGGAAGATTCTGTGAAGTGCCTTAAAAAACTAATAGCTTTGGGATTTTCCTTATTATCACTGCACTCATTTTACAGAGACTAGAAGTGGAGGGACCCACGCAAAGACAGGCAAAGCCAGTAGCTGAGCAAATGCTCAAATCCGGAGCCTGTGCGTCATTTCTCACCGGGTTCAATTTTTAATGCGTTAAGTTCTGCTCTCTCCAAGAAGTTGCAATAGATTCGACTGTAACCAGTTCTCTGCAACTACTATCAGGGAGTGGAGGACCTCAACGTCAATACAAATGCCAACTCAAGAGTCTAGTATCTGGGGGGGAGGGGGGGGAGGGAGTCTAGTATCATGCCAAAACCAGTTTGGCTCAGTAGATAGAGCATCAGCCTGCAGACTGAAAGGGTTCCAGGTTCGATTCCCGTCAAGGGCACATAATTTGGTTGCGGGCACATCCCCACTAGGGGGTGTGCAGAAGACAGCTGACCAATGTTTCTCATTGATGTTTCTGACTCTCTATCCCTCTCCCTTCCTCTTTGTAAAAGATCAATAAAACATATTTTTAAAAAGATTCTAGTATCCTAAATGAGGCTCCTTCTCTGCTTTATCCCCTCTCAGTGTTACTGTGCCTTGAGCCAACAAAAGAACATCTTCAGTAAGACAGTATGAGCCCGATCCCTGCATCTCAATCCCTCTTTGGCTCCAAGGAAATACCCACAATGCAATAGCTACAATAGTATTAACAGCTGTATGTAGAGTGACCAAATCATTTATTGTCCAGAGTACCAATGCATGTTTTAACATGGATGAACCTGGAAACATTAGGCTAAGTAAAAGAAGCCTGACACAAAAGGCCACATATTGTATGAATCTAAATATATGAATTGTCCAGAATAGATAAATCCATAAGGATGGAAGGTAAGTTAGAAGGGGGCAGGGGAAATGGGAGAGTGACAGCTAATGGGTACGGGTTTCTTTTCAGGGTGATGAAAACCTACTGCAATTAGGTGGTGGTGATGATTGCACAGCTTTGCCAATATACTAGAAAACACTGAATTGTACACTTTAATGGGTTAAATTTTGTGGTTTGTGGGTTATATCCCAACAACAACAACAAAGACTGGGGGGAGTGGGGACAGTGGATACCCCCTAAAAAAGAAAGTTTGTCATCCAAGCCAAGAACAAGACATCTGAGGTATTAATCATTCCCTCAGGAAAATGCAACATGGGGCAAAAGTAGGTTCACCGTTGTGAGGACTCAAAACACAGGGATTATTCCCATGCTATCATTTATTATTGTATTCCTTTCCCTATGAGCTGTAAACCTGCTTTTGTCCCAGCCTATATGTACAAACCAAGACATATGGTCCCTCTTGCTGGAGACAATGGGCCGAGCTCTGCGTGCCATCTGCCTTTGCATCGTCCGCAGGGAGGCTGGGCACGGCCTGGAGTCCACCCAGTCACGGGTTCCGTGGCCACGGGCAGCCCCGGGGACCGTGTGAACCGGTGTTCTCCGCTCTTTTTAGCTTTCCTGCTCCTAAATATCCCAATATCCCGAGCCCATTTGAGCTCCAGTTCCCTCTTGAACGTGCCTCCTCCTCTGTAATGAGCTTTGAAGGTTCTCTCTCCTCTGTGGTATCGGACATCTTCCCACTCACCTGAGACGTTTCCATTCATCCACGTGCCCATGTATCAGACAACTGTGAGGTGCCAGCTCTGCCAGACAGAACCTGTAGATGAAGTCCCGTTTCTTCCGTCCGAGGACTCACTTTCTACTAGGGAGGCTGACATTTAAGGAAAAGGAAGTGCAGCCACTTTTGAGATAGAAGAGTGTCCTGGGACCAAAACCGGTTTGGCTCAGTGGTAGAGTGTCGGTCTGCGGACTGAGGGGTCCCGGGTTCGATTCCGGTCAAGGGCATGTACATTGGTTGCGCGCACATCCCCGGTAGGGGGTGTGCAAGAGGCAGCTGGTCGATGTTTCTCTCTCATCAACGTTTCTAGCTCTCTATCTCTCTCCCTTCCTCTCTGTAAAATATCAATAAAATATGTTTTTTTTAAAAAGAAGAGTGTCCCGGGCACAGGGAGGCCCAAGGAAGGAGAAAGTTAGTTCTTCCTGAAGCTGGGAGTTTCTAGATGCTCACCGCTCGGCTTTCCAGAAGGACTGTGGTGGGGCCTTCCTTTGGCATCTCACAGGAGGAAAAAGGGTGCTTCCTCTGTCTGTGGTTTCCTCTCCCATTCCCGATGGCCCCCGCACCTCTCGGCCGGGGCAGTGCCTGGAGACACAGCCACTAGCAACTCCGGAGCCTCTTTCCTGGGTGACCTCCCTCCAGCCCAGACCCCATTCCCTGGACGTCATGTGGATCTTTCCTTCCTAAGTACATTGTGTTCTTGCCCATTTTTCTGCCCACTCACAAAGGCTTATAAGGTTAAACTCCTTGACCGAGGTCACACAGCTGGTTAGGAACAAAGGCCAGGCTAGAACCCAGGTTCAGTCCTCAAAGTGAAGTCCTTAGGAGCTTCCAATGAGGGGTTTTATTTTCCTAACAAAGTGCCTGTAACCTGAAGAGGGAATCCCCAGTCAATCTTAAGTCAGTTTTTAGTTTTGTCTTGTTTTCCTTTTCTTTTTCTTTAGCCGTCAGTCTAGGACTCTAGGCCATTTCAGGGGTCATAAGTAATGATTAGTGGCCCCTTCCCCCGAGGGATGCGTGTCAAGGTCTCAGGACAAACAACAAACTGGGACTTGTTCTTTTTCTTTTTTTAATATATTTTACTGATTTCCCACAGAGAGGAAAGGAGAGTCATAGAGAACTAGGAACGTCGATGAGAGAGAAACATCGACCAGCTGCCTCCTGCACACCCCCCACTGGGGATGTGCCCAAAACCAGTGTACATGCCCCTGACTGGAATTGAACCTGGGACCTTTCAATCCACAGGCCAACGCTCTATCCACTGAGCCAAACCGGTTTCCGCCAAACTGGGACTTCTGATCGCTTAAAGCTGCCAGTGCAACCCCAGTCCCTACGCCATACAGCTCGGAACCCACAAGCCAGCGGTTTCTCACCAGGCAGGAGGAGCGATGGCATGTGGTTCCCCCCTAATACAGAAGGAAAAGGCTTACCCTTGGAGGAGTCAGAGGCAGAAAAGCTTGGGAATGAAGAGCTTGTGCTTTAAAGGCCAACGGATCTGAAATTAAATCCTGGCTGACAGATCCGAACTCAAATCCTGGCTGCATCACTGTGGGGGGAAGCGTTGCCTTCGCTTTCCTGAACCCGTTTCTCCCGTTGTAAAATATGGATAGTAGCTTATTTAAGAGATAAAATCCTCCTGAGGGTAACAACTGCCACAGGATTGCAGGAGCTCCTCCAGGTGGAGGCAACAGCTTGTGGAAAGACAAATGCGTGAAAGAGCTTGGGAAATGGTAAAAAGATCTGTATCACTAGAATCACTGCCCGTTGCCGGGGCAAGTAGAAATAGAAAAGTTTGGGAAGTTGTGGCCACATTGTGGATTTTATCCTGTGGGCAAGAGAAACAAGGGGGGTTTTGAGCACGCAGCTGACTTGAAAGAAATCGCCGGCTTTGTTTAGAAATGTTTGCTCTGGCTGCTCGGCAGTGGAGAGATGGCGGCAAAATGAGCCCCAACCATCCACTTCCCGCATGTGCTTCCAGTCCGTTCAGATTTCACACAGGTTCTTGGGGGCTTGCAATGACTTCAGAATGTATTCTTTAACAAGGCAGAGCTGAGGTGAATTCCTCTCAACGTTCTGTTGGCAGGTGTACTCAAAACTGGTATGGCTTTTGCATTGTAGGCTCCTGCATTTCACCTCCGACTCAGAGTAATCCGCTATGTGACTTTGGGCCAGTAAGTCTCTAGTCCTCAGTGCTTCTCCCTTCAGCCAGGGTGGATCTTCCCTCTCTGGAACTCCCTGCCGTCTGAGGGAGTTGGCACCTGTCTTAGGTCACTTTTCCATTACATTCTGCTCTGCATTGTTGGTCACTGTTGTGCTTTGCAGTAGTAGAAAGACTGGAATCAACAGATCTGGCTTCAAATCCTGGCTCAGCCACTTGCCATTTATGTGGCTTGGAGAAGTTATTTAACCCTGCTGTCCTCTAATTTCTTCCTCTGTAAATACAGAATATTGATGCCTAATACATGGAGTCATTAGGTCAGCAGAAGGAATGACTGAAATAATGTATGTAAACACAGTGTCGGAAACATACAGCACTCACTAAAGAATATTTATGCAACCATACTACACACACACACACACACATACACACTGTAGTCTTGGGACCTCAGCACTTAAAACATTTATGAGGACGGCCTCAGTATCAATATTGACATTACATATATGCCTTAATTCTCTTATCTTTAAACAGTAATGATATTATCTGATTCATCTGCACTGAATAGTTGAAATAACATTGGAAAACACGCCCTTTTGTAATTGCCTATTTGATATCAGACCATCATTTGTATATCCGGTTTCTCTTACTAGACTGTAAAGGTCCCAGAACAGGAACAAAGGCGTCGCTTTCCCTGTGGACAGGAAGTGAAGGGAGGCCACAGCAGGGCTTGGCGCATGGCAGTGGGAAGAATCAGAGTTAGGACCAAACATTCCACAAGGAGCCAGCCCCCCAGCTGGGAGGTGCCCTTCTGCCGAGCCTGCCACCACTCTCAGCTGCCACCGTCCACTGACGGCACCGGCACAAGCACAGATGTCGCCAACGGTGGCTCTGCGTTTGTCCTCGAACATGGTATCCTCAGTTTCTATCTAAGCCCAAGTCCCAGTCACTGATGGCAGCTGGAAGCCAGGCCTTACGATGCCCACGTGGTGAGAGGGAGCAGGAGCAGAAGGTTCTCTGTCCACCTGTGGGGCAGAGCCAGTCCTTGGTGCTGGTCCTAGAGGGTCGTCAGGAAGCCTGGTAAAAGGCGAGTCCCTGCCGCTAAGCTCCTGGCCGTGAGCACAGAACTGCCCCTCAGAGCCCAAAGCCAGAACTGCCCCTCAGAGCCCAACGCCAGAACTGCCCCTCGGAGCCTGAAGCCAGAACTGCCCCTCAGAGCCCGAAGCCAGAACTGCCCCTCAGAGCCCGAAGCCAGAACTGCCCCTCAGAGCCCGAAGCCAGAACTGCCCCTCAGAGCCCAAGGCCACAGGCCCCTCAGCAGCACCAGAGGGACTCCCCGCCCGGCCCCTGGGACCCCGCCCAATCAACTCACCTTTGCCCTTTTCCCAGGTCAGCTCAGTCCAAGGATCCTCCAAAAGGGAGCATTCTGCTGGATGGGGGCTCAAAGTCAGTCTTCGGAGCAACGCAGAGGCAAACGAGCAGCTCGGCTAAGCGCCTCCCTCACGTGGAAGGTGGAAGAGGAAGACGTGGCGACTCGGCCAGCGGCCAGTGGAGGGCCTGGAACTGCTCTGGAGGGGGAGCCGCGGCTCCCTGTGGCCCCCAGAACATCTCAGAGGCCTCAGGAGGCCCTCCAACCTGCATCTGCGCCCTCAGAGGCAGGGAGGGAGGGGGCGAGTTTAGGATAATCCACTCGGCCTGCTGAGGGCTGCTTCCTAGGACCTAGGCGGAGGGGGAGAGGACCTCACCTTCTAGCCACAAGGACCTCTTATGGCCACTTCCTCTGCGCCTTGAGGCATTCTAAACGCTGCGCACTCGTTGCCTCATTGGCCCTCCACCCATAAGGAGGCTCTGTTCTAAATCCTATTTTACAAGTGAGCCAAAACCGGTTTGGCTCAGTGGGAGAGCGTCAGCCTGAGGACTGAAAAGTCCCAGGTTCGATTCCGGTCAAGGGCATGTACATTGGTTGCGGGCACATCCCCAGCAGGGGACATGCAAGAAGCAGCTGGTCGATGTTTCTCTCTCATTGACATTTCTAGCTCTATATCTCTCTCCCTTTCTCTCTGTAAAAATATCAATAAAATATATTTTTTAAAAACAAATAACTTTACCTCATCACAGAGATCCAAACTAAAGAAATGACCACTCGGGGCATTTCCTTTGTCTCATAGCAGGGCTTGAAGGGAAAGAAAGAGTTAATTGGGACATTCCCTAAGGTCCTTGGGCTCTGAGGCGGGATTTAAGACCCGCAGAGCCTGGAGTGGCCGAAGACACTTGAGCACGTCAGAGAGACCAAAACCCGGGATTCAGATCCTAGGCCGGTCACTAACTAGCTCTATCGCTTGGGGCAAATTGCTTCACCCCCCTGAGCCTTCCTTCCCCCCCCCCCTCGGGTGACGTGGGACCGGGAGTGTGACCTCGCAGGGCTACGGTGAGGGCGAGAACGGACCGAAGAGGCAGCACCTGGCACCTGGGTGCTCGAGGTGATCATTACGTCTCTCCCCTCCCCTGGGTCCGCGGACCCCCCAGCAGCCCACCCCCCCCAGCAGCCCACCGGCGTGAGGGGAAGCAGCTGGGAGGGGGTGGGGAGGGCGAGGGGAGGGAGGGGGCAGCTTGAGTGACTGCAGGCCAGCCCTGAGGGCCTCACAGGGGATATTGGCCCTAGCCACAGGTGCACCAATTACTCTCCCCTTGAAAAGCAGGGGGGGGGGTGCACTTCCCCCCCGTTTTCCCACCCCGCTGAGCCGTCCTTCGTGCTGCAGGAGGCCGGCAGCCCCCCAGCACCAGTCCGCCGGCGGGTCGTTTGTCTTCGGGTTTCATGGCCTCCCCGAGGCTCCGGCGCTTTGGAAGTCTTCCCTCCCTTTCCCAGCCGCCTCCCAGTCAGCCTGCGAGCGGCTCGGGTTTCAGTCCCGGGAGCTTTGCTCCGCGTGGAAGTTTCTGGTTAAGATAATCCCTGGGTACGAGCGGTCAGTCGCAGGAGGAGACAGGAGCCCCTCCAAGGAGCTGCGGGAACAGCCCCCCCCCTTGTCCAGGGGCTCTGAGGGGGGATGGGGGGCTCAGCTGCTCGTCCCCGAGGCACCTTCCCAGCGGGGGCCCGGCGCCCACCCAGCCCTTCCTCTCCAGGGCCTCCTCTTCCCCTGGCTGCCGCAGCGCACCCCGAGGGCTCAGCCCTCCACCTCCCTCTCCGCCCGCCCCAGCCAATGCCGGACACACAGAGGAAACAGAGGGGAGCCCAGGCCCCGAGCCCACCAAGCAAACATCACTCCCATCTGTCCTACAAAACGGGCTTCTGAACAGGCTTTCCTCCTAAAATAAGCTTCTCCTGTCAAAATGTCTTTTTTTTAAATAAAGACTCTAGTTCAAACCTCCCACCTCTGCATATGGAAGGTAAGGGTCAGGAAAGGCAAGTTTCTCTGTTGGTGCCGCCGCTGCTCATTCTCCACCTGTCTCCCTGCCATCGCTTTCATGAATCGGTCACGCGGAGTGCCTGGTGCTGCCCGGCTCTCTGCCCACACCACGTGGGGTGACACCTTTAGGTGGGCTGGTCTGTGAGCCCCGATGCCTGAGGCACCCAAGGGCAGGGGCCTTGCCTTGTCTCCCCTTTGTCTCCAGCAACTCAGTATCCGCTGTGCCCGGATGACACTGGGGCCAAAATGGGCTGGGCCCATCGCCATCGGAACCAGCCCGGCGTCCTTTCCCCCGCGAGGCTGCCCGAACCCTGAGCCGTCCCTCCTCACGCCTCCCCTGCTCCCCCTCTGTCTCTGCCTTTCCCACACCTCAGTCCTCCAGCTGGCTCACGGGGGTCACCTGTGTCACACGGGACGCTTTGGAGGTCACAGGCCTCTCCGGCTTGCTCGAATGCCTGGCACAGAGGAAGCGCCTAATCAACCCCTCACACCAGTGCAGGCCCTAGGGAAAGGGAACGCTGGCGTTGGCCGGGAGGAACGACCAGAAGCCTTGAATGCTGACTCTGTGTGGTCTGTGCGCTCCTCTCCTTCCGTTCTTCCCAGCCCAGAGCACTCACACTGGACGCTCCCCATTGGTGTGGGCTGCTGCGGGGTTGGGAGAGGGGAGGCCGGAGCAGGTCTTCAGAGCAGGGAGGTGAGGACCTCAGAGTGAGCAGGAATCCACCCCTGCAGAACACATCCTGTCGCCCTCCCAGCCGCCCTGCGTCCTCAGGGCCTCAGCCCGGGGCTGGCGCACTTGCTTGGATGAAGCCGGGCTTTGGGAGCACGAAGAACCTGGCCTGTTACCTCACCCAGCTTCCTTCCACCTCAGGCACCGGGGTTCCCGGAAAACAGCTCCCTGGAGACCCTGCCTTTCTCCTGGCTCCTCGTGGGGCCAGGGGGGCCACGTGAATGACAGCGCTGTGCCACCTGGGCTTGCAGGGACGCGGCTCAGCTGGCCCAGCTCTCCCCTAGGCGCCGTCCCCACAGCGGCCACGGTTGGTTAGGAACTGTCGGTAAGGAAGGCCCTGGGCCAGACACCTGTCATTCCCCCGGAAACTCCAATCCTCATGACAACCCCGTAAGGCGGAGTCCGGACCCCACTTTGCAGGGGAGGAAAGGGAGGCCTGGGAGGTGACATGACCCTGTGTGCACCGTGAGGGAGCCAGGATTCCAGCTTTAGTTCTGCCTGACTCCGAAAGCCTTGCTCTTAGCCATCTTGCCCAGCCATAGCCGACTTCCGGCTGCTCCTGTAGCCCTGTCTCTGACTTCCTCCTCTGACTCTACTGAGGCCCGAGGACGGTGATAAAGCTTCCCTCTCCCTTCCCCCTCTCCGCCCACACTGCTGGTTGAGGAGAATGCCCCCACATGGAGGCCTGCATTCTAGAAGAGGCCCCTCCTTCCCTTACACACCTGGGCGCCCTCCCCCCTTACCGAGGCCCCCAGGACAAAACTCTCATAGTTCCAGACGCCAGAGCTTGGGCTCCAACCCTCCTCTCTCAGCATCAACCTTGGGCTTCGGCCTTTGGGCATGGTCCCCACCTGTCTTCCCGCTTTTATTCAGAACCCCGCTACCAGGAGCACCCTAGAAACTACCCCTCCCTCCCGCTAGCACCTCTACTCAGGAAGCCGGTCTTCTCCTCCACCCAGGTGTCCCCCCCCTCCACCCCACCAGGGAGGAGCCGGCCTGGCTTAATGGAAGTGGCTGGAACTTGAGCCCAAGTAGAAAAGTCCGTGCAAACCCTCCGAAGCCTGTGACCGGCATCCTCCTGACCCAGCCTCGCCTATCGGAGCAGGGATCTGGCAGCCCCTACATGGTGTATTACCCACGATGAATGTTTTATGAGGGAGCTCTTCATTACTGCCGGCTGTGGGAGCCGGGGCGGGGGGGGGGGGGGGGGGGGACAACGCCTCCCACAGAGCTGCTGGCCAGGGAAGCGAGGTGGGAGTACGTTACTAACTGGCCAGGGGGAGGTTGTGATGGGCTAGCCCAGTGGTCGGCAAACTCATTCGTCAACGGGGCCACATACCAACAGTACAACGATTGAGAGCCCAATTTTTTTTTTAACTTAAACTTCTTCTAACGCCACTTCTTCAAAATAGACTCGTCTGGGCCCAGCTTCCGGGTATTTTGGGGAAGAGCCACACTCAAGGGGCCAAAGAGCCCGCATGTGGCTCGAGAGCCGCAGTTTGCCGACCCCCGGGATAGGGCGATTTCTCTTTGAAGAAAGATTTCACAAGAGTTGGTGATGTTTGCCCAACTGAGATGATTAAATGTCGGCAGCTAGAAATCGGAAGCAGTCCAAGAAGGCGGAGGTTTGCAGCCTTGAGTTGGGGAGCTGTGAGCCTGTGGGCAGACAGAGGGTCAGCTGGAATTTGGTGTTGGCCCTGGCCACTCCCGCCCTTGGAAGCCACTGGCTGGTTCTCTGGGCAGCCGGCTTGGGTCTCAGGGCCCAGTGCCCTGGCTTCTCAAGGGCTTGCCTTGCTGCCACTCCCGGGTGCTTTCTGGTCCTCTGGGCTCGAGGCAGCAGGAGGCTGCAAACCACACAGAGGACCTGTCCGGGCTGGGGCTTGCCCTCTCAAAGCAGCGTCCAGTCCTGGCCCTTCTTCTGAGCTCCTCCCGCCAGGCCCCAAGCTCAGCCCACCTGATCCTCCATGCTCAGGGCCTTCTCCCCGAGTGCAAAAGCTAAAGGCGTGCCGAAACCCGTTTGGCTCAGTGGTAGAGCTTCGGTCTTCGGACTGAAAGATCCCGGGTTCGATTCCGGTCAGGGGCATGTACATTGGTTGCGGGCACATCCCCAGTAGGGGGTGTGCAGGAGGCAGCTGGTCGGTGTTTCTCTCTCATCAACGTTTCTAGCTCTCTATCTCTCTCCCTTCCTCTCTGTAAAATATCAATAAAATATATATTTTTTTAAAAAAAGCTAAAGGCGTTGTTTGACATGGGATAATGCCCTGACTCCCTCCCCTGTGTGCCTGCCCCTTCTTACCAGCACACCACACCCAGCTAAGGAAGGGAGGGGAAAGAAATGCCGCCCCAGAGCAATCCAGTTTCGCTATTGCTGAGAGGGGAACTGGGGGGGACTGTAGCACTGAGCCTGAGCCCTTCTCAGCATCTGCCAGCCAGTAGGTGGGGGACATGCATGAGGGTCAGCTCTGGGCCTGCCCAAATGGACAGTTCATCCTTCGGGGTCAGCAAGAGATCCAGATGGGGCCGGGGCAGCCAAAGGGGCCTCATTGGCACAGCCCTCCACAGTAATGTGGGACTTGGGGGTCCCCCTGGAGCTCCTGCCAGCTCCCCATCTGTCTTGCTACCACCACTTACTCCTCCTCTTTCTTCTGCTCTCTTTGGCTCTTAATTCCCCTTCACTCTCCCCTTTGAAGTGCCCTGGTTGCTATGGAAACCCAGTGGCCGGGAAGGGAGCAGAATTTGGGGAGGTTCTGAGACGTCCATCCCACCAGGCCCTACTTAGCTACTCGTTTGTCCAGATTCTGAGACGTTGTTGCAGCTTGAGGAGACGGGGTGAGCCTGGGCAGGCAGCCTCGGACCTTCTTTTAGTAAAATCGTGCACGGAGGGTCATCCATCCAGGACTGTTCTCAGGTCTCCCTGACCTTCCAGCATTGCCTAAAGCCTGACCCAAGTCCGAGATACAGACAACTCCCAAACCACCTCCTCCATGCAACACCTCCGAGTCTACCCATATTTTATCAGGTGATTGCTTCAGCTAATGTTTACTGCATACCTACAACATACCAGGCACTATTCTAGGCACTGGATAATCCTCCGTGAGAGACACAGAAACCAAAAGCAAGTGTACACATAAACAACAGGATAATATCGGATAGTGATAAATACAATACACTTTTGCGAGGACATGAAGAGGACATTATGATGCTAAAAAGGGGAGATAAGTCAGCAGAGAAAGAGGAATACCACATGGTTTTACTTATTTAAGAACCTAAAATAAATAAGTAAGTAAGTAAAATGAAACAGAAACAGATCCATGGACAGAGAGAACAAGCTGCTGGTTGACAAAGGGGAGGAGGGGTCGGGCCGGCATGGCTCAGTGGTGGTGCATCAACCTATGAACCAGGAGGCAGTGGTTCGATTCCCAGTCAGGGCACATGCCCTGGTTGTGGGTTCACTGGGGTGGGCAGGAGGCAGCCAATCAATGATTCTCTCTCATCATTGATGTTTCTCTCTCTCTCCCTCTCCCTTCCTCTCTAAAATCAATAAAAATATTTTTTAAAAGTGGGGGGGGGGGGTTAGAGATCAACCAGAGGACTTGTATGCATGCATATTAGCACAACCAATGGACACAGACACTGGGGCAGTGGGGGCTTGCTCAGGGTGGGAATGGCTGGGGGCGGTCAATTAGGGAAAAATGAGACATATGTAAACTTTAGACAATTAAAAAAAAAGGGAGGGAGAGGGAACTTTTTAAAGTTTTTAATTATGTAAATAAATAAGATAGTGGTGAAGCCACTATCCCAGGAACAAAAAGAAGAAACACTGGCAAACTTTTCTTTAATGGTCTGTACGATCATGTGATTCACATGTATATAACAAAATTAGAGGCCCAGTGCATGAATTCGTGTGTGGGTCGGGTTCAGTTGGCCCGCCCAATCAGGGCTGATCAGGCCAGCTGGCCAGGGGGAGGGGACGCAGAAGATTGGCCGGCTGGCCCCACCTCTGATCGGCTCCCCACCCCAACCCCCTTCGGCCCGTCCCCCTGGCCAGCCCTGCACCCCGGTTGAACTCCCGGTTGAACTCCCGGTCGAACTCCTGGTCTAGGGGCCAATTTGCATGTTAGCCTTTTGTTATATAGGATAAAGCAGAGAGTGATGACAGAAATCTACATAATGAGCAACTATCTAGAAGAGCATTCCAAGCAGAGAGGACAAGTGTGAAGGCTCTGAGGCAGATACAGCTGGAAGGCAGCGTGGCCAGAAGGCAGTGAGTGAGTAGGAGAGTGAAGCCGTAAGGTTAGGGCAGACGGAACCACACAGGCCACAGGAAGGAATTTGAATTAAATTCTAGAAGACATAGCCACAGCCCTTCAACCCTTCTAGATATGGTGGTAACACAATCATATTTATGTTTTAAAATTTGTGCAAACTGAGTACAGAAAGGACTGTAGGGGGATAAGAGAGGAATCAGAGAGAGTAGTTAGGGGCCTGTTGCCATGAGCCAGACAAGACCGGAGATGGCTCGGAGCAGGGTGGTGGTAGACCAGCCAGGGCCCCAGATATCTTAATGCCTCACCTCGGTCAGCTGTCTGCTCCAGCATTAAGTTTTCAGTGAGGCCTTCATTGACCAGCCTGTTTACAATGGCTACCACCCTGCTCCACCTTTCAGCCTCATTTTTCTCATTGGCTGGCTCCTGCACACATTGGATTTGACATATGCTCTGGAGGTAGAGGGAGCAGGGTGAGAGGCAGGGGGAGGCTGAGAGAAGAGCAAGGAGACTCCCTGGTTAACCCAACTCTATTGGCTGCTCCTTCTTGGCCCTGGGTTAGCGGAGGTGGGAGGAAGGGAAACAGTTGTTGACAGTAAAACTCTCCCCTAATCCCACCTAAAAGCTTTCGCTCAAAAGTGGTTCTTTTGCCTTTATCACCAGGACACCACTGAGTCTACTCACATTTTATCGGTTGGTTTTCCTCCCATCTATCTCATGGGCCACGCTTCCTCAGCCTTCTTGGCTGGTTCTCCCCTTCACCTTGACCTCTAAGTGTTTAGGGTATACCAAGGTTCAGGCTTGGAGATCTTCTAGTCTCTGTGTATGCCCACTCCCTGGGTAATCCATTCCATGTCTTGGCTTTTAAAAATCACCTGTGTGCTGAACACTCCCAAATCTATATCTTCACATTAGACCTCTCTCCCTGAATTCCAGACTCATACACAACTGCCTACTCAACATCTCCACTTGAATATTTAGTCGCTCAGACTTACCATTCTCTGCACCCCCATCCACCTCTCCCACTACATACATACATACACACACACACACACACACACACACACACACACTCATAACCTTCCCTCACTTGGCTCCAGCCACACTGGTCTCCTTCCTCTTCCTCTGATGCAATAAGCCTTTGCACTTGCTATTCCCTCTACCAGAATGGCTTCTTCCCCAGATATCTTTTATTATTATCATTATCATTATCATTATTGATTTCAGAGAGAAAGGAAGGAGAGAGAAAAACATCATTGATGAGAGAGAATCATTGATTGGCTGACTCCTGCATTCCTCCTACTGGGGGTCGATCCTGCAACCCGGGCATGCACCCCCGACTGGAACTGAACTTGGGATCCTTCAGTCCGCAGGCTGACGCTCTGTCCACTGAACCACACCAACTAGGGCCCCCCCAGATATCTTAATGCCTCACCTCGGTCAGCTGTCTGCTCCAGCATTAAGTTTTCAGTGAGGCCTCCTTTGACCAACCTGTTCACAATGGCTACCACCCTGCTCCACCTTTCAGACCCATTTTTCTCTGGAGTGGTTGTCAGTATCTGCTACTCTATACACTGTTTGCTCTGCGTCCCCCCACCCCACCCCCACCACTAGAAGGCGAACTTCATAATAACAGGGCTTTGTCTCATATTCCCTGCTCCTCCTTAACCAGATCAGAGCCTGGCACACGATTGGCACTCAATAGTGAATGAACGAATCCAGTCAGGGAAAGACCCATAGTCCTCAAGAAGCAACCTGGGTCTGGGAATTAAGGCCTGATTTCCAGTCCTCGCTTTGGCACTAGCTATGGGGCGTCGAGCCTCACGCTGTCTCTCTGGAAACAGCGGGGAACGTCTGGTCCTTTGCTGGTGCAGCGTTCTAGAATGAGGCTTAGCAATCGCCCACCTCCGGCCCTCTGGCCGAGGGGAGAAGGCAGGGATAGGCAGGACCTGGTGGAGTCAGGGGAGGAACTCTCGCTCCTTCTTTCTAGTCAAGGTCTGGGTGGCGTCTCCACTGGCTTTGAAATGAGAGGCGAGGTTTTGCCCTGGACGTGGAGCCCTGGTGAGGGAGAATGAGTGAGGGTCCAGCCCCCCTGCGGAGGGCGGACCAGTAGAGGCCTGGCCCCTGAGCCTGGGGAATCGGGGCCTGGGAGGGCCCCATGGGAAGTGCTGCTGTGGGAAAAGGAGGCGAGGGGAGGTGGGCAATCAGGATGGGTAAGGACCAGGACGGGAGGACTGAGAGGGCCTTCAGTGGCGTCACCTGGGCCCGCACACGGGTCTTCGGTGGAGTTCTGGAGAGGAGGCCTCATGCAGACCTCGGCCGGCGGCAGGCCTTTTGGCGGAGGAAGGCCCAGCCCGCCCTCCTCCTTTCTCGGGGCCTCGCAGCAGCTCCCTGCTTGTTTTCCCCGGAATAAATGGGCTGAGCATATTGGGCCGGCAATAACCCCTTGAAATCAGTTGTTATCGCAGTTAACAACCAGTTTGGCTTCGGTTCAGGCTGTTAACTATCAAACCGCTAAGTGCCGGTAATGATTGATTCTTGGCCAGTTGCGGCCTGAGTGGGCTGTAAAACCCCATTAGCGAGGGTTCTGTGGAGGCAGCAACTCAAAGATAAACAAGGTGGTGGGTGCCCTCGCCAGGGCCTAGCCCCACTGCTTTGGGCTCTGCCCCATGGCACCTGGGCCTGGCTTCCTGCTAGGATTCAACCCCTTCCTTCCCCAAGCCTCAGGCTGTCTCCTGGACCGGACACCCACCGTCCCGTCCACGTCTAGCCTCCCCAACCCCCGCGACAGTCATCTCCCTCCTCCCCATAGGCAGGTCCAGCTCTGTGCACAGCCCGCCCCTTCTCCCTCATCACAGCCGTAGCCCGCCTCCACCCTGAGGACTCGGGCTTCAGGGGCAGCGCTGGCCTAGCCAGGGACCAGCCGTGGCCCAGCCCGGCCCCACCACTCTGTGGCCGGGACCCCAGGCCGGGAGGAGAGCCTGACATTCCACCCCACCCCAGACTCCCTCCTGCCCTGTGGCTTCCCCCAGGAATTGCTCCCAAACAAATGAAATGCGGGTAATTGCTGGGCGAGGGGCTGGACAGGCGGCCCCCGCAGATGAAAGCGTTTCCTGGACGCTCCCTTCATTTGCATGGCATCAGAAGCTGCTCAGAAGGTGTGACTTTTCCCACAGTGAGACCCCAGCGCCTTGCACAATAAAGCCAGGCTGCTCACCCAGAATTAATTAAAGGGGGAGGGGAGGAGATGGAGCGGGGTTGGAGGCACGAAAGAGCCGGGGAGCTGGAAGAGAGATGTCTGGAGGGTCCCCCCCCTTCCCCTCCCCAAGTCCCAGTGTCCATAAACCAAACCTACTGGATCCAGAAGCCCGCACCCTCCCAGCGGGCTGGAAGGAGCGGCGTGCACAAACCGCGGGGTATCCCCCATCTCTCTACTCCAAGGCTTTCCACGATGAACCCTGAAATTCCTGATCCGCCCGGAGGGCCTGAGCCTGGGACCCGCAGCTGCAGCTCTGGGAGACCTATGTGTTTAGAAAGCCGTGGGGTGCTCCCCTCCCAAAGGAGGCGCCACAGAACAGAAGTTTCTGGATTGTCCTGGAACTGGGCACCCTCAAAGAAGACAGCGGAGGCAGCTGGCATGGGAGGCCTCAGTTACAGAGACTGGGCCAGCTCTGCCCTCGGGAGACCTGTTACTTCTGGGTTTGGGCTCTCCATCATGCCATACCTCGGTGTGGTGTGATACCAGTGTCACCAGTTGCCACCCAAACACACCCCCTCTGCCCCCCCCCCCATGGACCGTCCCCTCGCCCACACCATGACCTGCTCTCCTGGCCCGACTCCTGCTTCCCTTCCCATCCCAGGCCCAGGTCCCCTCCCTCCACGCCCCACTTCTCCAGGGGGGCAGCCTCTCCCTAGACCAGTCCCCGGGCCCTTGGGCAGCACCTGAGCGCAGCACCTTCCGCTCACAGCTCTTAGCCAGATCTGCGAAAGCGAACACTTGTTCTGTGTCACGATTGTCAACACCAGCCTTGGAGGTCCCCCCTCTGACAGACCCCCACCTTGGACCCTGGCAGCTGCTCTTTTCTTTCATTTCCTGGAGCCTGAGACTCAGAAAGAATGAGCCTCGGCACCTCCCGTCTCTCCGGCGGGCCCAGGCACACACCGAGAGGCGCTTCTTTTAGACTCACGGAGCCCGCCATCGCAGCCCCGGCCCTGGGAGAGTCATCATTTCTGGCCCAGAGGTGGCCTGGGGAAGTGTTAGCAATAAATCCTGTTAAAAGCTAGGAAGCCCGCGTCTCCCAGGACCTGCTAAGAGCCTCTTCTCGCTCCTTTCCCCGCTCCCGTCCTCCCAGGAAAACCCTCCAGTGGCGGTGATGGAGACAGCAGACAGACACGGGGCCTTGGGCTAAAGGGAGGCTCCAGGCAGAGATGGGGCTGATTTGCTGCATCTCACAGCCTCCCCCTTCCACCCTCATGCCTCTCCCCCTGCCAGCTGGGGCAGGGCAGGGGGGAGGGAGGTTGACCCCAGCAGGACTCACCCACCAACACACATTTTTAATATGCAGATTAAATAAATATTTTAGTCATTTAATAGCACTAATACACAACCTCCCCCCACTGACGCCCACCCTTGCAGCAACGCCTGACCTAAGTGCCTACCCTTCCCCCTCTGCCCCCTCCTGGGGGTGCAGGGAGCTCCTGGCTGCCCGGCCAGCTTGCCCTGCGGGCCCTGGGGGCTCAGGAGGCTCAGGAGCACCCCTGCTGGGTTCGAAAAGGCCCCCCCACCCCACCCCCGACTCCTGGGCCACCAACCGGCCTTCCTGAGAGTGAAGAAGACACCACAGCCAAGTGGAATACAAAAATAGAGCCTCTCTTTTGTTTTAAAAAAAAACAAAACAAAAAAACCAACAGCAAACAATTATCAACAACTAGACCCCGGGGCTCCCCCAGCGGCTCCGGGCCTTCCGTGGCTCGAGCCCCGGGTCCGCGCGCCCCCAGAAGCCTGTGCGCGCCGCGGGCGGGGGGCGGGGCGGGGCGGGGGCGCGGCGCCTATCGGGGCTCCGGGGCCCAAGTCCGCTGGCCGCCGGCGCGCAGGCTGCGCGTGAAGGGCGGGTGGTTGAGGAACTCGAAGCGCAGGCTCTGCTCGGTGGTGTGGTGGCCGCGCGGCAGCCGCTTCATGAAGTGCACCTCGCGCTGGTGCTGCCGCGTCTTGGAGCCCTTGCGCGGCCGGCCCTTGCGCGTGAAGGCCATGTACCAGCCCTCGTACTTGGCGTTCTGCAGGGCCGTGTAGTTGTTCTCCAGCACGATCTCCGTGAACACGCAGTCCTTGCCCTTGCCGTTGCTCTGCGGGCGGGCGGGGGCGCCGGGCACAGCGTTACTGGGCTCGCTGCGGAGCCCCCCACCCCCATCACCTCCACCACCCCCATCCCCATCACCACCCACCACCCTCCACCCCCATCACTCCCACCCCCACCAGAGGCAGAGGGCAGGCGGCCCCGGGCAGCAGGTGGGCACCCCAGCAGATGGCACGGTGGGCAGGAGCTGCGGCCCCACCCCCTGCCCGGGCACCCGCTCGCTAATCCCTCACCGCCCGCAGCCCACCCGGCAGCTTCCTGTCCTCCTGGGCAGCGGTGACACATGGCCATCCCCCGGCCCCGCCGCCAAGAGGGGCCCGCACCCTGCCCGCCCTGGCCGCCTGCCCGCCGGTCTGGCCTGGGCCCCCAGCTGCCCGCCTCGGTCCCTTAGGGTTCCCGCCCCAGGGCCCCTGGGCAGCCACCCTGGGGGGAGGGGGGCCCGCGGGGAGGCGCGGAGCCTCCGGCCCCAGAAGCCCGGGCGAGAGAGGAGAGAGCGGGAGCTGGAGGCTGGAGAGGAGCCGTGACTAATGGGGCCATTTCAGAGCTCGGCCGAGGGGCTGGGCCTGCGGCTTACTGAACATTCCAAATGCTGGTACCATGTAATTGGACATAATAGCAAAGCAATTTGGCGATTTGTTAAAAAGATATATGGAATTTACCAGCCTCCCCCCAAGCCCCTTCCCTAGCCTCCCTTCTTCCCTCTCCGCCTTTATGGCTCTTCCTCTCTCGGGCAGCTCCCTTCGCCCTCACCTCTCCCTCTCCAGCCCGAGGTGGCCATGTGTCTCCCTGCCCGCCCTGTGGACACCCTAGAGGAGCTCGGCCAGCCCAGCCCAGCTCCCCTGGCCCCTGGGCCCTCCTCCCTGGGCCCCTTTCTTCCGGGGCGTCACCTTGGCAATCAGCTTCCCCTTCTTGTTCATGCAGATGTAGAGGCCCGTCTCGGCTCCTCGAACCCGAACCCGGCTCCCAAAGGTATCTGTCTCCACAATGAGCTTTGCTGTCCGGGACAGAGGAAGGAGGTTACTGGACGCTCCCTGGCCCCCGCGGGTCTGTGTCCTCGCCCCAGCTGGCCCACACCCTGTCACATCCTAGCAGCACCTGCTCGAGGGCCCAGGGGCCCAGGAGGTGGGCTTCAGCCCCGTGGGCAAGATCAAGTCCCCTGCCCGGGCCTCAGGCCCTCCCCTCGGATTACAGAGGAGGACGGACACCATCCTGGTGCACCCCCTGGGCTCTGCGGGGCGGCTTTGGGGCCACCCCATTGAAAAGAGTCTCTTAAAACCAGGCAGCAATGACTTTGATGTCAAAGCTTCAAGACTAGAGTTCTCCTGCTAATCAAAATACTATGTGCACGTGCCTACAGATCAGTCTGCACATCTGGGTGCAGTGGTGGCCTCCAGGCCTGAGGCTACATGTCAAAGCATTCCCTCCTGTTTCCGGTGCCTCTGGGTCTAACTCACATCCCTGCCACCCACCCACCCCCCCCCCCCCGACCCCCAGTCCCCACCGCTGCTCTGCTGAGAAGGAGACAGGGAAGGCACAGCTCCCCCTAACACAGCCCCAGCCGGAACTCAGACACCAGCGGGGAGGGTCCTGCCTCTTCCCCGCGCTTCCCAGTGAGCCCCCAGCCCCGGGGTCCAGAAATCAACAGCTCACTGTGTTTCCTCTCAATGGCCCCCACAGCTAGGCTTCTCACCCCAGTGGCCCAGGCCTCTCTGAGGGTGCGGGGGGAGAAAATCAGGCAGGCTCTTCTCTGTCTGGAGAGGAAACATGCCTTCTTCCTCCTCCTCCGTGCCTTCAGACAGCCAGCTCGCCACAGAAGCCAATTCCTACCCACTCCCCGGGTGACTCCTCCCTCTGCGCTGTCCCCGGGCAGGGGTGCGGGCTGCGTGCGCCCTTTGGGACGGCGGGGGACGGTCTCCTGCCACCCCTACCGCCTCTTCCCTCCTTGGGAAAGCGGCTCTGGCACTCGCAGAGCTGCCTACAGTGAGTGACAAGGCGGCCCCGCATCTGTCTGCGGAACTGCTGGGAAGGTGGGCACCAAGGTCGGCAAGACGCCCTCCCAGCCCAGCCTGTGGCTGCCCACCCCCCTCCCAGGAGCACAGAGCTGGCCCCCGCGGCCAAGTCCTCAGTCTGGCTCCCAGTCAGCCAGGGGAGAATGCATCTGTCACCTCTCCTCCCACCCACCCACCCACCCACCTCCTTTTGGACCCGGCCAGTCTGCCCATCCCTTTCCCGGGCCAGGAGCGGGCGGACAGACTGACGCTGATGGGCGAAGGGCAAGAGGGGATCCCGCTCAGAGCACTCTGGCCCAGCGGGGCAGACAGGGATGGAGTAGGCCCCCCTGTCACCTCCTGGGGCCCATCGGAGAGCCGCTGGGACCTCTCCGCTGCTCTTTTCCAGACGCTTCCTGTCCTGGCTGCACACCCCAAGCCTCTGCTTTTGGGGGGCCCCCGCTTCTCCTCCTGCCGGGCAAGCAGGGCCCACGGGGAGCCTCCTGTTTGCTGAAGCAGAGCCGTGGGCGTCAGACCCCTGATGGGGAAGGCCGGTTCTTCCCTGGCCGGCGTAGCCTCTCCCTCCCTCCCTCCCTCCTCCCCAAAACCCGAGGATGCCGGGCCATTTGCTCGGATGGAGTAAGCCCAGAAGGAGCGGGGCAGGCCGGCGTTCCCTCTCCAGGAAGCTGAGACGGCAGCGAGCAGCCACTGGAGGGACAAAGGGCCGATTGGCTGGCCCTGCGGCCCAGCGGGGGAGCCGGCCACCGGGCAGGCCCCCCCCCCCCCCCCGCCGGCCCGGCCCCCGCTCTCCTTCCTGGACGTTTCTGGGGAGCTGGGGCTGCCGTCTACGGCGGCTTTCCCCCGGCCCCGGCTTTTGGAAAGCTTAACATTTTCAAACCTATTCTTCCACCCAGTGACAGATTTATCCCAGGAAAATTATGTCTCCTTCTCCAGCTTTGAAGGGAAGTCAGCTACGTCGACGCAGAAAAAATGCAGCGAGACATACTCGATCCCCCCAAACTGGCTCGAGAAGAGGAGAAAGTATTCAGGAAATGTTAAAAAAGGTGAAAGTAAGAAGAGTTTTAATCGCTCTGCCAGACGCGGGGGTCTCTCCAGAGATTCATAGAGAACAATCTTGAACCTCTCTCTCTCTCTCTTTTTTTTTTTTTTAACATTTACAGACTTGCAACTCTTTTTCAAACTCCACATCTGAAAAAGGGCTCGTTTCTTTTTCTGTTTTATATCATTCTTCATTTTTCTTCTTAGCTCTTAAAACGCCTCACCTTTTTATTACATTTTAATAGAGTCTTCCCCTCTCCTTTCATGCTTGTTTAACTTGGTCATTACTTAAAGGTTTTTAAACTCACAATAATCGCTCTCTAAAAACAACCCCAGCGGCCCAGAGGGCTGCTTTTCTCTGGGTACATCAGGGCCCTGGGAGCTGGCCTCGTTTCAGGGCAGGAATATTGAATGTTTTAGAAATCAATCAGTCCTCAGCCCCTCGGCCGGCGGCGGCTCCCTGGACTCACCACCCGCGGGGAGCCGGCTCTGACCGCCACCTGGGCCCTGGGTGAGCGGGCCCCGTCCCCAGGTGGGGCTGACCCTTCTGATCACGTTTAAAGGTTCACAGCCACAAACACCCCCCCCCCAAAAAAAAAAAAGCTGGGAGAGTTGGGGGGGGCTTCTCTCCCTTCTCTTCCCCACTCTCCTTTTGTGGGCCCTGGCGACATATCCTCTTTCAAGAGCTTCCCTTAAACCTGGCCCCCTCCCCCTGAACCCTCTGCCTCCACCTGCAGCTGGGGAGGGGTGTGCGAAAGGGGGAGGCGGGAAGGGAAGTTGCTGGATTCATTCATCTGCTGGCACCGGTGGGCCCAGTGCGCCCCAGACCTCTCTTCTCCAGCTGACCCCCAACATGCGTTTTTTTTTGTGGGGGGTTTTGTCTTAACCCCTTGCCTTCTGAGCTGGCGAGCCTGCAGGCCCCGGGCCCCCACACAGCGGTGGGTGCACAGCCGAGACCACACGGCTGGCGGGTGCGGTCTCGCCGGCCGTGTGCCCGCAGCCGCCGCCTTACCGAAGGGGTCCCCGTCCTCCGCCATGGCGTTGATGCGCTTGTTGGCCAGGACCTGCACGTGCTTCCCGCTGGTGCGGCTGTAGAGCTGGTAGGTCCGGATGAGGCGGCGGCTGAGCTGATCCGTCACCAGGCTCTGCTCCCTCACATGCTGTGTAAAATTAGGTGAGGACTGAACAGTTACCTTTAGGAAATCGAAAAATACACAACACGCCATTATAATGCTACTCTGCCCAGGGGCCCGGGCGAGCGGCCCCAGTGCCCTGTCCCCCCACCCGCCACCCGCCGCTCCCGTCCACTGCCCCCGGCAGCCGGCGGGGGCTGGGGGTCCCCCCAACATGCCAGCGCAGGCTCCCGCCCCCCCCCCTCCCGGGAGAGCCGGGCGGACCCAGCCCCGCGGGGACGCGCGGGGACGGACGCACGGACGCACGGACGGGGAGGACGCGGACCCACCTGTTGGGGAGCACCCTGGGACTCGCGCCCGGCTCCGAACAGGGGAGCCAGCTCCCTGCCCCGCGCAGGCCCCCCGCCCGGGCCTTCCTGGAAGAGCAGGGCGCTTTTTAAGGAGGGGGCAGCGCCGCCTGGCCCCTGACATTTATCAAGACAAATTTACGGAGCAAATGCTGCCCGGGCACCTGATCTCTCCGCCAGACCTGCCGCCGGCCTCCCCCCACCCCGGGAGGGCGGGAGGGTCCCGGCCGCCGCCCCCGGACCCCGGCCGCGCGCCCCCCGCCCCGCCGGCCCCTCCTCGGCCGCCAGGTGCGGCGCCCCGAGCGCCCCGGGGTCCCGGCCCCCCGCGCCCCGGGCCCGGCTCGGAGAGGTCAGGGTCGGCTCGCTGGGGTCCCCGGGGCCCTGCCCGCCCCGGCCGCCGCCGCCTCCCCGGCCCCCGCCTCCTCCGCGGCGCCTACCTGGGCCCGGAGGCAGAGCAGCAGCCAGTGCACCAGCCTGCGGAGACAAAAGCGGGCGGGGGGCGCGGTGAGCGCGGGGCGCGGCGCGCGGCCGGGGGGACGGGGCGGCGGTACTCACAGGCAGCTCAGCGCCGAGCGGGGGCCGCCCATGGCGCGCGGCCCGGGGCGCGGGGCCCGGAGCGGGGACGCCGGCCGCGGGCGCACGGGCCGGGGGCGCACGGGCCGGGGGCGCACGAGCCGGGGGCGGCGGGGGCGGCGGGGGCGGCTCGCGGGCGGCGGGCGGGCGCGGCTCCGCGGGTCCCGGGGAAGGTCGCGCCGAGCCGAGCGCGCCGAGTCGCTGCGCGCCGCGCCGGGAGCCGGTGGCCGCTGCTGCTCGGGAGCCGGGCGGGCGGAGGGTAGCGGCGGCGGGGCGGGTGGGTAGGTGGGAGGGGAGGGGAGGGGGAGGGGTGGGGGCGGGGGGCGCCGCACCGGGCGCGAGGGGGGAGCGCGGGGCGGGCGGCCGGAGCCCGCAGCCCCGGCTGGGAGCTGGGGCCGGGAGGCAGCCCGGGGCGGGGGCGGGGCGGCCGGGGCGGGGCGGCTGGCGGGTCTGGGATTGGGGGTCTGGGCCAGGGGAGGGGTCTGGGGACCCGCCGGAGGGGGGTGGGCCGCCGGGGTGGGCGCCTCTGCCCCCCTACCCCCATCCGGGGCCCGTCCCCTCGCGCGCGCTCCGGAGGCTTGGACACGCGGGGATGGGGTGCCTCGGCGCCCGCTCCCTGGGGTCCCCGCACCCTCCGCAGGGCTCCCCGGACGGCCGGTGCGGCGCGGTGGGGAGGTGTCAGGGCTCCGCCGCGGGGCCCCGGGCGCTCTGGCCCCAGGCGGTGCGGCTGGCCATCGAGCCACCTACTGTGCGCTCCCTGGGCCGGACCGGGGGCTGTGAACTCGGCTCCCGGGCGGGGCGCGCGGCAGGGAATCAGGCCCCGGCCTCCGGCTGCGCACCTCGCCTCCTTCCCGGTCTCTCCTGTCCCCGTCAGTCTCCAAGAAGCCCAGAGAGAGAGAGAGAGAGAGAGAGAGAGAGAGAGATCTCCTTCTCCCCCCATCGTCACCTCCCGCCCCTGTCCCCCACCCCCACCCATACACACACACACACACACACACACACACTTGGGAGGAACTAGGAACACCTATGCGAGGGCGCCCAGCGGCCCCTGGCAGGGACCCCCAGCCCCTGCCAACCCCCAAAGCAGCGGGCCGATGGGGCAAAAAGAACCCCTGTCCGCTGCTGCTTTTCCCAGGAAGAGGCTTCATCCAGGCCGCCGGCTTTGCTCCCTCGTTGCTGGTGCACTTGAGGCATTTGCACACCTACTGCGCACTAGAGGGGGGCTGGGGCTTGTGTCAGCGGGGGTGGGGGTGCCCACGGGGAAAGGTGGGCTTGCCTGGGCTTCCCCAGCCTCTCAGGCTTCGCCACCAGCTCCCCGGGCGGAGGCGAGAGGGTCTCCTAGGGAGCAGCGTGGGGGGAGGGTGCCCGGGGTAGGCAGGCACTTCCAAGCAGCAGGTGGAGTCGCTGACGCCCAGCCCGGCTGCTGCCTCTGACCGCACCTCCCCTGCCCCACCGGCCCCTTCTCGTCCTTGGGGACCGGGATGGAGGAGTGGGGTGGTCTCTGCAAGCCAGTAGGCCAGAGGCAGAAAGCAGGCCTTCCTCCAACAGGCAGCCACGTTCTGCCTACCTCTCCTTGCTCTGCCCACCTCCCCCCGTTCCCGGCCATACTGCCGGCACCGAGCAATGTGCACAGGGGAAACAGAGTCAGAGGACTGGTACCCTCCTCAGAGGATGGCCTTCCCGAGCCCCCCTGTGACTCCCTCCAGGAGTCTGCTCGCTCTGTTGGCTCTCACCCAGACAGACCTCCAGCCAAGGACCATGTCTTACGAGCTCGGAACTCGCAACTCATGGCCCAGAGCTGGGCGGGGTTGTTCTGCGGGTCGTATCGGATGAACCAGCGATGGGGAAACTGGCTAAGCATTTAGACCTCAGCCCCTGTGCTGCCCCCCCGGGGAGACTGGCCCTCACCCCCTAGTCCCAACAGATAATAATCATAAAACACCGCCATTTATTTGCTAAACCCCACGGAGAGAGGGCCGCGTTGGGTGGGGGGTGGGGAGACAGGTGAGGAGGGCTCCATTGCCCACAGCCCAGACCACCCCCTTTTCCTTGCCGCGCTCCTCTGTGTGAGGGGCCCGGGGGACCGGTGCTGAGTGCCTGCCTCCCAGCTGCACTGCTGCAAGCAGGCGGGAGACTCACCACCTTCACCCCGTGCCTGGACCTAGTAGGCCCTTGAAAAGATTTACTTGCATACATGAATGAATGAATGAATGGGTGGGTGGAGAGATGGAGAGCAGAGGCTGGGAAGGGCCTTCTCCCCACCAGCACCCCGGCATCCAGCCTATCTATCCTCAGTGTGTTGTGCGTGGCCCGGGAGTGACAACCAGAGTCACTGGGCACCAGCCTTCCCCGGAGTCGGGGTGAGAGCCAAAGCTTCCAGCTCAGATCAGGGTCTGACCAAGCTCTGGAGAACCCAGAAGGTTCTGAAGGTCCTGGGCTGATCCTCTGCGATCTTAACCCACCCTCCCCTCTTCTCTCCCCCAGGGAAGATGGGCACCTGGGCCTCAACGTGCGGAGGTCAGGGGTTTAGTCCTGCACCTTAACCTCTGCCCACGGGCCGCCTCTGCAGGACCGGAATTCCTTTACATTTGAAGACCTTCCCCTGAACTTGATCCTCGTCCATTGGGGGGGATTCTTCTGGTCCCCCAAAAAAGTCCGTGTCTCCAGAGGGCCGCAGGCGGGGACACACCCTAGCCAGGCCCCAGGTACAGCTGGGTACTCCCTCCCTGTGAGTGACAGATGCAAATGTCCCTTAGGGACCCCAGCGGGCCGCGCTCCCCTCCTCCCTCCCTCCCTCCCTCGCCAGCCGCCCAGCCAGCGCGCCCTCTCCTTTATCTTATCAAAGCCCCGTAATTACAATTGCTATTTTGTTTCCCTGAATCTGCAATCAGAGCTCCCTGGCCCTGATGAGGCAGCGCCTGTCAACCTGATCGCTGAGTGACAGCCCGGCCACCTTTCCCGGCCGCCCCCACACTTCGCAAACACAAATACTCCCCTCTCTCTTCTCTCTCTCTCTCTCTCTCTCTCTCTCTCTCTCTCTCTCCAAATACAAACACACACTCCTCACCAACACAGCTTCTCTCCGCAAGCACACCCTCGCGGGCACCCGCACACACACCGCTTCAGCCTCTTTCCAAACGCCCCCCGCGCCCCGGCCCCTCGGATCCACACCGGCCGGTGCACGCCGCACCGCGCGCCGCCCGCGCCCGCGTTCAAAGCGCCGCGGGCCCCGCCGCCGCCCCTTCAAATGCAAACGGGCGAGACCGCGCCAAGCACGTCGGGCTCCGTCGGTCCGGGAGCCGTTCCCGTCCCCGCACCAGAGGCAGGCGGGCCTGCCCTCTCTTCTCCTCTGGTCCCCCTGCCCTCCCTTCCCCCCGCGGTCTGCGGACCCGGAGTTCACCGCCATCCCCCAGCTCTGCGGCCGGTGCATTGGCTGCGCCCCTACTGTGCGCGGAGGGAGCGGGAACGGGAATCGGGGAGAGCCGGGGGCGAGGAGGGAGAGAAATGCATTCCCAGTTCTGTCCGCGGGGCGCCTGGTCCGGCCGGGGAACTCCGGACCAAGGCGGGGCAGATGTGGATTGGGCCCCCACTGAGGGCAGCCGCCGGTAGGGGACTCGCAGAGGCCCAAGACAAAAGTCCAGGCACACAATGAGCCATCAGCGGCGTCGCTGGAGGTAAATATTTGGGCTGAGCCGTGCGCGGGGGGCGGCTGGGGCGGCCTCCCCCCCACCGAGCCCCGAGAGATTACTTCCCAGCATCCCGCGGGCCTCCCGCGCCTCCGACCGCGCACGTGCCCGGGGCTTTGGGGGCTGCAAGGGAGAGGAGGCGGGGAAAAGCTCTCACAGGAGCTTCTCCCAGTGAATGACGAGCAAACGGGTGAATTCAGTTTTAATCACTTATTCCCTCGCCTTCCGCCCAAGCGTCGGTGGCCCAGACCACTTGCAGGGCGCGTGGGCCCCAGCGCGCCTCAAGCCCCGAAGAGGCGACGTGGGGTAGCCACACGGCCGCCGGTGGTTCCACCCGCGCCCACCAGAGGGCGCCAGCTCCCTCCTCCCCATCCCTCTCTACTCCCCCCTGTGGGAAGGTGACTGCTTCCGAGCCTGGCTGCCCCATTCCACTTCAGCACAGTCCCCTTGGCGAGGATAAAGGGGCCTGCGACCCTGACCGCCCCAAAACAGCGGGATCATCTGCTGTCATCTTCAATTCGAGGGGAAGGGAGGTTAAAAACGGGGCCTCTTTGCTCCTCACCACAAAGTGGGGGGTAACCTCTTCTAGAGGTTCAAGATGTGTTCAAGAGGAAGTGCTTGCCAGAGAGAGAGACATCCTCTCCGAAGCTTACCCCCGCTGGCCCACCACCAGCCCCTTCAGGTTATCTAGGGGCCCCTCCTACTTGCTCACTCATCTGTGGGAGGCAGAGGGCCTGGCCCCACCAGCACTGTTCTCTGTCCATCCTCAGCATGTCTGGCCCCAGGCTATCTCAGGAGGTAACCTTTTATTTGTTTGTTTGTTGGCATTGAGACACCCCCCACCCCATCAACACAGCTGCTGAACTGCTGACCCCAGAGTTGGCCACATACACAACACATCACATCCAGTAAGATCCCTTTCTCTTCGGGGCGCCAGAACCAGCTGATTCCAGGCACCAGAGCCCCTAGACCAGGCGGTGTGTGTATATGTGTGTGAGTGTGTGTGTGCGTGTGCGTGTGCGAGCACACCAGAAACCCCTTAACCTAGGAGGCTGAATCCCAGGGGCTCCTCTCTGCCCCCATATGCCAGGCCACCAGGACTCTGGTTTCCCTGTCACCCAATCTGGCCAACCCCCTCCATCTGGTCCCTGGAATCAGGTTTCTAAGGGCCCAGACCAGCTCGGAGACAGTCTGCAAGGCTGAAAGGAGGAGCAAAGCCTGGCCTCCTCCCTACCCTGAGCCCCCTCATGGGGCTAGAGATGCACATTCCTCGGGCTGCTTAAACCCCCTTATCTGCCCCCCTGCCCATCAGCCTGAGTGCTGACAGAGGCCCAGACCCCTTGTTTGGATGCTGATAACCTCCTGGGATGGCCCTCCCCCACCTGTAGGAACTGGAAATGGGTTTGGTGTGGGGAGGTCCTCTTCTAGCTAGACAGTTTGGGCCTAGGCCTGGCCTAGGGATAACAGGATCCCAGTTCTTCACCCTCCCCCAGGCCTGGGGCCACCCTCAGTGCTGCCACAGTGCCACCTGGTGGTCCCTAGGGGAATATCAGCCCAGCAGGGAGAAAAGCCACACAATGAGTTGCAAAAAAAAAAACAAAACTCTACACCACTTTATTTTCATCTTTTATCCAAAAATGTAAAAAGTGTTTAAAATAGGTAGCCCTGAGCTCCAAGTGGTGGCCTCCAAGCTCAAAGGGAAACAGGGAGAGAGGGTCAGGACAGTTCAGAGTTCCACTCCTGAAGAAAAGGGAAGCCCCAGGCATGGTAGAATTAGAACGTCAGGACCCTAATAAATGGGACCCCCTTTCTCCTAGCACCAGCCCAAGACCCAAACCCCCCACACCCCGCTTCAGGGAAGAAGACATTTAAATTCTTGATACTTGTACAGCAACGTGGTGTACAGCATGTATGCAGGCAGCTAGCTGACCTGAGGAGAGCAAAGACGGGATCAGCATCCAGGCCCTCATCTGCCCCTCCTGCCCTCCCAGGCCCGGCTGGGGAACCCCACCCTCCCACTCACCAAGGGGGGTTAGGGCCTGCCCCTGTGTTTCTTGGCAGGCAGAACGGGGCACAATTCATCTTCCTCATTCTCCTCACTCCCCTCTTCTTCGCTCTCTTCTTCCTCAGAAACACTGCTTACAGTAACTGGTGTGCACACAAGTAGTAAAAGGGAGGGAGGTGGTTAAAGCCAGGCCCCCTTCATATTATGTTATTCATTGATGCACCGCGGTGCTAGGCAGGGCCCTGAACTCCCAGCGCTCTAGTCTGGATGGGAACAACCGCCCCGGCTGGTTTGGCTCAGTGAATAGAGCGTCCACCTGCGGGCTGAAGGGTCCCGGGTTCAATTCCAGTCAAAAGCACATTGCCCGGGTTGTGGGCTCGATCCCCAGTGTGAGGCATGCAGGAGCTGATCAAGGATTCTCTCATCATGGATGTTTGTAGCTCTCTCTCCTTCTCTGAAGTTGGTAAAAAAATATATATATATACTTAAGGCCGAAATGGTTTGGCTCAGTGGATAGAGCGTCGGCCTGCGGACTGAAAGGTCCCAGGTTTGATTCCGGTCAAGGGCATGTACCTTGGCTGTGGGCACATCCCCAGTGGGGGGGGTGCAAGAGGCAGCTGGTCGATGTTTCTCTCTCATCGACGTTTCTAACTCTCTATCCCTCTCAATTCCTCTCTGTGTAAAATCAATAAAATATATATATTTTAAAAAAAATAGATGAGAAGAACCTCAGATACTAAACGGGGAGATAAGGCTGGGAGGGAGCAAGAGTGTGGAGTCAGGAGGAGCCGAAATGGACAGGAGCCCTGATGCAGAGTCCACTGAAGGCAAAGAAGAGGACTCTCACCAATCTGGTGCCGCCCAGTGATCCGCACGGGACCAGAACCTGACTTCAGGCGGAAGGTTACAGGAGGTTGAAGCTGGAAGTCATCCAAACTGAGCTAGGAGGAAGACAAGGATGAAGGTAGCCTAATCCTTCCCTCTCTCCCCTATTCCCCTCCCCCCTCCCCAGGTTTGGCCAGGGAACTCACCATGGGCTGGCAGGACAACCTGAGGTTGGCCACGGGGACTGCGATCTCCTGGTGGTCATGGTTACGGGCCACAACTTCTACCACATTACACTCATCTTTGGCCCCCTCGGTGAGGCAGAGCTGGGAAGGGTACACAAGACTTTGGGGTCTCCCTAAGCAGGTGCTGACAACACAGTGGAGGCATCTGTCCTAGAATCTGCTCCACCTCAGAGGTCCCTCTGAGTTACCTGGCCACAGGAGCAGGCCCCTGGGGGGGACGGGCAGAGGAGGTGACTCCCACCAAAGAAAAGGTTGGAGGCGGTCTATGGGCAGAGGACCCCCCGTGGCCTGCTCAGGTCAAGCTGTGCACCCCCACCCCCCTTCCCCACCCCTCACCATGGTCAAAGCCAGCACATGCTCGGCATCATCCTCTTCCTCTACCTTGAAGGTGAAAGAGCGGGTGTGGCCGGAGAGCTCACAGCCTGGAAGAGATAACGGTGTGAGTGTGCACGGTTGTGGGGGGAAAGGGGAGGGGGGCGCTTCCCCAAACTCTACCACGTGTGGCCGTGGGCTGACCGGCCACCGTCCACACGCCCACTTCTCCGGAACACCTGGGCGCTCGGCCGGAGCCGGCCCCGCACACCTGGGCAGGGGCCTGGCCCCCACTTCCGCTCCAGCGGCCGCGTGCCGGCCCCCTCCGCCCCCTCCCACGCCGGGCACCTCTCCGCGTTCCTTCCTCACCCCGCCCCGGAACGACCCTCACCCCTCCCTCCTCAATACCGAAGAAAAAACTGTCCATAGTGACCGGAGCTGGGGCCCGCAGCCCCCCGACGCCCCCGGCCCGGGCCCGGCTCTCGGGACCCCAGAACGCTAGCGCGGCGGCCATGCTGCGAGGGCGCCCGGGAGCCCCGCCCCCGACACGTACCGGGGAAGCCCCGCCCCCCGAGGGGACGCTGGCCTATGAGAGGGGGCCGGAAGCCCGGGCCAGGCCCCGCCCAGCCTGCTCCGCCGGAGGAGGGGCGGGGCTGCCAGGAGAAAGCTGCTGCGAGAGCGAAGCGGGGATTTGGGATTCATGTTCCCCTTTGCCGGCATTACCGAGGCTTCACGCGGGCAGCTCCTACCTCCGTGTTCTCAATCTCTCCCGACCCGGGGTAAACTTTCCTCAAAGGGAAACTAGATATAAACATGGAAACCTTTCCAAATCCCCCAGCGAAGGTGTTTCAGGGCATCTTTCTTATAAAAAGCAAGGGAAATGCGCTATTTGCATTTGCTCCGAGTGAGTCGGGCAGCCTAAGTGACATTTTAACTCCAGGTATCTTCTGCCAAATCATCCTCTCCTAGACTCGCTTCCAGCTCCAATGACCTCGCAGCTTGCTATCCAGATGGCTTATCTTCATTGAGCTTCAGATGCTGGCAAGACTAACTCCTGCTCCTGGCAGACACCATCTTTCGAGCTCCTCCCAAATCATGCCCGAACATCCTTCCACCTTAGACTCCGATCTCATACTTGGGCTACTCTCCCAGCTTTCACTGTTTAATCAAGAACCACGCTAAGCATGGTCCTTATCCTGTTGGATGGCAGGAACTCAAACGACTTGCTCCCAAGTTAGTTACACCCAAGTTAAATCTGGCAAAAGGGTGACTAGGCCAAGAACCAGTCTACTTTTCTTATTTTTGGCCTTGCCTTGGGAAAATTGGAAAGGAGGTCTTTTATTGGAGATGGGAGGAGAGGACTGCTCTCAAGAGCTATGAAGAGGGGGGAATACTTGGTTGCAGGTGAGGCATGAAGGGCAGGAGAAAGGGTAGGAGGCAGACACAGAAATTAGGTTTACACAGTACACTACCATACACATTCACTTCAAGTTTTATTTTGCCTCTTGCATGATCTTCACATAATTTACAGTTCGTTTTCTACAGGAACTGAGCTGTGATCTAAACAATCAAGGAAATGTCATTCCAACCTTAATAAATATTCACAACCATAGAAGGTAGCATAGCATTTTACAATCCTAGAGTGATGAATGTATAGGCATGGACATCTGGTTCTCAGCATCTGTGACCAGAAGACTAGCCAGTTATTAAAAGCAAAGAAAAGGCCACAAGCGAACACTAAAAGTCTTGGTTCATAGGAGGTTGGCCCTGAAATGCTCCAGATAAAATGCCACAATTATTCACTAGTGTAGAAAACATATTTAAAGAGAAGCCCGTGACACTAAACCGTTTAAACCAGTATCTTGTGGAGATACTCCTTTCACACCTCAGCCCTTAAAAATGCAAATGTGGTCCAAACTGTCCAACTTACTATATCCTATTAGTTAGAGGTTTTACCCTGAAAACGAGGCAGCCTCCTTTCTTTCCTCCCTTCATCTCCCTCTTCAGTGCCACTCACGGGCCTTGGTTGGAAGTCACTAGTGGAACCCCTTCTAGGTACCACCTTTGAAGGCGCTCTCAAAGCCCATCCTGTTAGTATCCTATGAAGAAAAGTATGTCTCAAGTTCCCTTTTCCTTGCCCTTTTCCTCTCAGCTCAAAGGTAATCACCTGATACAAAACTACAGGGAAGCTGATAATAAAATACTGTTATGAACCTATGAAGAAGTCAGCCAGTCATGATGAAAAAATGAACCCTGCAGAAATTACCTGCTAGCCTCATGCTCAGAACCCTTAAATACACCAAATCTAAATTAAAATACATGAAGCTCTTCAGAATCTGTAAAGGAAAAATTAATCAGTCATTGATTAAAGTATACTCATTATTTATCTCTTAAAAATTCAATACAAACATGCAAGAATTAGGCTGTGATTTAATAAAACCAGTAGTAACAGGTCTTGAAATGAAAGGACAACTGATCTGGGGGCAAATGGGACCGATCAGTCCCTGAACCCTATCTGACAGATGTCAAACTAACATTACACATGCTGACCTGTATTGAGGTTAATTTCTAGAAGTGACTGCACTTGCACAGATTGAGTCCTATGAAGTTAGGCTCTTATACCCAAAGTGGTTGTGGCCTAGCGTAGGTGGGAGGCACTTTAAAAATAAAACTTCTTAAAAAAAAAAAAAAAAAAAAAAGCCTAAACCAAAGACAAAAAGTCACTTTCCACTGATTTATATTATTCAAAGTGCCATCCTGAATCACACCTTTCATTTTCAAAATGAAAAACAAATTACAAAACCGGTAAACACAAAGGTAGGCAGACCACAGCTAGTTTATATACAAAAAATTTACAAGCTTGTCATTTTCAGGCTTTTGCCACAAACAAATGCACATTTGTCCCTACAAAGCACAACAAGCCTGAACCAATCATCACTACAGGAGACAACTGGCCATGGCTTTACAAAAAGCAGAATAACTGCCCAAAATTGAAATCATTTATTCAGCTTATACTACGCCACAACCATCCCACTTGGAATTTCCACCCTGAAGGCTCTGAAACCCACTAAATCTTTCTCATCTCTGCCATGTCCCCAAAGAATGAGAGACATTTCATTCAATAAGCCAAGGATGAAAAATGATTTTGATTACTCTAAGGTGAAAAATGCAACCACACTGGATGCAGAAAACAGTGCTGACTACATTTATTGAAGACCCCCTTCCTATAAGCCCACGTAAGAGGTCTTGACACCTAACACAGACCTAAAAAGGGGCCCACATATCTATTTCCTATAGGATTTGCTGAATACTATCTTCTAACCAGTGAGTAGTCTCAAAATATGATGCATGAGTTTTACATAGTCTTCTTTGTTTCCAATCCCAATTGACTGATCTGTGGCCGCTACAGAGGCTGAACTGTATAAAGACCCCAACCACCACCCACCAGGTGAAGTTAAGAGACTTTCGAACAGTTCATAGTGCCAAATGTCACAGGCTTCGACCAAGTATAACCACATCCTTTGGAAATCCTTCCATTTTTGCAATTTCAAAACAGCCTAACTTGCTGTAAAATTCCAGAATTCTTTTATCATCTGGTCTCACTTCACAGAAAGCCCCTCGGGAGCCTAGAAATAATCAAAATACATTAATAAGTAGATTTACAGATAAAAATTAACTACTCTTTTAATGTATCTCAAACAAATCATAGTGGGAACTTATCTATTATTAGCCTACAATTTTTTAAAATTTGTATTAATATTTAATGAATATTAATAATGATCATTATTAAATACTGTAGTGATAACTACAGTATCTTAAATGGATGTTAACTAGCTTGAATGTGGTTATTTCAAAATGTATTTCTAATCATCAAGTTGTACAATAAAAATAACTCTTAACTGTCAAATATACCTCAATTGAAAAAAAAAATTCGCCAAAACCGGTTTGTCTCAGTGGATAGAGTGTCAGCCTGCGGACTGAAAGTTCCTGGGTTAGATTCCAGTCTAGGGCATGTACATTGGTTGCGGCACATCCCCAGTAGTGGGTGTGCAGGAGGCAGCTAATCGATGTCTCTCTCATCGATGTTTCTAGCTCTCTAGCCCTCTCCCTTCCTCTCTGTAAAAAAATTAATAAAATAGCTGAAACTGGTTTGGCTCAGTGGATAGAGCGTCAATTCTGCAGACTGAAAGGTCCCAGGTTCCATTCCGGTCAAGGGCATGTACATTGGTTGCGGGCACATCCCTGGTGGGGGGTGTGCAGAAGGCAGCTGATAGATGATTCTCTCTCATCGACATTTCTAGCTCTCTATCCTTCTCCCTTCCTCTCTGTAAAAAAAAAAAAATCAATAAAATATATATTTTTTAAAAAGTAGATTGTATTAAAAAAAATCAATAGAATGTATTTAAAAAAGAAAAAAAATTCAACTGTAAGTGCAACTCTTCACCAGAAGAAAAACCTTTTGGGGAAGAGGTTGTAAGAGACCTGAAAGCAAAGGGTATCTCTGCTTAATGTTTTAATATTAAGTTCCAAGCACCACACTAAGAATTATGCAGGGTTGTTTAAATTATCCCACAAAGGGACAACACTGACTCACATGATACAAAAATGCAACAGGTACATTCTCATGTATCAACCACCCTCTAATGAGGACTCAAAAGCTGCCCACTTTTGTATTACCCAAAGATTATAGTTAAGTTTTTTTTTTACAATTTAAAAAGGCTGTTTAAAAAGCATAACAACATAAACCGTATGTGGACCTTAAAGCCTAGCATACTTATTAACTGGCTCTCCACAGAAAAAGACTTCATACTTATGTAAAGCCACGTATTTTTGAAGGTTGAGTTTAGCCAAGCTCGAAGAAAACGGGTGACTCTATTCCTAAATTAAATTTCTCCCCAAGGTTCATTTAATTTTCAACTATCATTTATGAGTCTTCTGGCAAAATAATTATATCCTCATGTGTTCACTTCTCATTTACTTGAGGCTCAAAATAAGCATTCATTGTATAAAAGAGAAGCATTTTTCAATGATTAATACTCAAGCAATTCTTGCACAATAATTCAGAAGCCAAATCATAAATGGTGAAGAAAGGAATGCACATTCACTATAATTCACTTCTTTTTAACCTAAAATACAGTCCTGTCCCCACCTAACCCAAACACCAGCAACTCCACAAATCTGTACTCACCATTGGCCTTCAGTGAAGACAGGAGGCAAGCCATCATGCTTTTGGCTACACTTGGGTCAGTTACTTTTTTGTGAATATCCACCTTTATCAGAGAAGGGAAGTTGGCAAGGAAAGTTTCTGGCAACACTTCTTGCTCTTCATGGAAACTCAACATTATTTTCTAAAAATTAGAATTTTCTAAAAATTAGAATCTGTTTTGATTTTCGGTAACCACTCGTTCTATATTTATATCCCAACTACAGAACTCAGTAACAGGAAAGGAAAATAATATTCAATAACTCCTCTAGTCATATAATTATCACATGGAGAATTAACTTACAATTCTAGCTAAAATGTTTTCACTTTTAAAAACTCTATCTAAACATAGTATATGCTAGATTGGATCTTGGGACAGAAAATGGACTTTAGTGGGAAAACTGAGGAGTAGTGAAATTTATAGTAATGTACCTAAGTTGGTAGACTTGGACAAATGTAGAGAATGGGTGAGGGATAAAGGAACTCCGTAGCCCTGCCAGCATGGCCGAATGGTTGAGCATGGCCCTGTGAACCGAAGGCCACCATCCATTCCGGTCAGGGCACATACCCGGGTTGCAGGCTATTTCCCGGTAGGGGGTATGGACAAGGCAATCAATGATTCTCATCACTGATGTGTCTCTCTCCCCCTTCCACTCTGAAATCAATAAAAATATATTTTTTAAGTAAATAAAGGAACTCTGTATTATCTCTGTAACTCCTTTAAATTCAAAATTATTCAAAACAAATTTTTGTTTTTAATCCTCACCAGAAGATATTTTTCCCATTGATTTTTAGTGTGGAAGGGAAGGGTAGAGAGAGAACATCTATGTGAGAGAGACACTGGTTGCTTGCTTCCCACATCTACCCCAAAATGGACCAGGGATCAAGCTTGCAACCGAAGTACAAGCCCTTGACCAGAATCGAATTTGCATCTCTTCTTCAATCCATGGACCGATGCTCTAACCATTGACCAAAACCAAATAAAATTTTAAATTTATCAGGCTTGCATGAAAAATATGAATGTGCTTAACAGTGCTGAACTGTATACTTAAAAATGGTTAGGATGGTAACTTTTGTGTAATGTACATTTTATCACTTTAAAAAATATATATATATATGCTAAATTGATTTCAGAGAGGAAGGGAGAGAGACAGAAACATCGATGGTGAGAGATAACCACTGATCAGCTGTCTCCTGCACACCCTCACTGGGAATGGAGCCTGAAGCCGGAGCATGTGCCCTGACAAGGAAACGAAACTGCAACCCTTTAGTCTGCAGGCCAACAATCTACCCACTGAGCCAAAACCAGCAAGGCTACATTTTACCACTTTTTAAAGAAAGTTTGTTAATAGACACATTTTATATGGTCATTCTTTTTATGTTCCTATGCTGAAAACAGTAACTGTCAGATATGAAGCAGCAACACATGACCAGTTCAGTCACCAGCATGCTGCAGTCAGTGTCAATGCAATCCCTTAGTGAAGCCACTCCCAACAGCCTATTACAAAGCCGCCTGGCTAGGGGTAGAAGGTAAAAAATAATAATAAAACTACAGAGAGAATGTGAGTACACTGGTGTAGGGAGAGTTTCAGAAAAGAGGAGCAAACTAAGAGTCCAATACATACCTGAAAGTATTCGTTGAACATAAGCAATTATACTAAGGAGGAACTGTTTTTTAAAATGCATGTGTTGCCCAAGCCGGTTTGGCTCAGTGGATAGAACATCAGCCTGCGAACTGAAGGGTCCCGGGTTCGATTCCAGTCAAGGGCATGTACCTTGTTTGTGGGCACATCCCTGGTGGGGATGTGCAGAAAGCAGCTGATCATGTTTCTCTCTCATAAATATTTCTAACTATCTCTCTCCCTTCCTCTCTATTAAAAAAAAAAATCAATAAAATATATATATTTTTTAAAGAATAAGCCCTAAGATTCTTTTCAATAAGAGATCCAGGAAGCACTGAGATTTTAAGATGAATCTACTTAAAAAAAAAAAAAAGTATATCTTACTTTTTAATAAGTACTTATTCAGTAAAAACTACTATAATGGAATTCTAAACCTGTGCATTACCTCCGCCTCAGAGAGTTCTTTGTCACCATTTGGCTTGGTATACTTCTCCTGCATGAAGGGAATCCAGGAAATTTTACACTTTTTAATGAAAGGGGTCACATCTACAGTGCCTAGGGCATAACCACATATGCCATCTTCATCTTCTAGGACAAAGCAATAGTCCAGGCTGAGGGAAAGCAGCCCTCCCACTAACCTGTTCAGAAGAAAAAAAGGCCAAAGTGAGTTTGTAAGCTACTAACACCAAATACAGACTTCAGTAATGTTAAGGCCCAAAGTATCTGAATAACAACCTATGGAAACTATACCTGGTATCTGAAAAAAACTGGAAATACACACTCAAATTTAAGATTTCTAAAAAACTGTATTTCCAGTCATCACCCCCCCTCAACCTTTATCAGGCTTTGAAATGTCTACTTCCCAAATCCAACAAATCCAAATACTTCATCACATACTTGTCTCCGATAAGGTCAGGCTGACTTTGAAAAGGTAAACCCACTCCGTCGTCATACATTTCTCTGCAAATCTTGTACACGGAAGCCTGAAAATACAATCTAGTTAACGAACACATCAAGAAAAATTGGCAACATAACTTAATGTGATTTATAAGTCAGACTGTACTTCTAGGACAGAAGGTAACAAAATGTCTGGCCTGTAATAAAACAGCAACCTTTGCTGTTTTAAATAAAGGTTTACTCATTGACTCATAGTTATAAAACCAGTAGAAAGTAGCATGGTTATAGTAAACACTACAAAGTGCTTTGTAGAGGGTGTATGTATATAGGCAGTAAGTAGTGGATTCAAATCCAGCAAACTATCAATTGTCTGTTTTCTGGGATATGTTATTGTCTTTAAACAGGCTTTCTTTTCTCTGTAGCTGACTGCCACTAGCCTGTAGGCATTTCCCAACTGAAAATTAAAGAATACTAATACATTGGAGAAAATCAGCCAAGACAACATATCATTTAGACAACTTGGACTGTTCAGTAATTTCAACTTTGAATACTTTTAATCTAATTTTTTAAGGGAGGAATTAAAGACCTTAGCACAAGATAATGAACTTCTTAAGTTCTTCCTTAAATATATCCCCTCGTCCATAATCAATGTTTAGTTAACTCTATCTAAAGTTCATGTTTTAAGACAGACTTATTCTTTTAACCAGGAGTTCAAAGGAAGAATAGTAATGAGCACCATAACCACACACCGGGTTGGTGGACAGACAATTACCTCATCTTTAGGAAAATATGGTCTGATAGTATAAACTTTGGAGGTAGGAGTCAGAGGGGGTGGTTGAAAAAAGAGATCATTTGCCCCATCAATTGGCAGCAAACGCTGTGGGAGGAAAAAAAAGATGGATTAGTGCTGGGAAGATATTCATTTTTTTACATGAGTGTACACTGCAGACTACCAACTTAATATTAACTGGCTACTGCAGGCAGACCTAAAGACGAGGGGTGTACTATGTTTTACTAAAATAAACACTTCTTTACTGGGGGAGGGAAGTGCTTCTGAATAGAAATTACCCAAAGTGAATTACATAGTTTTAGTAGCTTATTAATAGGGATTTAAATTTACAGTAAAAAAAAAAAAATCCATTCCAATTATGACAAATTTCTTTTTTTTTCTAAATCTCATATAGACCATCTTTCTACTAAAAGATGGCGGAACAGAATGTCAGAAGGAGAGGTTTGGTCTGAAGAGGGTTATCTGTCCAGGAGACGCTTTATCCCCAAAGCAATGCGCTTCAGTTTGCTGTGCGCAGCAGAGCACCTGTTGGGGGGAGAAAAGGAGAGCACCTGAAAAGTCCATGAACAAATTCTAACAGCAAAAACGCTTCGGATTTCGTTCCTATTTTCACTAACAGACTGTTCTTTCAAGTGTTTTATTTATAAGATAATTGTGAAAGTATCCATAAGCCCTTTCACCATCATTTGCATAATTATTCATCCTTTTTGCTCATGGAGTTTCCACTGGCAGACAAGCATGCGCGCATTGTGCATTGCGGGCGCAGATTAAAATGCTGTGCGACCTGCAAAGAAACAATGTGAAGTGTACCTAGAGCCGCTGCGCTTCGCAGGCGCGGGGGGGATTGGCAGCATCTCCTTCAGAAATTACTGTGAAAGAGGAGGAAAATTTGATTTAAAATCCAGCTATGTAACTAAATTGAATTTGGGACTAGAAAGCCTTCGGCAGACCAATCCTTCCAGCCATCTGATGCGCAACATAAGGTTTCTCATAAAACAAAGAAAATGTCAATTCAGTTGTGAATCATATTGATACCTGGAACTCTCCTGCTAGACCGCCTCTAAAGGCCCAGGGCTCTTGGTCTCCAATTAAGAACTGTGCTGAAGAATGACTACGACACCCTGTTGAGATCAGATCCAAGCGGAGAATGTTACGAGAAAGGGGATTTCCTGAGGTCTCAAACGTCCAACAAACAAACACTTCGTGGAAATAGCTCTCTAAAAATAATAATCCAGGGTTTCAGGACAAGGCTGTGATAATTTTTTTTAATTCATAATGAAATTTCAATACTAATGTCCCTTCCTCTGGTTAATAATCAATGTTAAGAGTTATAGATCTTTAATTGTTGGAAGGGAAGCAAGTGTCAAATTTGTCTGGGTCAAGTTTATATATTGCCTAGAAATGGCCATAAAAATCAAGTTAGCTGCTTGCTCTGTAGTAAAATTACAGTAACTATATAGTGAAATGAATGAGACATTTTATTATCACAGCCTATGAAGGAATTAAACCTGTCTGAAGTCACATTTTGAGGAAGGGTACAGGAAAGGGTAAAAGGGGAGAAAAAGGGTTAATCTTGTCAGAAGACTAAATTCAACAGAATAAAGGAAATTGTTCATAAGTTGGTCACAATGAGAACTATATATTTTTTTTTAACAAGGACAATCCAAATTCAAACTGGCTAGTAATAATACCAGCCTGACAGAAACTGAGAACTAGAAAGAGCCAACTGATGCTCCCAATTTGTCCAGAGCTAAGACATACTTTTCTTAGAAGTATGACAGTATCTGGCCCCTCTGACTGGCCATTACAATCTTTGCAGTGCACTGAATGGATGCTTGAAGCAGAAGGCTTTGAGGTCCAGAAGTCAGCATTAAGGTTTATCACTTAATCACCTTCATATTCACATGCAATGAAGGCAGCTAACAATAGACATAATTAAAGGCAAATATGTGGAGGCCAAATCAGTTACATGCCTAGTCTTCTGACAAGACAAGCAGCGCAACATGTCTTTTCCATTTGAAGACAGCATTCTACCTCCTGTTCAAGTTAACAATCTCATCATCAGTACAAGGTATAGTGTGCTAGTCAGACAGTCCCAAAGCAAACCAATTTTTTTTGTTGACAATTCAGGCCCATTAATAGATTATTATATCGAGGTTTGTCATTTTGTAGGGGTAGGGGTATTTTTAAAAAGAACATATAATGTAATATTTGTAAAGTAAATACAAATAGGGTAAAAAATTTTAGGCTATGAAGAGAACTTGCCCCCTTCCATAGCTCAGTGTAAATATACACTGCAGGAAAAAACTATACCTCTCAAACTTTAAGATAAGCCAATTTCCCCTACCCCCCACTTTGAGACTACAATGTAACTAGCACTTCCAACTATTACAATAAAAAGCTGCATGTACGAAGAGCTGTATAAATGAAAACATGGTTAATGCCTCAGTCGCTGCGCAAACGTGACTTCAGTGCATATCTACTGCCCTTAAATCTACCTGAGCTACCTCACAGATAGAACCTTTCAATTTAAACTAATTAATCATGACGCGCTGTGAACATCTGCCGCTGTCCATCCATTAGTAGTAGACACTTGTGCTGAGGATTCTCCCATCTGTACACAATGGGGAAGAAGATAATAGAAGTCGTTAGTAATCAAAAGTACTGCACAGCCACATTCTTTAAAGGACTGAATGCCAGCTGGATTGGAGAGAGGAGGAAAACAAAGGGTTCTAATTGGTAATTCCCTGAAATTACTACAGAACCATGAAAATATTCTCTTTGTCGTGAGCTTTTAGTAAGCTTTTCAAAGATAATCATTTAACACTTCTAAGATGCTCTGAGCTTGAGATTGTATAACAGCTATCTATATAACTTGAGAAAGCTGCACCATCATTGCATAAAACAGAGGTAAAGCCTGAGGAAACAACACAATATCTATATAATCAAGAATTTACTTTGTATCAATTCTTGAATTAAAAGCTGAATATCAAATGTTTTAAGAGATACTTTCTCAAGCTCAATACTCCAGATTTCAGAGTAGAAATTTAATATTTAAAACCCTACAAGGGTTAATTATAACCCTCAGGCCAGAAGCCTGGAAGGCAATTATTGCCATCCAACAACCAACATAGAGGTTTTGCCTGAGCCAAAGAGCAGAAATCTATCACAGAAAAGAGGTATCTCTTGGAGCCTTTTAACAAAAGGTAAAAATTCTCTCTTCTACCTGTTGTGCTGTATGTACAGGAACTCAAAGTCCTATATTTTCAAATTAGCAATCAAAGACTAATCTTAGCTGCTAATTGTGTCACAAGGAAACTTATTTTTTAATATTTAAGAACCGCAAGTATATAGGTAGAAAGTGAGAAATCTCATTGCTACTACTCCTTAGTTAATCTAAGCTCACAGTTTTTCACAAATCTACTTCATAACCAAGACCATGTAACCATCATTGTATTTGTGACTACTATGAAAACTATGACTATCAGTTAGCCTTGCTGCCTGCTGCGTGCTGTACTGTAAGTCCATTACATATTCCTCACTGCTGGAATGATAACCTGGAAATGAAATGAGGTCTCTGGAGAAACTTGGCCATGCTGGTGCTTTTTACCAAGTTTTAACATTAAAAAAAAATAAAAAATACTGTTTTCAAAAGAGACATACAGTAGTCCATTTAATGAAAAGATTTCTTAGGGGGCTGTAACTTCCATCCCCTGCTAAAACCAATTACTTGGTAGAGAAATAAAGAAAAGGCCATGTGAAGTAATACTAAGTAGCACCAGAATAGCCCACCACTAAAGCTCGCATGCGCACAGGGCTGGGAGGATGGCTTCCTCTTGCCAGGCCCCTTAGTCATTTCGGCAATTGTTCTGTTAAAGGGCATTAAGGTTATCAAGACACAGCAAGCAGCAGAGAGCTTACAGAGTCACATTCATAGTGTCTCATCTCCAAATCAGACAAAAGTGGGATAAAAGGGTCCCATCCAGGAAGCATTCAGTCGGAGTAAGTTAAAAGTCAGTATTGTCTAACACAATATTTATGCTGAATTAGCCCAAGGGAGAAAAATCAATATATTCAATGTATTTACTGAGACTTGTACCTCGAGTCTGCAACAATGGCTACATGTTTGAAAAAATTCTAGGCAAAGAATTTAAAGAGTTGGAAATTTGAAAATTCCCTAAATGTTTTTCTCCTGTGGGATAATGTCATTTTTCTTAAGGGACAATATATCTGGGAAGAGATTATTCCTGTGCACCTACCTAACCACTGTACAAAAGACTTCACCATAGACATTATACTCTTGATGTCCCAAACGTAGGAGTACATGTCATAAAGGATTGTCCTGTTGGCACAATTGGAAAGCCGAGTGAACATTCCCATCACTAGTCCACACATTTCTTCAAACTTGGCTGCTCGTGACCGCCATTCTTCAATCTATTGAGAATCAATAAAACGACTCAAAAATTTGCAAGCTTAATAAAATAATCTAAAAACAGTTCTGAATTAAGCTGTTTGCTCTCAGGTACCTGCTTAAACTCTCTGACATCAATAAAAGTGTGTGTTGACTCAAACTGACAAATATTCCTAAAATAATCACTTTGACTTTCCTTCATTCCTAACTATAAGGACAAACTATAGAACTCTATGTACCAGATCTGGTAGAGTGCACATCCACTTTACAAAATACATATTTAAGATCTGGTCAATTTTCTGCCAGTTACCAGTGTACTCGTTTTAATATCTCCTCCATATCAACATGGTGGGGACCCATCCAGGCTAGAGAAGTAAGTATACTCACTTTTTCAGAGTCCTTTCCTTTACAATTAACACTGACAACACTGCTGTTTGCTCGAAGCCACTGGAACTCGCGTAACATCTGTGCTCCTTTGGGTCCATGCTCATAAGGTAGGTAGAATAGATCAGCAAGTAACTGCAAATCCTCCAGAGTCACTGGTTCTACAGTGTACAAAGGCTTTTCATTTGGAGCTGGCACAAACTGCTCCTTGTTTATCTGTTCATCAGTCTGCATAGGGGCAATATCACTGATGCAATCTTCCTGCATAGACATCTCTGGGGATTTTGATTCAGCTATGCTCTCTTTATCAGTGTCCATTGGTTTCAATTCCTCTGCCATTTTAGCTTCTACAATTTCAGTTAATATTTGATTGTCATTCTTATTGTCTGTTTCTTCTTGTTTTTCCACTACCATGTCCATGGGTTCCTCATCTGACTGTTTCTTTTCTTCTTCCTTGGTCAGAACTGTAGGTTCACCACTCAAGGCTGCTCCCTGACTCATAATGGGCTCCTGGTAAACAGTTGTAACTACAGTTGTGGCATTTAAAGAAGGCGATGTAACTAGGGGAGTCCCATCAACTACACTTGCTTTAGCTCCACTATGTGCAACTTGCCTACCTACAAAAACAAATTGCCACAAAAATAACCAGAATTAGAAACAGAACAAATTACATCAGAGACATTTTTTTATCATATCTGTAACTGGAACTTCAGTTTGAGCTTCCAAATAATGTAAACCCTGAGTATAAAGTACAATTTCTCTAAAATCACTGGGGAAGTAGAGAAAGAAAAAAACAGATGATAAACTTTCCTAAATATGCCAATACCTATTATCCTCTTTTGAAGATCTGTATTTAAAAAGTTAAATAAGTATTTCAAAATAAATATTTTTAAAACAAATTAGCATTCTAACAAGATAACAACTATTTATAATCAAGATTTTAAAAACTTTACTTTTCTCTAGATCCCTAATCATTTTAGCTGGTGGGCCTATGGCAAGGCACATCCCAAATGTTCTTTACTTTTTGACTCAACCATGTGATCCAACCCCATTACAAAAAAATGGCCCAAAACTCACTGCTGTACTGATGAGGTACTCCAAAATCCTGCAACCATTCTGTTAAAGCTAACTTTAGAGCCATCTGTGGACTATAAAGTACATCAGTTTCAATATCTTCATCACTGCCTTCATTTTCTAACTTTATTTGGATTGATACAGTACTGTCTTCACTGTCAGCTGCAAAACAAAACAAAACAAAAAAACAGTTGTGATTACAAAAGCCTCCTGACAAGGGGGATAAATGCAAAACATGTTACAGTGCAACCAGAGAAGCAAAGAACCAAAACAACAAAACATAAAAGTGCAAGACCCTTCACTGAACAACTTCACCTAAAAGTCATATAAATGTTTTGCTAAATGTAAAATCCCAATTGAAATAAAAAAAATAATAACGGGCAAACTAAGTGCATTGGGGGAAAGAGTACAAGTGATTAGAGAGTCCATATATGAGCACAAATAATAAGCAAATAAGAAAGCTCTGAACCAGGAAAGTGGTGGAGAAAATTAAGTATGAACTCTGGGTTGGTATTCAAAACCCTCTATTCCTTAGGACATGATCTCACTCATCTAGGGGAAATGGTGAATAACATAGACTGATGAACAAGAACAGACCCAGAGATAAGGAGCCATAGGTCAGACTGCTGGACCTCAAAGGGAGGGTGAGGATAAAAAGGAGAGATCAACCAAAGGACTTATGAGCCTAACCAGTGGTCGAGGACAATAGGGGGGTGAGGGGGTGGGGGTTTGGAATGGAGAGTTGAGGACAAATAAGTAATACCTTAATCAATTTTTTAAAAAAAAATAAAAAAACACCCTCTATTCTTAGCTATCCTCATTTCCCTTCATGGCCCAGATTGGCTAATGTCTATTACTCTCAACATGCTTCATGCCCTGCCTTAGAAGAAATAGGAGCTAAGTGCCATGAATACAGAGGGAATGGAGATTATATCCTAATTTTGTGGGGTGTGAGGGGGCGGGGGGAGAAGGAAGGTAACACTAACAGAGCTACAAAGGGAGGCATTAATTCAAAAAACAGAACTGGAAGCAGGGGTATACAACTATATACCAAATATATCGTGATGGAAGATGATTTGACTGTGGGTGGTGGAAACTTAATACAATGTACAGATCACGTATCACTGAAATGTATACTTGAAATTTTTATGATCTTTTTAACCATTGTCACCCCAATTTAAAAAACAGTACACACAACTATATACCTACCACCAAGCATCACAATGTGACATTCCAATACCCCCAAATGAGCCAAAATTCAAATAACTTCGAATGTTCAGTGTCCAGGGTTTCCACCTATAGCCCACCAACCCTCCATTGCCCAGCAAACTCTACTCACACTTTGACACAGTTTAAGTATCCCCTTCTCTATTAAACTGTTTCTTACCACCAAATTTGCTCCTCAGAAATAATTGCTTCCCCCCCGTGTTCCTACAGCACTTTGTAGGTAATTATTTCAGCTCTTGCCATATTATAAGAACAGTTGCCAATATACTTTATACAACACCAGACTATGTTTTTCAAAATTAGGGAATACTTTATTTTTTGTACCCTTAGTGCTGGGAAGATACACTTACCACACAATAGGTATTTAAATGTTAATGACCCTCCGAGTAACAAAAATAAGATGACCCACTGCCTGTCAGGTGTTAACTGTGACACAGACATTCCTCTATCTTTAAGGAAAAGGACAGGGATGAAGACATGTCCAGATTTCAGAGGTTCTGTCCTTGGTGGGGGACATAGCCATTGAGTAGCATCCTTTTGGGAGAAGCCAGTGATCCCAGCCCAACCAGAGGCCTCCTGAGACCACGAGAAACAATAAAGTGTCTCTTCTCCCCAGGGGAAAACAATGTTAACTGAATAAGTAACTATCAGCATTCTCTTACTTGGAAATCAATTAGGAATTTTTCATAAATAAAAAAGCAGTAAGCCAACATTTAAAAATAAGAATATGTTCATTAAGCTGAATCTAAAGTAATTCAGATAAGAATATCCAGTCATCTAAAATATCCCATTAATAAAATCACCTAAAAACATAAACCAAATCAGAATTCTAGGGATAGCATAACACTAAAAAACTAGTCAGAGTAGTCAAAGGTTAAGTGACATTTTAAAAACAAAAATCTGAGGCCAAGAGGTATTAGGTAACTTGTCCAAAGCCATTCAACCCTTCCTCTATCATATATGTACACATCTCATTCATAGGACTAAATAACACATCTTTAAAAAAATCTCAAACTGTGACAACAAATGAACACTTACTTGCCAATGCCTCTAGTTAACCCCAGCTCTTCTCCCCAAGCCCAGGGTTAAGTAGTATACTTACTCATCACTACATCTTTTCTCACTCCGTTCATGTTTGATTTGTACCAGGTGGCAAGGGTATGGATAGCAACATAGTTGGCTTCAAATTCGCAATTTGGATTAGTCAGGACTCCTTTTAACCGCGGGATGAGTTCTGTGGATCTTCCTTTGTATGGGCCCAGAAATAGTCTCTTCTGATCATAATCATTAGCATGAATGTTATCCCAGATTACTGGAGCTCTCTTAATAATCTTAGAAACCTCTTCAATAGACTCTACTGGAATTTCTTTAGAAACAACTTTGGGACCTAGAAATAATGACATTTTATTAAAAAACCCTCACACATGGTTTTCAAAATATACCACATACAATATTTAACTGTGCTTTCTTTGTTTTATGGATACTTTCTAACAACTTTTCTTTTTTTAATTGATTTGAGAAAGAAACATCAATTTGTTGTTCCATTTATTTATTACTTTCATTGGTTGTGCCTTGTATGTGCCCTGACCAGAGATTGAACCTGCAACACTCTAACCAATTTATCTACCCTGCCAGGGCTATTTTTCTTTGTAAAACACAGCAACATGTCTTTTTACTCAGTTTTATTCTCCTTCCCACCCCAATATTTCTCCAGATTCCTAGAAACAGAATCAGTCAAAAGGTATGAATGTTTAAGGTTTGGGCAAGCTTCCTCAAACTGATATGCTAATAAGAAAGTTTTTTTATGTAAACAATTCCTTTTTCCAATATAACATAGTATATCCTTAATTAGACTCCAATTAATCCAAACTCTGGGAGAGTTTCTGACCTTTTTTAAAAATATACATTTTATTGATATTTTTACAGACAGGAAGTGGGAAGTATAGAGTTAGAAACATCGATGAAAGAGAAACACCGATCAGCTGCCTCGTGCACACCTCCCACTGGGATGTGCCCGCAACCAAGGTACATGCCCTTGACCAGAATCGAACCTGGGACCTTCCAGTCCGCAGGCCGACACTCTATCCACTGAGCCAAACCAGTTAGGGCTGACCTTAATTCTTAAAATGAAAGCTCATATAGCTTGCTGATTACTAGCTATCAATCTAGTATGCCAACTTTCATTTTATATAACAAAACAATCTCCTAGGGCTGGGATCAATACCCTTTAGTCCAGTTCCTATAGATCTATTATTTGTCAGTAAGTGATATTTAAGTTCACTGGAAATCCTCACAGATGTTTAAGTGAAGAGTGAATACTTTGTAAAAAGAGAATTTTAATAGTTTTCTGATTAAGGCTCAGTTTTTTAATTAGTATCCAATGGGGGGGGGGGGGCCTGGGAAGAGGACACTAGGGGAGGGGGAAGGACATATGTAGTACCTTCAACAAATAATTTTTTTAAAGTATCCAATTAACCAGAGTAACCCACTTCTCTAGGTTCTAGTTAATTCAACTGTCACTGTGTAAATCTTAAAGACTTACCTGTCCAAAGCACCTCGATTCCAGGAAGAAGCTTTTCACCCACAGTCCTTAAGTAAGGAGACTGAGACACATTCGGATAACAGAAAGTGCCACAATATTCTGAGTGCAGGGGGAACATAAATGAAATAGTTAGCAGTGAAATGGTCATGAGTTTTTAAATGGGAAAAATAGGTCTACTAATTCTAAATTCTTTTCATCTATATGATAAAAGGCCTCCATGTCATGCTCCAAAGGAAATGCAAATGGGATGTTCATTTAAGAATCAATTCATTTTTTTTTAAAGTCTATTCACGAAACCTAATATTCTCCCTCCAATATTTGAGTACAGATCAATTCTATGATCACGGAAGTTTATTGCAGAAATAATTTAAGACTTTAGCATTTTCTACATAATTCTGACTTGTCTCCATTTTTTGAGTTACAATCAGAGGCCAAACAGACTGAATGGATAAGACCATTAACAAAGAATGCAACATTATGGTCATGGCTATTAGTACTCAACTGCAACTAAATTGCAATTTACAGTGAATTAAGTAATTCCCAGTATAATCTTATTGAACATTATGTGAGTACTCATGTAGTATCAGACCACCAAGATAAGGTTACTGGCTCACAATACTAAAGGCAGACACACAAAGTTAAATAAATTGTCTAAAATTTCTTAGAACTTATTTTCTCTTCCTAAATAAGAAGTTAATTCTTGGGAAAATTTCTTATAAGCTGAATTTTGAGAGGCAATTAAAAGAGACTAAAACATTTTCAATGGAAGGAACCAGGAAAGGAAGAAGGGGAGGAAAAAGGGGAAAAAATTACTAAGCATTCTATACTGACTTCTGAAAGTAAGACCCTCGTTGGGAATGGGAGGAATGATAAAAGGAGAGATACATGGGCAAAAAGAAGGAAGCAGCAGGAAGGAATAAGAAACGACTAAATTAAAATCTATGTAAATGTGTGTGTTTTTTTCCAGTTTAATACCTTGAGAAGTATCTTCTAGAAAAAGAATTTCTATCTTCATACACCCAAGGGAAAGGGTACAGCACAATAAAGCCCAAACATAGTCCTTTGAAAGTTATGTATTTCAAGACTAAGTATAAAACTATTATATACAATACCTGTGGGACAGAAGAGGAAAGTTTCCGGCTCTCCTAGGTACTGATAAATTTCATTTGTGATGGAGACCTGAGCATGAGCGAAAGAACTGAATACCTCTTTATCTGCTGCACACATATTATGGTCAATATCATCAAAAAGCAAGGCAAATGACCTGCACCCAAACTGAGAAACCTAGGGAAAGAAAAAAACAAGAAGCCTTACCAGCGCATATTAGAGTAAAAAATATAGAATTCCAAAATTAAAGCATATGCTTAATAGTTATATTTAAAAATCACTTATAAGCATTTTAAGAAAGTTCTTATGCAAAATAAGTTTGAGAAGCACTGATACCTCCAGTAAACTTTAGAAAATACATTTCTATCAAAAGCATTCTAGTAAAAAATCTATACAGAAACAAAAAAGTCTGAATTTGGTTTCCTTTTAAGCAACACAGAAAACTTAGTTTCAGGTACTGATTCAGGGAAAAAGAATGAAAAGTTAAGGAAATTACCTGGTCAAGTTTGCGTTTCAATGTAGAAACTTCCTTGGGATTAGAAAAGGTAATATCCAATCCAGGTGAGATAGCATAGATGAACTCTATCTCATATTCCCGTGCAGCAGAGATGAGAGTCATAAGTTGTTCTAAAGAACAGAGTCCATGTTTTTAGAAAGCAGCATAGAAAACTAATAGAACCTCACCTTTTGATTGAAAAGGTCATTTCTCCAATTTACAATGAGTCAAAAAAGGAAGTACCTTAATTTCACAAAATTGTTATGTTCAATGTAACAATAAAAAGAAAAATGTTTTCCAAAAACCAGGGTTAAGTGATGGCCTTAACAATCCTGCCCCCTAATGAATCAGGAAAAATATTCATTACAGATTTTAAGTTTTTAAAATGTGCTACAGTTTTCCTAAATAAACTGAAACACTATTGCATAACACAGAATAATCTTTAAATAAGTTTCAGTGGTATCTCAAAATACATTTTGATTACGGATCACATTAAAGTTCATTACCAGCACTTCCAGAAAACAATTAAGTTGAAGACACTTATACATGGTAGTAAACACTTGATGGAGATGGGATTAAGTTTTAATTGCTTCTTCATAATTTAAGAAAACTTTGTCTTCAGTGCCTTGGCTGGGCTCTATAACCAAACATCTTGCATGTACATAATTTAATTCCAAGTGTGAAAATGTTTCCCCATTTGTCACTCTAGCCAGTTTTGCTCAGTGGGTAGTGTCGGCCTTCGGACAGAAGGGTCCCGGGTTTGATTTCAACAAGGGCACCTTCCCAGGTTGTGGGCTTGATCCCCAGTGTGTGACATGCAGGAGGCAGCCAATCAATGATTCTTTCTCATCATTGATGTTTCTCTCTCTCCTTCCCTCTCCTTCTCTGAAATCAATAAAAAATATATATATATTTTTTAAAAAGAACAAAACCGCCAAAACCAGTTTGGCTCAGTGGTAGAGCGTCGGTCTGCGGACTGAAAGGTCCCGGGTTCGATTCCGGTCAAGGGCATGTACGTTGGTTGTGGGCACATCCCCGGTGGGGGGTGTGCAAGAAGCAGCTGGTCGACGTTTCTAGCTAGCTATCACCCTCCCTTCCTCTCTGTAAAATATCAATAAAATATATTTTTTTAAAAAACAAAAAAAGAACAAAGCCATTCTCTTATTTTTTTTAAAGCACCATTTGTCTAATTTACAAGGAGGTTCTGTGATATACTTTACGAATTTTATTTAACTCAACATAAAAACACATAAGGACAGTTTGAGATTGCTTTTCACTTCAGTACAGGCCTAGACTCTGGTGAGGTCTTTATTTTAAGTAAAGACGGGACCAGTAATAATAATCAAGTAGTCAAGACCAAAACATACTTAAGCCTAAAGCAGAAGGATCAATAATACTGATCCTATATTTATTTAAATGTTTGGTATTTTGTTAATGGATTTTTTTGCATTAACTTTGATTTTTAAAAATTGCATAAAATATTACTTATCCCAATTTTTTTTTCCGAGTCCCATAAAATTGGTGTCCAAGATGGGTGCCTGACTTGCCTGGCTCCAGGCCTACCCCTACTTCGGCATCCTTTCATCAATAGCCCACTATTTAGACCACTGGCCGAAGTTAAAATGTACAATTTATGACCACAGAACAGATGGAGTCAGACCAGCGTACCCATGAATCACACCATGGCTACGCACAGTTAGCACTAGTCTTTCAATCTGCACTAACTCGTGTAGTTACCAAATAGAACTACCTACAAAGTGAAAAAAATACTTAATAAAATTCTTATACCACTATATTAAAAATAAACTGTTTTCTTTACACATTCTGAATTTATGGATTAAAAAGAAAAAGATTACCAGCTTCCTCCACTGAATACATCTCTCGCCAAAACATCCTATGTTTGTAGTCATCTTTTGGGGCATACAAGTATGTATTTAATTCCCATTTCTGGAGCCTTGAGGGGAAAAAATTGCATTATGTATAAATGAGCACATACACAGGCTGTAAATCTCATTTTCCCCCCTTTTGTTGAAGCATCTCTTAAAAAGCTAATAATATTCTGGAACTGTAGCTTTTAACCTTTTTGTGGAATTGTAAAAAATATTACAACAAATGTCAGCATATTAAGCAGTCTTAACTGAAAACACAACTCCAAGTGAAGCAGGTAAAGCCAAAATACATTCAGTTTCCCCAGGGAAGTGTGAAAGCCAATGGCCTAGGTGTAGAAGAGGTAAAAGATCAACTTCTTCAACTGAGAAATCATCAAATTGCATCTGGCTTCTTGTTAGTATTTCTTCAAACAAAAGGAAATGTTAATGATTTAAGACTCTCCATCATAAAATAAAAACTTACCTTCTAAAGAGTTCTTTTCTCTGTTCCATAACCCAAGGTCTTCCATAAAATCCTGGATTCAAAGTAAGAATGAAATTATTTTCAAGTTTCAATACATTAAACTGTATGAGAAAAAGTAGGTTACATACAATACAATCCCATTTTGTAAAAAAAATGTGTAAAATTATACCAAAACCTGAAGGGTATTTAGTAAGTAAAACAGTAAGGTGTCTTTGAGTGGTGATATTATAGGGAAATTTTTATTCCCTTTTTGTTGGGGTGAATTTTCTGATTTTTCTTCCATGAACACATCTATAACAATAAAAGTGTTATATGCTAACTAGACCTGACATCCTTCTGGATAACCCTCCTGAGGAAGCTGGGGCTGCAGAGGGAAGCCAGAGCTGTGGAGGGAAGCTGGTGGTGGTGGCATTAACGGGAAGGCAGGCCTACCTCTTGCACGAATTTCATGCATTTTGCCTCTAGTTATTTATAAAGTCATTTAAAAACAGCAAAAGAGCCTTAGCTAGTTTGGCTCAGTGGATAGAGCATCAGCCTGTGGACTGAAAGGTTCTGAGTTCAATTCTAGTCAAGGACACATGCCTGGGTTGCAGGAGGCAGCTGATTTATGATTCTCTCTCATCACTAATGTTTCTATCTCTCTCTCCCTCTCACTTTATGAAATCAATAAATATATTAAAAAACAAATGAGCAGCAAAACAGCCCTGGTAGGTGTAGATCAGTTGGTTGGATGTCATCCTGGACACCAAAAGGTTGCCAGCTGGATTCCACATCAGGGCACATGACCAGGTTGTGAGCTTGATCCCCAGTAGAGGATGTGTAGGAGGCAACCGATATTGATGTTTCCCTCTCACGTTTTCACATTGGTTATTTCTCCCTCTCCCCTCCTCTCTCTAAAAATCAATTTAAAACTCTTCAAAATCAAACAAACATAAAAACAGCTAAACATTGTCTCTTTTTACTTCCAGGAAAAACACACACACTCTCTCTCTCTCTCTCTCACACACACACACACACACACACACACATATTTTTAAATCTAAATTTTAAAAAACTTATCTCAATCTTACAATGGGGGAAAGAGAAGCTAAGTAACCCAAAACAAGAACAAGAACAAGAATCAAGAACAGAATTAGAAAATAATCTGACTTAATTTTATCATCAAAATTTTCAAAGTTCCTGATATAAAAGGAACCCCCCCAAAAAAAACACCTTAAACTACATTCACAACAAATTCAACAATGGAACTGGCCCAAACAGGAAGCTCTCAATTCCAGAGCAAAGGTTTGAACAACTGATAATTCAATAATATTAGTTGCTCCAGAGTGTCCCAGGTATGGAGCAAAGCACTATAATGCACATTGCAGGAATCAAATTTGCAGACTGATGACTTTAGTGGTATAAGCACCGAACTGGTACCGGAGATCATTGTTGTGCTAATCACACTTTACAAACTCGCCTAACCTTTATTTTCCACCTCTGGCAGTCTATGTATCTGTAAGAGATTATTAGGATGACCTCTCAGAATTACCATGAAGGTTAAAATTGCATTTTGAATACAATACAAAATGGTGTCTACACACACACACACACACACACACACAACCAGTATACACAATTGACCTATGAGACGAACTTAAAACCAAAATTTCTGAAATGTACTAAACTCCAATATCTAGACAAGATGGTTACTCTGCACCACAAACAAGGACAACGACAGACCTCCCCCAAAAAACATTCATTACATGCCAATGTATGAAACTGGCAATTTTCAATCTTGACAATTCAGGTGATCACCCTCTTAAGGCGATCTTGCTTACAACAGTAGGTAAATTTTATACAAGTCTTTATAGCTTTCCTAGAACACTTAACATGATCATTTTTCTCTTAAAGGAGTATGCATTAGACATAACTTTAAAGCTGCCTCAATATAGAAAAGAATCACTTTCAGAAATCCTAACTTTGCTCTTTGAAAGTCAGGTTGGTTTTAGTTAATTGGCACCAGAAAGAGGAAGCAGTGCTATTACAAATAAGTTAAAATCAACAAAGGAAACAAAAAAGGAATCCTGACAATACCTACAATATTTCTTTCTATCCCGTTCATTTTAGGAAGAGTGCCAACTTACAAGTACAAAAACAAACAAATAACTATCAGGTGCTTAGTAGCCACCAAGAAAATATACGAGGGAATGGGACAGAGGTGGGACAAAACAAAAGAAACAAGAAAACTCTATTCTCTAAGAATAGTAGTTCACTTTTTTTAAAAGAGTAGTTCACTTTCAATACCATTCTGAAAAACAAACCAACTTATTCAAACTACAACAAGCTTTTATCTAATTACTGAAGGCAAATTTCCTTAGACTCACTTTAGGATTTTTGTATCCTCCAGTACTCTTTAGCTCCAGTCAAATACTAAAGCAGTTTCCCATTCTGTCTTCCCCCAAATTCGGCCTGTTAACTTTGAGCTGTTTCACTCCTTACTGAAAATTAGTCTGTTCTCCCCCATAACTTACCTAAAATTCAATAACTATCACCCACCTTTCAAATGAGTACACTTCGCAGGCAAATTGCAACTGGTGTGGAACAAGAATTTTTAAAAGATGACAACAGCCAACACAATAGCTATCCGGTGTGAATTAATCAAAACTACACCTATCTTTGTGTCAGATTGGCAAAAAGTCAATTTTTTAGTGTACTGCAGATTTTCAGTAATTAGTTTATACGTGCCATGAAATGAAAACTGCTGAAAACGGCTGCTGTATACCAATAACGCTGATACTAAGAGGGCGACAACCCTTCCTTTTCCATGCCTTTTTTGTTTTTTTTTTATAGATTCATTTTTAAGCACTTTTACTCCTATACATACCATTACACATATGAGAGAATAAAGCAGACAGCTAGGAAACCCTGGGTCGGCCAAAATACTTCAGTAAATTCAAATACACTTGTACATGCTGTAATCGAGGAAACGGTAACAATGTAACTGACTAATGCTTCCAGCGCTGCATATACAGCCAAATATTCGCCCATTCTATTAATAAATTGCGATACAATGTGTTGTCATTCCCCCCCAACTACCAAAAAAGCCCATCATTCCTTTTTAAATGGAAAGCGGGGAGGGAGGTCTCGAGGGCGTTTTTTTTTTTTAAAACCACGCCTGCAAGTCACTAAATTAAAATTCCGTATCTCAGATATTAAAACGAAAGCTTCTTCCCTTGGGGGGTGGGGGGGAAGGGGAACGGGGGAGGGGTGCAAAGCACAATGGTTGGCAAGGGGCAACTTCCTGGGCTGCGAGTGAATCTTCCAATGGGGGTGGGGGGTGGGGGGTGGGGATGACGGGCCAGCAAAAAAAAAAAAAAAAAAAGAATTCTAAGCTAAAAGGAAACACTAAGACGGTCGGCCTACTGGGCTTCCCTCCCCTGCAGGAGTACAGCCAGCATACGCGTGTGGTTATTTTTCCCCCACAAGGAACATCCCAAGGAACAGACACGGACGAAGAACCCGGAGCCCAGCGCTGGGCTCCCGCCGACGCCTCCGCAGGAGCCGCCTGGCTCCCGGCCGAGCGGGTGGGGTCAGGCCTGATGGCCAGAGGGGAATTCGACGCCATTTAAGAACCCGAGGGGAGACTGGCCCACCTCCTCGCCTCCCGCCTGGGGGAGCAAGCTCCAATTTCAACACCAGGGCTTTGAGTGCCGGACACCTCCCCCCGGCACCACCGCCCCCCCTCGAGGACCGAACCTGTTAGTCCGGGGGAGGGGGCCCCCGCTCCCGCCCAGCCCGCGCCAGAACGCTCACCTTCCACCACGCCACACAGGAACTTCCGCGCCCCTCCGGCCGCCCCGGGCCCCGCGGCTCCCCCGGCCCCGGCGGGGCTGTCCTCTCCGGGGGCCGGGGCGGCCGGGGGCTCCAGCGACGCCCCCGCCGAGGTGGCAGGGTTGGCGTTGAGCTCGTTCTCCCGCTCCTCCAGCGCCGCCTGGCTCTCCTTCTGCACCATCCTCCTGGCCCCGACCGCGGCCGCCGCCTCCACGGGTCCTCCTCGGCCTCGGTTCCTCCTGGGCCTCCGCCGGCTGGGCCCCCGGGCCAGAGCCCCGGACAGGGCCTCGGCTCCTCCGAGTGCTCGCCGCTCCGGCTCCCGCCCTTCCCCCTCGGCCCTTCCCCCTCCCGCTCCGCAGGGGCCCGAGTGCCCGGATGAGAAGGGCGGCGGCGGCGGCGGCGGCGGCGGAGCGAGCCCTTTGTCAGCTGCAGCCGCAGCCTGAAGCGGGGGCAGCGGGAGGCCTACGCCGGGAGCGACGCTGCGCCTCTCGTCTCCCCCCCGGAGGCAGGCGGCCAAAGCGGCTTTCCTCCGTCCTCGGCGGGCCTCTGCTGCCTGCCCTCCAAGCTTCGTTCTTCCGCTGGTTTCCCTCCCCCGAAACCCCGAGAGGTCTCCGGCCGCTGCCTCCACCACCAGCTTCCTGTTTATCCGCACTGCGCCTGCGCGGGAGACCGGCTCAGACCGGTCCCCTCAGCCGGCTCCCCCCCCTTCGGCAGGGCCGGCCTATTGCGGCCCATCCGGCGGGGAGGAGGGGCAGCGAGGAGGCGCGGAAAGCGGAAGGGAATGAAAGCAGCAGGACGTACCACTCGGGCCCGCCACCCTCCGGAGCGAGCCGGGCGCCCCGGGGCGGACAATGACCCCACCCAAAGGAAGGGAATGTGGGAGGGGGCCGCAGTCCATTGGGGCGATTGGGAACAGGGGGAGGGAGGGAGGTGTTTACGCCCCCAGTGCGCAGGCGCGGGAACGAAGCCTCTGGTTCTTAAAGGCGCAGGAAGACGCGGAGCGGTTTCTGCCGGGGTCCTACTCTTAGGGTCGGTTCGTGACGACGGCCTGACGCGGGCTCGATTCTGTGAAGACCAAGCCTCAAAGGTGCTCAGCTGACGCCTGTGACTGGAATCATTTTCCTCTGCCCCCGGATTGGCGCTTAAACTCCTTTTTTTTAAAAAAAAAAAATTCATTCGTTCCTTCCTTCCGCAGACCCCTCCTGAGCTTGCCTCGTGCTGGGCTGTGGGGTCACTATGAGCTCACAGCATGGTGGTGGAGACCACCGAGTGCACACACACAATCCCCCATGAGGTGTAGCCAAGTGTTAACGGAGTGCAGAGAAGGGACTGACCTCATCCTCTCTGGGGAAGAGGCAGCGGCCATGACGGTTTTGTGTGTGGAGTGGGATGTTCAGGGATGAGGAGTTAGCCAGAGGGAGCACTGAAGAAGAGAACACTCCGGGCAAGCGGAACGGAGTACGAGTGCAGGGAAGGGTGAACAGGCCAGGTGTGTTTAGGAATGGGGAGCGAGCATGATTTGTGAAAGTGAGATCCCCTTGGGCCTCAGCATAAACATCAGTTCCTTTGGGGAAGGAACAGACGGGCTTGGATCCCCTTGCTCTATGTTCTCAGAGCTTCCTGTAGTTCTATCAGAACGCACTTAACATTTATGTAGAGAGATCTGTCTCAAGGTGTGAGGTATAAATGTGAAATAAGCATCTCAGTCTCATTGTGCTAAGGCTTGGTATTGTCCATCTTACTCTTCAGTTTCATATTTGACTCCTCCAGTGGTAGCTCAACTTGTAGCTCTCAAGACCCTTATAACCCATGTTTGTTTATATTCCGGGAGTGTTGAGATTGGGGCTAAGGGTAAGCATTTTCTTAGCGGATTTCCTGTGATAACAGTTGGGAGTCATAAGCAGCTTCAGTGGGTCCTGTGATCACTTGCGGAATTGGGGACCGTTATTCCAGCTGACCCCAGCCTTTAGTCTCATGACACTTTACTCTTTGCCTGTCACATCACACCATGATATCTGCTAGCAAGCCAGTAGCCACAATTTCATCTCTCCACAGGCCAGACTCGGGTCTGTGGCCCAAGCAAGATCTACTTTCCATGTCTGTATCTCTCAAATTTGAAGGGCAGTTCTTGCTACACACTTTCTCTACATACCTCATCTACAATAGGAATCAAAATTTAATAGGTCTGTGATAAAATATTTGTGGATAAATGAAATAGGGCCTTGTGTACATTCTAGTTGAGGAAACGGGCCATAATTCAATACATACACAGGAACTCAGTTTGTGATAAGTAATTATGAAGGGAAGACATGGAGGTGATAAAAAGTAACCACGTGTAATAATCTGAACAATAAAGATTTATTACTTTTTAAAATATATTTTATTGATTTTTTTACAGAGACGAAGAGAGAGGGATAGAGAACCAGAAACATCAATGAGAGAGAAACACCGACCAGCTGCCTCCTGCACACCCCCCACTGGGGATGTGCCCACAACCAATGCACATGCCCCTGACCGGAATTGAACCTGAGACCCGCCCCAGTGCGCAGACCGACGCTCTATCCACTGAGCCAAACCAGTTTCAGCAAGATTATTTTTTTTTAAAGTAACCACAGCAAGGAGGAGCTACTTTGGGTGGAAGAATAAGTAAGTGATCCAGGAGAGTAATGGCAGTGGCTTTGACTAGGGAGCAGCAGTGGAGATATAGAGAGGTGGTACACCTTTGGTGATGGAATTGGTGATTGATTAAAAGGGGGTAAGAGTGAGAGTGAGGGAAAGGAAGAAATGAAGAATTCTCAATTTTCACCTGAGCAACTAGGTGGATGGTATCATTTACTGAAATAGGGGATACTTGGAAGGCATGAATCAAAAAGGATGTGTCTGCAGGGGAGGGGTCAGAAGGGTCACCCAGAAATGTAAGAGAAAATCCAGGAAGTATAAAATACTGGAAGGCAGGAAAGGAGGATGTTTTGAGACAGAGCAGCTGACAACATTCAGAGTCTGACCAATGGATAGGAAAAATATCAGAATGCCAACCTGTGTTTTTTTTGTTGTTTTGTGTGCTCTGGTTCTGGGGCACTTCCTACTTCACTAGAAATTCTCAGCTTCCCTTGAATGTGGATCTACCCTAAAATATAGAAAATGTCTCCATACCTAATCCAGTTACACACACACACACACACACACACACACACACACTCACCACGCTCATTCATCCAATCATACAATTATTGAGTGCCTATTATTTGCCAGGCCTTGAGGATAAGACATTGAGGTGGGGAGAACTTAGTCCAGGCACTCAAGGAGCCCTCAAGATCTCAGAGTGTATCAAAGAAGACAATTACTCAAATATATAGTTATAAGCTGAGATGTGCCATGAAGGAAAAGCATGGGGCACCATGAGAGCCTGTCAGTGTCACCTTGTTTAAGTTATGCATGATTCCAGCTGACCCCAGCATCCATCTTTCACACACAAATCCCTACTGTGCCACAAGGCCACCCTAACAGACTTGGGGACTGAGTCGTCCAATAAATGTGCCTGTTTCCTCTTCTCTACAATGGAAGGCCAAAAGGTAACTGAATCACAGCTTCTTTTTTAAAAATATATTTTATTGATTTTTTTTACAGAGAGGAAGGTAGAGGGATAGAAAATTAGAAACATCGATCAGCTGCCTCTTGCACACCCCCCACTGGGGACGTGCCCGCAACCAAGGTACATGCCCTTGACTGGGATCGAACCTGGGACCCTTCAGTCCGCAGGCCGACGCTCTATCCACTGAGCCAAACCGGTTTCGGCCAAATTAGAAATTCTTGATTCAACTTGTAACAATGTCTAGACAAAAGACAGTTGGTTTGGCACTGTCTTTTGGACAAATATATCCTGTCTCTTCCTTGTCATCTCAAAAGGGAGAGATTCCCATGGGTGCTTCTCTGAGGTCAGCTAGATTTCCAACCCTTCCAGAACCTGTGCCTTGGTCTCCTGCCAATGGTTGGCCATACTGTGGGAAAGAGAGGCACTTTCTTTGGGATCTAAAAGGTTTCAGGTACATGAGTTAGAGGTTTATGTGGGGTAGGAGAGACAAAAAGGCGGAGACAGCAGCCTGTGCATAGCCATCGTGTTTTATTGGATCTGGCGTATTTCTTATTTTACAAAATATACAGAGGAGCCAAAAATGCAAAGCAGTCAACAGTGTTCTGATGGGAAAGGGAGCTTCCTAGGGGCCCTTCCCCTCAGACCCTAGCTAATGGGACAGCAGGTACATTAAGGAGTGGCAGCATGGCAGGGTGCTGTTGATGATATGGGACATGGATCCTATGATTCCTGCCTTCTAGGTGTGTTCAGGGGCATCTCTGGGTAGATTTAATAGAGCAAGAGAAGACACTAGATGGGAATTGGGGAGGCTATATGGGGGGGGGGGGTTGAAATAAAACCTGGGTAGAACAAATATTCTAATGAATGCCCCTTACTGGGTTTAGATGCTATGCCTGCTTCCCTCCTTCCCTTTTCTTCTAATGCATCCACTGGGTGGTCCCTGACTAACTCTATGCTGGTAGGCTGAACTTTTGGCAGGAATCAGCCCAGATATCCCCCAGCCATATTTTTCTGCCACCAACATACAAACAGGAAGGAAGGAGAAAAAAAATTCTAGGGATGAGCCAGACTTCCCAATCCCAGGATCTCTTGGTGTACTGAACATTGTATGGAACATTTCTGGGGTGTTTCTAAGGAGCCACAGTCTTCTGAAGAGCCTGGAAACTCATATTCTGGTGGCAGACCTGTGGAGCTCAGAGTCACAGCCTTGGTTCTCACAGTCTCTAGGCCTTTCTGCTTTATACTCCAGCTACTTCCTAGGACTTAACCACTGCCTGAAGCCCAAGAGTTCTCCCTTGTCCCTCTCCTATGAAGCTATCTAAGGCCCTGGTCTGAAAGGCCAATCAGTGCCAAAGACAGAGCAACCTGTCTGAGCAGGGAGTCTTAAGGAAAATGTTTATGATATCAGGGCTAGGGGAAGCACCGTAACAGGAGAAATTTTGCCTAGTGGTGTGGCTTCTAGAGTGGGGGTTGGAGGTGGAGAACCACTTAATTCCTTCAGCAGGGGCATCCTTAGCACTGTCAGGGAGGGAGTGGAGCCATTGGGAACTGGGAATACCAGCTGATACACTCTGCCCGCTCCCTGGCTCCTTCAGCTCCAATGATCTGTACCATTGAATCCCCAGGCTCTTGGATTCCTACAGGCCCTAGGGCGGGGATAGGGTGAGGAGAGAGCTAGGAAGAGAAAGATGAGGTCCAACTGGACTAGGGCCAGAGCATGGTCCCCCCACAGGACAACTGACCCCCTCTCCTGGTGAGCTAGATGACATTGTCAAAGAGCTGCATGGACCTCATGATGTTCTCATCCTGTAGCCATGGTGTGAGAGAGGCAGATTGGAGAAAGAAAGAAAAAGAGCTTGTCAGAGGCAGGGAGAGAGACACTGAGTCATAAATGAGGACATTCAGAAACACAGAAAGCAGTGAGGAAGGAGACACCCAGAGAGACCAGAGGTGAAGAGTGACAGGCCTCCCCCAGTTGTGAAGGAACAGGATTGGGAGCGGGGGTGAGTTAAGGAGCCTTCTCCTATATCATTGAACTAGGCCCTGAGTCCAGACCAGGGAATGTGGAGGGTGGGGACCTGTACCTTTTGACAAGATTCAATGAATTCCTCAATGGTCACCACGCCATCCTTATTCCTGTCCATCTTCTGCAAAAAGGTAGTTTGGGGGGAGAACAGGATGGATGGCGGGAGAGAGGCAGGTAGAATTCAGGCAAGTTCCCTACCGGGACCTCACCTTCTCTTCACTCCAGGACCCTCCAGCCAACCCAGCCCCAAGCACCTGGAAGAAGCTCTCCACATGTTCCCGTGGGGCCTCCTCCCGGAGCGCAGGATACGTATACTTGCCCATCATGTCATAGATGGACTTCATGATATCAAGCATTTCCTGTTGGACCAAGAAAGAAAGAGAGGATTCCCCTCTTCAGAGCTGCTAGCCTCCAAACCAGGAGGCCTAGGCCCTAGCGCAGGCATCACCCTGCTGGTGATGCATATGGGGGCCACATTTCCTTCCTCTGGGCCTTTTACACCCCCGTTTCCAGCTCTCCCGGTGCCTTGCATACCTCCTTGGTGATGCAACCGTCCTTGTTGAGGTCATACAGGTTGAAGGCCCAGTTCAGCCTGTCATCTATGCTTCCCCGAAGAATCACTGACAAACCAGCCACAAAGTCCTGAGAAGGAGGCGGGGGGGGGGGGGGGGGGACACACGTGTCTTTAGATACCCTTTCCCCAACCTCCTCTCTGGGGTCGGCTTATACATTCTGGCCCTGAAGCCCCGGGCCCACCTCCTCCAGCTTACCTCAAAATTGACTGAGCCATCATGGTTGGTGTCAAAGGCATTGAAGAGAAAAGTGGCATATGTGCTAGAGTCTGTAGAATATGTGGGCATCAGTAAGCTTGACTTCCCGATAGCAGAAGGCTTCCTCTCTCTATGGGGTTCCCTTCCCCAAGCACCTCTAATCCTTTGGCATCCCCAGCCCCTCCATCCCCTCTCAGCCCAGAGAGGAACAGCTGCTTCCCTTCAGGCCTGCCCCCTCACCTCCTTGAGGAAAGAACTGGGAGTAAATCTGCTTGAAGTTCTCCTCGTTGACAATTCCACTGGGACATTCCTGGGGAGTGGGGAGACCACGCTGAAGACAGAGACAAAACCCCCTTCTACTTACTCTTCTTCCACACCCCGCTCTCCGCCGGACCCAGAGATTCCCAGAGAAGGACAAAATCTTCATGGCTCCCAGAGGCTCACCATGCAGCTTTTCTAACGGGAGGCAAGCCTTCTCGCAGTACACAAATAAAAAGCAGATCTAAGCTGGCAGTCTGGTCTGCCCACCTCAAACAGGCCAGAACTCCGGCTAGAAGTTCCGTCTGGGGTGGGGGGGGCAGAGGAGGGGGTTCTCCTTCCACCTCCCCTTCCCTCTCTCACCCCAAAGCCAGGCCACCTTGCTGAGAAGTCCTGGGTAGGCCCCGCCCCGACCCTCCTGACCCACCCCTCACCCAGGCTGGCCTGGCTTTGCACTCACGTTCTTGAAGCCTCGATACAGGACCTGCAATTCTTTGCGAGTGAACTTGGTTTGCTCTTGCAGCTGCTCCAGACCCTCGGGCCGGTGACACACGGTTGCCAGCTCAAACTCATCCTCCACGCTGTCTGCGAGAGTTAGCGGGGGCGAGGGGAGGGAGAGCCGAGCCTCAGGCCCGGTCCCCGCTACCCTTCTTCAAAATCACGGACCCATACATCCCACTTAGCTCCGACTCCAGGGACCAGCCTGCCAGGTCACTGGACCCCAAGCCAAGGACATGAAGCCACGGAGAGAAGACACTGGTCAGCTTCAAGGTCTATCAGCCCGAGGCCAGTGCCTGGTCCCGGAGCCAGGGACCCCACCCGTCTCAGGCCCCCGGGCCCTTGGTCCCTGGTTGGAGGGAAAAGCCCCAAACCCATCTTCATCCCAGAAGGGGTTGGAGTAGTAAAGACAGGTTCGAGAGGGGGCGTCTGAGGATCCCAGCTCTGGGACTTCCCAGACCAACTCAGATCTGCCCAGTTCCGGTTTTGCCTTTTCCAGATCCTTCCTTCCTACCAAACCCCACCCACCCCAGCCATGCCTGAGCCATGCCCCTTCCAGCTCCAGCCAAGCCTCATCCAGGCCCCACCCCTGCCTCCACCCTGGGTAAGTCTTAGCCAAGGCCCCGCCCTCGGCCCCATCTCAGTACCCTCCCAGCCCCCAACATCCAGTCCCCAGGCAAATCCCCCCACCCCTTGCGCCCGAAGCACCCCCGCCCCCGCCCCCACCAGGAGAGTAAGTCACCTGGGTCCAGCGGGCGGGGTCTGTGGGGGCGTAGGGAGGCTGGGGCAGCTAATGCTGAAGGGAGCGAACTGTCACCGAGAAAGCTGAAGACCCGGCCAACTGCAAACACACTGCTCACACTCACTGCAAATCTCACAGACCCGCGTGTTACAATGCGCACCCCCCAGCCCCGCGCCCAGAAGCATTCATGACAGAACGGGCACAGACACATGAAATGGAGCCCACGCACGCGTGCTTGAGAGACTCACGCCTGACCTTTCTCCAGGTCGATCCCCACGTGGGATCAGGAATCAAACACTCTCTAGTAACTACAAAACAGGCCTTTATAGCTTGCAAAACGAAGTATGAGCCTATGACATGGGCAAGGCCCAACTGAAGAAACGGGCCTAGAGACAAAGGGAGATCACTCAGCTGGGAACCAGGCTGCCACCGGAAAATCCAAGTATCCTGGCATCTGGTGGAAGGAGCGCTCCGTTCGCGTGGGCGACACACACGGTGACAACCAAAACATGCCAACGACAGGACGGGAGGCCAGAGTCTAGACAATCCAGCTGGGCCAGGCACAGACCCGCACAGCCAGCCGCCGGGACCCGCCCCAGCACTAGGCTCAGGCCTCAGCCCGACCACACCGGCCCCGCCCAAACACACAGGCCCCGCCCACTTCTCCCGCAGGCCCCGCCCACAAACACTCAGGTCACGCCCACAGATGCTCAGGTCACGCCCTCAACCTGGCCACACCCACAAAAGAGGTAGCTATGCTTGCTGCTCACTCACTCTTGTGCCAGCCAGCGCCCACCCTAGGGACACACTGGAGACACACACACACACACACACACACACACACACACACACACGCTCCCCACACACTGGTCCCACCCCACACAGCAGACCCCGCCCCGGAAGTACAGGAGCAGCACTTGCTTTCACTGACTGAGGGCAGGGCTTGGGGCCCGCAGCACGGCAGCAGCTGGAGGAACCGCTGCTTCAGCGCTTTTTTAGCAGGCCCTGGAGGGTGGCCTGGGAAGAGAGAAGACCCCAGGAAGGCACATTAACCCCCTCTGCCCCTCCGTTCCCTCTCCCACCATCACAAATTAACCCCGACTTGGGGGCGGGTGTTGGAGGAGAATGAAGAGGAGGTGACGAGGGTCGCTGGGGCTGGGTTGGAGGAGCCAAGTGGGTTTCAGAGGCATAATGGGATGCAGCCAGGGACTGCGGGGCAACGTGGGGGGTGAGGGGGGAGGAGGGAGGGGAGGAGTAGCACTGGCTTCAGTGTCTGCTGACCCAGGGCCCTTGCCTCCAGGGTTATGGCTGACCCTCTGAGGGTGATGCCCATCTGGGTAGAAACACCTCTCTCTCACAGACACATTCAGACAGGCATGTATAGTGACGCATAGAATGATAAATGACGGAGTAATGGATGCCATAGTGACAGCCTAATACCCAGTAACTCACACCCAATGGCCTACCTCAACACACACACACACACACACACACACACACACACACTGACCTTAATACAAATATAAACAAATGTGACCTAGGAAAACATATACATGAGGACCTCTGCAGGCCATCTTACACACAGCATGATCACACCACACAAAACACACAATGACCCTGGGACATCATGACACAATGCGTTAATGACACACTAAGACCTTATAACATTATGCCACATACCAAGGTCACAATGTCACATATCCATGATCATGTCGTGACCTATATGCCCATGGCACCCAGATACCTAAGACTGCACCCCACCCACAGAATCCCTCCCTGTCCTGGGTATGCCCACCTTTCTGTTCTACAACTCCTCATTCCAAGGCACCAAATCTTCCTACCAGTGGAACAGAGTTCTCGTCAGCTAACTCATCCACCCTAAAAGCATCCCTTCCCGGTCCTTTCTAGTATGACTAGCCCTTTGAAAGGAAAATCATAGCAAACTTTGATTTCAGTAACAGAACTTAAGATGAGTATTTTGGTGTGAGCCCACTGATCACCATTGTCTCCCTTCCTATTTACACACTTATCCTACAGCTCTAATTGCCTCCTACGGCGACCCTCCACATTCATGTGCACCTGTCTTCCCACTGCGCCCACCTCCAGGCTCCAGGGCCAGAGTCCACAGGTCCTGGTGTGGACACCGAGGACCCCAACTTCCTTTGGTTGTAGGTTACTTGGGCATCCCAGCTCCCACACAGGCCCTGCCCTCCCAAGCCAGTCTCCGTCTTCAGGAAGTAAGTGCTAGAAGTCATGGCCTGCTCCTCCTCCAGTATCTCCTCTCTCCCTCCTCCGAGGCAGGGGCTATGGAGAGGCGGGAGGGAGGGAGGGGGTGGGTTGGGCGGGTGATCGATGGCAGGCTGGCCCCTGGCCCAGGACTCCATTAGCCGGGACTTTGGTTTCACGAAGCCGGATTGCACCTGGGACTTTGGTGGTGGAGTTGCCACCAGACAGGGGAGGCGGGGATGGGGGTAGGGACTCCCGCCCTCTTCCAGCCACCACCTCTTCTTTGCACACCCTCCTTACCTGCTCCCAGGACTCAATCTCCTCCCTCTAGGCTTCTCTGAAGGTAGAAAGAGAAAGGGGCTGCCTTCAGCCTCAGGGATACTGGTATCCTAGGTGACCCCTCTTCCCACTAAATAGTCTAAAGGGGGTGGCAAGTAAGAGCCCAAATGATTTCATCTTTTTAAAAATATATATATTTTATTCATATTTTACAGAGAGGAAGGGAGAGAGATAGAGAGCTAGAAACATTGATGAGAAAGTAACATCGACCAGCTGCTTCCTGCACAACCCCTACTGGGGATGTGCCCGCAACCAAGGTACACGCCCCCGACCGGAATCGAACCCGGGACCCTTCAGTCCGCAGACCAACGCTCTACCACTGAGCCAAATCGGTCCCGGCGATTTCATCTTTTTAAAACTGGATGAACCCTAGTTTGTGTGGGACCAATTCCTGTTCCCCACCCCATCCCAATAAATGCAGCGGAGGATGGAATGTTCTGCTCTCACTGAACACTAGAGCAGGCCATGCATGGACCCCCCCCCCCCTTTTCTCCCTAGCTCCTTCCTCATCGCCCCATGCAGTCCTCCTATCGTGGTTCCTGCTTGTTTTCCTGTCCCCGGTGGAATTGGGGAACAGCCATGCTATGAAGCTGCACTGCTCTTGCTGTAATGAGGAGGCAGAGGCCAAAACACTCTGGTGGAGGCAGAATACGTCCCCTCCCTCCCTCCCTCCAATACCACTCTCCCCACCTGACTTGGGAGTGAAGTGGAAAATTGGTTTGCCACTCCCAGTGTCTGTGCCCTGGAGACCACGCTGCCGTTGGATCCCGAGAGGATATGGGGGCTTAGGAAGCAGGGTCCCAGTCTGACCCACCCCTCACCCCCCTGCCAGAGCTGACCTGCAAATGTCTCATTCACACTGTTCCTTCTCCTGTCCCTCCGAGCCCATCCCCATCCTAAGTCTTGGGAATAGAACTGTTACATTATCAGGAAACTCGGGGAACAGCCACACACACAATCTGACTCCCGAAGAGGCTCAGCACATACCCTGTCCTCTCAGACACGGTCACATCTACCACCTGACAAAGCCACACACTCTGCCACTTTGACACATTAAATCACATCCCTGTCACAACACACAGGCTCGCATAGTCACACATTCATCCTTTATCATCTCACACAGGAGCACACACAATCATATCCCCCGTGTCTGTCAGCCACTGAGTCCCCAAACACTGTTACCTATGCCTGTAAGGCTAGAGGTGCGGGAATCACACATCTTCAGAGCCAAAGGGACTCCCCAGAAGTCGTGTCACGTCAAGGATTCCCGGAACCTCCTTCCTCTACCCCAGAGATGCCGGCTCATCTCCAGTCCTCTCCTCACATCTCCCGGACTTCCCTCATCCCCATACCCTAGTCCTCCTCCACTGCACCCTCATCCCTTCCTCAGACACCCCGTCCCCTGGTCTTCTCTCTTCACTTCTCAGTCCTCCAGATTCCCCCCTCACCTCCCGGAGATGCCCCATCCCACCACTAGCCTGCTCACGCCTGCCCCCATCACCTGGCAGAGGAGCCCTCCCCAACGCTGCGGGCGCCGCCCCTCCGGCCAGCAGGGCCAGCAGCCCGGGCACCTGGGTTACCTTCCGCGGAGACCGGCTCAAAGAGGCCAAACTGCTCCAGGACCTTGACAAACAGCGCGAGGACCACGAGCACGGCGACCATCTCCAGCCCATCCAGGGTCATGGTGGGCCTGGGGCATGGCCCCCGGGCTGAGACGCGGCCCGCCCGCCGGCCCTACTCACACCACCGCCCCCTCGGGCTTCCCATGGAGAGTAAGACTGCCCGCAGCCTCCCTCCCCTTCTTCTCGGCATCTCCTCCCTCTCACCACCTCCCTCACCCCGCCCCTGCCCCTCTGGCCTCCCAGCCACAGCTTCTTCCTCTCCACGGGCCACTCAGCCGCCAGACCGGCATCTTCCTGGAAGCCTTTGGTGTGAAGGATCCGGGCCAGGCCGGGCCAGAGGAGGGATGCAGTGACCTGACTGTCCCCAGGGCAGCTCCCCCCAGACACCCTGTGGCTACTCCGCGCCACGGGGAGGGGTAGAAAGAGGAGCTGTCCGCAGGGACAAGGCGGGAAGGGCAGTGTGAGGAATTATGAGTAACAGATGCATGGCTCAGAATATGTGATGGGTGTCTGGGTGTTTTCTGGTGTGCACATCCCTGTGTGTGTCTGTATGGAGAATGCGTGTCTGTGTGTTTACACCTGATGTGCACCTACCTATTAGGTGTGTGCCTTGTGTATAGGGGTATGTGACATGGGCGTCCATGGCGTATGTAAGAGAGGGTATTGGAATATTTCTGGGTGTGTATGGGTGTGAGTGTCTGCGTTTTAAAAGGCGAAAGATTTATATGATCCGGAGAGAAACCAGAGTATTAGTGTCTGCGTTTTAGCAGACCTGTGGGCTGCGGGTCGGAGGCCTGGGGTTGTGGATGTGTCCTATAATTAGGAGTCCCGGCCTCTGGTGGTGGTGTAATTGTATCTGCATGGAACCGTAGGAGAATGTAAGAGGGAAGAGAGCATTGACCTCTCTCGCCCAGAGGACACCACCAGCATCGATTGCTGTTGCCTTGGAGACAGTGGGGGTGGGGCAAAGTGTTCTCTTCCCATTGGCCACAGACAGGAAAATTGAGGCTCAAAGAGGGAGAATTAGGTCCAACAGCCCGGGCAGGAAAAAGGCCTGCAGCCTTATGGGGACCTTTTTTGGGAGGAGACTTACTGCACCTGCCTTTGGGGCCAAGAGACTCGGTTTCTTTCTTTCTTTTTTTAAAAAAAATATATTTTATTGATATTTTACAGAGAGGAAGGGAGAGAGATAGGGAGCCAGAAACATCGATGAGAAACACTGACCAGCTGCCTCCTGCACACCCCCTACCGGGGATGTGCCCACAACCAATGTACATGCCCTTGACTGGAATCGAACCCGGGACCTTTCAGTCTGCAGACCGACGCTCTACCACTGAGCCAAACCGTTTTGGTGAGACTCGGTTTCTTGGGAGAGGAGGAGAGACTGTGCTCTTCCTTCCTCCTGCCTGGGGCTGCCTGAGCCTGCCTGCTCCTAGCAGATGGAGAAGCCCAGGATAGGAGAGAAATCTGAACTCGCCAAGGGCACCACCCCCATTCCTGGAACTCCCCCCGCATGTCCCAGCTCCCTGGGGTCGGTGGAGGTGGGAGTGTAGAGGTGGGGAGAGGCCTGCAGAGCCGGTGAGGCAGACTAGGGCCGCGGAGTTACTGCACAGCTGAGGGACACTGACCGCACACTCACTGTGTGTGAGACAGGGTTCCATGTGCTCACAGACATTGCCACGCCGAGTTCTCACAATAAACCTGTGACGGCAGCAGAATTATCCCCACGTCACAGGTGATGAAATGAAGGCGGAAGAGAAGGTAAGATCAGCATCGGAGCCTCAGTTTTAAACCAGTCTGACTGGGAGCCTACGGCACTGGAAACCACCAAGCTGCACTGGCTGCCTTCTCAGACAGCTGGCCCGCCCAGGGGGCCCGGGTTAGGATGATGGGCCCCAGGGGAAGCCCTCTTTCGGGGTCCAGCTCTGGAATGAGGGTGTGACTGAGCCGCAGTTGTGGGGTGGAGGTTGGGTGGGAGCTGGCCCCACACTTCATCGGAGTCACTGACCTGTAGTTCTACAGACCACCGCTGGGGGTCAGGCCATGTCTTGCCCATTCCTCCTCCCCACCCCCAAGCCCCACATCCCAGGAAGGTGTTGAGAGGAGGGAAGGAGGGCAGCCACCGCAGACTGGATCCTCTGCTTCCCTTCCTCTCCTCCCCCAAGAAGGAGTAAACTCAGGGACTGCTTTCAGGTTCTCACACTTTAGAGATCGCAGATTACCAGGTGAAACCAGCAAACACCTTCCTGTCACAGCCCACATTCCACATCTGGCGGTGACTACCCCTCCCCTGACCCTCATCGGCCAGTTTATCAAACTCGGTGCTGGCTCTGTGCCTTTGCTCCTCCTATCCCCTCTGGCTGGAATGCCCTCCCTTCTGCTCTCCTTCGGTCCTACAGTTCTTACCTGCCGTTTGGAGACCTCTCAAATTCCTTTCCCTTCAAAGCCCCGAGCCCTCAGTGGACTCTCAGATACCTGAATTTCTACTCAGTTCAATGCTGGGCCTCAAAAGTCAGCACCTAATTCTGGAACATATTAGTGCGAACAATAAAAGGAGGCAGCCTACGCCGAAACCGGTTTGGCTCAATGGTAGAGTCCAGTCAAGGGCATGTACCTTGGTTGCGGGCACATCCCCCGTAGGGGGCGTGCAGGAGGCAGCTGGTGGATGTTTCTCTCTCATGGACATTTCTAGCTCTCTATCTCTCTCCCTTCCTCTCTGTAAAAAAACAATAAAATATATATATTTTTTAAAGGAGTCAGCCTAGCATACTAGGTAATTGTTAGGTTTGATCGAACAATTGAATCAATACCCCTCCCTGGGGAACTGGCTTTGCGGGCCATTTCGCTAAGGACATTCCCTTTGGCGAGGACACATTTCACTGGCGGTGACCACATCCCATCATCTCCCCTCCGGGTCTGCATAAAGAAGCCTCCGTCCAGAACAAGCCCGCCAGAAGTCCTTTAAAAGCCACTGACGCCTGTCGCTGGGTGCTGGGGCCATCAGGCTCAGCCACTGGTGTACGGATGACCAAATAAATCCGTGATCCCTCACCCTTCTGGCCTCTGGCTCCTGCATTCCTCCTTCGGTGACCTAACGGTAATAGGGTGGGCCAACGTGCCAGACTGGGTTCAGTCCCAGCTTTGCCACTTAATTTAATTTGCAATTTAATGAGCAAGTTCTTAACCTTTCTGTGCCTCAATTTCCCATCTCATGTTTGTTGGTAGGAGTAAATGAATTTAAAATGGAAAACTGATAGAATAACTCCTGGCACAGAGTAATTGCTGAAGTGTTTGTGACCATCCATTATTTATTTATTTAATCCTCACCTGAAGATATTTTTCTACTGATTTTTAAAAATATATATTTTTATTGCTGAAACCGGTTTGGCTCAGTGAATAGAGCAAAGGCCTGCGGACTGAAGGGTCCTGGGTTCGATTTCGGTCAAGGGCATGTACTTGGTTGCGGGCACATGCCCAGTCGGGGGTGTGCAAGAGGCAGCTGATTGATGACTCTCTCTCATTGATGTTTCTAACTATCTCTCTCCCTTCCTCTCTGTAAAAAAATCAATAAAATATATATATTTTACATAATAAACCTGGTAGATAAGGCTTATTATTCCTGTGTTTATAGCTGGCATGGTTAGAGTAAGTAGTAATATACCTATTTTGCAGATGAAAGAACTGAGGCTCAGAGAAGTGATTTTCCCAAGGCAGCACAGATAATAAGGGATAGATGAAAACTTGAACCAGGTCCTGAAAAGTGTGGCTGAGCATTGTCCCACACTGACTGAGAGGTCACGGGTTCAATTTCCAGTCAGGGCACATGCCCAGGTTGCAGGCTTGATCCCCAGTAGGGGGCCTGCAGGAGGCAGCTGATAACGTTTCTCTCTCCCTCTCCATTTCTCTCTCTCTTTCTCTCTCTCTCTCTCTCTCTCTCTCTCTCTCTCTCTCTCTCAAGTCAGTAAAACAAAATTAAAAACTTGAACCAGAGCAAATGATCTGCCGGCTCCCTCAGGCTGTCTCTCCAGTGCATGTGGATATGGAAAGGAATCCTGGATGACCATAGCTTACTCGCCAGGAGCTAAAAGTGATTCGACCAAAAGGGTCGGAGTCTATGGAGCCTTGAAGGCCAAGCCGGCCCGTTTTCGTTGAAATAGCACAGCATCATTTCCCTAACCTCTGATGCTGACTCACAGATGGACAGACTGACAACCCTGCAGCCAAGTGCCCTGTCCCCGACCTTCCACTTTCCTCTCTCACTCCCTCCCTCAACCTTTAGACACCTTGACTTAGCCTTATAGGAACTTAAGGTCCTAAATCAATCAGGCCTGTCAGGAGGGTCAGTCAGAAGTGAAAGAGTGAGTCATTTTTCAGGTTCTCCCTTCTCCCTGCTCAGAGACCTCTCAAGTCTCCGGACCCGGTGAGAAACTTGTCCAGATGTGTCCTCCTCTAGCACCCTCTAGTTCTTCATTCAAAGGAGTGAAGTCTTTTTAAAAATATGTTTTTAATGACTTAATTTATTATGTTTTTGGTGTGTGTTTTTTCGTTTGTTTTTTTTGTTTTTGTTTTGTTTTGTTTTTGGTTAATCCTCACCAGAGGATATTTTCCCATTGATTTTTAGAGAGAGTGAAAAGGAGAGGGAAAGACAGAGAGAGAGAAATGTCAAGACACATCGATTGCCGACGCCGATTTGGCTCAGTGGATAGAGCGTTATCTTTCAGACTGAAAGGTCCCAGGTTCGATTCCAGTCAAGGGCATGTACCTTGGTTGCGGGCACATCCCCAGTGGGGGATGTGCAGTAGGCAGCTGGTTGATGTTTCTCTCTCATCGATGTTTCTAACTCTCTATCCCTCTCCCTTCCTCTCTGTAAAAGATCAATAAAATATAAAAAAATAATAGTAATTTAAAAATAAAATAAAATAAAGACACATCGATTGGTTGGGGGCAGGAAATTGAGTCTGCAACTGCATATGTGCCCTTGACCGGAATGGAACCCAGGACTCCTCAGTCTGCAGGCTGATGCTCTCTCCTCTGGGCCAAACTGGCTAGGATTTATTGATTTTGGAGAAAGAAAAATGGAGAGAGAGAGAGAGAGAGAGAGAGAGAGAGAGAGAGAGAGAAACATCAGTGTGAGAGAGAAACAGATCAGCTGCTGCCGAAAACATTGTCACTAGTAGTTAGATGTAAAAAGGGAATCCCAACTTTAATGGCTCTGACTGGTGGGAGCTATTAACTCATTGTTTAAGTTGAGTCATTGGTAGTTAAATGTGAAAAGGGAATCCAATCCGGAAGGCTGGCCAACCTTAATGGCTCTGAATGGTCAGAGCTATTAACTCATTGTTTAGTCGAGACAGTGGTAGTTGAAGCAACTTTAAACTGTTATCATATGTAAACTCTTGCTGATTTTCTATTGCTGGAATTTCCTGCCTAAAGGATGTGGGTATATCTCAGAACCTCAATAAAAGGGATGGCAAAAGGCCAGAGCAGGGTAGTTCTCCCCCTAGAGGTGGATTCCCACCTGGCCCCCCATTTTCCCAAATTAAGTCTTTTCCAGTCTCTTTTCATTGTGTGTGGCCTTCTCCAGAACATGGAACCCTGAAGAGGAACCCTGAACCATGAGGGACCTGGAAAGGGATCCCACAAGCTGCCTCCTGAACGTACCCCCGGGGATCAAGCCCAAAACTCAGGCCTGTGTCCTAACCCTGAACTGAACCAGTGACACCCCAGCGCACAGGACAACACCCAGCCCCCTGAGCCACACCAGCCAGAGCAAGGGAGTGAAGTCTGAGAGGAAGTGCTTCAGACAGGGGGAAGGCTCAAGGGAAAGCTTTCTTGACAGCATTAGGTGGGCCCTCCCTGGTTCTCTCAGCTCTCAGCAGAGACACTCCTATCAGTTAGTCATTCAAACCTTATGGGGAACCTACCCAACACTTCTGTCCCACTTTCTCCATCCTTCCTCCTCCAGGGAAGATCCCAAGTGTTCTCTCAGTGCCCCGGCTCCACCCCCTCCCAGCCAGGCCAGAAGCCACAGCAGCCCCCAGCTGCATCAGGTGATTAATGAACTCCGGGCCTGTGGGCTATTTTTGGGCCTGGAAGTCATGCCTGCTATGACTGAGAACCGGCCCTGCCAGGCTCCAGCCATCTGTCACTGAGGACAGGCCCCAGCAGTGGGCTTGGGGGACGCATGCTCCCCAAGCAACTCCTAAGCATGACTCAGCCCCGTCTCCCCTCCTTCTGAGGAGCACAAGGCAGAGAGGGGCTCAAGTGGACACCACGGAGAGAGCCAGAGAGCTGCAGGTTCCAGAATGCCCAGGGGTAGGTAGTTTTGGCCTCCCTGGGGCCAGATGGGGAGGAGATGCTGGGTGTTCCAGGCCGCCCTAAGGAAACCCAAGTTGAAGTGTGTGCAAATGGCAGTGCCAAGGTATGATGCCCGTAATCCCCATGCCATGAATTCCACAAATCCCACACCAAAGTACAACCTTGTGAAGGCTGCACAACTAACTTCGTGTGACTCGGGAACCCCCGACCCAACCCCAAAGCATAGAACTCGAGTACATGCAGTTTCACCGTCACAGAATCCCGGGGATGTGCAACCTCAGGGACCCACAGCCCCAGCGTGCACAGCCCCGCCGATGCATGCACAACCAACCCCCTCAGTACAGACTCCTGGAGACAGACAAAGCAGTGACATGTAATCCTTATGCCACACAAGTTTACCCGCCCTCTCATGCATGAGCTCACTAGCGGAGTTCATGTTGGTCCAGTCCTACCTCAGATTTTTTTCCCCCTGGACACTCACCCCAGTCACCTTAAGATCCCATTAAACTAAACAATTCAGTAAAGGGCTGGGCTCTCCCCCCCCCCCCCCCCCGCTCTGCTGCAAGCCTCTTCCCTTGACCCTGTGAGGTGTCTTGCCTCCTGTGTCCACCTGCTTGAAGCCCCCTCCCCTGCCCTCCATGCGAAGCCCTGCCCCCTCCTCCGCCATGGGGAGTGTCCGTGATGCCCATCCCCTTTCCTCCTTGCCAACCCCTCCCCCTCCACCTCCTGGGTGAGGAACCCTATCCCCACTCCACTCTGCCAGGGGCCCTGCCTTTACCCCCCCCCCCCTTTATTTTTGGAGGGATCCTGCTCCCTCCATCCGTGGGGAGCCCCGCCCCTCCCCACCCCTGTGAAGCTCCTCTCCCACTGGGCTCACTTTTTGAGGGGTCCGGCCCCTGCCTCCCTTCCTCATACCTGGCGACAGCGACCCGGCCACCAGCTGGTAGAGGGACCGCGCCGCCTGCCCCAACGGGCTCCGGCACCCGCGGGGGCAGCGGCTCATGACTCCTCCGGAGCTCCGCGGCCAGGCTCCGCCCCGGCCGGGGGTCGGTTCCCGCCCCGTGGGCCCTGCGTGGGCGGCGCCGAGGGCCGACCCGCCCGGGCCATCGGGCCATCGGGGCCAGGACCTCAGTCCCGGGGCCTCGGTCCACCCCAGGTCTGCTCCGGGCCGCAGGAGGGGAGCTCGCCCCAGCCCCGGCGCCCAGAGCACTGAACCCCGAAGTTCCCAGGACTCTCCCTAGCCTTCTTTGGGGACATTTTCTGGGTTTCTGTTGGGGAAGGGCCGCTCCCGCGGCTTTTGAAAAGGGCGTTGGGGGGTAAATGGAATCTTTTGGTGCCCTTCCCCGGCCCTCCCTCTGCTTGTCGCACCCTCCTCTCTGCATTTTGGCGGAGATAGGAAGGGGTGAGAGGTGAGAGGATACTGTTGTCATGGCAACTTCCCACGCTTCCATACTTCCTGGACCAATGGGGGGGAGGGGGGGCAGAAGGGAGGAGGAGGGACTGGCCAGTGTACTGGGCAAAGGAGAGGGGGCAGGGACGTGCCCCTGCTGATCTTCCTCTTGGCTCCAAATTCCTTTCTCTCGTAGCTGTTCGTTTTGTGTCCCCCTCTGTCCCAGCAGGTTCAGAGATTCTCCCATTATACACTTACTGCCAGACACATGCATTGGGAGAAGCCACCCTCTCTATAAAATTTTTTTTTTATTGATTTCAGAGCGACAGGGAGCGAGAGATGATAGAAACATCAATGATGAGAGAGAATCATGGATTGGCTGCCTCCTGCACGCCCCCTGCTGGGGATGGAGCCTGAAACCCGGGCAGGTGCCCTGACGGGGAACTGAAGAGTGATCTCCTGGTTCGCAGGTCCACACTCAACCCTGAGCCACCCCAGCAGGGGGAGGAGCGCCCCTCTTCTCAGTCCGAGCCCTGGCCTCTTTCCTGAACTCATTCCCATCCGGCTCTGCCCAAAGTAAACCCTTTTCACTACCCACTATGCTTTCAACCTGCTGGGACAGAGGGGACGTAATTCCACGCCTCTCGACCGGCGTCCCGTATTTTTGTTCGAAAATCTTACGTTTGCAAGGCAAGAAAGAGTCGCCGCCGAACTCCCTGCACACCTTGCCCTTTGCTTTGGGAACGTGCCCATGCAGAACCAGCTCCGCAGGCACAGCTCCTTCACACCACACGGGGGCGCCCCCGGCCGGGGAACAATCTATGGCCAGAAGGATTCCTGAGATCCCCGGCCCAGCGGCCGGAGCCCTGGCCTTGGCCAGCCAGGTGCGCGTTCTCTCATCTCCTTCGGCCCCTCCTTTGTTCCCAGCGAGGAGAGGACCGCCATCGATCACTGGCTTTTCCCACCCGCCGCGCTGCCAAGCGGCCCTGCCAGCTGGGAAGACCAGGGGTGTTAGATGGGGTGTTAGATGGGGTGTTAGATGGGGTGTCAGATGCGGGCGGGGTGACTCTCGGACTAACACCCCACACACCCCCCCCCCACCTCCCGCTAAAAGTCTTCTGGTCGGCACCGGGACACCTTGGGAGGGGGCCTGGCCGCACCTCTCCCCGAACGCTCTTCAGGACCGCGGACAACGCCTCCCAGGCCGGTTTCTGCTCTCACACAGGGGGCATTCCAACCCCATTTGTCTTCCGCTATCAAATAAGCCCCCCCCCCCCTTCGAAAGGAGAGATCCTGGTAGTCCGATTTCTCTTTCAAAGCCGTGTGTGTAGAGGATGCTCATGACACAAAACATGATTCGTGATGCTTGCCAACATGTTGACCTTTCTCTTTCCCTCGGGAGGCAGGAGACAGTGTTCCCCATCGCACAGGTGAGGAAAGTGAGGCTCAGAGAGAGAGAAAAGCCATACGTACCTGGTATTCACATTTCCATTCCCACACCCTCTAATAAAGATGCTTCCCCACCTTCACTCAATCGATCTCTGATTCAAACGGCCAAGTGAGGAGGGGATGATTCCATTATAGGGAGAATCGATTCAAACAGGAAGCAAATACTGACTAATGTGGTGCTCATAAGGGCCCTGGGCCCTTACTGCTCTCAAGGATCCCGGGATGAGGACAGTACAGAGCAGAAATAGACAGCTGGACCTTTGGATGCCATCCAGGTCTGAGGCACATCTAGGGCACATCTGGGGCTTCATCTTCTGGGGGGGTCTGAGCATAGGAGCTAGGCCCTCCGCAGGCTTAGTGAGCCAGAGAGACACTTCCTAAAGGCATTACCTTCTAGTCCTCTACCCCATCCCTAAGTCTTAACCTCATTTCCTTCAGGACAGACAAGGGTCACAGCCTCCTTCCACCTCCACAACTTGCTTCACACACAGAGGCGACGCTCTCCCTCCTCCCATCTTCTGTTAAGAGTTTTTGAGCAGGCTGCACAATGAGAGACAGAAACACACACGTACATGGAAATGTACACAAGGTGTCACCCACACAAACACATGGGTCTGCTTACCAAACCCAGGAATGTGCACAGGCACAGATGCACTGGTCGCACATACCTCCCCCATGTGGGGGAGAGAGGATATCTGGGCAGCAAAGTGGCTTTTGGGGGACATTTATAAAGGGAGGCCACACGGCACCTCCCAAGCTAGAGCTTCTTTCTATCTCTGGGTCTAGAGGGAGGCAAGAGGGTGCGTTTTCCTTTGGGTGTGGGTGAAGTTTTGGAGGGTTGTTGGGTATAGAATGAGCTTCGGTTATAAGACTGATCTCTGGCCGAAACCGGTTTGGCTCAGTGGTAGAGCGTCGGTCTGTGGACTGAAAGGTCCCGGGTTCGATTCTGGTCAAGGGCATGTACATTGGTTGCGGGCACATCCCCGGTGGGGGGTGTGCAAGAGGCAGCTAGTTGATGTTTCTCTCTCATCGATGTTTCTAGCTCTCTATCTCTCTCCCTTCCTCTCTGTAAAGTATCAATAAAATATATATATATACTTTTTTTTTTTAAAAAGAGTGATCTCTGAGTACATTATGGGGGGGGGGGGGACACCTGACCCAGCACTAACCAAAGCCCAGGGGCGGGGGCCAGATGCTGCTCCTAGGAGCCAGGCTGGGTAGCTAGGACGCTAGAGTCCCTCCAGGGTCCCCCCCGGGCTACTTGTGGGGAACATGGGGGAAACAGTGGTGTGTGCTAGAGACCTATTCCTTCTGCGCCAGGAAGCTAGAGAGGCAGCTGGGGAAAGGGGCGTCGTAGACACTCACAAAGCCCCACTGAAGACACCACCACATGAAAGTGCACAATCAGCATCGAGTGCCAACATAACCCACACGGTCTCACAATCACAATAAGCACAACACAACCCACTTCAACAGATGCTTGCCCCAGGACGTTCACAACATCTTACAGAGAGACATTCCACCATAAAGTGAAGCCCTGACTCCAACGGTGGTCACATGCCACTTCATACAGAGCCACACACTCAAAGCACAGAGTTGCACACGGAACAGAAACACACGGCCAAACAACTTCGTTAGTACTCCATGACCTCACTCAAACATCCGACGAGGCCATACAGCCCCACAGCCACAGACAATCATGCCCACCCTGGCTGTCACCAAGCCCAGGGCACATGGCAACCAGCATGTGGGAGGCGCACACACGTATATACTGTATACACGGATACACACAAAGAATGACAGGCACTCACGCACCTCCCACCAGAGCCCTCCTCCTGCCTTGTGTCATGAGGGCCCACACCTGCCGCCTCCCCCCACCTGCCCACCTGCTCTCCCCACCCCCTGCCATCCCCGCTCCCTCCCTCCCTCCGCCCCCGTGGGACCCGAGACTCTGACCCTGTGTCCAGGGGCCCAGAGCAGCCGGGAGGGGCCTGGAAATGGGGCAGCGTGTGGGCAAGGGTCTGGCAGGGTCAGAGGCTTAAGGGTTGGGAGGAATGGAATCTACCCTCCCTCCCTCCCTTCTTTCCTCCCTCCCACGAGCCCCGATCCACCGACTCACCGGTGAGCTGGTCGTAAGATCCGTCCAGGTCTCGGGAATCGGACAGACTCTCCTTGCGACCCTGGCCCCGCATGGCCCCCGGCGACCCCCTCCCGTCCCTCCCGGGCTGTGGGAGGGGGCGCCGGGTGGCCGGGCTGGGCGCTCACACGGCGCCCCCTGGCGGCGAGGCCCTCGGCCGGGGCTGGGGGCCGGGAGAGTCTGGGCTTGGGCTGAGTGTGGGGACCGGGAGGGTCGAGCCCACCCAGGGGTGCCGGGGCAGGGGCGGAAGGGAGGCTTGGGCAGGAGGTGAGCGCGGAGCAGAGCTGAGCGGAGCTGAGCTGAGCTGAGCGGAGCGGAGCCGGAGCCAGCCGCCTCTCCTCCCGCCCCCTCCCCCGGCTGTCACCACGGCCTCCCCCGTGGGCGCTGCCGGGATTGGCTCCCCTACCCCGCCCCCTCCTCTCGCAGCTCCGGGAGGCTCCGGTGAAAGGGTGAGCTGGGAGGTGCCGGGGGAGAGACTGGCTCTCCAGCAACACTACCCCCTGAGCCCGACGCCCCCCGGGTCTGGGGGTGGAAGAGGGCGCGGGGCCAGAGAGGCCCCCACGGTGAGGAAACTCCGCCCCCAGTCCTCCCCCGCTAAGCCGGCCCTGGGCGGGTAAGTCTCCGTTAGTCCGGGTCCCGTTAGCCGGTCTCTATGTAGCCCCTGTTTTTCTCTGTTGCTCTCTTCCAAGGTACGGGGTCTGTGCTCCTGCCCCGCCAGGCCACCCAGCTTGAGGGGGCCGGGATCAGAGGAGGGGTCCACCGAGAAGTCAGACCTTCCTCAGGCCGGTGGACTACCATTTCCTCTTCTCTCTCGGAAGTACCCCGACCCTCGCCCACTCCAGGACTTAGGGCACATCCATTCTCGGGGTGCCCTCTTTCCTGACCCAATGACCCCTGTTGGCCAACGGGGGAGAAAAGGAAAAGAAAGTGAAACAGGTCAGCAGAATTCTCAAGACTTTCTTGCTCTTCTGTTTCTTCAACTTTCCTGGCCTTCTCTCTCTGTCACCTGCTCTGTCCTAATTCCTCGTTTATCCATAAGATTTTTTTTTTGGGGGGGGGAGAGGGGACTGGGCGGGGAGGGGTGGCAATTGAGAGTTTGAGGTTCCAGGTGAAGATCCACAGTGGGGAACAAATGCTCTTGATGTGAGCCCCGCTCCCTTCCCAAGAACCCTCCCATCCCACCCGGTGAGGATGTGAGGGGCGGGGTGTCTGCTGGGTCTGGTGGCAGAGTCCCAGGTCACCCTGCCTGCCCAACGGCTCCTTTGGAGGGGGGACCTGCTTAAACCAAAAGCTTCTGCTAAAATGACCCCAACACATTTAATTTCTTCAATTGGACTTAATTTCTAAGGATTTGATTCAGTTAACCCAGCAGGAAGTACGGGGGGAGACCAGGCATGAAAAGGGGGACAAGCAACCAACGGAAAGACTGTCTTTGGGGGCAGGGTCCTCCTAGACCTGGCCCGGCGCCGGGGAGCGGGGAGAGCACGGGCAGCTTGCTGTGGAGGTCAGTTCCGGGAGGGGAGGGGATTCCTGTTTAGGGTTCTTGGAATAAGGTGCATAGGCCAGAGATGGATGGGCTTTACAATGGAACCCTTTAATACTTCCTGCCCCTGACCTGCACTTAGTCACTCCACAGGGAGGACTAGCAGGAGTCCCTAGTGGGCTGGCTGCCTCCTCAATACTGAGTTTGGAGAAAAGGGGAGTTTCTTCTCCCTCTTTCCACCCAAAGGACTTCTCTGCGGCCAGGAGACTCCCGGGGAGTCTATAAGGAGAGGCAGGGCCCCATAGCCAAATGGGACCAGGACCTGGGAGATTTACCTTAACTCTGTATTTGAGAAATGAGTTCTGGGTAAGGGATCAAGGAAAAAGAAAGACACTAAAACGACTGTCCCATACAAATCAATTTTTAATCATTTCAGCTTGCCACCTGCTTCCAGCTCCAGTTCCACGAAAGGCCCCAGGTTGCGCTATCCATCTAGTGAGCAGAGGTGACCCAGCTGCTGATCTCTTAATCAATCTGCCCCTGTCCATGGCAGCATGTTGGTGGGTTCCCTGGTACTAGTGCGTACCTGCTCAATGCTGGGGGCAGAACCCTGGTGCCGAGGCGGGGGAGGGAGGGCAAGTATCCCCCCCTTGACGTTTGAGTGGAGCGGTAGCCAGAGAGGTCCCTTACTTACTCCCAGACTCCTGCAGTGCTGCTTGCTCCCTGCCATCCGAAGCTTTAGGACGTGTTTTAGGAAGGGAGGGCCTCGGAGCCGCAGCTACTTAGGAGGCAGCTGCTGGGCAGGGAAAGCCCACAGTAGTCCTATGGAGGCCGCTCAGGGGAGGAATCCCAGGCCAGATTCTCAAGTGTGGAGTCTTGCCTGTGGCTCCACCCACAATGTGGGTAGACAGCATGGCCATTCCATGATGCTCACCTGGCCTCTTTCAGATGGAGGGTGCGGTGCCCCCAGCAGATTCTCTCTGTCCCGGGCACCCAGATCCCTCCCTAGAGGAAATTCTCAGGCGGGCTGGATGTAAACAACAGCCGGCTGGGGGCGGAGCATGTGGAGGGAGCTGGGCAGAGGCGGGGCCCCGGAGGAGGAGGAGGGGTGGCTGGGGAGGTGGGGAGGCTGCTGGAAAAGGAACCAGCGAAGTAGGCACCTGAGGGCTCCAGAAAACCTGTCAATGTTTATTTCACACAAACATCCTAAAGACGGTTTAAACCGGATTTGAAAATGAAAAGCTAGAGTTGTGACCCTAAAGTGCTGATGAGTCAACGGGCGGGAGACAGGGAAGAGGTAACAGGTACTCCTGGTACCAAGAATCCAATCCAGAAAGTGACGGCTGGACGGCAGAGCACGGGGTGGATTCTAATCTTCCGTCTCCCGGATACGCCAGCTTTGGGTTTAGAGACCCCCACCCTAAGCCTGGCTAAGAGTCCTAACTGGACAGAGGACAGCGGGACGGGGGAGACGGATTTCAAATCCAGCTGAGCCCCCGGCCAAAGGAAGCAGAATTGGTTCCACCCACATCTGAGTTGTTGTGTTTTCAGAAGCCTTGGAAAGCCCTCGATCCTCAGGGTATTGGCATCGCCCTAAGGCTTGCCCACCAGCGCCTGAAAATCAGTCAGTAGCCTCAACCTGTAATCGCAATTGGAAATGTGAAGGGAAGTCCAGGGAGCCTTCTCGGTGCCCACCCACCCCGCCCCAAGTAAGATTACCCCGGCGTGCCCCTCTGGCCCCTGCTGTCCAAGCTCCCTGAAGCCTGGCCTTCCCCCAGAGACTGGGTGTCCGCGTTGTTCTCCAACCCTGGGGACAGCCCCCTCTCCTCTGACTCCCCCTGCAGCCCAGAAGCCTCATGGGCAAGGGCAGTCAGCGGCTGCGCAGGTTGGCTGGTCTCAGGAGATAGTGGAGAACTCCTTGAGCAGGACTTCCTGGCTGAGAGTGTGGAAGGCCAGGTTTCTCCGGACGTTGGTGCTAATGGATCGAACCTGGGAAATGGGGGAGGCAAGGAGGACACAGGCAGAGAGAAAAGCGGAGAGAGTTACAGACAGTAGAGGGCAGTGTTTGAGACACAAGACCAAGATTCAGGGCTAGAAGTTTCTCTCGGGAAATAAACCCTAGTGGGCTGGCTGTCCTCCTCAATACTGAGATGCAATTTCTGCCCAGCAGCGGGAGGCCTGAGGACATGGGCAGTAGGCACCGAGGCCTGTGTGTCCTCGGCTCAGGCCCAGCCGGGACGTTCATGCGCAGCCAGGCAGGCGGAGTGGCGGGACCACAGGGCGGCTGAGCTTTCCCCAGAGGAGCTCGGAGCACTGCCGGAGAGGGCCCGTCAGCAGGGAGAGGCCAGTCCTGTGAGGAGATGCTGCCTGGGAGGCGGAGTGGGAGGCAGAGCGAATGCCACTGCTCCAGGTGGCCGGGGATGGAGCTGTAGGAGCTGAGTGACTGGAAAGTGGGAGTGGGCGCAGAGTGAAGACTGGAGAGCTAGGTTTGGGGTGGGGGCGGGGGACACTCAGACCAGGAACCAGTTAGGAATTTAGGAAGTGACTGCATAAGGAGGAGAAGAATCAATTATTCTCATTAGTTGCTCTCTAGACAGGATAAGGAGTAAATGAGCCAGAGATGCCACTGGGAGCACATGTCAAACCCCAGGCCCAGCTGGAGCTGTGCAAGGGCTGTCTCTATGGCCGCAGAAGAGAGGTGGGCAATGCTGTCTCAGGCTTCTCACCCTTCCCAACCTGGCACCAGCACCCTGGGGAATACCTTCTCTCACTGTGCTGCTTTGGGAGAGAAGTTTGCACATCCCTTAAGTCATATTTCCTCAGCCTTTGGAATACTGCGGTGGTTCTCTAGATGCTCAGCTGCAGAGAGAACCCAGTGGTTGGGAAAGAGTCCTCAGAGGACACAGACAGAGATGGAGCAGGGCCGACTTACCAGCTCTTTGAAGAAGGCAGCTTCCTTGTGCTGCTCCGAATAGCGCTCATACTGGTCCAGGCCATCCTGCAGCTTCAGTGTGAGGGTGTCATAGTTGGCTCGTACTACCTCCAGCACCTGGGGAGGCCAAGAGCCAGGCAGGGCTTAGTACAGGCAAACCCCATGTTACATGGCCCCATGCACGCCCCTCCTGCTGCCCTACTGCACTGCTTACTACGTAACAACCCTCCTAAGCTCACCAATGTCCCCAAACCAGAAGTGTGTTCTCAGCCGCGTCCTGCAGCTTCCTCTGGCCAGGTTGCCACAGCAGCTCCATAGACTTTGCCAATGTATCCTTCCTTTTTCCCTTTTGGGAACCAAATTTCTTCAGTTCTGGGATGTTCCTCAGCACCATCTGCCACTTGTTTTCATCTCTCAATGCCAACTCAGTCTTCCTATCTATTGCCTGGATCGAACTTTGGGTATCCCAACTTTGGGGTCTAGAGAACACTTTCTAGACTAAGCCAGAGGTAACCTCATCTTTTGTTCTGATGAGTGGGTCACTCCCCCATCATTCCTCCCTCTGACTTCCTAAGGAAGGGATTCAGACTCAACTGACTCCAGGAACCTTGGATCTCTGTTGTTCCAAAAGGAAGGGACCATCATAGCTGGTCCTGATGTGACTTCAGTTTATAAGACCATGAATCAAAGGCAAGGACAATTAGGAAGAGAGGCACTGTATCAAATTAGAAGAGATGAGCTGGGCAGAAAGGAGAGGCCAGGGAAGGAAGAGTCTGCTCACTCTGGCAATCTGGGTGGTAGCTATTTTGCAACTTGGTCAGACCTGGGAGGGAAGTCTATGATGTCACGGAGAGCTCCGAGCTCAGTAGGAAGCTTAGGAGAATGAGTAATGAGGGAGGCTTAGCTCTAACAGCAGATGAGGGTGAAGGGGATAAGCTAGAGTCAGGACCGGTCAGAGGAATCAAGGATAACCTCCTGAAGGGTGCAAAGGTGCCTCTGAGCTGTTCTCAGCAGTTCAGTCTTGTGCCAGGGCAGACTTCATTTGGTAGCAAACACTTCTGCCTGCCAAGAATTCCTGAGGGGAGAGTATGGATGGAGAACACGGGGAAGGCTGTGTCCCCGGGTTTGGGGGGAAGGGACAACTAGGACAAAAGTCTGGCCCAGGTTCTAGGATCACTACTCCAGAACGCATCAGGTGATTCTGCGATGTATGCCAAGACCCCAGTGTGGGCTGGCTCTCCTGCTTCAAATTCCATTGGAAAGCTCTGACCGGAGGAGGACCAGTACCCAGCATGGCAACCACCCACAGAGTCACCTGGTCCTGTAATACACCTGGGCTGTGTTCATGGCTGGAATATCTACAGCCAAGGTCTTGTCTCCAAGATGGAACCAGCCCCCAGAAACCAGGCAGAAGAGAAGAATACACGCTGCCCAAACCTGAACAACGGCAGCCTTGGCAGCATGGCCCCAGCCTGTCCTGAAGGGTGTCAGGTGCCAAAAGACAGATACCATGCTAAAGCCAATGTCTGAGAAGGTGAGGGTGTCAGAGATGCTCCATCCCAAGAGCCTCACACCGCAGGCAAGGCTGCCTTGATCACCTGGACCTTCTCTTCCTGCCAGGGCAGAATGGGAGCTCTAAGATCTCACTCAGAACAGGATTTCTCCTTTCCCAGTGAAGCTGGCTTTGCCAGAGCAGCTCCATTCAATTTCTTGCAGGGGGTGAAGGCAAAGGAGGCCCCTGCACTGCCAGCCCCCTGGAAGAACACCACGGCCTTGCTGGACTTGGTGCATGATCCCAGCTCTCCTCGGTCCAGACCTCACTTCTCTTTGCCCTCTTTCACCAAGGGAAAGTTGCCCTTCAGTTCATCCAGCCTTTGCCATCTCCTGCCCTCATCATTTCTCTTAAATTCCTAAAAGAGGACGTTCTAAGCTCAAGTCAGGGCTCCAGCCCATTCGGGACTCTGGAGCACCGGGCACTTTCCTAGTTTGGGACTCTGCCCTCTGTGACTCCAGACTTTAGGAACATCCCACTTGGTCCCCACACTCAACAATGGCCTGAGACGTGGCAAGGGCAGTACTCAGCCAGAGGGCAACCTCCGGAGCCCTTGTGCCTAACAAACTTAGGTTCTACCATAATTTCCAGCCTTGGTCTCCGGCTTCCTGGCCTCATTCTGGCAGAGATCCCTCCCTAATCCATCTTCCAAGTCCAAGCCTACCTTCTATCATCAGCTGTTGGCCTTGCAGGTTTCCTAGAACCATGCTCACCGCCTCAGCTCACAGTAGCTCCAAAGTCAGTAAATCGCCCGTAAGGAGTCCAGACCCCTCCCAGCCCCTGAGACCATCACCAGACAGAAGCGTGGGTCCTGGCGAGAGGCCTGATAGAAGGGAGATGGCAGTCCCACTCTTACTATAGGATCTCAGATAGTTCACTTAACCTCTTGGAGCCTTAGCTCTTCTCTCTATAAAATGGAACTTGAATTTGTGTTCCTAAAATGAGATGGGAATAAAATTTTGAGTTCTTAAAAGTAACATATAATTGATGGAAACATTATCATCCCAATAACTAAACAACTACCCGGCGAGCTCTTGGGACTCCAGAGTAACTGTCTTCACAGCCCATTGCAAACCATCTCAATGACCCTATGTGCATAAATCATTCTTCATCACAAAGGAACAGCTTCTGGACTTAAGTGGAAGACACACATGGCCTCAGTTCAGGGAAGAACAAACTGGAGAACGGGGTGAACCCAAACCCCTCCTGTGAGGTCTCCTGAAGGGAAGGACATGACATAGGCCTTAAGGTCAGAGAGACCCGAATTTTGGTCCCATCGACCACTAATTAGCTATGTGAACACATAACTTAATGTCTTGGAGCCTGTTTTCTTATCTACCTCACAAGGCTGATATGAGAATGAAAAGAGATGATTGTCTAGTGTCTGGCATATAATGAATAGTCAATAGATGGTTATTAATTTTATGATGAAAGCTTCTCTCTGGTGACAATGAGCATTTGGCAGTTCTGCTTGTCCCCAGAGTTAGCCATAAGCTGGGAGCTAGGGCCTTGTGCATCTTCATTCAGGATATGGCAGATTCTGGTGAGGAGAAAATCTACTTTCTCTGTTCAACATGAAAGCAGGCTTCCCATAATGACCACACTGTCCTGAGTTCACTGGCAATGTATCAGTCAGAAGTCAGAGAATCCTAACCTTACCAATCTTGGCAGTGCAAAGGGATACAGGTTATACTGACGAAAAGCTGATCAGAAATACCCACAGAGGCCAGCCTTGCATCGTACAGATTCTGAGGCTCTTGGTGTTATCAGGAACAGGAAGGAAAGAGGTCTCAGAGCACTAAGTTAGTTCAAAATTGCTGACTAAATTTCAGACAAACTCACACCCTCCCCCTAGCACACACAATAGACATTCCTCACAGTCTATTCAAGAGCCTGTGCCCCATTTTTTAAAACAGAGCCTTCAAAATGGGAAATAATTTCTACCCTGAAGACAGCAGCAAAGGAGAACAGTCAAGTTGGTAAAGTTCCTGGCAATGGCTAGCCAACCTTGATGTCAGAGAGGCTTTGTCCTGTGCCTGAAAAATTGCTTAATCTCAAATCACTGTTGGACCGAATTCTCAGCGGAATGAGAATTAGGGGACAGCTAAGGAAAAGGATGTGACCTGACAGCAAGCTTGTGTCATTACCTTCTTCTCAGTTTGCACACACCTCACAAGGGCATTTCAGAATGGATCAAACCTGGTTTTTAAGAAATTAAAACTATGGTGGACTGATAATTATCAGGGGTAAGGGGTGTGGGGTGCAGAAAGAGACTGGATTAAAATCGTCTAACCTAAGGACTAGGACAATGGGGGGGTGAGGGCAGAGTATGGGGTGGGAACCGGGTGGAAGGGAGCTATGGGGGGGGGACGACAATTGTAATAATCTGAGCAATAAAGATTAAAAAAAATAAAAAACAACAAAAAAAAAGAAATTAAAACGATGGATTGTGTATTTTGGGAGTAAAGTAAAATTATTTCCCATCCTTTTAACCTTTGCTCATCCTTTTCTCCTCCATTGATTTCAGAGAGGAAAGGAGATAAGAAAGAAACATCGATGAGAGAGAATCATCAATTGGCTGCCTCCTGCACGCCAACTACTGGGGTGGGGAGATCAAGCCTACAACCCAGGCATGTGCCCTTGGCCGGAATCAAACCCGAGACCCCTTCATCTGCAGGCCGATGCTCTATCCCCTGAGCCAGAACGGCTAGGGCTGCTCATCCTTTTTGTAGGACTTATTTTCAGCATCAGAGCTAAGCCTGAACAATCTGCCCTTGAGGCGGAGCCTAAACTGTCAGTGCCAGAGTCACAGACCTGTCAGAGGTAATGGCTGTCCCTACAGCTGACGTCTCAGGGGCCCTGCTTGCTGATGGAGGATCTTGCCTTCAGAATTAGCTGACACAGTAATGCAAAGTGGATGAGGTGGTAGGCAAAATAGAAGACCTTGGATTCCATCCTTTTCCCTGTTCAGCCTGGCTGCCCATTCACTGGTTAGTTTTGCAGCTCAGTGCTACTGGCTGAACCCTATCATGTGCTTACACCTGAGGGTGTGCCCTTCACAGGGGTTTATCTTGATCCCCGATTTGCTTGTTAGCCCCTTAAAGGCGGGACCTGGCTCTGAGGGCTTAGAGACTATCAGAGTGCTGAGAACAGTGCTGGGTGTACCGTAATGTCCTAACTCTAATCTTATTGTGTGACCTTGATGCGAGATTCCTTTCCTTTTTGGTTGGGCCTGAGTGTTGCTAAATTAGTCTACAACTATGTTGAATGTTTACTGTTTCTTAGGACTCTGTTAGGTGCTATGAAAAATCTATAATGTAACAGTGGATCCCTTCCTTCAGAATGCTGAGAATCAAGCTGGGACACAGTCTGAGTGAGGAGATCAATAGTAGTAGCATGTTTGTTTCTCCAGGAGAGGGCCTGCCACGCTGCCTGTCTACAGCGGCTGCTGATTAAACCTTACAGCAGTGTGTTCCTTCCTCCACAGTACAGCCCTCGCTGGTAAGCCTGTAAAAGACAGGTCTCTTCCAGAAAGAAAGTCAGGGAGGCGAGCATTTGCTCACTGATGGCAGGAGTTGGAATTTCAGGTCTTAGAAAGCAGTTATCCATGGAGTTATTAAAATGAGAGAAAGGGCAGAGGGTGGGAAGGGAACTGGGTGGTAGGGAGCTTTGGGGGAGAAAAAAGGAGAAACAATTGTAATAATCTGAGTAATAAAGATTTATTTAAAAAATAAAAAAATGAGAGGTAATAATAGCAGCTAAGGTTATTTGGCACTTTTTGTGTATCAAGCAGTATGCTTGGCACTTTATATATGCATTTCCTTATTTAATCCTCACTATGGGCCCTATATGATAGACATTCTCATCCCCATTTTACAGATGAGTAAACTGAGTCTTACCCAGCTCCAACCTGCTAGTAAGTGGTGGAGTTAAGATATGAGTTCAGGAAGGCTGAATCTAGAACTATACCCTTTAACAATGTTATCTTAAAAATGACTGGCTATTGGCTGAAACTCTTTTTCTGAGTCTAGGCACAACTAGACCCGGTGGTGATCCACCATGGTATTTACTGGGAGAACATCTTTGTAGTGCTTCTTTTTTAATTTAATCGTCACCCAAGGATATGCCTTTCAATGATGAGAGAGAGAAAGAGAGAGAGGGGAAGGGTGGAGGGGGAGTTGGAGGGGGAGGGAGAAACATCGATTGGTTGCCTTCCATATATACCCCAACCAGGGATTGAACCTGCAACCTGACAGGAAATCGAACCAGTGACCTTTCAGTACATGGGTTGATGCTCAACCAACTGAGCCACACCACCAGGGCATCAGTGCTTCTTGTTTATTTTTAACTAGTCCTAAATTTGGAAGAATACATATGGATTATGGAGGAAGAAGAATTGGCTTTTCCCTTCTCTGTCATCATAATTTCCATTCCAAGCTGTCCAATAACTTAGCTGTAAGAATGCCACTGAGAGCCTGTCTTTAGCCTGGTGAAATTACAAGGTTAGGGACAGACCTTTATTGATTCTGGGAGAAAAGAGGGTTGTTGCTCATTGGGAGAACCATAACCAGTTCTGTGGAAGGTTGGCTTTTAGCAAAGTAAAGGAACGTGGGAGGCTATATTAGCTCCCTTCAGAGAAAATGAAAGATCAGAGCTCCAATGTCTCTAGTTTCTTGTGAAGATAACAGAGCATTTCAGCCGTATAACAAATCCAGAGAAGGGAGTTAGGCAATGCCCTGAGTAGGTCATTCTCATTTTTACAGGAAGAGTTACCTTCCTTTGAGTTTGAAGACGGTTACCGGGAAGTAGAGAGAAAAGGTTTCGGTCTTCCTGGCAGAGAAAAGGTGTGCTTGACTTTCGTTGTTCCTCCATGGATGACAAGAAGGTGATCTCATTTTGCTTTTACCATAAAAATTGCCTGCAACTGATTGGATCTCCTCCTCTCTGGCAGTCTCATTTACCACTGACATTACTGAAGGACTACTCTGTGTTCTGCACTATTTCTTCTAGAGATAGGACATTATGCTAGAGCAACAAATAGTTTAGAGTCATGGTATGGAGAGCAAAACTAGTTATTCAGACTGGTTCTGTGGGCACATGGATAGGTTTGTCCCAAATCTGGAATAATTGTAAGGGACGAACATCACTTCCCAACAACTTTCTATGGAACAAGATTTTTAATTACTTTTTCCTCACCAGCCTGCAGAATAATAGTGACCCCTCAGCTTCCTCTAATTGATGGGAAAGAGAAGCAAAGGCAACATTTAGACTTATGCCTGGTGGTGCTCGTTTGTGGTTTCTGAGCTTCATCCCTCAAGCTGTCTTGTGGAAGAAATGGGGCCAAAAAATCATCCTCTCTAACTAGTGAATAAATATCTGAAATAGATCACATGGCAGTGGGATTACCATGAAAAATCCTTTAAAAGCCTTCATCTTCTTTCTTCCTTTAAACTACTATGTCTGTTTCAAATCATCCAGGGATTATTTTTTCTATGATTGGGGATTTGGCTAGATTAAAGTAGAAGAGCATGGGAAGTTGGCCCTGGAGTAGGAGCATTCATGCAGAAGGGATTCACTGAATCACTTTAACACCCATCCACCCAAGCCTGGAGAGCATCTGACAGCTGTGGCTAAAGAAGTCCAATAGATTAAAGGCCTCTGAATTTCAAGCCTCTAAATGGGTATTAAGGAATTAAAATAGCAACCCAAACCAGATTTTGCTGATAATGAATTTGGAGTGGTCTATAAAGTTTTGTTGGTGGTTTATACCAACCAGGACAAGGCTGAGCAGGGTCTTCACCTGCTACTGGTGGAAACTGAGAATCCCTGAGCTCTGAGGACCTGGAAATCATTGAAGCTCAAACACCAGCTTACCTTCCCAGCTCTCCACAGATCATGCCTGCCATTTCCTAGAAGTGAATTTGATTTCCTTGAAAGTTTGTTCTCTAAGAGACCAAGTTTGACCCATAAACTCAGGAACGTGCCCCAAGTTAGACTAGGCTGCCAGTACAGGAAGAACCCTGGATGAGGATTAAGAACCCTGGATGTTTTATAATTCCAGCTTTTTTCTTTGGGCAGTTTACAATCTTTCTGGACATCTGCTTCTTCATATGTGAAATGAGGTCCATGAATTAGGTAGGTGCTTTCAAAGGTTCCTTGAAAAACTCTTATTTCTATGATTTTATCCCTATGGTAACATTTTGCCAAAAAGAAGTATGGTTGCCTTCCATATCATTATCCTTAAATATTAGTGTTAATTTCATACCCTTCTGGCCAACATTTAACCATCTGATTCAACTTATTTGAATACATCAAATACTTTCTCTTTCCATTTTTCTTCTTTGTTCCCATAGCCTGCATTCATTTGGCACCTTTGTATTTGCTAGATGCTATCACTTATATTTTTATGTTTATTTTATATATTATCTCTTTTCAAAATATGTTTTTATTGGTTTTAGAGAGGAAGGGAGGAGGAAAGAGAGAAACATGGATGTGAGAGAAATTTCGATCAGATGTCTCATGCACACCCCCTACTAGGGATTGAGGCCACCACAGACATGTACCCTGGCCAGGAATACAACAGGCAGCCCTTTGGTTCATGGGACAAAGCTCAACCAACTGAGCCATATCAGTTACGGCATATATTATCTCTAAACTTCATAATATTATTAGAAAATGTTATGAATAATAATGATGACTATTTTACAAATATAGAAACCAAAGGTCAGACAGATCAAGGTCATATAACTAGTAAATGATAGTTTTTTTGAATCCAGGTTTCTGATTCCACAGCCTCTTTTCCATTACCTCCCACTACAATCTTCTTGCTACTAGTATGTTCCATGTTTATTTCCTATTTTATAACAAGTCTCAGTAAGTTTCTCTATTGTTATCTTGTGGTTTCCACTCTCATTTGGCAGCCTAGCAGAGAAGGCCATACATGTTGCCTGGACTGGGAGTGGGTCGATGGCAGCCTTAAATAATCTCCCCTGATAGGTTATACTGAAGATGTCAGATCAAACTGAGAAGAAGGTAATGAACACAAGCTTGCTGTCAGGTCACATCCTTTTCCTTAGCTGTCCCCTAATTCTGATTCTGTTGGGAATTCAGTCCAACAGCAATTGAGACTAAGCAATTTTTCAGGCACATGGCAAAGTCCTCTCACATCAAGGTTGTACAGCCACTGTCAGGAACTTTTCCAAATTTAAAACTGAGGAAAGAAGATAATTGACTCTTTTAAGCAAAAAATAATGGCAATGTACTGTGAAATTGATAACAAACCTTGAAGAAAATTGTATGACAACACTAGTCCATAGGACAGAAGGGGGATAAATGGAACTAAACTATTTCAAGATTATATGTTACATGAACATTATTTTGAAGGTATACTGTGATAAGTTTATATAAGCCCTAGAGCAAACACTAAAAAAATAAAATGAAGAGGTATAGCTAAAAAGCCAATAATGGACATAAAATGGAGTACTAAAAAGTACTCAATTAATCCAAGAGAAAGCAGAAAAACACAAAAGAATAAAGAACAGATGGGAGAAATAGAAAAAAAATGGCAGATTTTAACTCAGCCATATTGATAAATTAAATGTAACACTCTAATTAAAAGGCAGAGATTATTAAACAAGATATAAAATCACAACTCAACTATGGGCTGTCTAAAGAAATCCATGTAAAATATAAAGACAGATATGTTGAAAGTAAAAAAGAGATAAAAAGATATGTTATAAAACACTAATTGAAAGAAAGTCAATTTACTACATTAATATATGACAAAGGAGACTTCAAAACAAGAAATTTCATAATGATAATGAAACAATATTATTAGAGTCAATTCTTCCCTAGGCTGATCTATAAAGTTAATGTAATTCCAATCAAAATCTTAACAGGCTTTTTTTTTTGTGGTGGTGGTGCTGGTTACATAAATATATTTTATTATATGTTAATTATATCTCAATAAAGTTTAAAAAAATAAGCCCAATAAATTATGACTAGCAAAAAAAATAAAAATGCCATGGCAGTAAATTTGCCCCCCCCCCCACCCGAGAGAGAAATAGAAACATCAATGATGAGAATCATGGCTTGGTTGCCTCCTGCACATCCCTACTGGGGATGGAGCCCAAAACCCAGAACTTGTCTAACTGGAATGGAACCATACCCCCTGGTTCATAGGTCAATGCTCAACCACTGATCCATACCAGCTGGAAAAGTTTATGCCTTTTTTTTTGTCTTACTATTTCATTTTTTGGTTGGGGCAAGAATGATTCAGACTGATGTATCAGTCACTCTAAGCTAGGAGTTCTTTGAGTTTCAACAATGTCAAGAATTCCCCTCATTGTACTCCTCCCCTCCACTTCACCAGTGGCATTCTTCCCTGATAAATGAAATGGACTCTGGGTAGCAATCAACAATGTTTAAAATAATATTCAGCTGGGTACTAGCCACATGAGTTGTTGTTTGTTTTTAAGTGAGTGCACTTAAACTGGACTTTTTGACAAAATCATTTGCCAAGCTTAGGGACTTATGCCATGGACAACTAATGAAGATTCTACTTTGGCCTTTTTAATGAAACTGAGGCAGGGATAAAAGATATGGCTCTCCATGTGGAGACACACTCCAAATAGGGGTCATCAGCCAACCTTTTATGATTATAATGAGGCAGCATTTCACCAGGGTACAAGGAGAACAGGGAGGTTTATTTGTCCTCCTCATGCTTGCAAAGAGTCAGGTGGGGCTGCGGTAAGCATGCTAAATATACCACTGAGGGAGGTCTACAGGGAAGCATGCAGGCAAAGAGGTCCAAGCAAGAAAGTAGATTCTGATTCTTGTACCAAGAAGTCCTCAAGGATGGGCAAGTACGAGTTTTGCATTTTTATAGCCCCTGGCTTGGCACGCAGCAGATATTTCTGTACTTTTGCATAGAAAAAAATAATAAAATCTGGGCACTTGAAGCTTGAGCACCCATTATTCCTCCTCTTGCTGCACTGACCAAGGACACCCAGAACAGAGAATTCTCATATCAAAGCAGGATCTGAGATATTCTTGGAAGGCAAGAATTGGTTCTTTTTCAGAACACTTTTTGAAAGTAGTTGAAAAAAGAAAAGAAGCCAATAGCACAGGAATCAGAAGAGAAGGCAACCTGGTAATAAAATCATAGACTTCATTGAGTGAGCATCCCTCTGTGGGTGCTTTCAGTGACTTCCTGTGTAAGACATCCTGCATCTCCAGGGCACAGTTATCCAATATATATGTTTGGAAACAAGGACCTAAAAATGGACACAAATCTCTTAAGCTAGAAAAGATAATACCTTTTAAAAGATAACTATTTCCTCTATATTGGCACCCTGCACATAGAATATAGAAGTTTTTTTTCCCCTTTCTATTTTCAAATCATGTAGTTCAGGACCAAATTACAATTTCAGAACCAATGTAAGTTGGCCAGTTCTCCCTGTTCTATCCATGTCTTTCAAGCCTGCTACTAAGGGCTCTCTACTGCCCTGAGATTTATTGATCTGACCGACTGGCTCTGCCCTTCAGCAAGATGGACCAGATAATGAACCTCACAGTGGGTGATTAGAGAGAGGCCATCAGTTGGTTAGAGGAGTGAGTGGTGACAGGGACTTTCTTTAATTTCCCTGGGCAGTTGCCCCACCTCTCTGACTTTATTTGGTTGAAGCCCTAGACACTCCTTGTGAAGCTTTTCTTTGCACTAATTACAGATCCAACATGCCTGGGTCTTTACTCTGCACAAGCAAGGCATGCGATCACACCAAAAAGCAGCCAAGTAATGGGGGTGGGGAACATGATACACTAATACCGCATCAGGCCTTCTCCTCCTCCATGGTTTATTGCAGTGGGACCACTCTGCCCAGATCAAACCAAGATACAGACGTCTTTGTTCTCCCCGTGTGAGGTTTCTTTCCTTGAAAACATATCACTTCTCAGGAAGGGAGACAGAAAACACAGTCTCTGCGCCTAATTCACTGGAAATTCAACATGGGGTCTCTGCCTCCCTGCCTAGCTTCACTTATCTGTCCCTCCCTAACGGGCAGCTCTTAACCGATATTCCCATCTGTGGGCTCTCCAGTTACCCTTCTAGCTGACTGGGCCATATTTAAAACTGCATTTTTCCTTGGGCAGGATCACTGAGAAAGGTCCAAGTGCTATTATGGTACTTAGCAAAAACACTTTCAATTAACACTCACTAGTGTACTGAAGATAAAAGTTTGCGTAGGAACATTTCTGGCCTCTGATGTTACCACAGTGGCAAACCATGCTTTTCTGAGGACATCTTACACAGTTTTAAGCTACCTCCTTGGGAAGAGGTCTTGATGGAAACAAAACAAAAATTCCCAAAGATCTATTTGGAAGGGAGGAGGTGGCTAAAATCAAATGGAAGAAGGAAGTCCTTCCCGTATATTCTCATCTAATAACTGGGGTATAGGATCTTTCTTAGGTTAAGAAAGTACGGACTGTTGTCTCCTTAACCTCTTGAAAAGCTGACAACTACTGGAATTCCTACAACTCCAACTCTGTTCTTCCTGTGCACTGCCAATGATGCTTCACTGGCAATGAAGCGGACTGAGGAAGACCGGAAGTTTATGCGATGGACATTTCACTATTCGGACTTAGTTGGAGAAAATGCTGACAGTGGCAGGGAAGAATAAGCTGTGCTCTTCACCGGTGATCTCAGCATTCGTCTGGCTTGGCTCTGGGGCATTAATTTTGAGAGTCTTCGATTTTCCTTTTTTAAAAAACCAAATGGAACTGCTACTTTAAAAACTATTAAAACTCAGTGTGCAAAATTTTACATTTCTGACTCACATAAGTATATTATCTATTTAAATAAATAAATAAATAAATAAACCTAAAAAATCACCGTGCTCCTTTAGTGTGTAGAAAAGTTTTATTTCTCATTCCTGATATGCTTAGATGGAATAAAGAGACTCTTCTTTCACTGTATTATAAAGTTATCACACTGTGCCAGGAGCCTCTACTTAGGCATTTCTGCCTAAACTGACAGAGCAAACTCGACAGGCCCTGTGTTCAGTGCTTTTCCCCCAACTGAATGGGTCCTTCCCAAGCCAGGACCTTTCCCAGCCTTCGGGAATGAGCCCTGTTATTGTCACCCTTCCTGTTTCTCCAGCCACTTTCCTACCCCTGGCTAGCCCCTTCCTTTAGATCAGTGGCTCTCAACCTTTCTAATGCCGCGACCCTTTAATATAGTTCCTCATCTTGTGGTGACCCCCAATCATAAAATTATTTTCGTTGCTACTCTATAACTATAATTTTGCTACTGTTATAAATCGTAATGTAAATGGCTCTGTTTTGCGATGATCTTAGGCTAGCAGTTCTCAACCTGTGGGTTTCCTGACAAAGGTACAGGAAACTGAATTACGGCTACTGTGGGAGTCCGAAATCTCAGCTCTCCAGCAAAGGTCTCTGCCACGGCTATTTTGAATGGCGGTTAAGACCCTGCTCTAGGCTGAGAAATCATCATAGGGGCTCTCAGCATCGGCTGCTCAGAGGCCTCAATTGCCTGGGGGAGAACTTTATTATACTGGCTCCCCTGGGGAAAGTGAAGCACACTCACCTCCTGCTCAGAAAGCCTTAACTCACAGCTTTACAGCCCCTTCTCCCAGTCTTCCTCAGCCACCAGGGCCTGCGAGAGCTGAGTGTTTAATTTTCAAGCATAGTTAGAGCCACTTGGCTTCATATTGGCAGCCATGGTGGAAGCATTCACACACAACGCTACAGAACAGCCCCCTTCCCACCACTCACCCCCTCATATTCCAGTTGTTAAACACTTACTAGCACACCAAGAGCCAACAACTCTGAAGCTGAAGCATTAGACTCCGTTTTCCTCATAAGCCTTGAAGCTCTTAGGATATTTCTCCAAGATCTTTCTGGCCTTTCTCTGAGATGTTCCCAAGTAGTGGGTGCCACCCAGGGCCCTAGTTTGCCTCACAAATTAGGGCTTTTCTCTTATTTTTAAAAAAATGTATTTTATTGATTTTTTACAGAGAGGAAGGAAGAAGGATAGAGAGCTAGAAACATTGATGAGAGAGAAACATCAACCAGCTGCCTCCTGTACATCCCCCACAGGGGACGTGCCCGCAACCAAGGTACATGCCCTTGACCGGAATTGAACCTGGGACCTTTCAGTCCGCAGACCAACGCTCTATCCACTGAGCCAAACCGGTTTCGGCAAATTTTATGTGATTTTTAATAAAAATTAAAGTAAAGCCAAAACCGGTTTGGCTCAGTGGATAGAGCATTGGCCGTTGGACTGAAGGGTCCCAGGTTCGATTCCGGTCAAGGGCATGTACCTTGGTTGCAGGCACATCCCCAGTAGGGGGTGTGCAGGAGGCAGCTGACTGATGTTTCTCTCCCATCGATGTTTCTAACTCTCTATAAAAATTAAAGTAAAAAAGAGGCAGGCTTGCCCATTAGGTCTTATCACATGCCTAGCATTGACGCTGGCTCATACAAGGCCCTTGCTGAATGCCTGTAAATTGAATGGAAGGCAGTGCAATTAAGACAGGGATAAGAGTCACTGCAGTAGGGATTATAGAAACTGTGATAATTTAAATGACTGAATTGTATTTCTAAATCACCCAGCCCCTGGATACCCTGGGACCCAGGGATTAGACTTACAGAAACGCTCAGACTTTTCATTCTTCTGTCCTTTTTAGGTCCCTGACTTGGAGTACAGTTTATAATCTATGCCTCTTTATTTATCCAATTCCTACTCCCTCTTCTTTCAAGTCCCAACTCAAGCTTCTCTCCTCTATATGGCTTTCCTGACCACCACAACTTGCAGAGACATTTCTCTAACCTGAACTCACAGATCTTACTACTAGGACGGGTCGGCTATGACAATAAGTTGCCTTAAGCCATCTCTTGCACTTACTTATTCCATCCTTTGAGAACAAAGGCCTTTGCCATACTTCAGTATCCCTCAGATGCCTAGCACAATCTGAAGCACAGCAGACACTAAAAGCTAAAATATTGATCCTGAATGAAGGCTGAAGAAAGCAAGAGTAGGCCAATCATTTACTTGTTTTCCAATGGGATATTTCAAAGGAATAAAATTGGTCATGAATGTGACTGAAAGCTTAAGGAATCAGATATTCAGAGAAGGCTTTGACTTGAATCTTAAATTGCCACTATGTACTTACTCTAGATACTCAGGGCTCTAGAGAATCTTATGTAAAGTTCTGCTATGAAGCCTTCTCTTGCCTATAAAGAAATTAGAACTGATATAAATCAATATGTTATACCATTTGTAAATCAAAACAAATAGGGAATAGCCTAAAAGGAGCTCAAGGTCCTCGATGGGCATTTTCAAAAATCTAAGGGCTTTGGGGGCAAGGAAAGTATGTGGTAGTATTCAAGGCAGCCTGAGTGTCAAAGACTGAGAATTTTAAGAAAGATAAGCCCTCTCAAGAAGGAAAAAAAAAAGGACATATAAATAATTTTAAACACAATTTCAGAGTGTACAATAATTATCTAAAGCCTATTTTTGGACCTTAGAGTAAGAACCTGTGAATATTTCATGACAGACCGCTTGAGTATGGACTCATTTCTAATATGATCTAGCCAATAATAATAAAGTATTTTTCCTAATTTGAAAAGCAAGAATAAAGGAGGGAAGGAGTGTATAAGAGTTTGGGGTAGGCCAGATAGAAAGGAGAACCCCTCCTCTATGTTTAGTTCAACATAGTTCTATAAAGTTCAACATAGTTCAACATTGCATCACTAAAACAAGATATCCTCAGAGCAACCAAACCCAAGACTTAACCTGGAGTCAAGAGTTTCTTTTAAATACTTTCCATCTACATTTATTTAGTACAGACAAAAGGGTCACATTTATGAAACACAGGTTGGTGACTCAGCTATCCTCCCACTAGGAGAGTGAAAATCAGGCCACTAGTGGGAGGAGAAGCATATCAAATGATTGTCCAGCTAAGGACAGGTCCTTACCAACAAGCCATACTGGGGAGAGAAAGGAACTAAATCTCAGCTGAGGATGGGCAAGGAGCCTGGAGGGCAGTTTTTACAAGATGTACTAGAGATAAGCAAACCCAGTAGGAAACAAACTGGGGAGTAGTTTCACAGTTCTTGAAAAAACAAGCTGCACCTTCTCCATAATCTTGATTCATAAAGATATGTGAAATACAAAATGGCCAAATACCCTTATATTATTATCACATACAAATATTAACTTAAAATGGATCAAAGACTTAAATGTAAGAGCTAAAACTATGTAACTCTTAGATGAAAACAGAGGAGAAAAGCTTCATGACATTGCATTTGGCAATGATTTCTTAGATATGACATCACAAGGATAGGCAACAGGTCAGCCAGTATGGCTCAGTGGTTGAGCATCAACCTATGAACCAGGAGTTCACGGTTTGATTCCCAGGCAGGGCACATGCCGGAGTTGCTGGCTTGATTCTCAGTAGGAAGTGTGCAGGAGGCAGCGAATCAATGATTCCCTATCGTCATTGATGTTTCTATCTTTCTCTCTATCCCTTCCTCTCTGAAATCAATTTAAAAAGTTAAGAAAGGGCAGGCAACAAAAGAATAGAAAAGTAGGGCTGCATAAAAATTAAAGTTTTGTGCATCAAAGGACACTGTCAAAAGAGTAAAAAAGGCAACTCACAGAATGGGAGAAAATATTTGCAAATCACATATCTGAAGAGGAATTAATATCCACAATATAGAAAGAACTCCTAGAACTCAATAACAAAAAACCCAATCAAGATGCTCAATTTTAATAATGATTAGAGAAATGCAAATCAAAACCACAATGAGATAGCACTTCACACCCATTAGGATGGCTATAACAAACAACAGAAAACAAGTGTTGACGAGAATGTAGAGAAATTGGGATGTAAAATGGTACAACCACTATGGAAAATATTCAAAAACTTAAGCAGAATTACCATTTGATCCAGCAATTTAAATTCTTGAGATATATGTGTGTGTGTGTATGTGTGTGTGTGTGTGTGTGTGTGTATGAACTGCAAGCAGGAACTCAAATAGCTATTTGCACATCAATGTTCATAGCAACATTCTTTAAACAGCCAAAAGGTACAAACAATCTAAATGTCCACTGATGGGTAAATGAATAAACAAAATGTGCTCTCACTCTACACACACACACACACACACACACACACACACACACACACTGCAATTATTCAGTTTTGAATAGGAATTAAATTTTGGTACATGCTTCAACATGGTTGAACCTTGAAGACATTATGCTAAGTGAAATAAACCAGATACAAAAGGACAAATATTGCATGATTCCACTTATATGAGCCACCTAGAATAATCAAATACACAAATACAGAAAGTAAAACATGGTTACTAGGGGCTGGGGAAAGGGAGAAAATGGGGAGTTACTCTTTAATGGGTATAGAATTTCAGTTTGGGAATATGAAAAAGTTCAGGAGATGGATAGTGGTGATGGTCCACAAAATGTGCATAGACTTAATGCCATTGAACTGTACACGAAAAATGATTAAAATGGTAAATTTACGTATATTTTATCATGCACAGAAAAGGAGTCAAGATGAACAAGTTTCACAATCAACTTCAAATATGACACTTGTGTATACAATATAAAAATGCATGCAGTTTATTACATTAGAAAATGCACATTCAGTCATGCAGAGGGTATTAACTGATTAAAAAGTTTTGCCCTTTATGAAGCCAATAAGAATTAACAGAAAAATGTCATCTATCTTCTGGATAACTAACTAACAAACAAACAAACAAACCCCATAAACAAACAACAACAAAAACCCCATGTGAGAGAATGGACTTTGTTTAATAGGCAATAATGGATTTACAGGCATCATCTTGCAATGCCCCAAACACAGGCTGGAATGTTTCTGGGGTTATCAGAGCTTAAAAACTCACAAATCTATCAGAAAAAAAAAATGGCAGGCCGGGCAGGCAGATCTAACAAAGAGCCTTCTCTGGCCCGCTATCTTACTTGGTGCTATAGATTCCAGTTAACGCCTGTTTATGGGCTTTAGTTTTTATTTTCGGAGTCCTTTAGAATCTACTTAGGGATTAAGTTCTTGATTTTTTCTTTCTACTTAGTTTGCTGCTAACAACTGCATCTCCAAGTCAGCTTTTTGGGAAGCTGTGAATTCACTTAACTTAAGTGATGTTAGCATTAATGTTCATAAGTGAAGAGAGAGAAGTGCTCCAACACATGTTGGAGATTAACAAGGCAGTCAAATACTTCGAATCCGATAGTGCTGAGAATAAAATTAAGTGTACCCTAAACTATCATGTAATGCCCTTCAAAGTCAGTTAGGGAAGAGAAGCAACAACTATTTTGAGAGCAGTTTAGTATCACCCAGAATAGTATCACCCTTCCCCCATTCCCAAGTGAGAAGGATTGGTAAGAGAATTAATGAATGTACAAGAACTCCGTGAGAATAAGACTGCACTTAGATCGCTCACCACTGATCCCCACTATCCAGCGCCATACATTGTATACGGCAGGCCTGTGATTATTTATTGACTAAATAAACCTTAGAGAGCTGTTATCCCTTCCCCATTCTCAAACAGAACTATCTACTCTCCCCCACAGAAATTGCCTCATCTCTGGTTTGCGGACTCTTTTTGAGAGACACTTTCCTCACTTCATTTAACTTTGAAAGAAGTGGAGGAGGATGAGGACATGTGCTTACTAATCATCCTTTTCCAGATTGCCTCATGCGCCAGAATAGATTTTTATTATTGGTCTGTGGCTGCTACGGCTGCAGGGAGAGTTCATCCTGACCTTCCCGAGCTCCTGGGAATGAACACTGCACATGGCTGACAGAGAAAAGGTCTTCCTTTTTTAAAAATAATAAACAAACTTTTAGACTAACCAGAGTTCACTGTGGTAGGAAAGTCACCCTTTCTCTCACTGAACAAAACTCAAGATGCTGTATTCTTGTGTTTGAAAATGGTATGTAGTAAAACCAATCTGAATTGGTCCACCAGGAAAAAGCTAGCTTCTTGAAGTACCTCACAAACAGCAGTGGGATCAAAGAACAGGATTCGGGAATGCTCCACAGGCAGAATAGGAAAAAAAAGAAAATGAAGCCATTTATAAAGGCAGTTTAAATAACAGGATGGATTCTCGCTGGTGGCCTCACAAAGAGAACAACTATGTCACAGGGAACAACTGATACACTAGTAGAGTCCTATCCATCTGGCTGAGGAAAGAGCCACTGGCTGGAATACTGAGAAGCTTGTCTGTTAGGAGAAAGGCTTGCTGGATGCCTCACTGGAAGAGCTGGACAGCTTTTGGGAACACTGGAACACGTGGTCACACGGTAGCTGGCTAGACCTGCTAGCAAGGGGTTCGAAGAAGGGTTACACTGGTGCACTGGCAAAAAGAAAAAAAAAAAAGGCAGAGCAGAGCATATGTGGGCTTTTAAAAATTGGCTTGGAGTCTATATATCTGAACTCTCACCTCATGGATACCTTGGCCCTCCGATTTAAGAATAAAGTGAGAAGGAAGGGAGATTGTGTGAATAGGATGTCTCGTTGTGTTTTTAAAAATAGGACTCACCAGCCAGCATGGCTCAGTGGTTGAGTGTCATCCTATAAAGCAGGAGATCACAGTTCAATTCCAACCAGGGCATGTGCCTGGGTTGTGGGTTCGATCCCCAGTGTGGGGCATGCAAGCGGCAGCTAATCAATTACTCTCTCTCATCATTGATGTTTCTGTCTCTTTCCCTCTCCCTTCCTCTCTGAAATCAATAAAAAATATTTTTTAAATAAAGAAAGGGCTCAAGAGTCTTATTCTGAAGCCAAGTTCAAGCCCACACCATGTGCTAAAGTCCCACCTCTACTTTTATATAACGCAGAGCCAAGTGCAGGCACTTTGGGAAATGGGGAAATCAGTCCACACTCCGGGAAAACAAACACGCAATGCTCTCTGAATCTCCAATCAGTCCATACCATAGAAAGATCTGCTCAGAAACAGTTGTTCAAGGCAAACAGAACGCAATTACTAAAGAAAATCTGCCCCAATAAGGGCTCAAGTTTTAACAAGCCAAAGAGCATCAAATTAAGCTGAACTCAGGGGTTTTCTAATTGGCAGTTTCATCTATTTCTAAGATTTCAGTTTTTATTTTCAAAAACCAAAATGGCTCTCTGCCTAAAATAACAAGAAAATAAATGCCTTATCACCCACTCTAAAATAAGAATTCTCCAAATTTTCACCTACATATCTTCTATATAATTTAACAAACCTCTCATATGGCACAAAAGCTGAAGCCATTACTATTTAAAGTACTATCAACAAATCCCTTACTAATTCCTCTTAGCAGCCTAGCTCTTGCCACTCCCACTAGAAGCTCAGTCACAGAATCCCTCTGCCATTAAAGAGAGGGCAACCACTTGATCCTAGCCACCAAGCAGGGGCACTCTAGAGAGAGTAGTAGCTTACCTGCTCCTCAGACAGTTGGGATATATGGTTCACAGCAGCATAGGATTCAATTTTGGGGTTAAAGTGGTTGATGATGGCTCTGAAACAAAGAATTAACATTAATATAGCACTGGATGGAAAAAAAGAAGAAATGAGTTAAAAACAAGTATTGTGTACTCTCTGGTTTGGAGTGCGAGAGCATGGGAGTGACAGTCAGAGGGTAACTGTCTCCTTACTGAACATGAGATCATATGAGGGTGAACTGATAACTCTGAAGAGGGAAGGGTTGAATAATTTATTAGAGATAACAGAATTAAGCATCTCTGCTTTGCAAATGAACTCGAGAAAACCTCACAACCAAACAAAAAACAAAACCAAGCATCCTCAGACAAGAAACAGGACCCATGGGCTGTCCACTATGCAGTCTCTGACGAAGATGAGCTTTATCAAAGCCTAGAATCAATCTTCTTACTTGTTAGTTAATATTTCAAATCAAAATTTTATTTCCAGCCATTGAAACCAAAATCTGAGTGTCATTTTCAAATACTCCCTTCTCCTTTACTTCCTCACATTCAAGGTCACCAAGTCTTATTAAATCTATCTCTGAAAAAATTTCTGAAATCTGAAATAAATAAATTTCTCTGGTACACCGTATTTGCCGGCGTATAAGACGACCCTTTGGCGCTGAAAAATATGCCTCCAAGTGGGGGGTAGTCTTATACGGCGAGTATATAACAAACTCTGTATTCTTAGTGGAAATGTTAGGGGGTCGTCTTATACGCCGGCAAATACGTATTTTTCAGGGCCAAAAAGTCGTCTTATACGCCGGCAAATATGGTAGGTCCTTGTTGTTTCTTTTTTGGGATAGCAGAAAAATCACAGGTTTTAGATACTAATAAGAGTTTAGTATGAGTCCATCCTATATAATAAAAGTCCAGTGACCATAACGGCAGAATGACCAGTACAACCACTCGACCAGTCACTATGAAGTGCACTGACCACCTCTTGGTCCCTTTCTCCCAGGGGCAGGCTCCTATCGCCCGATGGTGAACGGGGATCTGGGGTGGGTGGCGGGGGACATTAGCAGCGCCAGGCCAAGGCTCCTGCCCTGCTGGTCGTTCCACACACAGAGGCAACCTACAGCAGGGGTGGGGCTGGTGAGTGGGCAGGAATGGCTGACCTCTTGGTCCCTCCCCACCACCCACAGGCTCCAGTTGCCGGATGGTGAACAGGAACCCAGGTGGGTGGTGAGACCGGATGCTGGCAGCCGGGGAAGATGGCCCTGATCGCACATGATTTTGTGCACCGGGCCTCTAGTATACATATAAAAATGATTAAATAAATTGGGAGAAGAGACAAATCTTTCTAATAGAACAATTTAAAATAATATGTATACTCTCCTCTTTAGGAGGTGGAGTTTAGTTCCCATTCCCTCTGAGGGTAGGCTAGACTTAGTGACTTATTTCCAAATGGGAAAAATAGTAACTTTATAGTAAAATATTCTGAGAATACCACCTTAACCAAGAGATGAAGGTGAACATCACCAGTAATATCATGTAGTTGTCAAGTAATCTCTGATATGATCTAATGGGAAGGGAACTTCACTTCTTTTGTATACTTTGCAGAACCCAGAACCCAAGCCCTCAGTCTAATCATGAGAAAAACATGAGACAAACAGACTAGAGCAGACTGTCAAGGTCATGAAGAACAGAGAAATTGTCAAAGACTAGAGGACATTTGGGAGACATCACAAATAAGTACAATGTAATATCCTAAAATGTCTCCTGGAGCAGAAAGAAGACATTAATGGAGAAACTGTGAAATCCAAATAAAATATGGAGTTTAATTAACAGTAATGTATGTATCAATGTCAGTTTCTTAGTGTTAAATATACCATGGCTGAAACCAGTTTGGCTCAGTGGATAGAGCATCAGCCTGCAGAATGAAAGGTCCCAGGTTTGATTCCGGTCAAGGGCATGTACCTTGGCTGCAGGCACATCCCCAGTAGGGGGTGTGCAGAAGGTAGCTGATCGATGTTTCTCTCTCATTGATGTTTCTAACTCTTTATCCCTCTCCCTTCCTCTCTGTAAAAAAATCAATAAAATATATTTAAAAAGAAAAAGAAAACTAACTAACTAAATAAATATACTATGGTAATGTAAGATGGGGAAACTAGGTTGAGGATTATTTTTTTTTTTTGTAACTCTTAAAATTATTCCAAAAGAAAATGTTTATTAAAATGTTATGTGGCCCTGGTCAGAGTTGCTCAGTGGTTAAAGTGCAGGCCCGTGCACTGAAGGGTCATGGGTTCAGTTCCCAGTCAAGGACACATACCTGGGTTATAGGTTCAATCCTCACCTGGTTGAGATATACATGCAGGAAGCAACCAATGGATGTGTCTCTCTCACAGCTATGTTTTCTTTTTTTTCCCTCGCTCTCCCCACCCTCTCTAAAGAAAATCAATGGAGTCCTAGCCAGTTTGGCTCAGTGGCTAGATCAAAGGGTCCAGAGTTCAATTCCGGTCAAGGACACATGCCTGGGCTTGATCTCCAGTAGGGGGCTTACAGGAGGTAGCAGGCCAATGATTCTCATCATTAATGTTTCTATCTCTCTCTTCCTCTCCCTTCCTCTCTGAAATCAATAAAAGTATATTAAAAAAAAAGAAAATCGATGAAAAAAATATCCTCAGATGTGAGAAGTAACAAAACAAAACAAACATTTGTGTGTATGATAGCGTAATAGAAATCAATGTTTTCTTTTCATTTAACTTATTGATTGTAAAGAATTACAGAATAATTGAATCCAATCAGGTAAAAATATATAAACCAGAAATTTTATAAAAACATGGTCTGGAATCCTACTTTGACCACTTATGATTCTGAATGATTTTAGGGAAGCTATAATCTCTCATCAGAGGGAAAATGTGGGAATAATAATACCTTTCTTAGCACTTAGTACTGTACCTAGGAAAAGTACATTGTAGGCATATAATAAATGTTTGTTGAAAGAGTTACTAAATCTTAAAGGATTCTTACAACATTTATATAATAAAGCAACATCAAACATCTAGCACAATGCCTGACACACAGCTGGTGCTCAGTAAATATTCAATGAATTAAATAAGACAGAAATGGGTCAGAGTCTTATGCTTCATGCTGAAGAGCATATATGCTCATATTGTTTGGCGGAAGGTATGACAAATTTGCCTCTCTGGGAATTTATATTTGGAATGAAGATAAAATCAACCTCCAACCTGCCCTGTGACATTCTCTTCCAGAGCTTCAAATCTCAGCAGGTGATTAAGGTCTCCCACCAGACAAACTGAGGGACTGTTTAGGAACCTAAGAGATGTGGAACAGTCCAAATCCAGTTAGCAGTCTCTAACTCAATACCCACAAAGGGCACTGAGTATATGTCTCTGCTTTACTTTTCTTGCTGTTTCTTTAGGGCTGTTACTTGAAAAATCTGAGTACTAATCTGATCGACTGGAGATGCAGGTGCAGGGCACTAGGCTTAGGAGATAAGAAAAATAACCTGGCCCTGACTGTTTTTCCTTCCAGCCTCTGCAGGAAGGAATTTGAGAGCGGGATTGGGAGCTTCATACTGTTGAAATAGAAATAGGTTCTGAGATAGCAAAGAGATGACAAAACACTGAAAACAGGCTAAGTCAGCCCAACTGAGTGACATATGCCTTTGCAGTGACTGAAATACTAAGCTTCTCCTTCTCTAGGAAGTTTGGAGGCTACCAGGTCTCCTCTGGGTTGTGATTCCACACTGCCCCCACCTGGCCATGACCCCAGACTGGGACTTAAGCTCTCAGAGAAAGAAAGATGAGGCACCAGATTTATGGAAGAGAGAAAAATATTTTTTTTTAAAGGCTTTCCTTCCCACTGATATTATCGCCAAAAGGATTTGCTACCATTTCTTCTGAAGATTGTGTGGGTGAAGGGGTAGAAAGAAGAGGAAATTTGAGTAGGGAATAAATCATTAAACAGAGCCATATGGAAAGATAAAGGCTTCCCTTTGATAAGGGTGGCAAGACAATTAAATAGAAAAACAATAGTGTTTGTTTGTTTTTCAAGAAATGGTGCTGGGATATTGGATATCTATATGCAAAATAATAAAGTTAGATCCCTATCTCACACCATATACAAAATTAACTCAATGTGGATCACAGATCTAAATGTAAGATATAAAAACTATACAATTTTTAGCCGAGACCGGTTTGGCTTAGTGGATAGAGCGTTGGTCTGCGGACTGAAGGGTCCCGGGTTCGATTCCAGTCAAGGGCATGTACATTGGTTGTGGGCACATCCCCAGTGGGGGGTGTGCAGGAGGCAGCTGGCCGATGTTTCTCTCTCATCGATGTTTCTAGCTCTCTATCCCTCTCCCTTCCTCTCTGTAAAAAAAATATATATTTAAAAATAAAAACTATAGTTTTTAGAAGAACACATGAGAAAACTAGGTGTACTGGTTAATAATGCGAATTTTTTTCAACAGATGGAGTTACACATATGTTAATATATATGCAATTTGAAATGTATGCTATTTTGTCGAATTGACAAGCTTCAAAACTGCATATGTCAAATGTGCTGAATGTGTTAATATCATATTTTTACACTTAAAAAATGTGAAATTTTGTGCCCCCAAAAAAGCATTTGTGGGAAGTTATAATTCATGACTTTATTTTGAAGAAAAATGCTGCTAAATACTTTAGGAAGCTTATGGTGAATATGCTCCATCTCAAGATACTTGTGAACACTGGTTTAAACACTTTAAAAGTGATGATTTCTATGTGAAAGACAAAAAACGTCCAGGTCAACCGAAAAAGTTTAAAGACCAATAATTACAAACATTATTGGATGAAGATGCATGTCAAACTCAAAAACAACTTTCAGAAAGATTAAACATTGCTCAGCAAACAATTTCTAATCATTTACAAGCAATGGGAAAGATTTTAAAGGGAGGAAAATAGGTGCCACATCAACTGAACGAAAGACAAATGGAAAGTAAAATGTTTCTTCAATGGCATGGAAGAAAGTCTTTTTTTGCATCAAATTGTGACTGGCGATGAAAAGTGGATTTATTTTGAGAATCCCAATGCACAAATTCATTGGTTGATCCAGATTAACTATCAACATCAACTGCAAGGCCAATTCGATTTGGAAAGAAGACAATGCTCTGCATTTGGTGGGATCAGGAAGGTGTGGTGTATTATGAGCTTCTAAAACTAGATGAAACATTTAGTACTGATAGCTACCGACAACAGATAATCAATTTGAACCATGTTTTGATCATGAAAAGACTGGAATGTTCCAGAAGACACGGCAAAGTAATTTTGCTTCATGATGACACACCATTACACATTTCAAAACCAGTTAAAGACACGTTAAAAGAGCCCTAATTGGTTTGACTCAGTGGATGGAGGAGGGTCAGCCTGCAGACTTAAGGGTCCTAGCTTTGATTCCGGTCAAGGTCAAGTACCTTGGTTATGGGCATATCCCCAGTAGGGGGTGTGCAGGAGGCAGCTGCCTCTTGCACACCCCCTACTGGGGATGTGCCTGCTAGTGATGGACTTTACTTTGAATAAAAGCACTTTTGATGTTTCTCTTAAAATTATTATGTTTTCTTTGATTACAAAATCTGCTATTATTAACTGGTATACGTAGTAAATCTTCACAAGCTTGGGTTAGGCAATGATTTCTTGGATAGGATACCAAAAGCACAAGTGACAAAGAAAAAGTAGGTCAAGTTAAAAAATGTTTGTGTTGCAAGTGGTACCATCAAGAAAGTGAAAAGAAAACCCAGAGAATGGAAGACAATATTTGGGTATCATACGGCTGATAAAGAACCCCAGTGAGATACCACTTCGCACCCACTAGGATGGCAATAATAAAAAAAGACCATAACACGTTGATAAGGACATAGAGAACTCTCATACATTGCTGGTGGGATTGTAAAATGGTACAGCTACTTTGGGAAATGATTTGGCAGTTCCTCAAATGTTAATAAATAGAGTTACCATATGACTCAAAAATTCTACTCCTGGGTATATACCCAAAAGAATGAAAATTTTATGGCTACAGAGAGCCCTGGCCAGATAGGTCAGTTGGTTAGAGCACTGTCCAGATACACCAATGTCATGGGCTTGATCCCATACAAAAATCAACTAATGAATACATAAATAAGTGGAACAACAATCAATGTTTCTCTCTCTTCTTTCCTCTCACTCAAATCAATTTTTAAAAAACATTATGTCTACACAAAAACCTGTATACAAATGTTCATAGTACAATTATTTGTAATAGCCAAAAAGCAGAAACAATGCAAATGTCCATGAATGTATAACTGAAGAACGGGTAAACTGAAGAAAGGATAAACACAATGTGGTATGGCTGTAATAGATTATCCAGCCATAAAGAGGAATGAAGTACTGATAAATGCTACAACATGGATGGACCTTGACAATATTAAATGAAAGAGGCCAGACACAAAAGGCCATATATTGTTTGATTTTGTTTATAGAAAAGGTCCAGAGTAAGTAAATTATTATATATAGATAAAGCATATTAATGGTTGCCGTTGCCTGAGGCTAAAGGGAGGATTAGAGGAGTAATGAAGATTGACTGCTAATGGGTATAGAGTAATTTGGGAGGGTGGAGATAAAGTATTCTAACATTAGATTGCATGATGGTTATACAATAAGTTGTACATGTTAAATGGGTAAATTATAACATATATGAATAAATTTGTTTTTTAAAAAAGATTAAGGCCTCTTTGCCTCCAGCAGTTCTTGAGAAAGCTGCTTTCTCCAGCAACCAATTCTGCTAGAAAATTTACAGATCCCAGAGTGTTTCACTTACCAAGATGACTTCCTAGAGCCTGCATCTGTTAGCAATGCTGGTGGCAGGAGGAAAAGAAGCTCATTGGGCCACTGACTATTTTACAAATTACAGCAGACAGAGTTTAAGGAGCTTCTGCAGAAGCCTCTGTGTGTACCACGAGAGGACAGCAACGTGGGTGAGACAGGCAGTGGAAACCACATGTTTAGGGAGGACCAACCATGCCTGGAGATAAAAAAAGGTCAACCCTGATAACATGTGTGATCTCTTTAGATTAAAAGGTTTGCATTTGGCAAATAATGTCAACTTTTGGCTGTTGAAAAAAGAACTCTTTGGAATAAAAAAAAAAAAGGGGAGTATATTGGTGCAGGAGAAGGAAGGTTATTTTTAACACTCCTGACCACTTTTTATTTTTATTGTTTTTAAGAAATGGCCAAAGCTTCCCACATTACTCAGAAAACCATCCATCCAGGACTATGAAGAAGGTTTAAAAAATAAGGCCCGACTGTCCAACATATGACGGAAGGGAATGGGGGGGAAAAAGATCAACCAAAGGACTTGTATGTATGCATATGAGCATAATCAATGGACAAAGATGGTGTGTGTGTGTGTGGGGGGGGGGGCTGAGGGCATGTGCTGGAGGGGTGGAGGTGGCCAGGGAGAGGTCAATGGGGGGTGGGGGAGAGAAGGAGACTTATGTCATACTTTCAACCATAAAGGATTTAAATAAAACTTAAAAAAACAACAATACATATAAGGCCCAAGGAAAGGAAAAGAAATCTGGAGGTAGAATTTGGTGGACAAAGGAAATGTAATTTTTAACCAAACTTCTAGCTTTTCTCAAAATGGAACTAAGTGCTCCATGTTAGCAAGAACCAAATTTATTTTGCTCACCAATATATTCTCAGGCCTTTAGCATAATGTCTGGCATACTGGCAGATTTGATTCTTAAAACTGAATAAATGAATGAAAGTCTGAGATGGTTTCTGTCCAGTCTCACCACAAGCAAGCTCCATGATCACCAGCAACTCTCCAAAAGTATGAAAATAGTACAAATGTTTTATCCCTATCATGGGGAAAAAGGTGGCTCAGACAGGAACAGCTGTCCTCCAAAGAAGGAACAAAAGTTGTTACTAAAGGCAATACAGGCTTCTCATCTTTTTTTTTTTTTTTTAAAGCTTCTCATCTCAAATCATACCAGGAGGCCAGAGAAAAGCTTTCTGACATTTCCTATTAATCTAGTAACTTCTGAAAGTAAGCCCAAGTTTCTGTTTATTTGGGGGCGGGAGGTGGGAGAGCAGTGGGGGAGTGTTACATGCTGGTATGTGATCTCCTAGTGCAGCTGAATTAGACAGCCCCAAAGAGGAAAGAGAAAAGAAAAAGACAATGGCATAGTCAAGGGTATTTCAAAAGCCAGCCCTCCGTGAGGGATGACTTTGCACCCAGAGCACCTTTAAGGGCAAGAATCTGGGCCACCCTCCAAGCAACTGTCAACTTCTGACTGCTGAAGACAGGGGTCACTTATACAAACTGAAGCAAAATGAAGTGGACAGATGGAACAGCAAGGCTGAGCTGGGGATTTCTTGGTCCATTTTTAACTTATTCTCTCTGACTCATGGCTCTGCAAAGCAGCTCTCTTTTTCCCTAGTGCTAGGTGGATGATGGCTGAGATACAAGCTAATGCCCAACTTACCCAAGAAATGCATGGAAATTTATCTTAACAAGATAGGCAAAGTAGCTTAAGAGAAAATGTGGACTCTTTTCCTCATAGCCAATGTGAATCTAAAACAAATTCTCCAAAGATGCAGTTTCTCACAATACCAGCTATCTCCTACAGACAGGGGGAGCACCTAAGGGTCTTTCATGAAACAATAGATAAATGTTTCATCCAGGAGCCCAGAACATGGTGACTGTTTCCTGACTGCTAGGGCTGAAGGAAGCAGGCTGTCTCTGAAAGCTGCTATGTAAATCCTTCAGGAAGAAAGGACAAAAACAGCCCTGGCAAAGTGGCTCAGTTAGTTGGAGCATCATCCTGTAACCAAAAGGTTGCAGGTTCAATTCCCGGTCAGGGTGCATATAGAAGGCAACCTGATCCATGTTTCTCTCTCTCTCTCTCCCTCTCTCTCTTTCTCACCCTCCCCCTTCTCTCTAATGAGAGAAGATATGAATAAACATATCTTCAGGTGAAAATTAAATTTCTCACCCTCCCCCTTCTCTCTAATGAGAGAAGATATGAATAAACATATCTTCAGGTGAAAATTAAAAAAATATATATGTTACTTTTTTTAAAAGGAGAAAAACAGGCAAAGGTTGTTTACACGAAAAGTTTATATAGCTCTTATTCCAAGGGAGGAAACATAATTAATATACTTAACTTGGTATATACTGGGAAGATTCTTCAATGTTTCAGCCTAAAATTATTCCTATAAGGCTACCAGATTTACATTAAAGAGATTATGAGCAAATACCTAAATTCTGATAAAAATAAATCTAGATCTCAAGGTTCAAACTCATAAGAGCTATAATCCTGTATTTTTAAATACTTTCTAAACACGTACAACTGGATGTCATGCTTTTGTTTACATGATCTTCTTCACATGAAATGCTCCCCCCCCCCCAACCCCCCACTAAAAAGACTAAGTCTTATTTTCCTCAAAGACCTGGTTAAATATATATATATATATATATATATATATATATATATATATACACACACACACACACACACACATCATGGCTTTAGAGGCAGTAGATCTGTATTAAAATCCTGCTTGCTTACTCCACTTCTAGGCTGTGTCACCACAGGCAAGAGACCAATCTCTCTGAGTACCAGTTTCTTCATCTACTTGCATTTCCTTTCCAAAGCTTTTCCTCCACTTTCCTATATTTATACCATCTAACATGAGCTAAAGAGAACTTCTCCCCAACCCCAAGCAGCTTTTCTTTTCCTAGACCCAAAAGAGCAGCCCAGTGTGACATACTACAGAGTATATTCTCAGATATCTGGAGTTAAAGACAAGAAAACCATCACATTCATAATTGCTTCTACCGGGGAAACCTTCAAATATACAGGTAAAAGACTGGCTTTGGAGAAGGGGTGAAGGTATGATTAAGTGGTATGTAGCAGTGTTTAAAATAGTTTATCTGAAGCTGAGTTACTTAATTTCAAACCAACATTTCTTTTCATCTTCAGAACTGCTTCATATACTCCCATTTCATGCAGTAATAAGCTTTCTTCTTCATGGAGTCAATGAATCTTCAGCCCATCCAATTCAACAATAACAAAAAAAGCAATTTCCCTTGACGCCTGTTAACAGCAGTGCATTACAAGCCTCAGAGATTCTGCTAATTAACATTAAACAAAATAAAACCTCAAATAAGAATTACCTTCTAACCTATTCACTTTGAAACTATCTACTCAAAACTTCAGTGACTGACCTGTTAAGGTTATTTCTCTAACTTATTCCCTATGTACCAAGTCTTTTTTAAAATATATATATTTTATTGATTTTTTACAGAGAGGAAGGGAGAGGGACAGAGAGTCAGAAACATTGATGAGAGAGAAACATCGATCAGCTGCCCCCTGCACACCTCCTACCGGGGATGCACCCGCAACCAAGGCACATGCCCCTGATTGGATTCGAACCCGAACCGGAACCCGGGACCCTTCAGTCAGCAGGCCAACAGCTCTATCCACTGAGCCAAACCGGTTTGGGCCCTTTGTGCCAAGTCTTAACCCTTTCATGCCAAGTAGCCCCTTCCTTATACGGCAGTTTCTGTGGCCATTCTTTTTAGAACCACAGACACAAAAATAGAACCTTACTATAGAAGCCATTTTGACAGCCATCAGGAAGAATAAGGTACTGGCCAGTATATCTAGTTGCTTGTTTTACCCAATGATCCAACTATGTAAATTGGCCCAATTACTAAAGAGAACTTGATTTATTTTTGTACACAAACTTACTGATAGAAGGGAGAACAGAGAATGTATATCATTGGCTGTAACATAGTAACCCGCATATTTTAACCTGGAGAATGAACGATATGAATCAGCATTCCTCTTGATTTCTAGGTGAGAAATACATATGTCACAACAGGTAAGTTATTTACCTATTGGGTGGCATTTTCATTCAGGCACTGCATTGGACAAATGAAGGCTTAAAATTCATTAAGTGAAGCAAAACAGGAAAGAGTTAATGTATATGAAATGTACAGCACACAGCCTGAGGGGCAGTTGCCTCATTTTTTGGAGCTGTGTGCATGCTTACACATTTTGGCAGTTTGAGCTTTCTACTTTGATGCATGACTTTGTCCAATGTATGTTTCCACCTCATCACCTGCTGGAAATTGGGCAATTGGTTATAGCTACTTTGCTTGAAAAATGAGCTAATTTCTAGTTACTGTGGCCCCAAACCATAGATTTAAGCCAAGAAAGAGGCCATGGGCTTTACACTTTGGCTAAATGATTTCCTCTAGCACTGCCATAAGAAAATAATGAAATTCCTTCCTGCTCTAGATACCAACCTGACATTTTTTCACTGTTTACGTAATCACAATGAATGTAAGTGAAAAATGAACCACAGGAGTTGAAGGAACCGCAAAAGTCAAATGGACCATCTACATTTCCATAAAAGACATTACTTAATTCGTTCCCCTTAGAAGTGTCTACTTTTTATTAAAGGTATGTCTCCATAAATGAAGAGAGGCTCCAAAATTTTCCTAAGGGTAAAACACTGACAAGATTAGCCTATCCCTGGCCCTGGCTGGGTAACTCAGTTGGTTAGACTGTCGCCACAAAACACCAAGGTTGCTGGTTTGATCCTTGGTCAGGCACATACAAAATCAACCCCTGAATACATGAATGGGTGGAAAACAAATCTCTCTCTCTCTCTCTCTCTCTCAAAAAAAAAAATTAAAAAAAGGAAGATTAGCCTATCCCTGCTCAGATCCCATTATTCTGTGCTTCAGCAAAACAGGAATTGGTGGCACAGTTCGAGGGAGTATAGAATGCAAACCTTTGATAACTTTTGCAATTAGATTGGCCCTGGATTTCCTATCTCCAGAAGCAAGGCCCCTCTAAACACTCAGATATATCTAATAAATACAAAGGAATAAAATGTGCCATGTGGAAATGTCTATTAGATTTTCTGTCCCAATTCAAAACAGAAAATCCTAATACATATGTGGGAGGACTTCTCAGGCAGAAATCAGCTCAAAACCCCAAGAAGTAATCTAATTTTAATTAATGGTGAACACTGCAATTCCCTGAATGTGACTCAAAAACTTTTAAAAAACTGGCATGGGCCCTGACCAGTTTGGCTCAGTGGATAGAGCGTCGGCCTGTGGACTGAAGGGCCCCAGGTTCGATTCCAGTCAAGGGCATGTACCTTGGTTGCGAGAACATCCCCAGTAGGGGGTGTGCAAGAGGCAGCTGATGGAAGTTTCTAACTCTATCCCTCTCCCTTCCTCTCTGAAAAAAATCAATAAAATATATAGATTTTTTAAAAAACTGGCACGAGCCAAGAACCTGAAATATTTTAACTACATCTCGTTCCCATGAGCCAAATTAATCAATTTATTATAAAACATAACTTTGAGTAAGGGGGGGAGGATTAGCAGATGGCTTACTTAGACTTTTTTTTCCCTAATCATTTCAAAAACAGAGGGAAAGCCCTGGTTCCTTGCACAGAAGAAAAAGATGTCCCAGAAGAAACTGAAGAAACAAAAACTTATGGCCCAGGAGTAAATTCAGCATAAAATAAATCTAAAAAAAAAAAAAAATCAATGGAAAAAATATCCTTGAGTGAGGATTAACAAAAAATTAAAATAAAAAAAGAGGGAAATTATTTTAGTAGAACACATGCTGGACTAGAGAGAGAGGGAAATTGTCTGTGGATCCCATACTAGTTAGAGAAAAAAGGTACATGAATCCCAAATTAATCAGAAGAGCTGTGCATATACCTCAGTGGTAGCAAGGGAGGCATGGGGTCCCTTATGGACAAAGGAGGGCAAGAGACCAGAGACACAAAAATAGAACCTTACTATAGAAGCCATTTTGACAGCCATCAGGAAGAATAAGCTACTGGCCAGTATATCTAGTTGCTGTCAATATTTCTGAGTGGTCTAGTGCGGGCATATGGACACTGTACTAGACAGGCGCGGTCCTAATGTTCATGCACAGCAGAGAGGGGATGGCAGACAAATGGATCGCATACCAGTTTTTAAGTACTCCATGTAAAGAATGAAATTAAAAGACATGGAAAGAGGTTTATGCTCTGTCCCAGGGGCACCTTTTGGAACTCCTCAGGAAAGGCAATCAGTGAGTCTGCCAAAGTAATTAAGCAGGCGAACATTTACCATAAAGCCCACATCAGTTAAGTGAACAGAGATGAATCTTGTTACAGTGCACTGTCAGCTCTGAGCCTGCAGGTACTAACCACTGAGATGTGGCGTTCCTCGGCCCTGTCTGCTCGCTCACCGCTGTGACGGAGAGCTTCACCCTTCTTGTCAGCTCTAAAGACCGGCTGCTTTCACCTGCTCTGGCAGTGACTTATGCTGCCTTCAGAGAGGCCTTAGCACCAGTGTTTTTTGAAAGAAGCCTGGCTGTAAATATTGGGGGAAGAGGTGTGGTTGGCTAGAGAAAGGAGCCTCGAGAGATAGAGAGGCAGAGATGTGGGAGAAAGCAGGAGAACTGCATAGAAGTTTGATTAGTAAGGTAAGAAAAATGGGATAGGTTATTAGGTCAAGAAGCAAATGAAGCCCTGGCTGGCGTGGGTAAGTAGTTAGAGCATTGGCCTGAGCACTGAAGGGTTGTGGGTTCAATTCCCAGCCAAGGGTATCTCTCTTACATCAATCTCTCTCTCCCCCACCCCCCAAAAAAAAATCAATGGAAAAGTTATCCTCAGATGAGGATTAACAAAAAAATAAATAGAGAGAAACCAAGATGGCGACATAGGTAAACGCCTAACTGTAGCCTCACACAACAATTTCAAAAAATACAACTAAAATATAAAGTGGACATTATCCAGAACTATAGGAAAATTGACTGACTGGAAATTCTACCACTAGAAGGAAAGAGAAAACCAGAAGGAAAATCAGGAGCTGTAAAAGCCTAAGGTACGGAGACATGGTGCGCGCATGGGGAGAAGACTGACGAGGGGAGGAGGAGCAGCTGAGTGCCTGGCTGGTGTTCCCTAGCAGGAAGGAGATAAAAGCTCCAGACTGTGCTGAACCCCAGTTCCAACTGCACTGAACCTCAGTTCTGGGCGAGATCCTGGGGTCTCAGGCTCATACAGAGGGAATCTGGGCTATAAGGCGGAAACTCAGGGGAGCAGCAAAAGGCAGAGCCCTGGAGTCGTGACATTGTGCGCAGAGGACAGACTGGTGATTGAGCCACTGGATTGCCCTAACGGGAAGGAGATATAAGCTCTGGACTGCTCTTAACCCCACTTCCAACTGCAATGAACCCCAGTTCCAGGCTCATTGGGGAAGAGACTAGACTGTCTGATAGCAGGCGAAACTTGAGGGCACCTTTCTCTCAGAGGCGCTTGCAGCAAGTACCAAAGGACACTGAGGAACACTGAAACTCAGGAACCTCATAGGGCAGTGCTAACAGGAAGCCAAGGCTGTATGCTCCACCCTGAAACTCCGCCCCATCCAAGCTGAGCACAGAGGCTTTTGCAATTTTCCAAGTCTAGTCGAATAAGGCTGTCTCCCGGCATAGACACAGCTGATCCTCACAGCCAATTGGCCTGGAGGTCAGTTCCTCCCAGTGACACCAACAACAATCAAGACTGAATTACAACAAGGCTGTACACACATTCCACAAAGGGGTGCACCAAGAGTGTCCACCTAAGGTAACTGGGAGGCTGACCCACTGAACCATATATGACACCTCAGCACACAAAGCCACTCTACCAACTCAGGGAAGCAGCGAAAATGCTGAGACAAGGAAACAGATCACAAACGAAAGAAATGGAGGACAAAAAGCAACTGGATATAGAGTTCAAAACCACGCTTATAAGGTTTTTCAAGAATATCCTAGAAAAGGCTAATAAAATAAACAAGACCTATAAGGATATGAAAAGAGATCAACTAGAAATAATAAAGGGTCAACAAGAAATAAAGAATACATTCTCTGAAATAAAAAATATTATACAGAGTCCTAAAAACAGAATGGAAGATTGCAAGAAGCAAGTCAAAGATTTGGAACACAAAGAGCCAGAGGACACTCCTCCGCAGAAGCAAGAAGACAAGAGAATCCAGAAAGTTGAAGATAGTGTAAGAAACCTCTGGGACAACTTCAAGCGAACCAAACATCAGAATTATAGGGGTCCCAGAAGATGACAGAAAGCAAGATACCAAAAACATATTCAAAGAAATAGTGACAGAAAACTTCCCCCACCTGGTGAAAGAAACAGATTTACAAGTCCAGGAAGCACACAGAACCCCAAACAAAAGGAATCCAAAGAGGACCACACCAAGACACATCATAATTAAAATTCCAAGAGCAAAAGACAAAGAGAGAATATTAAAAGCAGCAAGACAAAAGCAGGTAGTTACCTATAAAGGAGCACCCATACGATTGTCAGATGATTTCTCAACAGAAACCATGCAGGCCAGATGGGAATGGCAAGAAATATTCAAGGTGATGACTAGCAAGAACCTACAGCCAAAAATACTCTACCCAGCAAAGCTATCACTCAGAATCGAAGGCCAGATAAAGAGCTTCACAAATAAAAAAAAGCTAAAGGAGTTCATCACCGCCAAACCAGAATTATATGAATTGCTGAAAGGGGTTCTTTAGGAAGAGGAAGAAAATAAAGATAAAAATTATGAACAACAAATACGTAACTATCAACAAGTGAATCTAAAAACCAAGGGAATTAAAAAACATGATGAACAATATTAACTGTTGAATATAACAGAATCAGAGGTATGGAAGGGGAGTGGACTGACGATTCTCAGGGAAAAGGGGTGGGGGGGTGCGGGAAGAGATTGAACATAAACTGCACCTATGGATGAGGACAATGGGGGATGGGGAAAGGGCAGAGGGTGGGATGGGAACTTGGTGGAGGGGGGAAAAATGAGGAACATTTGTAATAATATGAACAATAAAGATTTATTAAAAAATAAATAAAATAAAAGACTAAATAAATAAATAAAGTAAGTAAGTAAGTAAGTCAGTAAATGAAGCCCTGGCTGGTCTCATAGCACATGCATAGCAGTGACTGAAGCATTGCCCATACACTGAAGGGTTTTGGGTTTGATACTAGTTAAGGCACGTATGGGAGGCAACCAATAGATATTTTTTTCTGTTTCTCTCTCTTCCTCTCACTAAACATATCCTCAGGTGAGGATAAATAAACAAACAAATAAAATAGTCAGCATTGCTTTAAAAAAGAAAATTTTTTTAAAAAGGTAAGTGAAGAATAAATAAGCTGCTCATAGTATTAGACCATTCTACTTGGGTGAAGTTGATAGTATCTCTCTCACTGAATAAGGAAAAAGTTAAAACTTCATTGCAATATACTTTTTCTACAGGAAAAAATATACTACTGAGGAATATTGCTTTTCCAATGTTAGTGGCAGCCTCAATATCAGATTACTGAGTTAGCTCCAAAGCAAAAGGGTCAGATTTTTCTCAATAACCTAATCCATATCTATTATTGAGCAAAATGCACTATTTGCTAGTGAAATGGATATTTATCAATTATCCTAAGATTTACAAATGGCACCTGGAACAACCTTTGGCCTTAATTCTTTCTGAAAATAATTATGAGAGACAAAATGTAAGTCTCAAACCCGTGGTCGGCAAACTGCAGCTCACAAGCCACATGCGGCTCTTTGGCCCCTTGAGCGTGGCGCTTCCACAAAATACCACGGCCTGGGAGAGTCTATTTTGAAGAAGTAGTGTTAGAAGAAGTTTAAGTTTAAAAAATTTGGCTCTTACCGAGACCAGTTTGGCTCAGTGGATAGAGCGTCAGCCTGCGGACTGAAGAGTCCCAGGTTCGATCCTGGTCAGGGGCATGTACCTTGGTTGTGGGCACATCCCCGGTAGGGGGTGTGCAGGAGGCGGCTGATCGATGATTCTCTCTCATCGATGTTTCTAGCTCTCTACCCCTCTCTTTTCCTCTCTGTAAAAAAATCAGTAAAATATATATATATATATATATATATATATATATATTTAAAATTTGGCTCTCAAAAGAAATTTCAATCTTTGTACTGTTGATATTTGGCTCTGTTGACTAATGAATTTGCCGACCACTATCCCAAACAAACTAAATGGTAGCCTACTAAGTCAGAATCCTCACAAGAGGAAGACTGCAGGATACCTGTTGAGTCTAATTTAAAAATCATACAACATTAAATAAAAAATAAAAAAAATTCATCACAGACCATGTGTCTATCACTCAGAGGAGCAGGTAAGAGTAGACAGGTAGGTAGGTAAGACCCCTGTGTTCAGAAACCAATAAATCTCTACCTCATTATAGAGAGTAGATCCTAACGACATTGCTGGGAGACAGACATGATCAGCCAATTGAAGAAATGACATGGAATGGCTTGTGACTGAAATTGATGGAAGTCTCATAGCACATGCACATGCAGGCACCCATACATTTATGCTTCCCTCAAGGTCTAGAACAAGAGCAAACAAAGAGCTGTGGTAGAAAATGACTTGCAACCCTACTTTCTACCACAGTGCTTTGTTTGCAACAGGCCTGCAATTTCCTTACATTCAAAGGCAGTGGGAGGTGGGAAAAGGGAGACTAGATGACGGCTATTCAAACCCAAGCAGCGCTGCCCAGGAGAGGACTTAATTGGAGGATAAATTTGGGGACTGATTCTTTGACAGCACCCCCAATAATAGCTAGTAAAGCAGGGGTAAGAGCCAGCTCCAAACATTCATCATAATAGTGCAACAAGAGGAACATCTTTGGGGGAGAGTCTATGAGATTCTGGAGTAAGAAATGAAGCCCGGGTGGAGAGCAAGGCAGTTGGCTCTGGCAGATTGTCTCTGTGGGAGGCTGGGTATAATTGTTTTATGCTCACCAAGAAGTTATTAGTTGCTTTCTCTTCAATATCCCAGAAATAGTGGTGACACTGCCCAAAGGAGAAATTCGGTTTTATAGTGATTACAGAACTTTATACTATATGCACCATTTTAGAAAGAGAAAACTTCTCTATTTTATCCCCCTCCCTTACTCTGCAAATTGACTACTTTCTCCACTTGATCTTAGCCATAAGGCCGAGAAGTGATGACAGCTTTCTTATGTGGTGAAGGAACAATCGTCCTTGGAAGAAAGTTCTACCGTTTCTGAACCTAAGGTTTTGCTAGTACAGCCATTGATTCTTGGTAGTTTAATTTGTTTGACAAACATTGAATATTTACTATGTGCAGGTACTATACTAGGAAATGGAGGAGGCAAATGGCATTTGATTCCAATTAGCAAGGAATATAGAGGTTAATGGAAAGGACACACCATAGACAATTTCATTAGAATATGGTAAGGGCCAAACGGTATCATGGGAGCACGAGGAGGGGGCGGATACAGCCCAACCTGGGGGCCTAGAGAAGGCGTCCTGAAGGAGCTGATGCTTGAGCTAAGAAGATAAAGCTTTCCTGGCTAAAGAGTAGCAGGATACCTTTGTGAAAGCCACAGCCTGCCAGGGTCCTATTTGCATCTTTTTGCTCAATACTGACTCAGAGATGCTCATGGAGTTAGGCTGTGGCAGGTGCTGTGCCTCCTTTCACCTAAAACTAAGTGGAAGCACACAGCAGCTACATACCAGAGAGCTGAAGGCAGGCCTTCCACCCCGTGGGAATGACGGGTCTCGGTGGTGCTGTGCCCGCCCGCCCTCCACCGAGTGCCAGTCTCCAGCTGGAGTGGCAGCTGTTCCACTTAAAGCCACACTGAAGCCTTGAGTCTCTGATCTCCACCAAACCACACTGAAGAGAATATTATAACAGTTTCCTTGGTCCTCTTTTGGCTTATAAGACAATAATATGCACTTGGGAAGGTCCTCAGTAAGAAATATGTAAGAGAACTTTTACTTCATAAAGAGCCTGAAAAAACACCTACTGCCAGCAGCAGTAAGGCATCCAAACACCTGAAACAATAGTATGTGAAACAGCATAAACAATAGTACGTGAAACAGCATCGAACCAGATTCCTTTAGCAGGGCCTCTAGCTTACATAAATGAGAGCAATCCATCACTCAGCCAATGAGAGGGCTTTTAAAAGCATCCTTATAAAATCATCTTTTAAATTCAGGAGATCTTTAAGATAAAAATAGCATTAATTGTCTTGACTTGTTACCTTAAAAGGGAAGAAAGACAGCCCAAGCCAGTGTGGCTCAGTTGGAGTGTCGTCTTATACACAGAAAGGTCACAGATTCAATTCCAAGTCAGAGCACATACCTAGATTGAGGGGTTCAGTTCCTAGTTGTGGAGAGTATGAGAGACAATCAATCTCAATCTCTCTCTCTCTCTCTCTCTCTCTCTCTCTCTCTCTCTCTCTCCCCCCCTTCCTCTAAAATAAAGATAAATAAATAAATAATATTTCCTCAGGTGAGAATTTAATTTAAAAAGGAAGAAAATCAATGCATAATGCTATTAATAATTCACTTCAAAGTGGCTTCAAGTTGTCTCAAAGCCCCATTTTAGATAATTAAAACTTTTTGGCTGTTCTCTTGTTGCTCTAGAAGGAATTAGTAGTAAATTCTACTGTGTCAGGATAAATAATTCAGCTCATCAGTGAGAAAGGGGACTCTCTTGATAATCCCAAAGCATACTTCCTGGATATCTTAGATTAATTCAGCCAAGAATGTACTGGGCCCTTCCCATGCTCCAACTCTCCCTCCCATCCTGTAAGCAGACTGTGAGACCTTGGGAACCTGGCCAGCAACTCCGTCTAAGAAAGGCCAAAGAGAAACCGCTTCTAGATGGGAGCCTGGAGTATAAACAGCTCTTGTTTTGATCTCACTACAGGCACACCCCCCTCCACTTGCATGCCCTGTTTTTCTGTTTTCTGTATTCTCTAAAACCTTATGTTGGGAAATTCTAGGTGGCGGCAAACGAAGAGCCCTGGTCCGCTGACTAATGTGGCCTGTCCGCAGGCCAGATGGACTTCCGTGGCTTAGGACCGCAGATCGGCTGATGATTCTGGAAGATGATGGTGGCAATATTAAGGCCTTGGAAGATAAAACCATTCATGCTAGCCATCCACTCATTCTTTTATGGTACCATTCTGCACTGTGCTAGGGGCAGTGATTACAGAAACAAAACAAACAAAACGTGGTCTCTGTCCTTAGGAGTTTGCCATCTAGTGATGGTCAGATAAATACAAGACAATACCACAATGTGACAAGTGCTTTAAGAAATGTATAAAGTCCTGTGGGAATCATACTTCTTTTTAAAAAATATATATTTTATTGATATTTTACAGAGAGGAAGGGAGAGGGATAGAGAGCTAGAAACGTCGATGAGAGAGAACACATCGACAAGCTGCCTTTTGCACACCCCCTACTGGGGATGTGCCCACAACCAATGTACATGCCCTTGACCGGAATCGAACCTGGGACCTTTCAGTCCGCAGACCGAAGCTCTACCACTGAGCCAAACCAGTTTCGGCGGAATCATACTTCTTCAAAGAACTCAGAAAGCTTTTAAAGAAGGTGACATCTGAGATAGATTTTGAAGCATAAATAGGATTTTGCTAGGTGAAAAAGAGGAATGGGGAGACATTCTAGGTAAAAACACATGAGAGATATGACATTTGAGATTCTGTGGCCAATTATACTTTGGTCAGATCTTAGGACAGATGGGAGAGTAACAGTAAATAAAACTAGAAAGGAAGGTAGGCTGAGGTCAAGGTGTCATGCAAAGAAGTTTGGACATTATCCTATCCCTATCAGTGATAAGGAATCACACAAGATTTAAATCTGATAAATATTTAAATTAAATGCTTCAGACATAGAAAAGGGTGCAGAAAAGAATATACTGAATGTTTATGTACCTAATATTCAACTTCAGAAAGCATTACAATTACCTTCCTCCATGTATCTCTTCTTTTTTTAAAATAAATAAATAAATACATACATACCTACACATACACACACACACACACACACACACACACACAGAGTGGCCAGATTATTATGATCTCTGAACTCATAATAATCTGGCCACTTAGTGTATATTCCATATAATAAAAGTCTTTTCTGTTTATTTAATCACTAGAGTTGAATTTCAGAAGCACAGGTCTTCACACTACTGATGGGAGTATATGTTGTTACCATGATTTTTTCAGGCAATTAATATATATATAATTGATTTTTCACAGAGAGAAAGGGAGAGAGATAGAGAGTTAGAAACATCAATCAGCTGCCTCCTGCACACCCCCCACTGGGGTTGTGCCCGCAACCAAGGTACATGCCCTTGACCGGAATCAAACCTGGGACCTTTCAGTCCACAGGCCGACGCTCTATCCACTGAGCCAAACCGGTTTTGGCTTTTCAGGCAATTTGGCAATAGTTAAGTACAAGTTGCCCAAACCTTATGACACAGTAATCCCATTCCTAGTGTATTTCCTAAAGACACTCTCCCAAATGGTCACAGGGATATATAGGTAGGAGCATTTATTCAGTATTGTCTTTCATACCAAGAAAGTGGGAAACCACCTACATTTCAATCAGTAGGATGGATTATGGTATATTTATGCAATGAAATATGCAACATTGAAGTTGGATTAGAGCAACACAAGTCAATAAAAATCTTACAAGTATAATATTGAATAAAAAAGTAAGTTGTAGAACGTAAGATAATATGCACAAAAAGCTTAAAAATACACAAAAATTATTAAGTTATTTAGTAAGAAGAGTAAAGCAGCTTATAAGAATGATAAATCCCAAAATCAAGAGACTATTTATTTGGGGAAGAGAGTGACAAATATGCAGTCAAGAAGAGGTATGTGGTCCCAACTAGTTTGGTACAGTGGATAGAGCATCAGCCTGTGGATTGAAGGGTTCCGGGTTTGATTCTAGTCAAGGGCACATGCCAAAGTTGTAGGTTCGAAACCTAGTGGGTAGTGTGCAGGCGGCAGCAGATCAATGATTCTCTCATCATTGATGTTTCTTTAAAAAAATATATATATATATTACTGATTTTTTACAGAGAGGAAGGGAGAGAGATAGTTAGAAACATCTATAAGAAAGAGTCATCAATCAGCTGCCTCTTGCACATCCCCTACTGGGGACATGCCTTTGACTGGAATAGAACCCAGGACGTTTCAATCCGCAGGCCGAAGCTCTATCCACTGAGCCAAACTGGTTTCGGCAAGTCAAAAATTTTAAATGTCATTTTACGATTTCTCTCCCTACTAAAATTCATTATTTTTACAAAGTTAATTACAACTTTATAATTACTATTTGCTGACCCTGCAAGTATTAGTGGACATGTTAAGTCAGAAAAAGAAAACAATAAGCCACTTGATATAGAGGGCTATGAGAAAGTCCCATTTCTGATGAAATTAATTTAACCCTGAACAAAATGATTAGAGTGCTATTCTGACAGCAGACTTCATCTAGCATATATGCATTATTTATCACACTAGAAGAAGGGACAGAATTTTTGTAAACAGGGATACAAATCAATATGAGGTTTTAACAGATGGAGGCTTGGTTGGGAGCCACAGCAGCCCCTTCAGGTCCAGTGCTGAAAACCATTCAGCTGAAAACATTGAAAGTCCCAGAGACATTTGCTCTGCAAGTCATTTAGGGAGTCAGCATCTTGCTAACTGTAATCCTCCCAGTCTGGGTCAGAATGATGGCCACACATCTGCTCTGGGTAGTCAGCAGTTAGCACACTAAGCTGCAGCCACAGAGCTATACTGAATATTATCCCTACAACTAATGCAATACTACCATTATATAATTTCCCTCACTGAGATATTTTTAGAGATATTGAATAGATATTGAATAGCCTGGTATTCAGAGAGGTGCTTCAAGTTGGACATGCAAAGCAAACACTCTACACAAAATTTAGAACTTGGAAGACACGGGGGAGAGGGGCAAAGAGGCGCAGCAGCTGTCGGCATTGGTTTAGCATTTGTGGTTCACCTATCCCTGCTATAGTGCAAACCTGACTTAGACACCCATAGTGTAACCAAGCTTTTTGTTCCAGTCCAAATGCAGAGACTTATAGAAGTTGTCTCTGAAGTCAGTTTTGGGACACAAATATCCCTGGCATTCTTCTGTGTCTTATATCATTTCAACAATGGGAGGGCCCACACAGAAGAAATAAATAAAGCTCTAAGATAAAAAATTAAATTCATAGAAAACACAAATAATTGGATTCAACCCATAAATTTGGGAAATGATCCTCTTTTCTATGTCTGATGGCTATCAAAAAGGTCCAAGAGCTCCTTAACTGATTTCCTTCTTAAAATAACCCTCTCATTAGTATACAGGTTTATATAATACTAATACCTAAGGAATTCCACAACCCACCTTCCCATTTCTGCTTCTTTGGAATTTAAAAGCAACATGAGGAAAATCCAAATCCTCCAATTCTACTTCCTGATACTCAAATTATTTTCAAAAAATTGGCATATATAAAGTATGGTAGTGATGGTCAAAAATTGAATTTATTTCCCTTCCCCCTGAAGACCCCCCCCCCCAATTTTAAAATTAAGGTAAAATCCACATACAGAAAATACACCCTTCTTAGTGTAGAGTCTATACATTTTGAAAAATGAATACAGTTATGTAATCAACACCACAATCAAGATACAGAACAGTTCCTTCACCCACAAAACTCCCCTGTGTCCCTCCTCCTCCGAAGTCTAGTCCCTGGCTGATCTGAATTCTGCCCTTACAATTTTGCCATTTCCAGAATGTCATAAACATAGGATCATACATTATGTAGCCTTCTGAGTCTGGTTTCTTTCATACTACATAATGCAATTGAATTCGTTGTTACCTGGTTCTACGTATGCTATTTCTATAAAACAGTTATATACTTTCCCAATGGAATAGCTGTGATGCTATATATGTGATGTTTCTCTTCCTGATCCATCTATATCTTTTTTTTTTTTTTCTCTCCTGGTTATAAGAAACATCTCCTAACCATTATCACTTACAAACTTCATTAAGACTTTGGTTACTTTTAGCCCTAACTCATTAATAAAAATGCTAAATATACCCAATTTCCTCAACATCCTGCAACATCTTAGAAAACAACACTTATTCCCAAACCACACACACTACCATTTATTTTACACTTGATTTACAGCACACGCTGCATCAGTAGCTTCTCCTCTATGTTTTTAATCAAATTTCAGTTGAGCCAAGATTTTTCAGTATATCACCTTTAATAACTACAGGAAAACCAGAGCTTTCCCCAATTCATTTGCAGTTAATGTACTTTCTAGACATCACAGGTACGGATAAGGACCAATAGAAAACAAACTTGAAAAATTTGAAGTGTTACTCTCTAACACCAGACTAAAAGCAACATTAGGCTTTGTCCTCCTTCAATAGTGTCCCATTCTAAAAACAGTCTTTCAAATAAAACACTGTATTAATTAAACCACAGATGAGGGAGGGAAAAGTCAACATAATTAACATACAAGGCAACAGTATGGCCTAATTAATCACCATGAAGAGCAATCGAATAAAATATTATGCATTTCTATGGAGCAATTTAATCTGGCAAGTAATTAATCACAGAAACACTAAGCAAAACAAATGGATTTCCCTTTAAGGAAGTCACATTTATCATCTGTAATGTATCCCAAACTCTAATTTGTTATCCGACTCAAAATTGTACAGGAGACAATGAAGTGTCAGCCGTTGTAGAACATGCTTTCTGGTGAATAAGAAGAACGCTGAGTTTTTCAAATCGAGTTATAGTCCCTGAGCAACCAAAGAGCTAAGGGTTACAGGGCAGAGGTACATGGCGATAGGCATGGAGGGCTTTCTTTCTTTCTTTAAGGCATAGAAGTCTTAACCTCAAGTATTCTAAATCTAGGTCAGTTTAGTCAAACCCATAGATAAATGCTAAATGACTCATTTAAGAAAGAAAGAAAGAAAGAAAGAAAGAAAGAAAGAAAGAAAGAAAGAAAGAAAGAAAAGAAAAGAAACACTTAGCATTAGGTGTGACAATTATAGGGCAAAGATATTACCAAAATGCCAAAGAGGACCTTCAAAGGCTGACAACAGAGAAAAACAGCTTTTGATCTTCAGAATAAGCAGAGTGGGGAGGGGCACATTTCAGTGCAGTGAAATTTAACTCAAAGAAATCTCCTTTACTCCTTCTGTCTTTAAACAATGGCCCACTCTCCTGAGCCCCCACAGCTTCACTAGTTTGAAGATGTCAATAGGCTGAGTTTTTGAATGGCCTCATTTTCAAAGACAGAGAGGCACACATTAGCTAAGAAGGTACAAGAGGCTATCTTCAGAACTCCTTCCCAACTACCTCTCTGCTTAGCTATATTTGAACTGTTCATCCTCCCTCCTTTTTTTTTTTTTTTTTTACCAAGAAAGCTCCTGGTACTGTAAGACTTTAATATTCCTCTCTCTTGCCTGGCTGACCACGGCTCAGTGGTTGATTATTGACCTATGGATCCAGGTAGTCATGATTCGATTCCTGGTTAGGGCATATGCTAATGTTGCAGGCTCCATCCCCAGTGTGGGACATGCAGGAGGCAGCTGACCAATGATTCTCTCTCATCATTGATGTTTCTATCTCTTGATGCCTCTCCCTTCTCTGAAATAAATAAAAATTATTTTAAAATGTTCCCATCTCTTGCCGAAACCGGTTTGGCTCAGTGGTAGAGCATCGGTCTGTGGACTGAAAGGTCCCGGGTTCGATTCCGGTCAAGGGCATGTACCTTGGTTGCGGGCACATCTCCAGTAGGGGGTGTGCAAGAGGCAGCTGGTCGATGTTTCTCTCTCATCAATGTTTCTGGCTCTCTATCTCTCTCCCTTCCTCTCTGTAAAATATCAATAAAATATATATTTTTAAAAATAAAATGTTCCCATCTCTTCCTGATTTATTTTTTATTTTTTTAGCAAACTCCTATAGATTAAAGCACTTGAGAGAGCCCAGGCATCTGCTGGCTGCAACCAAAGTGGTTTTCTCTTTACTGACCTGCTTGACCTCCAATGCTGGGTCCCATGAAACATTCAATACTTACTCAACTATAAAGGCAAAGTTGTGCTTTTCACACTTCCACCCTGACTGCGTTTACAACTTGAGAAAAGCTATTGTAGATATCTTATTTGGCCCAGGGCATTTTCCTCTAGGTTTTAACCCTTACCCTCCGTCAAACCATTTTGCTCTATTATCCTTGGCTCTATTTTCAGAGCCATTGACTTGTACCTGAACTCTCCTACTCTGCCTGGCCCTCAGTCCATTTCTCTTCTGTGGAGTCTGCTTGGCAATTTTGTTCAGTACTTTGACTCGCAGCCCATTCCAGATCAGGCCCAGCCAATAGGAATCCTCATTTATCTAAGAGAGCAGACCCCTATGTTTGTTGATCTAAGTTTAACAGACATTCACTGAACACAGATACTGTGTTACCTGGATGAGTAAAGCATAGATGCTGCCTGCCTTCAACAAGCTCACAGCCTCGTAAAGAAGACAAAGAGACAAGCAGATAGTTACTACTGTGGCATGGCCAGGTTTGGCCCTAAGAATGAAGTGATACTCAACACGTACTATTTTAGCAGGTAAGTGATTGATAAGTTGAGGAAGGAAATCTAAGCCAAGAAGGCATGATAATGAGGTGTATAAAACAGTTTATTCAGAAAACTTTAAGTTTTCTCCAGAGAACTGTAGGTAGTCTAGCATAACTGCAGTGAGGACAGAAATTCCAGAAAGCATATTAAGAATGGAATTGGTGCCGAAACCGGTTTGGCTCAGTGGTAGAGCGTAGGTCTGCGGACTGAAAGGTCCCGGGTTCGATTCCGGTCAGGGGCATGTACATTGGTTGCGGGCACATCCCCGGTAGGGGGTGTGCAAGAGGCAGCTGGTCGGTGTTTCTCTCTCATCGACGCTTCTAGCTCTCTATCACTCTCTCTTCCTCTCTGTAAAAAAAAAAATCAATAAAATATATATTAAGAAAAGAAAAGAAAGATGTATTACAGTCAGAACCCTGTTCAGAAATCTTCTGTCCCCTTCTACACAAAATGAGCTCCAACTACAGATGTCTATTCCGGCTGCCTTTACAGGGGTGTCACCAAGATGAAAGCAAGAGAGGGGAGACCAATGAGAACCAACTGTCTCTGGAACTTCCTTGAGATTGAGAATTTTCATCATAAAAATAGTATCAAATGAGAAGAGATAAATTAATGTTCTTTGGTACACAAGATAGTGAAAATACCTGTCAAACACCCTCTGTTTGACATCCCACTCACATGTTATTGGTTTTAAGAAGAAATTACATAGAAACCAATTAGAATAAAAACATCTCATTAAACCTCCTACATCAGGAGCCCACTTTGCTAAAGCATGCACAATATCTGGGCTCCAGAGAGAAATGTATAATCAAGGTAAAAATTAATCAAAACCTACATAAAAAAGAACAGCAAGAGACTGTTTAAGAAGAAAATTTTTCCTCAGTGTTAGAAATTCCTAAAGTCTGATCACTGAGTGCATAATTCTGCTTATTATTTTCTTCTACTATGTAACATTATATTTATAATTAGGCTGTTATCACAGTAAAATGACAGTACGATCCACACAATTCATTTAACAATTAATCTACTGGAGCTAAAAATTCTTACCATGTCATTAATTGCCTGCTTAAAATGCTGCCTCAGTTTTAGTTCTAGATTATCACACACCTTTAAAAACCCAGAGGAAATGGGATGCACAAGGCAAGGCTTATTTAGGGGAGAAATAGCAGGCAGCACTGAGCTTCACACTTTTCCCTCCCAATGGACCCAAACACAGAAGAGACTTCACTGTGACCACCAAGCTTACTACTGATTAAAGGAGCATCTTCTTTCTCAGTAAAGCTCTCACACCCACCCTCACCACAAACTGCCTTTTAAACTGTCCTTTATCTGTCTGTCCTAATTTCTCAATATAAGCTACAATCTTTCCTCCTCTTCCTCCCACTCCTCCGCCCCTTCCCTCTCCCCCTCCTTCTCCTCCTTTAATATTTAAAGTGGTAAACCTCTCCAAAGGGGTTTGGGGAGAGTAGGAGGGTAAGACTTGAACTATTCTATGAAGGTTGTCATCTCTGATTTCTCTATAAAAAGATTTTATTTTTCCAGTCTGGCTCTGGTTGATGATTTTCCACCCACAAATTTATTCTTTACAAAGAGCTTTGCAGTTGATTCTTAGGGAATTGTTTCAGTCTTCAAGTCCATTTTATATATCAGCAGCAAGCCAAAGCTCAGTGAGGGAAAGACTGTTCCCAAATCATCCACCAGAGTCAGGATTAAATAAAAGCACCTGGGTAAAAATTTAGAAGGCATATTTATCAAAAAATGCTGATGATGCAAAATTACAAAGAAAAACTAATACATTAAATGACATAATCAGGTCTCAAAATATATCCTAATAGCCCTGGCTGGTGTGGCTCAGTTGGTTGGAGCATCTTTCCATACACTAAAAAAGATTGCAGGTTCAGTTCCACGTCAGGTCACATACCCAGTTGTGAGTTCAATCCACGTCAAGGCACTTATAGGAGGCAACCAATTGAATTTTCTCTCATATCTATTTTTTCTCCCTTTCCCTTCCTCTCTTTAAAATCAATAATAACATATCCTCAGCTGAGTATTAAAAATATATATAATTATCCTAATAAATAGAACAATCGGTTGCAATGAATTAGATATATTTAATGAGTATATAGAGTTTCATTTAAGTTAAAGGGAAAAAAATTAACCAGAGATGTTCAGGAGATGCACCAAAACAGTAATACTAGTAATAGCTATCTCTGAAAGGAGAAAGTTTAGATGACCTTACTTTACTTTACTCTTTGCACTCTTCTGTATTATTTAACATTTCTATAGCATTAAAACAAAACCACAACAAAAAACAAATAAACTATCACAAAGCACAACATTATTACCAACTAAATAATTACAGGATGGGAGAGAGTTTGTTAGCAGATCACGTTAAGCAGATTTGCAGGTTTTAGTAGGACCTACGCTTGTTTGAAGCAACAATGCAAGTACATTACTGAAAAATTCATGTAACTGGAGGCTGCAAATAAAATGCCCATATCTCAGGTGCTAATAGTCTCCCTATAATTTAAGCTATCCAGATTATATTTGGATCTCATTTTAGATGTCACTGAATCCAATAAACATTTACTGAATGCTTATTTAGTACAAGGCACACCCTAACACCACACTTGTAGGAGGTAAATTGAGAAGTTAGGATATGACTTGAAAAAATCACGGTAGCCAGAGAACTTATGTCATATGAAGAACAACTGAGGGAAGAAAGGATGTTTTGCCAACAGAATGGCAATCATAGACACGTTAACCCTCTAAAGAAGTTCACATGCAGAAGACAGGAACATGCTGGTGTTGCATCTGAAAGAAGAAATAGAATTAATAGGTTCAGATTATGAAGAGGAAAATTCCAACATGAGGAAGAAACTCTCATCCACTAAATGGAAAATATCAAGAACTATTTTACTAAGTGTTCAAGCCCTTAGTAAATATCAATGGATGTCACCTAACAGCTTTGGGAAGGAGGCCAGGGTAGAGAGCCTCTTAGGTTCTTTCAACTTTTAAGGCACCGTGACCCAGGCACTGCTAATCTGCCAGATCAAAGTCCAATAAAAAAAAAAAAGAGGAGGTATGGTACCTTAGCCATTCTTGTAAATCTGAGAACTTAGTGATTAAGCTTCTATGGAGCCAAAAACACGTCTCTTGTTGTTCACAATAATCCAGACACTTAAACTTTCATCTGCTGAAGAGATGCCTGTTTGGGTTTGCTGATAGGATAATATGTTACTACTCAATAGTCCTGGCCTTTTCATCCCATTATCAGGTTAGCAGTCTACTTGTTCAACGTGATTAGAATACCTGAGTTATGTGACCAGAGTTTGGCCTGATTTGGGGAAAGATAAATAGAGAGGGGAAAATAAGGGATAAGATGAAAAACTCCCCACTTTTAAAAAGACTACTTTACAAAATAACCTAGATATAAGATGCAAAAGGAAAAGGAATTAGGCACCTAAACGATGCATATTGTTCTCATTTTCGGCTAAGCTTTTTGTAAGTTACAATTAGAAACCAACAGTTTGTGAAATAAACCATGGTTAAATGGATTCTTATCCTACCTTAAAAAAAAATCAGTTGAGGAAGATGAAAAAGCTCTGGAGATGGCTGGTGGTGATGGTTACACAACTATGCGAATGTACTTACTGTAATAAAACTGTAGACTTAAAAATGGTTAAAATGGTGAATTTTGTTATATTTTTCCATCCTTAAAAAAAAAAATCGGCCCTAGCCAGTTTGGCTCAGTGGATAGAGCATTGGCCTGAGGACTGAAGAATCCCAGGTTCAATTCCAGTCAAGAGCACATGCCCTGATTTCAGGCTTGATCCCCAGTGGGGGGCATGCAGGAGGCAGCCAATCAATGATTCTCTCTCATCATTGATGTTTCTCTCTCTCTCTCTCTCTCTCTCTCTCTCTCTCTCTCTCTCTCCCTTCCTCTCTGAAATTAAAAAAAAAAAAAAATTGAAGTGGAAAAAGCCTCCAGTGGAATTTCAGGTTGAGGTAAGCAGGTTTTAAACACTAAAGTTACACTCACCTAAAACCACAGTAGACCCAACTAAAATTCTTAATATTCTATAACACATATCTGAATATCCTAAATCAAGACTTCTTTACTGTGCTGCAATTCACCAAATCCAGCTATGACCTAATGCCAAACCTCACTTTGTAGCATAAACCAAGTTAAGGCAAAACAGATTAGCCACGTGGTTTTTTAAATTTCTAACTGTAGACCTACGAGATTAGGCAACAGCAACTATCAGAATAGTATGTAATGCTCCTAGTCATTGGAGAAACAATATAACAGCAGCCTCATTTCAGTACTCTTTTTAGACTTTTTAGACTGCATAGTCTGTAAGAGAGATCAGCAGATCTGATTAACAAAAAGTCATTACAGACACATTCTAACCTCGGGGATAATCTGAGCCTGTCTGCCACTTTAGAACAGGCAACTGGAATAAGAGACTATGTCCATGTATTTCTTGCTAATTGAGTCATCAGCCCAATGCCTGGGCTCCTGTTCACTTTAATCCATATTTACTTTTCACTAGACTAAGTTGCAACCTTCAGCTGAAGTGCCTGCCATCAAACTGCTCCTCTTCTCCACTCATCAGTATCTACTGGCGATAAGAGAACCGTGACTAATATTGTAGCACGAACAGGTGCATGGGCAAGAGGGCTTGGGGGGACTTTGAGTGACTGAGCCCTCACATTCCCTTTCCAACTTTAACTTGTGGCCATCAACAGTGAGTGTACTTTCTTTGATTACTGCCTGAGGGTTTTTATTCTGTGACATTCAAAACTCTATGCACAACCTTCTCCAAAGGATGTTAACTCCCTTATGTAGAGGCCGATGAGAGCTATTCTTGTTCATTTGCCTTCCCAGCAGAGTGCACATTTAAAGCTTTTCTTCTTCTCCCCCCAACCCCCTCCCCCTTTTTTTGGAGGGAGTATTTTTTTCAGAGTAAAGGAAAATAGCTACATAAGCAAATAAGCAGGAAATGGGAGGGGGAGGGAGGCTCCTTAGTATTAGAACAAAAAGACCATGGAGCAAGCAAGGTAACAAGAGGCAAATTCATTAGGTGAACAATTCAGAGATTTACAAAGAAATGCACTGAAGTCTTACTCCAAACCTTATACTTATTACTAACCATAGCCATATCTAAAAAGTCATTCTGAAGCCCTAGCCTATTTGGCTCAGTGGATAGAGCATTGGCCTGCGGACTGAAGGGTCCTAAGTTTGATTCTGGTCAAGGGTTCAATCCCCAGTAGGGGGCGTGCAGAAGGCAGTCAATCAATGATTTGATCATTGATGTTTTTAGCTCACTCTCACTCTCCCTTCCTCTGAAATCAGTAAAAAATATATTTAATAAAATAAAGAATAAAAAGTCGTTCTCGAAAAAAAAGTTAACTAATTCTAAATAAAGGAGAAAATTAATATGTTAATCATAGAGTTCAAATTTTATCCAAATTAAGGAAATTACAGATCAGGAAAAAACCTATTTGCAGTGATTTAGCCTCTACTTCTGTGAGCAATCAGAGAATAGGATTGTGAATCTGGCACTAATAAAATGTTCATTAAGTGAAAAGCATTAAGATGTTAACTTGAAGAGATTCATTACAGACTTCAAATTACTTACTTTGAAAGTAGTTTGATTAGATGAAGGTCAGATTTTAGTCTAACATTTTTTCTTGTTCTCTTTGACTCATTAGTCAGCAGACATCTATAGGACCCCAATACAGGAGCCTGCTAAGTGGTAGCAGGATATATTTAGCATAGAAGTCTCCAAGCAAAACTTCCCAAATGTTTTCTCCTTCCATCCCTGTACATGTTCCCTCCCCCGACTCCTCCACTCCCACCCCCACCCCCACCCCAGTGTTCTTTTGTGGACTAGTAGATCTGTGAAGACAGCTGCAGGAACAATTATACCAAGTAGGATTTTAAAGGTGGAGCTATATTTTACTTTTCTTGTGGCAAAGTAATGGAACAACCCTCCTATGGGGAGGAATAAACACAGGGCTCTGTATGTTAATGACATCAGGTGTTCCAACAAAAATAGCACTTTCTAAGCAGCTGCATTTTAAGAATGTCTCTGAAGGATCAAATAGGAAGGAGAGAGACAAGTTGTTTAAATACAAATAACTTTGACAAGTAAAGAACTAGCATGACTAAGCGAGGAAAGACAAGTGAAAAGCAAACAGTCTGACACTTGAGCAAATTTAGGACTCCAAACATGTGGGAGTACTTTTAATTTTCACTATCAGAACCTAAACCCCAAAGAACAGAAAGGCCTGCAGTTTTTTACCTACTGGTGAGATATGATGTTACGGTTGCTATCAGATGTACTGCATTCCAGAAAATTCCAAATGCATAATTTGTAGCTGTCATCAACTAGCAAATCAGCCTCAGAGGTCCTCCCAGCTGTTACGTGTCTGAAAGTTGCACATGCAATCCAATCCCTTCCCATGGCTATCAAAGAACTTGGTACAGGAGAGGTGGCTGAGAGTTTGTTTGCTCTGCCCTAGAAATCCTTTCCAGGTGTGAGATCAGCACAAATACCTTTATAAGCAACAGAAGTAAATATTACATATCATCACATTATTACTCCTAAACCTTTAATCAACTTGATAATCAACTTGGCAGCAAACAGTTAAATGTCTCACAGTATCCTTGGGAGATATTTAATCCGAAGGTCCAATTTTCTGACAGTCTCCTATTTTCTAAATATTCAAATTTAATAGTGTCATGGATGTACAATAAAACCTCAGAGAAGCCGGAACCGGTTTGGCTCAGTGGATAGAGCTTCGGTCTGCGGACTGAAAGGTCCCGGGTTCGATTCCGGTCAAGGGCATGTACCTTGGTTGCGGGCACATCCCCAGTACGGGGTATGCAAGAGGCAGCTGGTCGATGTTTCTCTCTCATCCACGTTTCTAGCTCTCTATTTCTCTCCCTTCCTCTCTGTAAAATATCAATAAAATATATTAAAAAAAAAAAAAAAAACCTCAGAGAAAAAGAAAAGGAGCATAAAAAGGCAGCACTCATTAATGTTGGCTCAGTGGAACAGGGACTTCTTAGGCATATCACTTTTTTGCTCTCAAAAAAAAAATAAAAAGAAAAGAAAACTTCCTAGACCATCCTTATACAAAGCATCAACATCAAGCCACACAAAAAAAAGCAAAATATTTCTTAAGGCTAAGGGTAACATCTTAACTTTTTTTTAATTAAGGTATTATATGTGTACATATCTTACCATTGTCCCCCCACCCCACTCCCATACATGCCCTAGCCCCCCAGTGTTTTGGGTTCACTGGTTATGCTTATATGCTTGCATACAAGTCCTTCAGTTGATTTCTAAGATCTTAACTTTTATAGAAGGGATAAATAATGACATATTTAGGAGACATTCTAAGGAAGGCACAAAATGCTAAACATGAAAAATGATATGGCAATTCCTCAAAAAAATTTAACAAAGAATCACCATATGATCTACCAATTCTACTTCTCAGTTAATGCCCAAAAGAAGTAAAAGCAGATACAGCTCAGATGTTTGTACACCCATGCACAAATAACCAAAATCACAATAACCAAAAGGTGGAAGTAACTCGCTTGGGGCTTCATCAATGGATGAATGAATAAACAAAATGTGGCACATACATGCAATGGAATATTATTTAGCCTAAAGAGGAAGGAAATTCTGACACATGCTACAAGAGGAGTGAACCTTAAAAACATTAGGCTAAGTGAAATGACCAGTATTTTTATAGTTTACTAAGTACTTTCATATACATTACATCATGTAATTCTCACAACCACTTCCCTATGAAACAGTTGATATTGTCATGATCTCCATTTTATAGGTAGTGGAAAGAGTTCCAGAGAAGCTAAATAACTTGCTCAAGGTCACACATTAAAAAATAAAAACAAAAAATCCAGTTTCTCTGGATAACTGAAATATCCATACTCCTTTCAATTATCATGCTGAGTTTATCTTTACCTCTACAGAAGCCTTTGATGCAACTCTACAGAAGGAGGCAGTATGGTATAGAACAGAGTGGGGAACGTCTGGCCTGAGGGCCCCTTTATTTGGTCTGGCCCTGCCAAGGCATTAGGGGAGAGTTCATTCAATGTTTGACAATATATACTAGTAGAAGGCTAATTTTTAAGTTGATAATTTTGGCCCGCAAATGATGTTATAAATATCCAAATGACCCTTGGCAGGTTCCACACCTCTGGTGCAGAAGAGCCATGGACTTGGGAGTCAGAAGGCCTATGATTAATTCTCAGCTTTGCCACACAATTGTGAGACTTTCTGCATTTCACAATATCTTTAAGACTCAGTTTCCTCATTGGTAAGAATGACTTTAAGTTTATATTATAGTCTTCTTTATAGAGTTTGAAATTAAAGAAGACAGTAAATGAAAGAGCAGAACAAAGTTTAGAACTTATTAAGTGAAAATAAATGTCAGAAAGAAAAAAATGTAAACTTTCACAGGCTAAGCATCACCAATATTTCCCCGATCTGGCCTTAGTGTGGTAAGTGGCACTTTATCACAGACACATCTTTCTAGGAATCTCCTGAGAAAACTGACTGCATCTCTGATACATCTAACACATACTCTGAGTCTAATTCATTAGCAACAGTGAAAATGATATAATAATTATTCTCCACAGCAAATTTACCAAAAAAGTTTGAGGAATAAAAATGGAGTACAAGCCTAACAAAGACTTGCAAAGAGAAGGAAGAGGTCATAGTCACAGGCATCGGCTGAAAACTTAACCCAGTCCTGGGGGCAAGCTGGAGGGGGTCAATGGGGAAAGGGGGAGACATATATAATACTTTTAACAATAAAGAATTATTTAAAAAGAAGAAAACTTAATCCAGTCCTTTCTGATCTATTCAGAAAAAGGACGGGCCAAGATCTTAAATCCGCTGTTTGATGGCCCTTGAAAAGAATAAGGTCAGCAGCCAAGCCAGAAGTCACTAAAAGGAAAAACAGCAAATTAGGAGATAAAGCAAGCATAGAAGGATGTGATCAAGGAAACAGATCCCAGATGAAAAGGAGCTGCCTAGAAAGCCCAAGTGAATACATGAATAAATAAACATAATATAATTTATACCCATATGCACTTTATAATCTAGCCAATAATCTAGTGCTTCTTTCAAATACCCACATTTTTTTCATATTGCCCTTGGGTCACAAAGGGATATTTGTAATAAAGCAGTTTGTAATTCCTGATTCTTTCAGAAAATCATATTTATCATAAGGCCCCACTACCATATATATCTGCTTTACTTCTAGGTGCAAATATACATTTATTTGTGAGATTTAGAAAACTGTGTTTGCTACAAAATGTCTCTGGGGTCAGGTAAGGCAGATCAACCTTCAGTGCAATCTTGTTAGCACATCTGACCCTCATCTTAGCCTTCTCAACGCAATTTCACACTTTTCCTTTCATTCCCAGACATGCCAAACACTATAGTAAATCACTACAGGGATAGGACAGTTTGTAAAAAAAAAAAAAAAAAAAAAAACCTATGGAAACAAACACTGGCTCCAAGCTTGTCATACATTAGGATATACCAAGTTATAAATGTACTGGTATATTACTATTACTGTAATGCCTGGCAAGGCTTACATCTGGAGCTAAATCAAGTTTCCCCATCTGCTGGGTTTGCCTCATCCACTCAATGTTAATTTTTCAATTGCTTGCAAGAACAATTTAATAACTTGAGAAAAATGGAAAATAATAGGCACAGAGGAAGCAAGAAATAAAGAAAAGCCAGCTTTAGGTTTCCCAATACTGAAAGCATAGTTTCTTCATTTACTAACAGCTCACTCCAGTGAATATATGTTATTTCCTTTTATGCCTCTGGATCTATTTTGTTCATCAGTTTATGTCTCTGGATCTATTTTGTTCATCAGTTTATTTTATTCATTAGATTCCATTATGAGTGAGATCTTGTGATATTTGTCTGTCTCTGACTGGCTTATTTCATTTAGCACAATACTCTCCAGGTCTCTCCATGTGGTATTTCCTTAAGAACCTAAACCATGCCGAAACTGGTTTGGCTCAGTGGATAGCGCATCGGCCTGCGGACTGCAAGGTCCCAGGTTCGATTCCGGTCAAGAGCATGTAACTTGGTTGCGGGCACGTCCCCAGTAGGGGGTGTGCAGGAGGCAGCTAATTGATGATTCTCTCTCATGGATGTTTCTAACTCTCCCTCTCTCTTCCTCTCTGTAAAAAATCAATAAAATATATATTTTTAAGAACCTAAACCAACTCCATGTATGACTCAGTTTTATCCAATACCAACAGCACTCTGTAATTGCTTGTGGCTTCATAAGGAATCTATAGCTCCACAAGCTCCATTCCATTTGCCTTTGTTTACCAAAAATAGAAATAGCCATGTAAAGCAAAATGTCAAGGTTCCAGATTCCCGTGAGTCATTCTTTGAACTAAGAACGTTAGAAAAATTTCAAAGAAAAGCTTTCAGATGCCCTATACACAGAAAATACTTTGGCAATAAAGATGCCTGAAAAAGCCCTGCAACCATCTCTGAGCAAGAAAAGAAAATTCACAGAACAGCACTGTGAGTTATTTCAATATGACAAAATGAAAGTCTCATGCACGCCTGCTTTTCTTGATCAAGTACGACAATTTCTTCCACTCCTACAGGCTTCAGGGCTTAAAATAGTAGTGGTGTTCAACAAACTACTTAGAAAGGTACAACACACCTGAGGATGAACCAAGCAATTCTGAAAGAGAAAATCTCATTCCTTACCTGATATTAACCAATGCGTGGGTCACCTTGCTAGCAGCTTCTTTCCACTGGCCTGCATTGGTAGAAAGCCTCAGGACTGTACAGAAGGAAAAAACAAAGATCTATCAGACCCCCGGTATAAAACACAGATATGAAGATGAAGACAAATCTCAGAATAGCACTATTAGAATAACCAAACATAGTCTGTACCAATCTTCTGTCTAAAATGTCCTCCTCCTAGCCCTAGCTGGTTTGGCTCAGTGGATAGAATGTCGACCTGAGGACCGAAGAGACCTGGGTTCAATTCCGGTCAAGGCACGTATCTCAGATGCAGGCTCTTTCCTGGACTTGGCCCTGGGTGCATGTAGGAGGCAACCAATCGATGTGTTTCCCTTACATCGCTATTTCTCCCTGTCTTTCCTTCTTCCTTCCTCTCTCTCTGAAAAAACAAAAACAAAACAAAAAAACAACAACAATGAAAAAATATTCTTGGGTGATGATTAATATATAAATTTTAAAATAAAATAAAATGTCCTCATCCTAGAGTAGCAATTTTCAACCAGTGTGCTGAAAGCCTTTTTAAAACATGCAATATCTATCTAGTCAGGAGCTCTGACCTCTTTTCCCATAGATTGTCTAACAAAAAGATGATAACATCCATCCAGTGCAAATGAATCAAAATTACCTTCTTTTTTTTTGTTGGATCAGCAAAAAGATAATTTATTTTTTGGTATGCCACAGAATTTTAGCAATTAGTTTATGTGTACCATGAGATGAAAAAGGTTGAAAATCGCTGACCTAGAGTTAAATATAAGGACTTATTTTCACTGGGAATTTTTTTTCACTTTCTATCAAACTACTCCTCTGCTTTAGGTTTCCCTTCCTCCACTCCCCACTAAAAGATTCCCATACTTAGTTGTTGCATTCACATATAATCTATTTTAGCTCCCCTGACTTAATTGTGTGACCTGTAACATGAATCAACAGGAATATTCTTCCCTTCTCTAACCAAATTCTGTCTCTTTTCCACACTCACCCACAGGAGAAGAGATGATAGGAATATAGAACATTCTCTTGTAGCTATGAGCTTCAGGATCAGACATTATAGTAGTACCTATACTATTTTAGAAAAGAGACAAACCAGCAATGCTCCTTGAAAGAACAAGCACATGGTGGGTATTCCAAGTCTATGTTTTTAATGAACAAATAGCTAATAAGAGCTAATTATGTAGTAAGTTTACTACGTGCCAGAAATGGGCCAAAGTTAAGTTATATGCAACACAGCATATAGAGGAGAAAGCTGATACTAAGAAGAGAAAAGTAACTGATCAAGGTAATTCACAGTTTTACATAATGGAGCTGGAATTTGAACCTGGAGGGAATGACTCTAGAGAAGTGGTTCTCAACCTTTCTAATGCCATGACCCTTTAATACAGTTCATGTTATGATGACCTCCAACCATAAAATTATTTTCATTGCTACTTATAACTATAATTTTGCTACTGTTATGAATCATAATGTAAATATCTGTGTTTTCCGATGGTCTTAGGCTCTACAGCAGGGTCTCAACCTGTGGTTGAGAACCGCTAGCAGGGTCTCAGTTCTCAAGACCATCGGAGGTGAAAAAAGATTAATCAAAGATCTTATATGCATACTAGAGGCCTGCAAGGATTGGCCAAAACTGGCTCTCTGACATCCCCCAAGGGGTCCTGGATTGTGAGAGGGCACAGGCCAGGCCAAGGGACCTCACTGGTGCACAACTGGGGCTGGGGAGGGATCATGGGAAGGCTTTAGGGGGTGTTCAGCCTGACTCACCCAGTCCCAATCAGCTGGACCCCAGCAGCAAGCTAAACTATTGGTTGAAGCGTCTGGCCCCTGGTGGTCAGTGCGTGTCATAGCAACTGGTCAAACAGTCGAAAGGTCAGAGGAACAATGAGCATATTAGGCTTTTATATAGATAGATAGATATGCATTACATATGGACACAGACAATAGGGTGGTGAAGGCCTGGGGCAGGGTGGGAACCAGCTGGAAGGGGACAATGGGGGGGAAAGGGTGACATCTGTAATAACTCTCAATAAAGATTTAAAAAATAAAAATAATGCATCCACTTTGGAAAACAGTTTGATAGTTTCTTATAAAGTTAATATATTTATCAAACACCCAAAAATTCCATTCATAGGTATGTAAGCAAGTGAAATGACAACTTTTACTCACATAAAACCCTGCACAAGAATGTTTGTAGAGGTTTTATATATAATTGCTAGCTGAAACCAGTTTGGCTCAGAGGATAGAGCATCAGCATGCGGATTAAAAGGTCCCAGGTTCAATTCCGGACAAGGGCATGTACCTTGGTTGCGGGCACATCCCCAGCAGGGGGTGTGCAAGAGGCAGCTGATCGATGCTTCTCTCTCATCGATATTTCTAGCTCTCTATCCCTCTCTCTTCTTCTCTGTAATAACTCAATAAAATATATTTGAAAACAAAATAAATATATATAATTGCTAAAAACTAGAAATCTCTCAAATGTACTTCGATTGACAGATAAATTAAACTAGCATATTTCTACAATGAAATATTATTCTATGACAAAGAGGAATGAACTACTAATACATACATCAACATGGATGAACTTCAAATAAATTACTCTGTAAAAGAAGCCAGGCTCAAAAGACTATATGATCCCATCCATATATATATATATTTTTTTTTTTTAATTTTTAAAATTTGTCCCTTTTTATTGAATTTATTGGAATGATACTGGTTAACAAAATTATACAGGTTTCAGGTGCACAATTCTACACCACATCATCTGTACACTGTATTGTGTGTTCACCACCCCAAGTCAAGTCTCCATCCATCACTATTTATACCCCTTATACCCTCCTCCACTGCCACAACACCTCGCCCACTCCCTGCCCCACAATCACTACACTGTTGTCCCTGTACATATGTATTTTTTTAAGAAAAGGCAAAAACTATGTGGAGAGGGAACAGATCAGTAGTCCTAAGAGTAGTGGTAATGAAAGAGTTGATCTCACACAACAAAAATTCCGGAGGTAATGAAACTCCCATATCTTGAATATTTGTGGTAATTACACTTCTATATGCATTTGTCAAAACTCAGAATTGTATGAATCTCAGAGGGAAGGGAGTAGAGAGTGGGAAGAGATTAAATAAAGAACTTACATGAATTTATATATAAACTATGGACACAGACAATAGTTCGGTAGGTCTGGGTGTGTGTGGAGGAGTGGGATAGAAGGGATCAATGGGGGGAAAGGGAACATCTATAATACTTTCAACAATAAAGATAAATATAAATGTACCTCAAAAAACTTGACTTAAGACCTAGCTGGTTTGGCTCAATGGGTACAGAGTCAGCCTGTGGATTAAGGGTCCTGGGTTTGATTCCAATCAAGGGCACATGCCTGGGTTTCGAGTTCGATCCCCAGTAGTGGGGGTGTAGGAGGCAGCTGATCCATGATTCTCTCTCATCATTGATGTTTCTATCTCTCTCTCTCTCTTTCTCCCTTCCTTTCTGAAATCAATAAAGTTTTTTTCTAAAAAAAAACACGACTTAAAAAATGTTTTTTCCATCAGAAGTTTCATTATACTTTATAAAAAATGGAGAGAGTACTAAAACAAGATTTCACTTTTCTATTTGTGTTTTCCAGGTTAATATTTTTTAAGATACATTTTTTATTATTAATAATATTGCAGATGTCTCTCATTTCCCCACCCTTTCCCCCCTCCAGATTAACATTTTAATTCCCTTGGCAGATTTGAGCATTCCCAGATATCCTCTCTCATCTTGTTGCTATAGCTACAAGGACTTAATCTCATTTTACTCTGTACATGGCCCAGTTAAGCAGGTATGACAGGCTTCTATAAAATTTCTCTCCCACTCCAACTCTTTCTTTCCTCACAGAAAGGCATCTTTATTCATCTATTAATGGGTGCTGAAGCCTGGAATATGTGTGTGTGTGTGTGTGTATGTGTATGATAGCTTCACATATGTGTGTGTGTGTGTGTGTGTGTGTGTGTGTGTCAAAGCAATAAAATATTGTATACTACTTTAAATGAGTGCAATTCATCATATACCAATTACACCTCAATAAAGCTATTAAGTTGGGGATTTTAATAGATAGTTTTACTAAGTGAATTTGTTTCTGTGAAATCTTTCCTGAACTTTCAAACTCCAGGTAGTTTTGACTAGACTCTATTCAAATTTACAGGGATACATGACCTCTTTCAGAAATACAGGTGGGACAAAAGTAGACTTACAGTTGTGAGTATGTGAAACACAGAGTTTATTCTTTTTTTAAAAATATTTTTTATTGAGTTTTTATAGAGAGGAAGAGAGAGGGATAGAGAGTTACAAACATCGATGAGAGAGAATCATTGGTCAGCTGCTTCTTTCACACACCCCACTGGAGACGCGTCCGCAACCAAGGTATATACCCTTGACCGGAATCGAACCCGGGACCTTTCAGTCCGCAGGTCGATGCTCTATCCACTGAGCTAAACTGGTTTCAGCCAGAGTTTATTCTTGTATTATTATTTATTAATTATTGTATTTTCCCACAAACAATTGTAACCCTACTTTTGCCCTACCTTGTAGTTGTACTCACTATGGCCCAAGAGTAAATTTTCAGTGAGCCAATCACCAAAAGGTTTGCAAGATTTTTATTTAATGCCCACTTCCTCTTGTAAGTTATGCTAAAATACATAGGTACATTAAAACTCCTTAAAATCTTGTACTTTCTCAAATCACATAATGTTCTCCCCTTGGGATACAAGCTCTTATATTTCCACTGTCAATTCCCACCCACTCCTTCTCTCCCATCTCACTGCGTTCACTAAGTCCACAAGCCTCCCTATTCTTTTCCTCACAAAAATCAAGAAAGGGCTACAGGGCTGCTAACCAGCTTCCTACTGAAATGAATTCTGAGTTCCTGAAGGCAAAAAAAAGTCCATATATTCCTTCTTATTGCTGGAGAAGAAGAGACTACTCTATTTCTATGCCAAGCAAGGGCACCAAGCAACTACAGAATCTTTTGTAGTCTTTTCCTTTTATATGCTAAAAATCACAGCTGATGCAGAGAGCTGAGCAAAAAGAGGGCAGAGAGGAGTAAAAAGAAAAGACAGCTTACCCATCGAGTATAGGTTGTCAAAGCTCTGGTGCATGCGGATAATCTCATAGTAGAGTTCATCATAGCTGCTTGGGGTGGGCAGGAATGTGTCACCATATGTGATAAACATATTAAATAGGTTCACAATCTAAAAAAGAACAAAATCCCATACACAAGTATCACACTATGAAGACTGGAAGGTATCAGTTGTATACAGCAGCCAGCTCTTACTGGCTTGTAAGAGCTGATTGTTACATTTTTAGGAATTTGTGAGTTGGTTATTAAACAAAGCCATTATTAAAAAATAATTTACATAAACTTACAATTTAATAAATTATATTACAATGAAGGTAATAAATACTAAAAATCATCACTGCCTAATTACTTTCTATCTTTTAGTATCATCTATGCCCTTGAGATTAATTTACATCTCATAATTTATGATGCGGTGGAAATATCATCTATAATGGTGTGTTATGCTTATCTTTTCCCAACTCTGCATTCAATGATGCCATTTTGATAACTTTGGAATTGGCCCTTGTGGGTATAGTTTTACTGTGGAAATCAGCAAAAGATATAAATCAGGACTTTTCCAAAAAAAATTTTAAACATTCATGAACACACTGAGTAATATCCTGAGAAGGCAGTAAAAAGGCAACATGCCCGCCTATGACCCCAAATAACCAGTTAGATAAGCAGACATCAGCAATGTCCCTCAGAAACTAAGTGCAACTATGATGGAACTATTCACGTGGCTGGAACACCTCTAGAGGCTTTGCTATGTACCAACATAGATACTACAGTTCTGTAGTACAGTCTCTCAACTGGGACCAAGGCTCATACTCATACACAGAGATCTGACCTATACCTGCCCCTGCCAGGTAATATACTCTCATGAAAGAGAAAGAGTCCTGCCCTGGCTGGTGTGACTCAGTTGGTTGGAGCGAAGGACTGTGGGATCAATTCCCAGTCAGGGCATATACCCAGGTTGCAGTTCGATCCCCAGTCGGGGCACGTATGGGAGGCAACCAATAGATATTTCTCACATCAATGTTTCTCTCTCTCTCTCTCTTCCCCTCCCCCTTCCTTCCTCTCTAAAATCAATAAAAACATATCCTTAAGTGAGGATTAAATAAAAAAAAGGAATAGAAAGTATACCAGGTTCAGCAAAGACATAAGAGTAGGAAGCACCAATATAGAGATTCTAATCCAAAAGGAAAATAAAGTCCTGGTTCCCCCTATGACTTAGTCCTCAGAATCTAGTTCCTGTTTCAAACCAGCCCATCTCTGTCTTAAGTAGAACTTTAAAAAAAGAAATATTTTTTTGGTTACTCACCATAAGGGCTAACGTAAAAATGTTGTGTTTGGCCAAAAGAACAGTCTCATTTGACATAAGGAACTTCAGCAAATTTATCAAGGCTTAAAAAAAAAAAAAAGACACATATCAACAAGCTATTCAAAGCATAACCAATAAAGTTAAATGACAGCAATGAAAATCAACTAGCTCTACAGAAATCCAAATAGGGTAAGTCACAGCTACTAAGCACTTTTTAAAAGCAGGTAAGGTATGTATTTGAATTGACCTTCCCAAGCACATGTCTGCTTATCTGCCCATAGAAGGTTTTAAAAAATCTATTTCAAGCTCAGAAATTTGATTGTAAAATACATATTAAATATTCTAAGTTTATACCTCCATCAAATTTGCTTAATTTACAAGTCAAAATAAGGGTTCCCTTCTCACTCTAGGCTGCTAGCATCTCCTGTCACCAAATTTTAGCTATGTACCTATTTCAAACATCATTGCTAAGAGGGACATTTTTCAATCCTAACTGATCACCAGATGAGCCAGCTATGTTGTAGAACTTATACCTGGACTTGAGCTCAGAATCGAAAGAGAGCTCATGAAGAAGAAAAATAAAAAAGCCCTTAACTGTCTAACTATTCAAACAAATGTACAGCTCTGCTCTGTCCTTTCTCAACCCAGACAACACTCACTGAAAAGGTCCGCTTTCTGCCTGGCAAACCTTATTGAGGGGAGAGACTGCCAAAACCCAAGTAATCTGCAAAGAGACTATCAAGTTCCTAGGTTAGCAGTGCAGCTTTGAAGTCATTTTACAAAATAAATATTAAGCATAAAGGAAATTATCAATTGCCTTGTACTCATTTGCCTAGGACTGTAAAATTAATCCTGCTTCTGTGTCCCTGATGAAAATCATCTCTGTTTTAGCAGCCCTATTTGATGGCGAACTATAAAGGGGTTTGGCGGCTGCAAGCAATTGGTGGTCCCTCCCATCTTCTCTTCTTCATCCCTCCTTACTTCCACAGACACAAAGAGATCTGACCTCTCCTTTCTAAGACCATCTCTGCTTCTTTGCCAACAAAGTCCTTCCTCCCATGTTCTCTGAGCTTTGTGAAGTTTACTGCTCTTTGAGAAGAGACGTGGACTCTGATTGAAACAGCAGGGAATAATGAGGAGAGCAAAACCTCTCAGCACTGGCTGCCTGCCACACCACACCCCTCACTCTCAGGTCCTCTAGAAGCACAGGTGCAACAAAGAAGCAGCAGGTAAGGAAAAGTACAAAAGCCCGTCTACATTCTGTTTCTAAAGCCTGAATCTTCCCCTCAAATAACAAAAGAGCCTTGCCATGGATGAAGGAGGTAGGAACTCATTTATGAACTCTTTACTCCTGCCCCAACTCGGAGTCTTTGAGGATTCATAATGGACAGGCAAGTGACAGGCAGCTGGGCCTTTTGATATGGTCTGTTAACAAGTGATCTGTTGGACTGGAAAAAATAAAAGAAAAAGCTCCATGGGAGGATCACATAATCTGCTTAGCTCCTACCAGGAGCTCAGATAACGAAGGGGACTAACATTAAAATTCACATAAAACCAATGCAGGCCAAATCTCTCTCATTAACGATCACTTTGCTGAGTAAATTTAAGGGCTGCCCACTCCACCCTCTACCTCAGAGCTGAGACAAGCCCTGCGAAGGGATAGATCACATGACAATCACACTCTATAAAGTCAGAGGAGAAAAAGAGGAATTGATGGGTAGCACACGTGAAACTCGCAAAACGTAATGGCTGGAGAGAAAGATAAAGCAGCTTCTGTACAAATTCAATCAACAAGGATTTTGTCCCCAGCGCTAACAGCACAAAGATGCAACTTCAGCAGTGGTTATATGATAATTAAGGGACACAAAACCTGGAGAAAAGGAAGTGGAAACAATGATTTATTGCTCTTCTGCTGGACTACAGTTAGTATTGATCTCTGGGATTCAGAATCAGGGATGACAAAGTGATAAATATTAGCGAAGGAAAAGAGCAATTCTGGCACCATCCAAGAGGTGACTTGTGTCCCGCTGCAAGAGACATCAACAGCTGAACAGTAGTGAGGAGGAGAGTCTGGCACTGTAATACTGAGAGTCAATGCCTGGGAATACCTGCATCTTGCCCCTGATAATTTAGGTCAAATTCCTCTTTCCCTCCAAAAAACAAGCCAGGATTTTATCACCTGGAAATAGCCATTCTCTAAAGCAGGAGTCGGGAACCTTTTTTCTGCCAAGGGCCATTTGGATTTTTAAAAAATATTTTTTTATTTATTTCAGAGAGGAAGGGAGAGGGAAAGAGAGATAGAAATATCAATTATGAGAGAGAATCATTGGTTGGCTGCCTCCTGTACACCCCACACTAGGGACTGAGCCCACAACCCTGGCATGTGCCCCTGGCAAGAACAGAACCCAGAACCTTTCAGTTTGCAGGCCGACGCTGTAATCCACTGAGCCAAACTGGCTAGCGCCCATTTGGATATTTATAACATCATTCACTCAATATAAATTTATGTTGTGCCCGGCCAGAATGACTGAGTGGTTGAAAGTTAACCCACGCAGCATGAGGTAACAATTCGATTCCCAATCAGGGCATATGCCCAGGTTTTGGGATCAGTCCCCAGTGTGGGGCCTGCAGGAGGCAACCGATCAATCATTCTCTCTCACCATTGATGTTTCTCTCTCTCTCTCTCTCTCTCTCTCTCTCTCTCTCTCTCTCTCTCTCTCTCCCTCTCCCTCTCCCTCTTCCTCTCTGAAATCAATAAAAATAAAAATAGAAAAAATAACGTAGCTCTGAAAAAAAGCTCCTAAACTTATTGAATTTCAAGTCTGGCCTGTGGTTGCCTGGCAGGGCCAGACAAAGCGGGCCTTAGACTGCCTGTGAGCATGATGTTCCCAGGCCCTGCTCTACAGAAATTAAACAGGCAGCTAAAAGGAACAAAGCAACCTTAAAATTGGCTCTCACAAGCCTCTGACATCAGGGACCACAATTCCTCTCCAACAGAGAATGCCCCCAATAGCCCATGAAATAGTGATTTTTTTCCTTCATTGTCTCCCAGACTTTGCACTCATTCTACCAACTGTTCAGTGTACTCTACATCACTCTACGTACTTTGTCTTTTATCCTCTAACCTGATGTAATGAGATTTCTAAGTCTATGAGGCTTCAACATAGCTGATTATAGATGTTTTTAGAGTTAGAAATGACATTAAATGTCATTTAAGGTTTCGGGCTCAATCTCCAGTAGGTAGCATGCAAGAGGCAGCTGATCAATTATTCTCTCTCATCATTGATGTTTTTATCTCTCCCTCTCCCTTCTTCTCTGAAAAAAAACAAAAATACACACACACACACACACACACACACACAAAAAAAAAAAAAAAAACACAGACAGCCCTAACAAGTTTGGCTCAGTGGACAGAACGTCAGCCTGCGGGCTGAAAGGCCTCAGGTTTGATTCCAGTCAAGGGCATGTATCTTGGTTGCGGGCACATCCCCAGTGGGAGGTGTGCAGGAGGCAGCTGATGTCTCTCTCATCAATGTTTCTTTTTTTTTTTCTTTTAAAAAAATATATTTTATTGATATTTTACAGAGAGGAAGGGAGAGAGATAGAGAGCTAGAAACGTCAATGAGAGAGAAACATCGACCAGCTGAGTCTTACACACCCCCTACTGGGGATGTGCCCACAACCAATGTACATGCCCTTGACGGGAATCGAACCCGGGACCTTTCAGTCCGAAGACCGAAGCTCTACCACTGAGCCAAACCGGTTTCGGCTCTCATCAATGTTTCTAACTCTCTATCCTTCTCCCTTCCTCTCTGTAAAATATTAATAAACTATATATATTTTTAAATATATTTTATTAATTTTTTACAGAGAGGAAGAGAGAGGGATAGAGAGTTAGAAACATCGATGAGAGAGAATCATCGATCAGCTGCCTCTCCCGCAACCAAGGTACGTGCCCCTGACCAGAATCGAACCTGGGACCTTTCAGTCCACAGGCCGACGCTCTATCCACTGAGCCAAACCGGTTTCGGCAAACTATATATTTTTTAAAAAGACAATAGGTCAATGTATTTCTTTCCATAGAAACTATCATGATCCCCATAAATACTCCATCTCAACTTCCTATAACCTCACCATAACTGATCACCAGCTGAAATTTACATCACAGTACATAGTACTAACTAATTACAGGGCCAAACATATAAAAGGTATCTCCTCTCTGAAGGAGAAAGGAAAGGAGCCAAATATGTTTCAATCAACATAGAGAGCCATGAATTCTTAGGCAGGAATGAAAATTCAAAAGGAAATCTGGATAGCCTTCAAAACAAACCTATGGCAGTCTTCAAAATAATAATCAAAGTTCACAAAACCACTGAAGCACCAATGATATTCTAGGAAATCCTTGGGAATCCTGGGTTTGACTCCTCATCTTTGCTATCTCTACTAAATGAAGCTCCAGATACCTGGCTCCAATTACTCTTATCCTGAATGAAAAATAGAGAAGTTATGTCTGGAATATTTGAGGTATTATATTACACATTCAATACATTAAGTTATAGGGAAATGGGTGTTCCACACACACAAATTCTTCATTGGGCTCTTTTTAGGAGCTAGAAATTGACTGCAGAAAAAAGAGCTCTAGAGAGACAACAAGATGGCGGCAGAGGTAAAAGCCTAACTGCAGCCGCACTCAACAATTTCAAAAAATACAACTAAAATATAGAGGGGACACTATCCAGAACTACAGGAAAGTTGACTGACTGGGAATTCTACAACTAGAAGGAAAGAGAAAACCAGAAAGAAAACCAGAGGAGCTGTAAAAGCCTAAGGTACGGAGGCAGCGTGCGCGCGCACGGGAGAGGACAGGGGCGGCTGAGTGCCAGGCTGGCGTTCCCCAGCGGGAAGGAGATAAAAGCTCCGGACTGTGCTGAACCCCAACTCCGACTGCACTGAACCCCAGTTCTGGGCGAGACCCTGGGGTCCAGGCTCATACAGAGGGAAACTGGGCTGTAAGGCGGGAGCTCAGCGGAGTGGCAGCGAAAGGCAGAGCTTCGGAGTCGCGCACATTGCGCGCAGAGGAGGGACTGTTAGCTGAGCTGCTGAATTGCCCCAGCGGGAAGGACTCAAAAGCTCAGGACTGTGCTGAGCCCCAGTTCTGACTGCACTGAACCCCAGTCCTGGGCAAGACCCTCGGGCCCCAGCCTCATACAGAGGGAAACTGGGCTGTAAGACAGAAGCTCGGGGAACTGCGAAAAGCAGAGCCCCTGAGTCGCGCACATTGTGCGCACAGAGGACAGACTGTTGATTGGGCCGCGAGATCGCCCTAGCAGGAAGGAGACATAATCTCCGGACTGTTCTTAACCACACTTCCAACTGCTCTGAACCCCAGTTGTGGGCTTGTTGGGGGAGAGACTACACTGTCTGGTAGCGGGCGAAGCTCTAGGGGGCCTTTCTCTCAGAGGTGCTTGCAGTACCAAAGGACACTGAGGAACACTGAGACTCAGGAACCTCCGAGGGCGGGGCTAACCGGAAGCCAAGGCTGTAGGCTCCACCCTGAAACTCTGCCCCTCCCAAGCTGAAATCAGAGAGGCTTTTGCAGGTCTCCAAGTCTAGTGGAATAAGGTTGTCTCCTGGCATAGACACAGCTGATCCTCCCAACCTACCAACCCAGGGAAGCAGCGAAAATGCCGAAACGAGGAAACAGATCACAAACGAAAGAAATGGAGGACAAAAAGCGACTGGATATAGAGTTCAAAGCCACGCTTATAAGGATGTTCAACAATCTCTTAGAAAAGGCCGATAAAATAAATGAGACCTATGAGGATATGATAAGGGATCAACAAGAAATAATGAAAGGTCAACTAGAAATAAAGAATACAATCTCTGAAATAAATAATATTATACAGAGTCCTAAAAACAGATTGGAAGATTGCAAGAATCAAGTCCAACATTTGGAACACAAAGAGCCAGAGGACACTCCTCCACAGAAGCAAGAAGACAAGAGAATCCAGAAAGTTGAAGATGGTGTGAGAAACCTCTGGGACAGCTTCAAGCGAACCAACATCAGAATTATGGGCATCCCAGAAGATGACAGAGAGCAAGATACCGAAAACATATTGAAAGAAATAGTGACAGAAAACTTCCCCCACCTGGGGAAAGAAATAGACTTACATGTACAGGAAGCACACAGAACCCCAAACAAAAGGAATCCAAGGAGGACCACACCAAGACACATCATAATTAAAATTCCAAGAGCTAAAGACAAAGAGAGAATATTAAAAGCAGCAAGACAAAAGCAGGTAGTTACCTATAAAGGGGCACCCATACGGCTGTCAGCTGATTTCTCAACAGAAACCATGCAGGCCAGACGGGAATGGCAAGAAATATTCAAGGTGATGAATAGCAAGAACCTACAGCCAAAAATACTCTACCCAGCAAAGCTATCATTCAGAATCGAAGGCCAGATAAAGAGCTTCACAAATAAATTTAAGCTAAAGGAATTCATCACTGCCAAGCCAGAACTATATGAATTGCTGAAAGGGGTTCTTTAGGAAGAGGAAGAAAATAAAGATAAATATATGAACAAACACGTAACTATCAACAAGTGAGTCTAAAAACCAAGGGAAGTAAAAATCATGATGAACAATATTAACTGGTGAATATAATAGAATCAGAGGTATGGAAGGGGAGTGGACTGATGATTCTCGGGGAAATGGGGGGTGGAGCGGGGCGGGAAGAGACTGAACATGAACTGCACCTATGGATGAGGACAATGGGGGATGGGGAAAGGGCAGAGAATTGAATGGAAACTTGGTGTAGGGGAGCAATTGGGGGGGGGGGGAATAAAAAAAAAAAAAAAAAAAAAAGAAATTGACTGCAACTGCTGCCTCTTTTGACCCTGTACTGGAGACAACTGTCAGCCTCACACTTAGCTTTGGCCCAAGCTCTTTTCCTTGGGGGATCTTGTGCATGAAGTATGGCAGCGGTGTGCAGCAGTTCTGACTTTACTGCATGCAGGCACAGGTGGAATAAAGGAGAGTGAGCAGGTTCTGGAAGCTGAACCAGGAACAGGTACCTTGATGGTTCCTGGGTCCCAAGTGAATTAATTCTCAGAGGCAGAGATGCCAATCTATTTTTCAAGTGGGAAGAGTTCAGTACCATCCCCTGAGAATTCTGCCATCTTAGACACAAGGTCCCCCCTCAACCCTCAAGAAGCCTTGTTTGCCAAACTTCCTAGCATTTACGTACCTCACATCATAAACTCTCAAATGTTATCCTATTTTGAATTCAAACTGTATTGCTATGCAGGAGAGTGGAATGAATAATGGATATGGGAACTTCTCCAGGACTAAAACCTGTCCCCACATCGAGGTAAACCAGGTGCACAGAGGAACAAGCCAACCATGGAAAGACACAATTAAATGGTACCTCAGATGCCTGCCTCAGAGAAGCAGAGGGGAGGTTTAATTACAAACCCAAGTAAATGACATTTAAATAAAATTAAAAACAGGAAGGAGACAGAGAGCCTCCAGCATAACATAAATAAATGTCTCGGAAGATTCAGGGCAGAGAGAGCTGTCTGTTGAACAGCTTTTACATGCTATGAAGAGAAAGGGATACAAAGCTAAGTCAAATCTGCCAGGCCCTATTTTGTGGCCTGGCATGGAGCTAGGATAAGATGCCACAGATCACAAATCAAAAAAATCCGCTCATTAGGGGAAACGGATAATTTCACAGGGACTGATAGCAGAGGAATCTTCGCATCTCACTTGCTTAGGAGAGAGGTAGAGGAACTTAAAGGACTAGAAATAGCACTAGTGTAATAAGCCAAAGCCTCCAAAACCCTAGAGGCACTATAAATGCTAACCAATTCTAGCATCTCTGGACAAAATCACCAATTGTCCAGGGACATTGCCAGCAATCAGTAGACTCGCTGTCAATCAGCTACGTGGCACAGGAAGGATTTAGAAGCAAGCACCCACCAATGGAATAATTTAAAAATACACTAGATGGCTTCTCAGGATACAGGCATCTGTCTGACTGCAAACTCAAACACCTCCCTGAAACAGAACAACATATCAAAAAAATAAAATGAAGTGATTTTGGTTGCAAGCAATGAAGCTCTCCAGGTGAAGGTCGCACAAAAGTCTGTACATCTGGTAGGAAGATTCTGGGAAGATGGCAGAGTAGGAAGCACCAGAACTCTCCCCGCAGCTAGACAATTGCATTTGCAGAATCTTCTGATTAACTATTTTGGAACTATGGACTCTGATGAAAATTTGCAAGTTACAGAAGATTTGGATGGTATATTTTGGTTAATTTCAGTCAATTTTAGCTCCTAGGACTATAGAGCAGCTACCCATCCCCCACCCTCGGCCATGTGGCAAGAGCTGGGCACTTGTTCCTGGAGCAGCTTGCACACACACATCTTGTGGAAGCTAAGGTGGCAAAACTGACCCTGTCCTCCTAATAGTGGGGACATGTGCACTGATGGCTGACTGCTGCTTTTGATTCTAGGGGTCAAAGAGGTGGGCAGCCATTGTTTTACAACTCCCCCATTGTTGCAAGCCCTACCCCTTCCAGATATGTGACTTCCAGGAGATTAAAGAGTCAGTACTCCTTTTTCCCCTGCCTTCATTTTTCACATTTCCCCTTTAGAAAACCAGACATTGCACTGGCAGGTATTGCTCAGTGGTTAGAGTGTCAGCCCAAGCACCGAAGGGTCATGGGTTTGCTCCTTGGTCAAGGGCATGTATCTGGATTGCAGATTTGTTTCCCATCCTGGTTGGGGCATGTGCAGGACGCAACCAATCAATGTGTCTCTCTTACATCGATGTCTCTCTTTCTCTCTCTTCCCCTCCCTTCCACCCTTCCACTCTCCATTTAAAAAAATAAATCAATGGAAAAAATATATCCTCAGGTGAGGATTAACAGAAAACTGGACATTAAAGACTTAGGATATTCAAAAAAACAACTGCACAAACAGGAAAAATTAAAGTGATTGTGCATGCCCAAGAAAAGGCTCAGAAGAGACCTAAGAAGACATTCAGACACAGACAGACTATAACAATAAAACAACAAAACAATAATAAAGTCAGCAAACTCTGAGGAAGGGAAAGAATCCAATTTTTTTCTTTTTCTTTTAAAAAAAATATATTTTATTGATTTTTTACAGAGAGGAAGGGAGAGGGATAGAGAGCAGGAAACATCGATGAGAGAGAAACATTGACCAGCTGCCTCCCGCACACCCCCCACAGGGGATGTGCCCGCAACCAATGCACATGCCCTTGACTGGAATCGAACCTGGGACCCCTCAGTCTGCAGACCGATGATCTATCCACTGAGCCAAACCGGTTTTGGCAGAATCTGATTTCTTATACCTTGAGGACATTATGTTAAGTGAAATAAGCCCCACAAAAAGACAAATACTGCCGAAACAGGTTTGGCTCAGAGGATAGAGCATTGGTCTGCGGACTGAAGGGTCCCAGGTTCAATTCCAGTCAAGGGCATGTACATTGGTTGCGGGCACACCCTGGTGGGGGGTATGCGGGAGGCAGCTGGTCGATGTTTCTCTCTAATCGATGTTTCTAGCTTTCTATCCCTCCCCCTTCCTCTCTGTAAAATATCAATTTAAAAAATATGTTTAAAAAAAACAAAACAGTGCTCGGTGCATTATCTATTAAAAAATAAATTTAAAAAAAGACAAATACTATATCATTCCATTTACATGGGGTATCTAGAAAGTAGACTGGTGATTGTCAAGGGTTGGGGGAAGGAAGGAATAGACAGTTATTGTTTAACAGGTATAGAATTTTAGTTTTACAAGATGAAAGGAGTTATGGGAAAAGATGGTGGTGATGGCTACAAAACAATGTGAGTATATTTAATACCATTGGACTATATACTTAAAAATGGCTACAATGGTAACTTTTATGTTTTGTGTATTTTACCATAATAATAATTTAAAAGGGGTCAGTATATCTGCCTAATCTAGATGAATTGGAAAAAAGAACAAATCCTTTCTTTAAATGGAAGTTACGTTCTACTACTATTTTATCATTTTCCTTGTGTTTGAAGTGTATCTACTAAAAGAGAAAATATGGTTCTCATCTATCTCCAACTTTCCATTTACTTGGAACACTGCAATTCTCACAGTTACCACTCATCCTCTTCTTTCTCATGAAAATGAGCTTTTGTGTGAAAGTTTCCATATGGAGCATGCAGGATCCCATATATGTACCTCATTCCTGTTTAGCTACCTCTAATTAAACATGTTCAGAAGCCAACATTGCCCAACTGAGAGATAGCCAAAATCACTCTTTAAGAAATCTAACAGTCAATGAGACCATGTGTTTGAAGTAGATACAAAAACTTTACTTTCTGCCGAAATGAATGAAAATCAATAATAGACCTGTCCTGCTCTCTGAGCCAGGAAACGAAGATACTAATGAAACCAAATGATATGTTCCTTTAGAACAGGGGTGGGGACATCAGAATTACAACTAAATTACAAAACAACCATCATTCAGAATGGCCTGAAATCTAGCTGAATGGAAATCCTACAACTAAAGAAGTAAAGAAAGTACATTGGGACTGGTAGGAGGAAAGAGGCATAGAATGGGTTGGTCTGGCCGGAACCGGTTTGGCTCAGTGGATAGAGCGTCGGACTGTGGACTGAAGGGTCCCAGGTTCGATTCTGGTCAAGGGCATATACCTTGGCTGCAGGCACATCCCCAGTAGGGGATGTGCAAGAGGCAGCTGATCGATGATTCTCTCTCATCGATGTTTCTAACTCTCTATTCCTCTCTGTGAAAAATCAATAAAATATATATATATATTTTTAAAAAGAATGGGCTGGTCTGACACCCAGGTGTGGTATTTTCCCCCCCAATCAGATTGGACATCTCAGCTTCAGAGACCTCTTGTGAGAAACAAGGGGTCCCAGCCCCATATCAGACCCCTATCCCAGGATTCCAGAGCTGGGAAGAGAAGTCCCTGTAATTTCAGGCTATAAAAACCAGTGGGGATAGTGGCTGAGTGACATGGAGGCTGCTGGAGTCCCAGGCAGTTCTTATAGGGTCCCACTTCCTCTGAGCTCCAGTGCCCAGCAACAGCTTTGGGGGATCCAGAGACAAACAGGGAGGAACTGGATTGTCTGGAATCAGGACAAGAACTCAGAGACGGCTTTGTCCAAGACAGGGTGTTCAGAGGGCATTGTTCCTGTGCTGGGATCTCCCACGCCACAGAACTGACTGGCACCCAATCAGAAAAGCAAAAAAGAATAAAAGACTCCAAAGATATGAAAGAAATGGACTTACAAGTCCAGGAAGCACAGAGAGTCCCAAACAAGAAGAATTAAAAGAGGCCCACACCAAGACACATCCACATCGTAATTAAAATGCCAAGGGTTAAAGACAAAGAGAGAAACTTAAAAGCAAGTAGGGGGTGTGCAAGAGGCAGCTGATCGATAATTCTCTCTCATCGATGTTTCTAACTCTCTAGCCCTCACTCTTCCTCTCTGTAAAAAAATCAATAAAATATATATTTTTTAAAAATAAAAATAACAAACAAGGAATGTAATGAACAAAATAAACTGATGAATAAAATAGAATTAGAGGCATGGAAACATGGAAAAGACTGACGAATCTCAGGGCTGGGGGAAGAGGTTAACCAAAGATCTTATCCTATATAATAAAAGCATAGAATACAAATTGCCCCCTCGACCAGAGTTCTTTTGGAAGTTTGAACGTGGGGCGGGCCAGCCAGGGGAAGGGAGGGAGTACCTGGTGGGCAGCCAGCAGCCACTAAGGACCCTATTAGTGCATGAATTCCGTGCACTGGGCCTCTAGTATGCATATATGCATTTACCTATGGACATAGACAATAGAGTGGTGAATGGAGGGCAATAGCAGTGGAGGGAGACATCTGTAATACTCAACAATGAAGACTTAAAAAATAGTAATAAAAAAGAACAAGGGTGGGGAACCTTTTGCTGCCAAGGGCCATTTGGATATTTATAACATCATTCACTTAATTTACTTAATATAAATTTGTTGCTATAAAAAAGCTCCTAGATTTATTCAATTTTAAGTCCTGACTATGGTTGCCTTGACAGAGCCAGACCAACCTGTCTGATACAACAAGGGCCTTCAACAACCCGCGAGCCAGGGGTTCCCCACCCCTGCTTTAAACTAGGATAGGCACAGCCACAAAAGCATAGCTACTCCTTCCTCTGTCTCTTTAAGTGACAAGACATTAATGGGTCTCTGGTTAGGAAGTAACTTCATGAACAGAGAAAGAACAGAGATTGCTCACTCTTTTAGTGGTTTTTAGATGGGAATATTTTTCTCCTTATAACAGGCTAAACCTGTTAGAAATTCTTATCTTTTTCTTCTGCTAAGTTTCTGAAGATATAAAAGAAAGATTCAAAATAGTATAAATTTTGGATTTAGTCAAATGTGGTGATTTGAAGAGGATAAAAGGATTTCCTGGCATTCTTTTCCAGTCCTGGGGCTTTCTATACTGCTATATAGAATTACATAACAAAATTAGGGAAACAGATAAATATATTCTAATGGCCTATATTAGAACACTCTAACTTTGAGAACTGATTATCAACAGAAGATAAAAGCCTTCATCTTTTTGCACATGAAAGCTAAAGCTAAGGTATTTTTTCAAAAACAATTTTTAAGAGATAGTAGAGGGGAGGGAGAAGGGGAAAAGAGAAGAAGGGAGAAAGGGGAAGGGGGGAGGGAGGAAGGGGGAGAGAGAGAGAGAGAGAAACATCGATTGGGTGCCTCCTACATGAGCCAGACCAGGGTCAGGGATCAAGCCTGCAAACAAGGTATGTGCCCTTTACTGGGAATCAAACCCAAGACCCTTTGGTCCACAGGCCAACACTCTAACCACTGAGCAACATGCTGGGGCACAGAGCAGTATTAATTTAGTACATCAAGCCTAGCATACATCTTGTAATATATTTTTCTAAATCAGAGAAAATTGCGAGTAAAGAGCAAGAACAATTTAAAAAGCAATTTAAAAAACAAATTAGTGATAGCAGCTTCCAAAATTCCTCCTTCCATCTACTCGAGCTATTTACTGCTATGTTCTTTCCCACCTAGATACTCTCTTCAAAACTAAAAGAAGCGATAATGTAGTACTTATATAATTTGTCACTATTAGAAGAAGCTGGGTAAAGGACACAAAAATTCTCTGTACTATTTTTGCAACTTCCTGTGAGTTATAATTATATCAATAGTAAAAGTTTTTAAACTAAACTAAAAGAAGCTGACAATTTAAAGTTTCCCAAAGGATAGTTCCCCAAATCAGGAGGGGCTACCAGTCAAAATTATACTATACAAGAACTACATGATAAACCTGTGGCTCAGGTCATTCTTTCTCTTGAAAATGTTCGGTTCCATATAACAACAGCATAACTACAAAAGGCTCTCGAATTCCAGTCTCAAGGTATACCTAAACCCTGAAGCCACAGGCTCTGCCAGTGCCGAGAGGGCTACAAAGGCACTCTCTAGGCTTTTCATTTTCCCAGTAGGCACCTGAAAGGTCAGGCAATGTACAGTTTCTCTTTCACAAAGCTGGGCATGCTGTGGATGCTGTTCAGCACAGTGGAGCTGAACAGATTGTTTTGGGGGCTTCGGAGGCCTTTCTTCCTGCAGGGAGGCAAATGTTGCCTAGTGATCACATCTGAGCAAAGGAGTCAGGAACACTAAGTTCTAATCTGTTTAGTATCTGTTCCATGATCCTTAGGAAGTAAATCACTTCCCTTCTATACCTCCACTCCCTTCCCCAACAAATGGTGATAAAAATAATGAACTGTCACCCAGGAATGTAGCAGGGTGAAAGGGTAAGAAGGACTGTGACCCCTAGATAAATGTCGAATATAAAATGCCAGTATAAATCTGCCTTTATATCACCTATGTTTTTAGACGGTGGGAAGCTGCATTATTTCAATGCAGGCTGCCTCCCTAGTGCCACTCCTGCCTGAAGTGGTAATAAAATAAGCTGACTCCATGAAGCTCCTTTTCCAGCAACGACACACTTCTCTCTAAACATCCTACTCATTCTTTGGCTAATGGCTTAAAAACCATCAGTTTCCATTTTTACTTGGTAAAAAGCAATCCATGTATCTGTACGTAAGGAAGAAAGAGACAAGAAAAGAGAAATTACTCACCCCTCTCTTTCACATCAATAACTAAAATGAAAAGATAATGGCCTGGCCAGTGTGGTTCGGTGACTGAGCATCGACCCATGAACCAGGAGGTCCCTGGTTCTATTCCCAGTCAGGGCACATGCTAGGTTGTAGGTTTGATCCCCAGTAGGTGACATACAGCAGATCAGTAATTCTCTCTCATCATTGATGTTTCTATTTCTCTCTCCCTCTCCCATCCTCTCTCTGAAATCAATAAAAATATGTTTGTTTGTTTGTTTGTTTGTTTGTTTTTCAATATATTTTATTGACTTTTCACAGAGAGGAAGGGAGAGGGATAGAGAGCTAAAAACGTCAATGAGATAGAAATATCGACCAGCTGCCTCCTGCACACCTACTGAGGATGTGGCCGGAACCAATCCACATGCTCTTGACTGGAATCGAACTGGGACCCTTCAGCCCATCCACCGATGCTCTATCCACTAAGCCAAACTGGTTTCGGCAAAACATGTGTTGGTTTTTGTTTTGTTTTTTTAAAAGGTGATGAAATTATCTCAACAGAAACATGACAACAAACATCCTATTGGGTTCTATTATTATTAGTTCTAAGACCCAAACACAACACTGTGCTGCTTTAAGAAAATATCGCCGAGGTCAGTTTGGCTCAGTGGTAGAGCGTCAGTCTGCAGACTGAAAAGTCCCGGGTTCGATTCCAGCCAAGGGCATGTACATTGGTTGTGGGCACATCCCCGGTAGGGGGTGTGCAAGAGGCAGCTGATTCATGATCTCTCTCATCAATGTTTTTAACTCTCTATCCCTCTCTCTTCCTCTCTGTAAAAAAATCAATTAAATATACTTTATAAAAAAAAAAAGAAGAAGAAGAAACATCAGTGATGAAAAAGAATCATCGATCGGCTGCCTTCTGCACACCCCACATTGGGGATCAAGCCTGCAACCTGGGCATATGCCCTGACTGGGAATCGAACTGTGATCCTGATTCTTAGGTCAATGCTCAACAGCTGAGCCACACCAGTCAGGCTCAAGTCAATTTTTAAAAATCTTTAAAAAGCCGAAACCGGTTTGGCTCAGTGGTGGAGCATCGGTCTGTGGACTGAGGGGTCCCAGGTTCGATTCCGGCCAAGGGCATGTGCAGTGGTTGCGGGCACATCCCCTGTGGGGGGTGTGCAGGAGGCAGCTGGTTGATGTTTCTCTCTCATCGACGTTTCTGGCTCTCTATCTCTCTCCCTTCCTCTCTGTAAAATATCAATGAAAATATATTAATAAATAAATAAATAAATAAAAATGTTTAAAAAGAAGTTCAGAGAGGAAACTGCTAAACTGAAGTTCCCAGGAGGAATGCAGTATAATCAATAAATACAGAAAAAATATTTAACCAGAGACCAAGATGTTCTGTGAAAACAATAATTTGGAGTCCATGGAACCCAAAATTAACATAGGAATTCTTAACATGGAATCATGGACGGGCTCTCAGAGGGTCCATGAACTCTCTGAAATTATATCTGAAATTAAAATTGTATGTGCAAACAGACATTTTTTTGACACAAAGATCATATCTTTCATTACATTCTCAAAGGTAAAGAGCTATTTCACTAGGATCTTATCCTAAAAACCACTTTTCTATCTGTATCAGAGGAGAGTTTTAAGGCCTAAGGTTTTACTCAAAAGAGGAGGTCTGGATAGCCTACGTGTCAGAGAAGAGCTTCTGAACTTTCCATAACTTGATGAAAAATAGTGATTGCTGAAAAGAGGACAATGAGAGAGTCCTTTCCATAGTCTAGTTGAAGCTAGCTTAAATATATTTCCCCACATACCCAGATGCCATGGTGACAGGCATCATATAAATAGACAGTGGCAGCAGGGAGTAGGTCACGGCTTGTAGTCAACATATCAGGCAGGATTAAACCCCCAACTAACGCAGCTGACTTGTCCTTGCCCACGAGACAAAGCCTGGGAATTCCATATAAGAATTTAGAGGGGGACCTTTGGCTATCTCCCCAATAACAAACAGCTACAATAACCAACACATAGAAATAAAAATCACTCAAAGTGCAGGGATATTAAACAACCACATTCCGTATGACAAAGGCATTTGGATCCTAGCTGACTGCTTCCTAGACACCCAAGGACTTCAGAATGTCTAATCTAACACCACATATGCCTTACCAGTTTCATTTATAAATAAAATTGAATTAAAGTTTGCAGCACATGTATGGACAAGTAGCTATACATGTAAGCCTATTTGCCATGATGAGTTTCAACAGCTCCCTCAAATAAATAAGTCAAGAACAGGGGTGGGCAAACTTTTTGATTCGAGGGCTGCAATGGGTTCTTAAACTGGACCACAGGGCCGGAACAAAAGCATGGATGGAGTGTTTGTGTGAACTAATATAAATTCAAAGTAAACTTCATTACATAAAAGGGTATGGTCTTTTTGGGGTTTTTTTAATTCAATGGTTTTATTCACCGGATCTGACCTGTGGGCCGTAGTTTGCCCAGCCCTGGTCTAGAAAGCAAAGAAAGAATGAAAACATGGGCATACCATTATATGAGGGGTGGCACCAGCCAAAGAATAGGTGAATCCTCGAGTCACATTTGTATTCACTGATTGCAATATTATACATTATTGTGGGCTCTGATGCATCACATGTGGTGTGATATTTTGCAGTTTTCCTTAACACCTGCTGCTCTACATCTCACTGTACACTCCATGTATGAACACATGGAGTCAGGGTTCCAGAAGGGCTTTCAGTCTATCTAGGAAAAGAAGATAACCTCACTTGGCAGAGAGCTCTAGCACCAATGCCTATGCTTTAGAAGCAAGCAGTCGTCCAGGTCTCACTACTGACACTCATATATACCTCCTCTATACTAACCCAGGGCCTCTATGTCAATCCATCAGTTCTGAGATAGCACATAATTATAAACAGAGCTGACATCACAGAAGTACTCAAGAACATCAAGTCAACTGACCAACATACGATAGTCTCCTGACCCACAATTTCCTAGCCAGATGGGGAAATGTAAGAGTCAGAAAAGATAAATATAAAAGAGATTTTTAAATTTCTTTAAAAGATGATTGCCTCTTTAAACAAAAATGATGGCAATGAATTGTGGGGTTTATAACCTATATAAAGATAAAATGTATGACAATAATAGCACCAATGCCCTGGCTGGTTTGGCTCAGTGGATAGAGCATCAGCCTATGGACTGAAGGGTCCCAGGTTCGATTCTGGCTAAGGGCACATACCTGGGTTGCAGGCTCCATCGCCAGTAGGGGGCGTGTGGGAAGCAGCCACTCAACTAATCTCCCTCATCATTGATGTTTCTCTCTCTCTCTCCCTCTCCCTTCCTTTCTAAAATAAATAAAATGTATTAAAAAAATAATAATAATAGCACCAAGAACAGGATATAAGGTAGAAGTAGGAGAACAATGGGAAGCCCAGGGCCACAGTGAACAGGAGAAGGCAATATGGAACCGGCAATGTGAAGAGTGCAATAAGGAAGAAGACAGCAGATGATGAGGATGGGAGAAAATCCAGAGAAATCTCAGGGGCAAAGATGTGATAGCTAGGATAGAGAGGAAAAAAACCAAAATAACAGAAAATAAAGCCAGAAGAGAATCAAAAGCAAGCAAAACCAACTACTTCCACCAACTCTTCAGTTACAATGTGTAACTTCATGTCAGTTACATCCATAAGCCACTTGTACTTGATATAAATAAATCCTAAAACTGTAACAGCAGGGCTGCATCATTTTTGTGTTTCTCTCTAATCCTGCATTTCAGAGCTTAACAATCATATAGCTAATATTCACAAGCAAACTTAGTAGTCCTTTATATTAAAAAGAATTGTTCCTAAGAAATTCTACTAATTTTAGTTATTTCAATCTCTCTTGATCTCTCCTTAGCTCTTCAGTCTTTCAGACATTCTCTCAGTCTGAAACGATGACCAAAAAAATGCTGCTACTGCCATTTAGCGTTCTTCTCCTACTCCCCCTTCACCGCCATAGGCATTAACTGCAAAGATCTTGCTAATCCATTAATTAAAAACCTCTACTTCCCATTATGGACGACTAAATTTAGAAAGCCAAACTGGGTTGGGAGGAAACAACAAGTCACAACAAGTGAAATAAACTCAATAGAAGGGGCCAAGATTACTGACCCTTTTCTTCTTTTCTTAAAAAGCCTCTGACACTAATACACCCTCCACTGCTGAGACTACAGAGAAGCTCTCCCAGGGTGGGGTAACCATTCATCACTATAATTATCTGGAGAAGACTTTATTGTACCATCAGGTCACCAGAGCCACAGGACCTATCAGCAAATGAATGAATGCCTCAGGGAATATGTCTCTCCTCTGCTTTCCCCTAAGCTCCATTTAAATTGCACCAAAGAAAGGGGTGGCAATGGAGCATTAATTGTACCCTTAGAGAAGAGCCACTTCCCGCCTGCAGGCAGGGCAGTGACTTTACTGGGCTACCAAAGGATACAAAGACAAAAGTAAACACTGTAATTTGCTGTTTTTGTCCCTGGCACAGGGGGAGTGGTACAATCGACAGTGTCTGTAAACAGTAATAATGCCAGATGTAACACAAAGAACAGGATTCCCCCATCTCCGCCCCCTCTGCACCCCCTCTTCCCTGTGACATTCCTCGGGAGATTACTCATCTTGAAGAAACACACAGAAGCTCCCTATAGTCCATATGCTGCTACCAAATGGAATTGAGGGAGAATCCAAGTTTGTACTGACTACTCTCCCTTACTCAAAGGAAGAAGCATTGGAACTCAATAAATATTCAACTGTTTCTAACCGCTGACAAAAAAAAAAAAAAAAAAAAAAAACACAAAACAGGGAGGAGAGGGAACAAGAGAATATGGAATAGATATGTGACATGCTCAGGTGTGGATTAGAACCAGGCTGAAATGACAAAAAATATAAATGAAAATAGAAGCATCCTAAACAAACTAAAAAGTTTTTTAAAAAATCATCTTGTGCTCCAGCCTAAGAGCTCATAAAAGATATAGGAAAAGAGGAGGAATTAAAAACATCAAGTTACCTGACCAGAGTTCCCGCCAGGTGTAATGCAGGCGTACTCTACACTTCTTCTGGTAACAAAGTAGCTTATGCACTACCTGAATGCAGCGTCTGTGACAGAGAAAGAGAAAAGCTGGGATAAGCCTAAGAATATAGTGCAACTCACCAGAGACACCCTTTCTCTAGTGAGGCAACTTTGCTAAGGCCACTAAGATGCTGGCTGTGAATCTGTGAATCTGTACACATGCAAAAGAAAGGAATGCCTACCTGCAGCCTTCCAGTGTAAACCCCCCCGACACACACACACACATACACTGCTTGCAATAATTCAAGCATCTCAAGAGTGATATTAAAAATATTTTGCAAACAATAGAGAAATATAAATATACAAATCAATATATACACTAAAAACTTTAATTCCTTTATTCTCTAAATAAACTGTATCAAAGCTACTTACCAAGAGATAAAAATTATAGTGTAAATCATCCTAATAGTTTCCAAATCATTTGTTCAACTTTAGAAATTGTGGTGTGACCTCTCCTGTATGATGCAGTTGTCACTAGCTACAGAATGCCCTTACGTGAGCCATGATTTAACTTAGGAATATACAAACTCTCCTATCAATTTCCCCATTAAATGGGTAGTCATTAGGTACCTGGTGCTGAAAGCTTTGTTGCTGCCCATGTGTGACCACCCATGCACAGTACATTCCAAGATGCCAGCACTTCTCACTGGCCTGGATGGAGACAGCCTGCCTGCGCCTGGCTCTCGGGAGAATGCCTTCTCTACACTGAGCCTCGGTGGAGCAGCAGTGAGATAGATACAAACTATGTCCCCACCCCTGCGGCCACCCCTCTGGTTAAAGGCTACTGATATCCACTCCTGCACTGTTCCTGCCTCTGCAGCTACCCAACACGTGACATCATTGGCCTTGTGGTCTCAACTTACACTATTTACCGAGCAGAACGAAAAATTTAACACTGCTACTACCTTAAAATTATATACTGGCTGAATGACTCCAAATGTCATGCATGCATGTGTCAACATAAGACACAATTTAACCTGCAATGTTCTTGTGAGGTCCCCTGAAGTCTCTACTTTCTTCTGGTGCCTACCCACAGATTTGGGGCTTTCTGACTTAGTATACTGAGTCCAAGTTTTCATTAAAAGAGGAACTTAAAGGAAAGTTTATTCCTCAGAGACTATTTCCCCGCAGTCCCAAATCTTTTGACAGCAGTGAGGATGGCAGCAAGAATCAAGGATTACAGCCAGGAGTGGAAACTGCCTTGGTTTTCTCATTTCTTTCTTTCTCGCTTCTTTTCTTCCTACCTTCCTTCCCCCCTCCCTCCCTTCTGACCTTCCTCTCTCTCTCTCTTTTTTTTTTTCTCTGTATAAGCGCCTTCTTCCATTATTACTTTACCTAAAGTATTTATATACAGATAGGAAATTATTTCATTTCTGACCCAGATCCTGGCTTTGAATATTAAGTCTTTCTACACTCCATACTTCTTCATATTTCACCAGGAGGATTATAAAGTTATCTGAAATGGTCGAAATTCATTTTGATTTCAACTTCTCATTCTGCTGTTTGCTTCTAAAAAGCAGTACATAATAAGTAGAGCAACAACCTGGCCTGATGCCCAGCTGGGAGCAGATAAGTTCACCTAAAAAGGACTTGATGCTCCAAATGCCAAAAACTGGAAAAAGGATTGGAAGAGGGAGGAAGATCTGAAAATACCCCATAGGCAATAATGAAGAAAGTGAATTCAGCCCAAGGCTGGGACCTTCTGCCTAGCCTCTGTCAGCTTGATGCCTCATTATCTTCTCCATCTTCCCTAACCTTAGCACATTAAATTAGGGAACAGATGGGAGAAAGCAAGGGACTATAGAAAAAGTTAGAAACCAGAAGGTTAGGAGGGGTCTAAAGTATTTAGTGTAGACCAGGTTCATTGGCTAGGACAGTAGTTGGCACACTGCGGCTCGTGAGCCACATGCGGCTCTTTGGCCCCTTAAGTGTGGCTCTTCCACAAAATACCACGTGTGGGTGCACACGTTTCATGGCCCATGCGCAGAGGTCGTTTTTTGGCTCTCAAAATTTTTTCAATCATTGTACTGTTGATATTTGGCTCTGGTGACTAATGAGTTTGCAGACCACTGGGCTAGGATATGAAGGTTTGGGTGGACAGATACATACCTATAACTCTACTAAACATACAATATTATGTCATCCCCATCTTCAACTGTTCCCCATCATCCACTTAATCTCAGGCAAGGTTTTTACTACTCTCCTATCCTACCTTCATGCACCCTACACTCCAACCATCCTGAATTACTTTTGATTCTCCAAACATGCCACACTTCCAAGCCCTTGATCATACAGTGTTGGTCCCTGCTTGGTATGTCCCTCTCCCACTCCCTTACACAGAAAACTACTGTTTCTTTATGACTTGCCCCAGTCAGCATTAGTTACTCTCTATTACTTATCACAGTAGTGGTTAAGAGTACAGCCTCTGAGGTCACAGAGGTTGAGTTTAAGTCTTAGTGATGCAACTTAACTAGGTGTGCAACTATGGTAGCCAGCCTGCAAGATGGCCCCAGTGGTCCTCATCTCCTGACATTCACATCCTTGTATAGTCCCTTCCCACATTGTATCAGGGTGGGTCTATGTGCCCAACAGAAATGATATGTCATTTGAGATTGGGTTATAAAAGACTATGGTGCCGAAACCGGTTTGGTTCAGTGGATAGAGCATCAGCCTGCAGACTGAAGGGTCCCAGGTTCGATTCCGGTCAAGGGCATGTACCTTGGTTGTGGGCACATCCCCGGTGGGGAGTGTGCAGGAGGCAGCTGGTCGATGTTTCTCTCTCATTGATGTTTCTAACTCTCTATCCCTCTCCCTTCCTCTCTGTAAAAAATCAATAAAGTATATTAAAAAAAAAAAGACTCTATGGCTTCCATTCTAGGTCTCGCTCTCTTGGATTACTTGCTTTGGGGGAAGCCAGCTGCCATGTCAAACAACCCTTATGGAGAGAACCAAGTGGCAAGAAACTGAGGCTTGCCAACAACCATGTAAGTGAGCTTGGACGCATATTCTCTAGCCTTGTAATGCCTTAGATGCCTGCAGCCCCTATTATTCCAGACCTAGGACACCAAAACTATATACTTTTCAAGCAGTCTAAAAAGCTAAAGGTCTATTCTGTTCTAAGCAAAAAATTTTATATTCCCTAGATCACAGTTCTGGTATTAGAATGAGGTACACTCAGCCTCTTTGCTGCACACCAAACAGCTCTCTCTTGCTCAAAAAAAAATGGAGCTACCAATTGTGCTGTCAGATGCTTTTTAAGGAATAAAGATAATATACATATATATAGCATAGCAGTTCTTGGGCATTAAAGATGGCCGAACTGCTCAGTTGGTTAAAACCATGGTCAACAAACTGCGGCTTGCAAGCACATGTGGCTCTTTGACCCCTTGAGTGTGGCTCTTCCACAAAATACCACAGCCTGGGCAAGTCTATTTTGAAGTGGCATTAGAAGAAGTTTAAGTTTAAAAAATGTGGCTCTCAAAAGAAATTTCAATTGTTGTACTGTTGATACTTGGCCTTGTTGACTAATGAGTTTGCCGACCACTGGGTTAGAGCATTGAACCTGTATACCAAGGTTGCAGGTTCAATTCCCGGTCAGGACTCATACAAGAATCAACCAATGATAAATATTAAAAAAAAGAAAGAATCCACCAATGAATGCATAAATAAGTGAAACAACAAATCAAGGTTTCTCTCTCTCTCTCTCTCTCTCTCTCAAATCAAGAAATAAAACTTTTTTTGAAACAAGGCATTTATCTCTCTTCAATAAACAAAAAATAAAACAAAAATAAAGCAGAAACAGCAAAGGAGAAAGAAAGACTTAAGGTTTAAACTTTATTAAAGTATGATTTTCAATTGTCTCTAGTTATACTGGTTGTTAAGAATTGTGAGAGCCTTAGCCAGTTTGGCTGAGTGATTAAAGCATCAGCCCACAGCCAGAAGGGTATCAGATTTTATTCCAAGTCAAGGGCACATACCTGGGTTGCAGATACAAGACTCGGCCTGGTCAGGGTGTGTTCGAACGGCAACCAATGTGTCTCTCATCTTCTCTCTCTCTCTCTCTCTCTCTCTCTCTCTCTCTCTCTCTCTCTCCCTCCCCTCCCCCTCTCTCTTCTCCTCCCTCCCTTCCATTCTCTTAAAAAAAAATTTAATCCTCAGATGAGGATTAACAAACAATAAAAAAATAATTGTGAGAGACCATAAGATCTCCTCAGGAGGTAGGAATCTCCTAGCTGGGCCACTAAATACATAATCTGTCTAGTTAACACAGTTCTGGCCAGGCTGCTAGGACAATGTAAGCTCAAAAGGGACCAGAAGTTCTATCTCTCTGGCCTTTTTCTACCTCCTAACTACTTCTAGTCCATATCTTTGGATTAAAATAGTCACTCATGATCACTGCTTCAATGCATCAGCCCTATTCCTCATGCAATGTGCCTATAAGTGATAATGAAGATATGTGCAGAATCCAAATTGTGGTTACACTTTTTTCCCCTTCTGGAAAGATGTATAAATCCACACTGTAAAATGCCCCCTGGCACTTCTCCACATAAATTTGTTTTTCCTGAAGTATACACAGAAATTTTGTGACTACAGATGTCCTATCACTCAACTATAAAATAGATTTGCACACATTAAATAAACCACAGTCTCACTCATTTGTGGAATATAATGAACAACATAAACTGGTGAACAAAAATAGATCCAGACACACAGAAACATCGAACAGACCATCAAACCTCAAAGGGAAGGCAGGGGAGAGTGGGAGTGGGGATAAGAGATCAACCAAAGGATGTGTATGTATGCATATAAGCATTAACCAATGGACACAAACAGCAGGGAGTGAGGGCCTTGCTGATGGGCAGGAGTGGGCTGGGAGAGGTCAATGGGGGGGGGGGAGGAGACATATATAATACTTTCAACAATAAAGAATTTATTTAAAACTAAAAACCATGGTACTTACACATAGAGATCCATGGGAAACTCCTTCATCATGTGTGTTACAATAAACTCTACCATCAGGTCTGAACAGGGAAAGGAGAAAAATTAAATCAATCAGAATTAAATTCATTCTTTGCCTTTGAGTTGGAAAAGTACATCTGAGTACACTGTGTACTCATACTGAGTGGCATCCACTAAGCACATCTTTAATCACATGACCTTAAATTTATTTCACATAAGGCACTTTTGAAACACTTTTCACCACCTGCCACTTGTAAAATAACAAGAAAATTAGTTCACTCTCCTACTTCCAGAAGGATGCCTTGACCTGCCAATAAATTCAGAACCAAGGGAGAGTTCGCTATACAAGTTTTTCATACCATGGTACTAATACAAAAAGCCAGAGGGGAATCATATTCTGAGAACCCAGTGATGAGGTACTAGTAATCAGATCCATGTAACCAGATCACATCCACGTAACCAGAGACTCAGCTCTAAAGCAATGTCTATCTCATGTCACTATCAGATATTGACTGAAAAGGTCTATTAGGCTTTGGATCAATAGAAGTTTATTATAGAGTCTTAATCATTGTTTCTAAAGTCAAGTAGATTTAGGAACAAGGGCTTAATATTCAAATGAAATGAGATTAAGTGTTCAGATAATTCCCTGAGGAAAATGCAGTATTCTAACAAAATTATCTAAGATATAACTCTGTCAGCCTCATCTCAGTTTAATTTACTCAGAGGAAATTTTGCAGGCTTTGAACTTCAAGCCTCCTGGCCAGCTGACATAACCATTTCAACCAAGAAAGGGAGGGAAGAATTTGAAATCTTGATCAGGAATAAGATATTTTACAAATGTAAATCATGTCTCAAGCTTAGACTTAGTCATCTATCTCCTTAGAAATATCTTTTTCTTTGAACAAAAGCACCCTTTAATTGAGCATTTTATACATTGGAACTGCTTTACCAAACTCAACAAAAATATGGTTTCTTAGGCCAGGGAAGAAACATAACTAATAAAAACTTCTCTAAGGAAGAAGTATATCAGCCAGTATTTATGGCTCATCTTAATCATAAAAACCTGTCACCTGTCAGAAAAATGCAATTATGACGATACTCACCCAGGACTGCACACACTAAAGGACGGCAGGGAAGATTCTTGTCCGCTGCCTTTTTCCTGTGTCGCATAGGCTTCAAACGAAAAAGAAATGAAATTAATAGGCATCTGAATGGACATCCAATGGCTCATCACCATGGGTTTCATGCCAATAACATCTCCACTACAGAGACGCTATCTTTTCTAGTGGTGGGGGTGGGGTGGAGTGGGGCAGGGAGGAAGAAAACGCTACTCAGCTATCAATGCAAGCCTATGGTAAAAACACAATTCACAGCAAAATAACAGCCCCAAAGGGTACTGGCGCATACTACACAATGGGAAAGCTGTTGTTTTTTACTTTGATTTTACAAGCGACATTACTAACAATAAAAAAAGGTATACTAATATTTTTCATTGATAAAATAATAAGAAAAAAAGGGGGGACAAAGGGACTGTGTAAAGGCAGCAACAGAGGCAGTTACAAAAAAAACAAAAGTAGCCCAGCCAGTGTGGTTCAGTGATTAAGCATCCACCTATGAAACAGGAGTTCATGGTCTGATTCCTGGCCAAAGCACATGCCCAGGTTTCAGGCTAAATGCCCATTGGGGGCATGCAGGAGGCAGCTGATCAGAGAGTGATTCTCATCACTGATGTTTCTATTTCTCTCTCCCTTTTCCTTCCTCTCTCTGAAATTAATAAAAATATATTTTTTAAAATAAGTTTCAGATATAAACCTCTATGTGATATTTTTTAACATACCTCCAAGTTTTAGGAAATTTCCTGATCCTTCCTATTCTATTTCCCTCACTACTTAGATGCATAAGCAAAGCAGCATTTAGTCTTAACTAACCAAAGATCATAGTACATTTTGAAAACAAAAGGCTTAGGACCATCTCCTTGTTAAAATCTATGTTACTTATACATTCTAATACTACTACCATGGGTAATAATCCATCCTCTTTTGAGTAAGAAACAGCTCCATGACACACACAAAAATCCTGACAACAGGCATGGGTTTGTTGAATAACAGTCAAGCAAGAGCCCTTTAGTACAACATTCCCCACACATTTGTTGTAAGTAGAATCAAGTTCATCTACCCCAATCCTGCCAACACAAAAATAAATTTGCTCTAAGAAAAAACAAGAAAGCAAAAAGTCATACCTACCATTTTATGTAAGTTTACTCGAAAATTCATGTTGTCATCATGCAAAAATGCATTGGCATACTGATCCTAATAAAAATAAAAATATAGAGACAAAGGAATGAGAGCCATACTTCAGTTTGTAATCTATCACACTTCCTACAAATCGTTGGTCTTTAAAAACTACTTCCAAGGACCAATTGGAGAGCTAACATGATGAACCTAGAGCCTTTGTGTCAAACCCTACTTAAGCCATGAGATTTTACTATGGAGTAATTCTCGGTATGTCTCTAACTGGCCCAAAAACTCTAAGCTAATTACACACAATAAAAATTAAGGCACAAGGACTTGAAGCAAATGCTGAGAGGAATCTGTTTTCCTATTCTCTCTTCCTTCCCATCTGCCCAAGGAGCCTACTCTGTTTGTGACAGCTTGGAGGTCTCCATAGGGGCTGCAGGATGCATGTGCAGGCTCCACGGGAGGATCTACAGTTAAGAAGAAAGGTCTGCAGTCCACTGGGAACGGGTTTAGCATATATGGCAGAAGAAAACTGCTGCCCAGGCAGCATGGAAGTAGGCAAGACCCTGTCCATCTCTGGCTTCACCAAAGACTGATAGGAAACCAAAAACATCTCACCATAAATCAGTAATAAACATCCCTTTGCCCTTTCCCAACACCTTAGCTGACATGCCTACAGACTAATTACTAAGAACTGTCACAATTTGTGAAAAGCAACCTCTTTAAAGATTTTCTTAGAGCCCAGCCAGCGTGGCTCAGTGGTTGAGCATCAACCTATGAACTAGGAGGTTACAGTTCAATTCCCAATCAGGGCACATGATCTTTTGGGCTTGATCCCCCATGGGGATTGTGCAGGAGGCAGCTGGTCAATGATTCTCATCATTGATGGTTCTATCTCTCTCTCCTTATCCCTTCTGCTCTGAAGTCAATAAATATATATATTTTTAAAATATTTTCTTAGAAAGATTTTTGAAAAGCAATTACACCCAGCCCACTGCTAACCAGCAGCTCTTCTATAACAAGCTATCCCTAACCTAGGGAAAAGAAGGCCATCTTTTCACAGAGAACATAAAAAGGGAAAGAATGAGAGAGATCTCTATTTCACATAGACCACCTTCAATGTTTTAATGAAGGGCGAGGTTGAAACTACAAATTTAGCTCTAAAATTGACTCAAGTTCTGCCATACCTGTGTTGCCACCAAGATCCAGGGTGAGTTTGCTTGGTACCAAGCAAAAGTACCTCCTTACAAAGCAAAAGCATCTCTTCTTTAACTCCTCACACTCTTGTTCATCAAACTGCACTCAGCCCAACTTCACTCACAAAGCCTTCTTTGACTTTTCTCTCAACCGCCCCACACACAGAAACCTGAGCTCCTTTTTTTCATTTTGTGAAGTGGAAAAGTCCCAATCTGAGCAGCTTCAAAGGGGCAGGATTATTTTTTCTAAAGAGGGTTAGGTCTCTCAAACTATTAAGAGCTTGAATCTGCCCTGGTCTGTTGCTCAATGGTTAGAGCACTGGCACTCAGACTGAAAGATCAAGGGTTCGATTCCCAATCAAGGGCATGTACTTTGGTTGCAGGTTCGATTCCTGGCCCCGGTCAAGATGTGAGCAGGAAGCAACCAATCAATGTGTCTCTTTCACATTGATGTTTCTCTCTCTCTCTCTTTCTCTCTCTATCTCTCTCTTTCTCTCTCTCCTACCTTTTCCACTCTCTCTTAAAAAAACTAGTAATAGCCAAGGTCGGTTTGGCTCAGTGGTAGAGCGTCGGTCTGCAGACCGAAAGGTCCCGGGTTCGATTCCGGCCAAGGGCATGTACATTGGTTGCAGGCACATCCCCGGTGGGGGGTGTGCAAGAGGCAGCTGGTGGATGTTTCTGGTTCTCTATCTCTCTCCCTTCCTCTCTGTAAAATATCAATAAAAAAATATATTTAAAAAAAAACTAGTAATAACTAGTAATAAGAGCTAGAACCTTCCAGTTCTCAAATACAGCATGTCATAATTCATTAATTCATGCAGTAAATATTAATTGAGCCTCTACTATGTGCCAGCCACTGAGACTAGACTGGTGAGGGAGACATAATACCTGCTATCAGAGTTTACATTCTAGCAGGAGGAGACAGACAATAAAAAAAGGGGCATATTTTCTCTCCCCAGCTTTAGGACCCTAAAAGTCAGTGAGACTAAAACTGGGTGAGAAAGGCAAAAAACGACAGCACTCTGTAAGAAATGAACTGATACCAGAAGATGGATGAAACCTACCTCCGCAATGCATGTGAGGATAATCAGGCAGAGTTTGCCGCTATGAAGCCGGTGCTCATCTGCAAAATAAAAATAAAACCCTTCTCTCTAAATCATCCATACCACGTTTCTATTAGAAGAGAATAAAGATGTGTATCATCAAAAAGAACATTCATTCTTTCTTTCCCCACAAAAATTCATGAATTCATGAATCAAGGTTCTACTAGAGTAATTCTTGCTTTTCTTCTAGGCAAAAGAATTCCCCCAGAAGATTATTTTTCTTAAATATTCTTGGTAGTCTGATGGACAGCTACCTACCTTCTGAGAGTCATCTAATTACTGTAATGGTTCTACTGTCATGGCCCAGATCATGGCCTTGTCCTTTGCTTTCATGTCAGCCCTTTGCTTCTCAATAGTCGGGTCCATTCCCTTTCCAACACTTCCTCATCCACTAGCCATTAGCAACACCATCTATACCCACCTAACTATTCATAGCAAATTGGCAGTGGAATCAAAAAGAAACTAAGTGGAGACAGGGTCAAGCCATGCTTCTCCTTGCACTGTGCACATTATTCACAAACAGGAAAGCTGTGAACTGGATCATTTTTCTTCCTGCCAAAGTCATTCACTCTATTTACTCAGTACCTACTATACAGCAGGCAGTGCACTGGGCACTGAACAAAACAAAGGACCTCAGTCTCAGAACTCACATTCTAGTTACTAAAAGAGAAGAAAACAACCTTGAGAGTAAGGCTCTAAGACCACACTCAGGACCAAGAAAGAGCTACTCCATCTCCTCCAATTATCAGAACCATCAAAGCTTACTTACTTTCAAGGATCTTTGTGGGTGAGGGGGTGAAATGAAGGTAAGAGGAAGTGTACACTAAATTATCCAGAATAGACAAATAGCTTATGTTGTTTCAGATTAGCTCTGACAGGACACAGATTGAAGTTCATTCTGGAGAGATCTATTAACAGATTACAGTGCTATGGTAAAGTAAGCTAACAGTACTTACCCTAACATTAACCTGCTACTTCCTCAAAGATGGAATCTATCAACTAAAACCTGACAATTAAAAAGCATAATGGAGGTTATAGTCCAAAAATACATTTACCTCTCCTCAGAGATAGGCAGAGCAAAAAGAGTCATGATGACAATCTCCAGCTGACATTCCCCACAGCTTACCTCAGAGCCCCCAGGCAGGGCAGGAGAAGTGCCCCTGCCGTGCAAATCTAGATTAATGACACTCTTCTGCCTCTACCTCTGGCCACCGAGTTTCTCAGCACTATTCTCCTTTCCCCCAAAATCTGATGAGCAACTCCCATAGGAAAGCCTACAGCTACTTCTCCACTTTAAAAAATAATGTTTCTTAATGCAAAAAAAGGGCTTCTTTTATTATGAACATTTTTTAATTCAGAAAAGGACAATAAAAGCCAAGCTTAATCATACCACCCAGATGTCATATCTGTTAAGATTTTGGTGAATCAATTTGTAGTGCATGTATAGATATACATGTATTTTTAAATATTTTTGCCTAATGTCTATTTTTAAGATTAAGCAGATTCTCCTTTAAAGTGACAATACTCAAGTCAGAAGAACCTCAGGTGGGGGAAAGACTTTGAAAGCAGAGCCAAATCAAGGGAGAGATCAACACAAAATTCTGGAGAATTGAGAGGAAAGGAATAACTGAGAGGAAAGGAGACACACAGGTAGCTTCAATGTCATTAATAATTGCTTAAGTTGGGTGGTGGGTTCACATATGTTCACTTCATTATTACACATTATAATGTATGCTATTTATTATAAACTTCATAACAATATTCATATATATTAAAAGTATATGTATTTATATCTATAATAATAAAAGCATAATATACTAACTAGATCAGACGTCCCTCTGGACGACCTTCCAGATGAAGCCAGGGCTGTGAGGGAAAGCCCGGGTCCCGGGTGCCAGGGGAAAACTGGTGCCAGAGGAAGGAAGGCCTATTCTTGCACGAATTTTGTGCATCAAGTCTCTAGTGTGTATGTATGTGTGTGTGTGGATAGATAGATAGATAGATAGATAGATAGATAGATAGATGATAGATAATGAAGAAAAAAAAGATAATTCCCAGAAAGGGTGGGGGCAGGTGAAGCAGAGCCAAGAATAAATGGCTTCCATGCTCCCCAAAACATAATGAGATCTCTTTATCAAGGGCATGCAGGTCAGGAGCTTAAGAGACAGGAAGAAAGCCAGCCCAATGAAGCCACACAGGAGCCATTTTTGAAATGAACGCCTCATCATACCTAACCTTGCCCCTTGCCATATTTAGGCTGTTTGTTGGCAAAGACCTAATTCAGATTGTGTTTAGAGAAACAGCCTGAGGCAAACCATAGTGCAATTAATCTGCCCTCAATTTTGCCTTCCATTTTATGGATGGCAAAATGACCAGGACAAAGAGGTTTATATAATCATTAAAGCTAAAAATGAGTTCCCAGGGCCTCAATTCACTGTGTTATATCAAGCAAAGCTAAAAGATCATTTTCAGGGTCACATCTATAGTTTCTCTTTGCTGCAATATGTTGAGAGAAAGGAAAAGGTTACCCCTTCCCATAAAGGAGAAGCAATGGCCTCCGGGAACACTGATACCAGAGTCGTCTTATCCTTGCCTAGCTGATCTCACTTGCCAAGTTACCATCTCTGCAGCTCCCAATGGACTGCCCTATGTTAGGAGTTTGTGATATGGGCTTCTAGCATCTCTCTTAAGAGAGCACCATCACAAGGCATAACAGAAGAAAAAGTCTAAGCTTATAAGGCAGAAATCTCCAAGAGCTAATGCATTATGTATGAAGGTAACAGAACTTAGATTCTGTCCATCCAGCTTCCTTTGAACTCTGGTGATTTATTTCCCTTATTTATCTTTTAGTTTCCTAGCTCTGTCTACCAACGTTTTCTTCTAACTCCAAAAGCCCCCATATCCTGGTCTTACCCTCTTACGCTGCTTTTTGGCTCCATTCTGGAATGACTGAAACCTGTCCAGCCCACCTGGCAAATACTTAATGCCTAAGGGAATCTTAAACCACCTCACAAAGCATTTGTCTCTCCTCATGGAAAGTAAAGTGACAAAAGCAATAGTATTTTAGCAACTTTGTTTCTACAAGAAAACTGGATTTTTTGTTATCTGGGAATTTGAAGCTTATCCATAAACCATAATTTAAGAACCCAAAACAAATTTCAACTACTGAGCAGAGAGAACAGTTGGTTTCTAAAATAGGATTAGAGATTCTTACAAGAAAGGCTAATTTAAAAAAAGAATATACACCAACTTGTTAAGAATAATTAATTCTAAAAAGTTTCGTTCCAAAACAATTTAACTTTGCTAGTTAACCATTGCTAGAATATTTTATCTCTAACAAATACTATTCAAATTACTTCTGTAATTAGGGGGAAAATATCTTTGTAAATGGGAGAAGCCCACTGGATCAACCAGTAGGTTCTAAATAAAATGCTAATTAAAATATTCATTAAAATGCTATGTGTGGCCCAGGATGTGTGCCTCAGTGATTGAGCATCAGCCTATGTGCCAGGAGGGGGCAGTTTCATTACCATTTGAGGCACCATGCTCAAGGTTTTGGGCTCAATCCCCGGCAGGGGGCCTGCAGGAGGCAGCCAATCATTGACTCTCATCATTGATGTTTCTATTTCTCTATCCCTCTTCCTTCCTCTCTGAAATAAAAAATATATTTTTTTAAATACTATGTGTGGTTAAGAAACTATCAGTTATGAAAAACATTTTTGGGACAACTGGGAAAAACTAAATACCAACTGAATATTACATGATATTGGAGAATTATTGTTGATTTTCCTAGCTATAATAGTGGATATCTTGGAAAAGTCTTTAATTTTGAGATACTTGCCAAAGCACTTAAGGTGTGAATGATGTCTATAACTTACCTTAAAATGATTCAGCCAAAATAATAACACACAAATAAATTTAGAGACAAACCAAATATGGCAAAATGTTAATGGGTACATGAGTGATCCTTTATGATCCCTTCAACTTCTCTGTTTATTGGAATTTTTTCACTTTAAAAAGTTGGAGGAAAAGTACTATCTAAAGGGTTTATTTCCAGAGAATCCCACTTTATGAGGTACCTAGAGTAGTCAATTCATAAAGACAGAAAATAGAATGGAGGATGGGAGGGAGGTGAATGGAGGTGGAAGAGGGCATAGAGGGGATAAATGGTGATGGGAAAATAAATAAATAAATAAAGGGAACTGAGTTCCTGATCAGTAAGGCAGAGAGAGAGAGAGAGAGAGCGAGAGAGAGAGATTGGAATGGTGGGCTGGGGAAAGGAGAGAATATAGAGTTACTGTTTTAAAAAGCTTCAGTTTTGCAAGATGAAAAGAGTTCAGGAGATGGTGGTGATGACCGCACAACAATGTAAATGTACTTAATGCCACTGAATTGTACAGTTTTGAGTTGTGGGTTTTATGTTATGTATATTTTAGCACAATGGAAAAATAATAGAAGTAAATAAAAATTGTGAACACAGATATATCTAGCTTAAAGAAAAAAACTGAGTTAAAAAAAACACAAAACTGCCAAAACCGGTTTGACTCAGTGGTAGAGCGTCAGTCTGCGGACTGAAAGGTCCCAGGTTCGATTCCGGTCAAGGGCATGCACATTGGTTGCGGGCACATCCCCGGTGGGGGGTGTGCAGGAGGCAGCTGGTCGATGTTTCTCTCTCATCAACGTTTCTGGCTCTCTATCTCTCTCCCTTCCTCTCTGTAAAAAAAATCAATAAAATATATATTTTTAAAAACACACACAAAACTGAGATATATACTGAATGGAATTTGCCAGGTTTCTCCCAATCCTTTGTCACTCCTAGCATAAAGATTCTACTACCCTACCACCAATTAAAAGATCATAGGAAACCTAAACCGGTTTGGCTCAGTGGATAGAGCGTCTGCCTGTGGACCAAAAGGTCCCAGGTTCGATTCCGGTCAAGGGCATGTACCTTGGTTGCAGGAACATCCCCAGTAGGATGTGCATGAGGCAGCTGGTAGATGTTTCTCTCTCATCCATATTTCTAGCTCTCTATCCCTCTCCCTTCCTCTCTGTAAAAAAATAAATAAATATATATATTTTTTAATTTTTTAAATATATATTTTATTGATTTTTCACAGAAAGGAAGGGAGATAGAAAGTTAGAAACATCGATGAGAGAGAGTCATCTATCAGCTGCTTCCTGCACGACCCCACTGGGGATGTGCCCGCAACCAAGGTACATGCCCTTGACCGGAATCGAACCCCAGACTCCTCAGTTAGCAGGCTGACGCTCTATCCACTGAGCCAAACCAGTTTCAGCTAAAAATATATTAAAAAAAAAAAAAAAAAAGACCATAGGAAAACCATAAACAGAAAAAACAGGAATGCAAACAGAAACTATAACTTTCCCATCACCCATTTTCCTCCCAATTTCCACTCTGCATTTCTGGATGGGTACTGACACTTATGTTTTAAGTGTTAAGGAACACAGTCCCTCTGGATCTCACCTCTTCCTACTGTACTCTGTGCAACAGTCCTCTAATTCTCACCACAAGCTGGTGCCTTCAATTCTTGCCCTCAAAAGGGAATTCCCTGAAGTATGCTAATCCCCCCACTTCCCACACAAAAGAGTTTGCATCTACTTACCAAAATCTGCTAAGAAGACTTGCTAGTTTTTGTAGAGACCTTTTTTTTTCCCTGTTCTATTTTGTAGCACTCCCCCTCCAGCTCCAGGTTTTCCTAACACCACCGAACTGCCATCTGGCAGTGAGAAATCACTGTTTTCCAGTAATCAGGACCGTCACCCTGCACAGGAGGCCCCAATAGTTCATCTGTGGAAGCTTCAAAATATTAATGTTGCTCCTTGGTTCTAGCTAAGAATTCTACCACACCTCCTGCTTTCTGAGCCCCCAAAGCAGCATGTCTTCCTTACCTTTGGTGTCCTGCATGACAATCGAGCTATATTTTAAGAAGGTTATCAGTAGATTACTGGTCTGTACATCTGCATCCAGTGGGAGTTCCACAGAACTTATAACTGCAATAGAATAATGCATGCAGTTAGCCTATATTACTTAACACTTCTACCTCCATAGCTAATTTGCCAGCAGACAAGGAAATCACTAATTTTTTTTTTTCAACAGAGAGACCAAGTGCCAATCATAAAACCTTTATCTTCCTAGGCCCCTGGAGTCCTTCCTACTTCCAAGATTAAACCCAATGCTCTTCTCCTTCTCTCTTATCTGGAAGGACCAGTCTTCAGGAACAGTGCTTTTATCCCAATATCCTAAGAAGGGTATTTTTTTTCAGTTACAGTTTACATTCAATATTATTTTGTATTAATTTCAGGGATACAGCACAGTGTTTAGACAATCACATACTTTCCAAAGTATTTCCCCCAATATTTCCAGTACTAAAATGGGTATTTTGATTCCACTTCTAATTCCAAATAACCCCAAAAGATTCAGGGTCTTTCTTCAAGGCACTTTTATTTGTACCTAAGGGTAAGATCTGTACTGAATATAAAATGAGTCTTGCTTTGATGACTCTCCTGCTTAAAATAAATGATAATTCTTTCTTAATAAGGAGAAATCCTGCTCAATTCTGAAAATAAGCATTTAGGCTGGAAATACCCAAATTGAAAGGCAGAACTACATTCAAATGATATTCCTAGTCCCTCACCCGCAGTGACAGGAAGCCTAAAAGGAAATACCTAAAACAGGAGGACATTATCATCTGAGACAGCCTGGGAACTGACTTTATACCCCCAGCTGCTTGCTGTTTCCCAAAGAAACTACCCCTCCACCTTCTCTAAGCCACAGTCCCGATGACCAGTGAAGGACCAGACCAGGGCTGACCTGCACTGAACAATCTTATGTAAGTTCCCCAAGTTTCTAGGACTTTAAATTAGACTTACACGTTTTGTTAAGTGCTTTTACACTAAGACATAATACATAAGCAAAAGGAGGCTCATAATGGCCCAGACAAGCTACAGAATCAATAGTTTTCTGCTGTATTTCCATCCATGAAGACTCAACTGAGTTTGGGATATTATTCATAATATGCATTCATACTATAATGGAGTTATTATGATATATGCATAGAATGTTTATTAACAATGGGAAGTATTTGCATATTATCAATCCATAATACAGAGCAAGCACAGCAAAAAGCCTCATGAGAAGAAATTAGCATGCCTCACCCATGGCTGTTTTCCCACAGTTCAGCCCCCAAGAACTAATAAAAGACAACTATAGCCTTAGCCAGTTTGACTTAGTGGACAGAGTGTCAGCCTGTGGACTGAAGGGTCCTGGGTTTGATTCCAGTCAAGGGCACATGCCTGGTTTATGGGCTCAATCCCCAAGCAGCCAATCAATGATTCTTTCTCATCATTGATGCTTTTATCTCCCCCTCCCTTCCTTTCTGAAATCAATAGAAATATATATATATATTTTTTAAAGATAAATATAGCCGAAACCTGTTTGGCTCAGTGGATAGAGCATCGGCTTGCGGACTGAAGGGTCCCAGGTTCGGTTCCAGTCTGGGGCATTCCCGATGGGGGGTGTGCAGGAGGCAGCTGGTCAATGTTTCTCTCTCATCAATGTTTCTATCTATCCCTCTCTCTTCCTCTCTGTAAAAAAAGTAATAAAATATATTTTTTAATAAAAACAAAAAGATAAATATATTTTTATGTTGAAACTAGAGGCACATGCATTAAATTCATGCACTGGAGGGGTGTCCCTCAGCCCAGCTTGCACCCTCTCCAATCTGGGATCCCTCTCACAATCTGGGATCCCTCTCACAATCTGGGACTGCTGGCTCCTAACTGCTCCTCTGCCTGCTTGATTGTTCCTAACTGCTTCTGCCTGCCAGCCTGATCACCCCCTAACTGCTCCCCTGCCGGCCCAATCACCCCAACTGCCCTCCCCTGCTGGTCCAACTGCCCCCAATTGCCCTCCCCTGCCAGCCTGGTCACCCGGGTGGAAGCCACACAGAGCAGCAATGGGGACCTACCCCCGCCAGCGGGGCTGAGGGAACCCAGGTGGCAGGTGCATGGAGTGGCCGCCGGACCTGCCACCACCCCACATGGCCACGGGAACTGCGGTGGCTGGCATGCAGAGCAGCTGGCCCCGACCCCTCTGTGCATGCCACTGTCTTGTGATGGTGTTACGGAGTGAGGGTTAATTTGCATATTACCTCTTCATAATAGGATATTAAAAGATCTTAATTCATGCTACAGGTAAATGACCTGAAACTGTCATTTCAAACTACTAGAGCCTATTTTGAAGCTCAGAGCCCATAATCATTCTTTTGTCCAATTTAACTTGTAGGTGGGACTTTTTCCCCATCCACTCACAGCAATAACTGGAAAACTATCTGTATACATGAAAGCCAAGCAACTGGAATGCCGGAACAACTGAAACTACCAGTGGTTATTACACACCCTGTAGCAGCCAACCAGCCTGATCAGGGCCCCAATCGGCCTCCTGAACCTCCCACAGCCCTTCCCCCTATCCAGCCCAGCCTCAGATCAGTCCCCCAACCCTGATCGGAAGTGGGGATGACCAACCAACCTCCCACAGCACCCCCACCAGCCCGGCCCCTGATAAGCCCCTCCATCGGGGCAGAGCCAGCAGATCTCTCTCAGCCCCTCTTCCCCACCAGCCTAGCCCTGATCAGACCCCATCAGGATGGACCGGCCAGACCCCACCCGTGCCAAATTCATGCACCAGGCCTCTAGTCTTATGTAATATGTAGAAATATGAAAGTATATGTATTTTTACTTTACCAGAAAGTCCTCTTATGCCAAGGCTGAGTTGTCAAATGTCAAGTCTGAGCTGAGAACAAATGTTACAGCTAAACTGCTGGCTTTGAGTGATATACCTTTAAATATAACTGAGCTACTGAACACTACTGTAATTAAAAAACAAAACCTGCCCTAACCGGTTTGGCTCAGTGCGTCAGCCTGTGGACTCAAGGGTTCCAGTCAAGGGCATGTACCTTGGTTACGAGCACATCCTCAATAGGGGGTGTGCAGGAGGCAGCCATTCTTTCTCATCGATGTTTCTAACTCTCCCTTCCTCTCTGTAAAAAAATCAATAAAATATATATTTTTAAAAACAAGCTTATAATATTTAGGATCCCAATAGGAAAGAAATGAATTAGGAGGAAAAAAGAATAAAAATAGCTCTAGCCAGTTTGAAAAGTCCCAGGTACAATTCCAGTCAAGGGCACATACCAGTTGCAGCTTGATCCTCAGCCCTGATCCTGGTGAGGGTGCATGGGGAAGGCAACCAATCGATGTTTCTCTCTCACATCGATATTTCTGTCTCTCCCCCCTCCTTTTCACTCTCTCTAAAAATCAATAGAAAAATATCCCTGGGTGAGAATTAACAACAAAAAGAACAAAATAGAAGAAAGAGAATAAAATCCCTCAAATTAAAATCTCCTTCCTAAGGAAATTATTCCTTGATCTCTGTCTTCATAATTCTTTCCAGCAGCCTTTGTCAAGGGAGACAGTCATTTGAAAGTGGGCTGACTCCATCTTCCCACTAGAAAAAATAAAAAGCTCACTAGTTGTAGGTAAGTAAGCACAAATCCTGCCATTGCATAATCAAGTGTGTGGGTGGAAGTGCTCACAATGAACAGTTTGAAAGGCAGTTCTCTGAAGCATCCAAAGCCCAACATTACATGGAACTCAGATGTGTATGTGTGTGTGTGTGTCCATGGTAACCAGGCAGGGTTTATCCTTAAAGAGAAAGAACAGTATTTCCATTGGATTATTCAGTGACCTGAATAAGCAGAGACAATTAGGCAATCCTCGCTACTTGTTCCTTCTCATTAAAATATTTTGGAATTTGTCTTTCAATTTTAAACAGATCCAATTTGCTACCATAGACTTGAATATCAACAGCACCTCCTTGTCATGCTTCTGCATGAATACTGCTTTATTACCTTGAAATGCTACTGCTACAAGTCCAATATGAAAATTTAAACGCAAGAAAGCAGATCAAAGAAGGCCTTTCACATAGAGACAATAGGGAGGCACCAAAAAAAGATCAAAGTTAGATTTCCTGTATTTCCTTTTTTTAAATATGTTTTTTATTTCAGAGAGAGAGGAAGGAAGAATGAGAGAGAGATAGAAACATCAATGTTGAGAGGGAATCATCAATAGGCTGCCTCCTGCATGCCCTACCCTGGGGATTGAGCCCAAACCCCGGGCATATGCCCTGACAGGAAATCGAACTGTGACCTCCTAGTTCATGGGTTGATGCTCAACCACTGAGCCACACCTGTCAGGCTGATTTCCTGTATTCCTTTACCTAAAATGAGGTCAACATTTGAGGCAAAACATCAAGTATTGATGAAGATTATTTTTTGGTTAAGGTAATCCATCAAACACACTCAGTTTACAGTAAAACTAACTCAGGTGATACACAGTTCATTGTACAAAATTCATAATTTCTTTTCTGTTACCTTTTTCTTAAGTTACAACCATAAGATTTAAACAGTGAAAGGTGTTTATTTTTTATTTTTTAGGGGAAGAAGTCTTAAATACCCACCAAACTCCCATCAAATCTAATAATTTTCTAAGGGGGAGTGGCAAACAAACACATAACAGTGAATAAATCCCAGGTTCACGCTCTCATTTATTTATTCAACAAATATCTGCTAAGTAATGACCATGCCAGGCACTATGCTGAGCAGAAAGTAGTGACAAAAAATATACATGGTTCCCTGCCCTGACTCATGTCTTGGTTTTTTTTGTTGTTGTTTTTTGTTTTTAATATTTTTTATTGATTTTCTTACAGAGAGGAAGGAAGAGGGATAGAGAGTTTGGGACCCTTGAGGTGGACCCTGTGGAGGCTAACACTCTATCCACTGAGCCAAACCAGTTAGGGCCATGTCTTGGTTCTTAATTGCAACTTTCACTAACCTTAGGCAAACCACTTATTTCTCGGCCTCAATTCCCTCATTTGTCAAATAACAACATAAGATAACATTACTATTTCACATTTATGTCAGTGAGATATTCATAACATATCTCATCCGAGTCTCCCAAGTACCCTGAGAGTTTGGCAAGGCAGGCATTACTGACCTCTGAGGTCCTTTTAAGATCTAGCACTTCATGACTCAGTGATTCCCTGAGGAGGACGTGCTGGAATTATGTAGCTTCTTCTTACACAGAGAAAAGTACTTAACTATCTTTCCCAAAGTTTTCTTTGGAGCTTAAGGAGTCCTTCTGAAGGGCAGTATTTTTCAGACAATTTCTTAAGTGAAGCAATAGACAACTGTGTTCTTTGTTCAACACAACTATGCTCACCCTGAAAGATTCAAAGCTATGTTAATCAAGAAAACAGAAGAGGCTGTGAGCTTACCATCAGAGGAGGGCGGTGTGGTACCAAGTGGTGTGGCTGGGGCTGTTGGTGCGGGACTGACAGGGGTTGTCACCAAGCCTATCTCTGGATGACTCTGAAAAAGAACACAGATGGGTAAGGAAAGAGAAAATCCAGTTCCAAGAACCAAAGTATTAATATCCTTTCTGGTATCGCTGGCCTCAGAGACAGACAGCTCACTGAGGGGGGACTGCTTCAACATTTAGTTCCCATGACTACCTGATTACTGTTGATGCTTGCTAAACACTAACAAGAAGCTCTGTGGACTAGTTCTTTCTAAGCAACCAAGATCTCATTATATAAGCTTTTCTGTAGAATCATACAAATAAAAAACTGGACTAAACAAATACACAGAATTATTCTACAAAAAAAGGGGGGAGGCATTTGCAGTCTTATTCGAACTTGAAAAAGACTACTCTTATCTGATCAACCTCATTTACAGATTATTCTGATGACCTCATAGTTGATAATAAATGCAGGTAAGCCCAGAGGATAGCAGGTACTATAAAGAGGTATGCAGGTGATATCCTTCCTATTCTACAACAAATTACGAACGTGTGAGTTTGGGAGGTAAAAACACAGGGTACACATACACTAGGGACCAAAACAGATGGCTCCTCTGTCCCTGACCTTCTTAGCCACCGCTGCCACATCAGCTCTTCAGAATTAAACTGAGTGGAAGCCATTCACTCCTCCTCCCAACAGCTTTATCAACCCTTTACTTCCTTTAAAATCAGTTAGTTACATAATTCAAAAAGCAAAGGAACATAGTAAGAATAGTTAAAAAAAAAAAAAGTATATAAAGTCTCATGTTATCAGCTGTGAAAAATTATGTGTTCTAACTAAGCAGACCCCAAGCCAACACTCTGCTTTTTAAGCATGGCTTATTTTTGTTAAACTCAATCAGGGAATCCCATACACATCTGCCCTTTGAGGGGAAAAAAATGTAAACAAATCTTCCTTTAAAAGAAACCTAAGCCTGGCCAGTGTTGCTCAGTGGTTGACGTTGGCCTATGAACCAGGAGGTCATAGTCCGATGCTGATTCAATCCCCAGTATGGTACATGTGGGAGGTGGCCGATTGATGACTCTCTCTCAACAGTGTTATTTCTGTTTCTCTCTCTCCCTCTTCCCTCTCTGTTCCTTTCTAACATCAATAAAAATATATTTTAGAAATATGTATTAGGTTTCTTTTATTTTTACATATATATGTATGTATTCATATTTTTTAATATGTTTAATTTTACAGCTAAACCAGGTTGCAGGCTCGATCCCAGTAGGGGGTTACAGGAGGCAGCCAATCAATGTTACATTCTCACAACAGTGTTTCTCTCTCCTTCTCCCCTCCTCTCTCTCTAAAAACCAATTAATTGGGAGTGGGTGGGAAGAGATTAACCAATGAACTTATGTATGTATATACATAATCCATGTACTCAGACAATAGTAGGATAAAAGACTGGGAGGAATGGGGGTGGGAGGCAGGCTAGAAAGGTCAGTGGGGAAAAAGGAGGACATGTGTTAATATTTTCAACAATAAAGTTTTTTTTAAATCAATAAACTATTCCTTAAGAAAGAAAGAAAAAATCCATACGGGTTGATAATACCAAGGGATTTACAGTGAGCCAAACGAAATAATCTCGATTCATCTGGGTTAACAGAACCAGTAAAAACTTTACATGTTATCCGACCCACTTTGCACCAGATGGAAACATACATATCTGAGAATAGCACAAAGCAAAGGCAACTGATGCAACTCTGTGTTACTACCACTTACCAATGCAAAGCAGGCCTCAAACAGACAAAGCCAGAAGGCTTGTCAAGGCAGTGAATCTGTAGGAAATTCAGGAAGAAAAAGAATTGGAGTTTTCAATATAACCAACCTGAGCTAACACTGTGATGAAGTTGCGATTTAAATGAACAGCTTCATAAAGTGCCAGGAGGATGGCCTCATTGGTTCTACAGAAAAAGAGAACAAATTCTTATAATGGAGAAGTTAGAACAATATAACCATCAAGAGAAGATTTCACCCCAGCTCCTCATTATCAATCCTTGGAATTTCTGATGCTTCCTTTATTTCCTCCCCACCCCAATATGTAAAGTGTATATAGGCAAAGAGAAAAAAAGTAAAAAGCCTTAAATTTAATTCTTTAGTTCTTATCTACTTCACTCATTATTTTCTCTCTCTCTGTTTCATCCCAATCCAGTTAAGTCCTTAACTGGCTCAGATACCCAGCCCTCCTGCATTCCACTTCAAAGATAGCTGGAAATAGTTTCTCAGCTCCCTGGGGCTCAATACACAGGAATAAAGTAGAGGTTTCTAAGAGTTCATTCTCAAGAAAAACTTGATACATCACCAAGATGTATAATGTTTGAATCTATAAAAGATTAACAAGAGGTAATGTCTCACACTCTCACACACAGCTGGTGAGCCCACATTAAGTTCCAGTTACTGCACAAGAATGTCAGGCACTTACTGTACTGAGATTTTCTCATGGGCATCTGCTATGAACATGTTGCCCACCTGTGGGAGAAAAGGGGAATTGCACACTTAGAGCAGGAAAATTTAAGAGGAGCTCTGCCTAAGAAGCCATTAATCAGTGAAAAAACAAGCTACTTGCTGCCCAAGGGAATTTGGAGCTCTGGCCCACCAGTCATACATACACACAAAAATCAGCCCACTTTGAAGATCTTAAAAGAATCATAAGCAATAAATAAAATAATGAGAGCTCTAAATCATCTTTCTTAAAGGGATTTAAAAACAATCCTAGTACCTTTTTCCAGCTCTCCTTTTCAATTTAAATTTAGTAACCACTGACAGGAAGTAAATGTTAACCTAGACCCGTGGTCGGCAAACTGCAGCTTGAGAGCCACATGCGGCTCTTTGGCCCCGTCAGTGTGGCTCTTCCACAAAATACCACAGCCTGGGCGAGTCTATTTTGAATAAGTGGTATTAGAAGAAGTTTAAGTTTAAAAAATTTGGCTCTCAAAAGAAATTTCAATCATTGTACTGTTGATATTTGGCTCTGTTGACTAATGAGTTTACTGACCACTGACCTAGACCATCATTCTGCATCTTTCCTGGAAGTTGTTTCGTTTAAGTAAAAAACTAATTCCTGCCAGAGTGACTCAGTGGTTGAGCATCGTCAACTCATGAACCAGGTCATGGTTTGATTCCCAGTCAGGGCACATGCCCAGGTTGCAGGCTCAATCCCCATTGGGAATGCAGGAGGCAGCCAATCAATGATTCTCTCTCATCATTGATGTTTCTATCCCTCTCTCCCTCCCCCTTCCTCTTTGAAATCAATAAAAATATTTTTTTTAACTAATTCATAAAGAACATCACAGAAAGTAGACTAATTTCGTCCAACATAGAGCCATCTTCGGGGGAATACTTGAGTTTCAGACCAGAACTGTCTATGTGAAATCCATTGTCCACTTATCAGATCACAAAATTTTTAGTTTGTGTTCTAGGCAGGGAAGCCGAATAAGTAAATGTTGCCTCCAATAAGTGTGATTATCAGAAGCAACAAGAAAGTTGCCAATCCCTCTAAAAATCCGTTCCACCTGTTTACTGATGTACAATACAAAACTATGCATCTGGAGCTTCATTTGTTTGTTACAAAACTTTTTCTTCTTGACTAAATGGCAAATATCCTTGAGAACAATATAATTATATCTAAGTCATTTACCCAAACACCAATACAGCCACCACAGTGCTCTAACCTCTGAGAGACTTTAGTTATTGATGTTTCAGAGTTAAAGAGTATGTCAAGTCCTTCCTGAGTATAGACTCTAAGAACGAAGAAAAGATAGGCATTTGGGGTGGGGAGGATTGACTTTTGGGGGGTAGAGGGATGACTGTCTCTTGCAATGAACTCAAAACTGTCTTGCCCTAGGCCTTGACCAGCTAACTCAGTTAATTAGAGCATCATCCTGATATGCCAAGGTTGTGGGTTTGACCCACAGTCAAGCACATTTTAAAAAACAACCAATGGGGGCTGAGGGGAGAGAGGAGGATCTATGTAATACTTTCAACAATAAAAAATTGTAAAAGAGAGAGAGAGAATCAATCAATGAATGCATAAATAAATGGAACCACAAAACCATGTTTCCTTCTCTCTCTAAAATCAATCAATAAAAAATATTTTTTTAGATTGTCTTGCCCTAGGGCTGATTATTTGACTACTAATGCCCAAGAAGGTTTTCTGAATCTGCCCAGAGTCTAAGACCTGCTAGTTTAGTGCTTAAAAATTAGTCACAGATTATCTGGCCCACAATGCCTCTGATGCCAAAGCTGAGAAACCTAGCTCAGCAGTCTTGTAAAGTAGACCAATAACTTTCTTAGACCATGAACCTCACAGCCCATTGAGCCTTTAGACGGGTGGCTCAGATCCACTGCACCAATCCCTCGATTCCAGGAACAGCTGAGGAAACCAGTGGCCCCAGCAGACAGCCAAGGAGCACGCAGGGTTGTATTCGGATCTAAACCCTCCCATTCTGTTCCATTAGGGGTGGTCCTCAAACAAAGCCAACTTTTTAGAAAGCAGAAGTCTGGCTTAATATGTACCTTTATTGTAGCCTTGAAAAAAATCTATCTCAGAGAAATCAAAGCTCTTCTTTCTCCTTACTTCAGTTTGGAAATCACTAAGAGATACAGCTCTCAAAATAATCTGCTCTGAGTAGCCCTCTCTCTCCCCTCATCATGCCATCACCTCAAACTTGTGAGTCTGAATCTGTCTACCCCTATAGACCTCTTACATTTCTGAGTGGGAGAGAAAAAATAAGTAGGACTTACCATATTTGTTAAAGCAGAGAAAAAACCGCTCTGGTGTTCTTCTTCCTTGTCTTTATATTGCCTAAAGAAGAATAGCTAAATTCAACTTGAGTATTATCTATCGAGTATGTCTTTGTCCTTAGCATTCTAGGTAATCAGGGCAACTCATAGAATTCACTGACTCCAGAAAAATAAAAGCACTACAACAATGCAGTCACTGCAGCTTCTGCAAGCTAAAAGGCACCCACCCATCTGCTCTTGAGGTAGTGTGTACCAAAATGCCTGGCTACTTTGGTAGAGACTTAGAAAGCAAGCTGCAAAAGTGTGAAACTACTCTAACATATGGCTGATCCAGTTCTTTCCCAAACAGACTATTACTTGAAAAGTGTGACAGTGAAATTACTTCAAGGCTGTAATAGTGAAAATCGTGTTTGTTTTTGAAGGAAGAGGATGGAAGGAATCTGTGAGCTAAACTATTTGTGGAGATGGGACAGATTTTAAATTCCAACACTCTGCCGAAACCGGTTTGGCTCAGTGGATAGAGCATCGGTCTGCGGACTGAAGGGTCCCAGGTTCGATTCTGGTCGCGGGCACATCCCTGGTAGGCGGTGTGCAGGAGGCAGCTGGTCGATGTTTCTCTCTCATCGATGTTTCTAGCTCTCTCTTTCTCTCCCTTCCTCTCTGTAAAAAATCAATAAAATATATATATTTTTTAAAATAAATTCCAACACTCAATTGTGTATGAGGAAAGTATGGAAAGAAGCAAGAAAGATCCTGCCTGGCCCTTGTGAAGCCTGGAACACCTCTGGTTCCATTCACTGAATATCCGATCCTTCTCCATCCACAGCTGGAGGAAAAGCAAGCATCACTGAAGTGAGCCCACAGAAGGGACAGGGATTCCAGGAAACTGCAGTTGATTCCTGATCAAAAAGAAGCATCTGGAAACCTAATGCAATGTTTTCTCCTTTTACTTATATTTTTAAGCATAAAAAAGGCAGTGTTTCACAACCTTTTTTACTTAGAAAATGATATTTGTGTGGTACACAGGGCTAAATGGAAGAGCCTGCTTGTGGCTGAAATACTAGTTAAAATGCTCTGAGATAAAATGTTAAAAGCTGCAAAGAATGTGTCTACTTATTTAAAGAGACAATAGACACTAACCTGTTGGCTTCTCCCTTGGTGTTACAGACAACCCTGCTAAAGCCACCCAGCCAAGCTAGAGCAAACACCTCCGCCAGCAGCTGCCCCTCTGAATACTTCTAGCACAGCGAAGACAAGTTCACCAAAGAACTCGAACAAACCTGTTTCCCTTTTCTCCTGGAAAGGTAGACTTACCTGTTGTACTCAGATAAAGCCTGAGCAATCACAAGCCCCATCCCCTAGAAAGAAAAAAGAGAGCATAGGTGAAATAAGGTTCTGGCAGTGATGCTATGATGAGGCCAGGGAAAACACTAATTACACCACCATGGTCCAAGCCCAAGAGTTCTACCTGAAAGTAGGCAACAAAGACAGAAATTCTGAGAGGCATTGCCAAAGCATCAAAAGCAACTTCTTTGGCCCAGCTGGGGTGGCTAAGTGGTTGAGCATCAACCCATGAACCAGAAGGTCACCAGTTCAATTCTCAGTCAGGGCACGTGCCCGGGATGCGTGCTCCATCCCAGTAGGGGGCATGTAAGAGGCAGCCAAGTAATGTTTCTCTCTCATCGATAGTTCTACTTCTCTATCTCTCCCCTTTCTCCTCTCTCTATAAAATCAATCAAAACTTTTTTTTTTTAAAGAACCTCACCTTTCAGCCAGAACCGCCACCTTCCAGTAGTTCACCAAAATGACTAACACAAAGAGAAAGAGGAGAGGCACCTGCTATATGTTCTCTAGGCCTTTTAGAAAACTTGGAGTTGTTCCTTTGGCCACAGACATGTGAATCTACAATAAAGGTGATATTGTGGACATCAAGGGAATGGGCACTGTTCAAAAAGGAATGCCCACAAATGTTACCATGGCAAAACTGGAAGAATCTACAATGTCACCCAGCATGCAGTGGGCATTACTATGAACAAGCAAGTTATGGGCAAGATTCTTGCCAAGAAAATTAATGTATGTATTGAGCTTATTAAGCACTTTAAGAGCCGAGATAGCTTCCTGAAACATGTGAAGGAAAATTATCGGAAAAATAAGGAAGCCAAAAAGAAAGGTATCTGGGTTCAACTGAAGCATCAGCCTGCTCCACCCAGAGAAGCACACTTTGTGAGAACCAATGGAAAGGAGCATGAGCTGCTGGAACCCATTCCCTATGAATTTATGGCATGATAAGTGGAGGAAAATAAAAAAGACTTCTGTGCTGATAAAATATTTAAAAATAAAAATAGCCGAAACCGGTTTGGCTCAGTGGTAGAGCGTCGGTCTGCGGACTGAAGGGTCCCAGGTTCGATTCCGGTCAAGGGCATGTACATTGGTTGCGGGTACATCCCCAGTAGGGGGTGTGCAAGGGGCAGCTGGTCAATGTTTCTCTCTCATTGACGTTTCTAGCTCTCTATCTCTCTCCCTTCCTCTCTGTAAAAATATCAATAAAATATTTTTAAAAAATAAATAAATAAATAAAAATAAAAATAAAAATAAAAAAATGAACATCTTTGGAGAGATTTCTCTGATCTAATTATCTTAATGTTACTTAACAGTGTATCAGACGTAAAACAGACCAGCTCAGATGACTGGCAATTTCATGGATCATTTTCACTTCAAAAGAGAAGAATGAGTTAGAAGTTGCAAACAAACAAACAAACAAAAAACAACTCTCATATGTCTCTAAAACAACCACAATACTGGTAAAAGTGACAATGAGTCCCATGCTAAATGAAGGTGCATATAGACAAGCCACTCTTCAAGCCACAGGAGTATGAGAACAAGATCTAATAAAAATTAAAGTGACTTATCAACTTTCCCTCTAGAACCTATTAAACATAAAAGATCAATTAAGGCCACAAGATGAATAATGGGTACTTCTATTCATCAGGAAAATTAGAAGAATGAAGAGGGCAAAATGGAAAGAGAATAAAGCCAGACACCTGGTCATCCTCCTCCTCTTTATATTCAGAGATCAGATGTTATTTCCCAAATTTTCAAGGACATATTGCAACAGATATATACCATCATCTATGTTTTAGCTTCACCAAGTCAAGATATAAATACCATCTGGATAGTTGAATAAAAAGGAATTTCTGATCGTTTAGTCACTTAAGCCTCCTTCCCCCCCCCCCAGCTTTCTTGAGGTATAATCCTAATATATAAAAAGCCAGGGGCCAACATGATCGAAACAACTGGACGGACAACCGAACAACAGGCTGCTGGGGCAACAAGGCCACCAAGGGGGGTTAGCAAGGGATGACCAAACGACTGAACAGCAGGCTGCATGGGGCGAACAGACAGGCAGGGGAGCAGTTGGGGGCAACAAGGCTGGGGGGGGGGCGCAGTAAGGGGCGACCAGGCCAGCGGGGGGGGGGGGGGGGGGGAGTCAGTTATGGGTGACCAGGCTTGCAGGTGGGTACAGTTAGGGGCAATCAGGCAGGCAGGCAAGCAGTTAGGTGCCAGTGGTCCCAGACTGTGAGAGGGATGTCCGACTGTCGGTTTAGGCCCAATCCCCAGGAGGGGTCCCAGATTGGAAGGTGTACAGGCTGGGCTGAAGGGACCACACACACCCCCAGTGCACAAATTTCATGCACCAGGCCTCTTGTTGACATATAAAATTGTAAGCTATTTAAAGTGTACAGCATAGTGTTTTGATATATCATTTAAGCCTTCTTATCCTTAGAAATGTAACTTACTGGACCTTGTAGGATAGTCAACCTCAGCACACTATAACATGAAATATAACCAAATATTTCATGATTAGCAAGCAAATGTCCCTTCAAATCTTTCTTCCATGATGAGAAGATAGAATACAATAACATAGACGAAATTGGTTTGGCTCACTGGATAGAGCGTCGGCCTGCGGACTGAAAGGTCCCAGGATCGATTCCGGTCAGGGGCATGTACCTTGGTTGCGGGCACATCCCGTGGGGGATGTGCAGGAGGCAGCTGATAGATGATTCTCTCTCATCAATGTTTCTAGCTCTCTATCCCTCCCTCTTCCTCTCTGTAAGAAATCAATAAAATATATTTTTTAAAAGAATGCAATAAGATAGTTGCACTAATGCTCTAAAAAGAAACACAAAGTCCCTCTTTATAGCCAGATGAAATTAACACAGAAGCCCTCTGCTCTCTAAATATCCACTGCAAGTAAGTTTATTGAATGCAAGCAATTAAAACAATACACAAGGATACAGATACTCACATTGAGTGTGGCCTCGTCATCCACAATAGACAGCTTCACAATATAAGGATTCACAGACTGTTAAAGAAGAGAGGAGACTCAAGGTGACTATGACCTACTTAAAAACCCACTATTTAATAAGGTGTTAATAATAAAAATGCAGGTATCGGGCCCTCTCTCCACAGCAATGCTCCTACTACCCACACCCAACCCATCTTATAAGCTGACTCCCCCATTTCCAGTAAATCTCTCAATGTGCATGGGCATTCACCAAGCACAGACATTCATACACAGGCATACACCTGCTCATACATGCACACACACACAAACTCTGTTCTTTTCCTCTGGGCTGAAATCAGCTCACGCCTACATCTGGCACTTCTCCCATCTTTCCTTCGTATTTGTTTCTAAAAAGTAAGTGAACACTCCACAAAACTCACTCTGTCCTATCCTACCAATAATTTACTGAGTCCATAGGGACAACTGTCTTTTGGGGGACATAAAAGCTTCTTTGCCATAAGGCACAAATTTGTAAGTTGCTAACTTACATTCTCATCCCAAAGGCCCCTAACCATTCCACAAACAATATGCAAGGACTGAGTCACCCACCCGTAAAACAAAGCCACCTGGGGGGTGGAAAGTGGCAGCTGCTTAACAGCCAGAGAGGCCATTTGTGGATCTGATACCCAAATAACACTGCAGGGGAACGGAAAAAAAAAAGGATGTAATTACCCAAACTACAATCTGGTCAGGACACTGGGATTTAATGACTGTCCCATCACTTATAGCACTGGAAGATTTCCTGAGTTTTTCCAGACCCAATCTCAGCTGGGCAGCATATGGAAATGAACATATATTTAAACTCATTAAGCAGTTGGGCCATCCCCTACTGGTGAGATGAGAACCAATGACCTGCTCACCTTGAAAACATCCCACCCATGGGATGTGAGGAAAGATCTCATGTAGATCAGGCACCAATTCTAACCCAAGGCAAGCAAGGAACAATAGTTCTCAGATTGGCAGTTTTTACAGCAACCAAGAAAACTCATTACAGAGAAACTTAGAAACCCAACTAAAAGGCTAACCCCCCACAAAGACCTTATTTAGTCAAGTTTCTGAGGGCATCTTTCGAATGTCAGTTGGGAATGGAGAAAGAGACAGCTTTGCTTTCTTAACAGCCAAATGTTTACAAGGTTTTCTGCAACACAACTCAAGAAGGCAAATCCCATTCCATTTGTTACTTGATGTAACAGAGGAAAGCTCTCAACATGTCTCCTATAATCAATAGTCAAATTCTGCCAGTGCTACAGATTTCAGATAAGGTCCAATGCAAGTGGATGCTTAAAAAAAAAAATCAGCAATAGGCTGACCTAGAGATGCCACCATGATTAGAACAACACTAGAAGAAAAACGACCAGTTTCTTAGCTTTTTTTTTCCCCTTTTACATAAGGAGGGATTTATCTCACAAAATAAAAGCCTAGAAGTAAGGTAGTAAGGTGTTAATTTAGTGGTTCCACAATGATATCAAGACCCCGAGTTTCTGTTTTGTTATTTTCAATACGTTGGCCTTTTCCTCAGTTTATCTCCTCATGGCTGCAAGATGGCTGCTGAGGCTCTAGTCAGCACTTCTTTTCTTTTTTTCACCGTAAAGGTGGAGTTTTATTTTATTTTTTTAAATTTCCTTATTGATTAAGGTATTACATATGTGTCCTTATTCCCCCATTGTCCCCCACCCCCACACTCATGTCCTTGCCCCCCTGTTGTCTGTGCCCATTGGTTAGGCTTATATGCATACATACAAGTCCTTTGGTTTATTTCTCCCTCTTTCCCCCACCTTCCCCTACCTTCCCTCTAAGGTTTGACAGTCTGATCGATGCTTCTCTGTCTATGGATCTGTTGTTGTTCTTCAGTTTATCTTAGCATAATTTTTGAAAGTCCTAGTCACCTTTCCCAAAAGTACACTGTTACAGGTAATAATAAGGATCATCTGATTACCAAGAATCGTCTGTGTCTTTGCAGCAGTTGGAGGAAGGGCCAGCTAGCTAAAAGCAAGGGTTTGAGTTCTAGCTTCTCTACTTATTAACTGTGATAAGTTAAGCACACCAATTAACAGAAGCTAAATTTCCTCACCTGTAAAATGGGAATTATATTTTTCCTTGGAGTTGCTATGAGACTTAAGTGAAGTAAGACACTGTAAAATCTTTAGCATAGTATCTGGCATATGGTAAGGACTCAATGATTGGTAACCATATTTTTTTCTCCTTTGACACTTTTAATATATTCAATGGAAGCTCTTTAGGGAAGGAAGAGAGAAAGGGAGGGAGGGAGGAAGGGAGGGAGAAAGGGGGGGAGTGAGTGAGAAAGAGACGGGGGAGAGAAACAAGTTGCAATTGGACATAATAAACAATTTTGTAATTTCTGGAAAATGTCATGTTCAATAGTCAACAGTTGGAGAATGAGTCACTTCATCTCAGGAGATGTGGCCAACCTAGAAGGCCAGGATATTAATGCTGTGAAAAATTCTGTTCTTCAGATACTGATTCTCCTTAGCACTATGTACCTGCTGTGCTGGTCACGTTTTAAAACTGGAGGCAATCTACTTTTCAGCCACAAAAAAAAATTACAAATTCAGTGAGGCATCATGAGATTACTCTTACAGAGTCCTAACTTTTATTTGATCTAAATAAATCATTCCATTCTTACCATCTTTCATTGCACTTCCTTAGGCCTTTTTTGTTGTTATTGCCTCCTCTACCTCTTTAAATAAAAGGACTAAAATGGAATGCATTACTTGAGGCAAGGAAGAACTATCTTTTACATTTACTACATGGCATCTTTCCTATCTTTTGTATTACTTCCATTCCTTAAGTCCAATACTTTATTTGCTTTCTCTGTGTTTAGCTGGACATCCAGCCTCACTGGTGCCCTCTGTACCTTTCTTGAAAGGTTACAAATTACTACATTGGTCATTGGATTGATTCTCCACAGCACATACCCTCTCGTACTAGTTTGTAAAAAAATTCACCAACTTTTGCCAAGACCAGTTTGGCTCAGTGGATAGAGTGTCGGCCTGCGGACTGAAGGGTCCCAGATTCAATTCCGATTGGGGGCATGTGCCTTGGTTGCAGGCATATCCCCAGAGGGGGCTGTACAGGAGGCAGCTGATCACTGTTTCTGACTCTCTATCTCTCTCCCTTCCTCTCTGTAAAAAATCAATTATATATATATATATATATATATATATATATATTTTTTTTTTTTTTTTTTTTTTTTTTTTTTAATTTCACCAACTTTTGGGTTTGCTACATTCATCTGGAATTCCTCATGTTTCTTCAGAAACTTGCCTCCTCCCTGGTCACCAGGCTTCCTTAATAGTTTCTAGTGAGTGACTTATATCAAAAGCTGCAAAGCCCAGATAAATTATGCCCACCAGCTTGACCTTGCCTAGTATATTAATTCTTCTGGGGCTTCTGACAGACTAGAGATGCATGCCTCGCTCCAGAAATATGATTTTCTCCAGTTCCTTGGCCGTGTCCAATTTTTCAGGCTGACATTTCAGAGAGCCCTACTGGGCTGAGCCAGCTTTCAGTTCACATTCAGAAAAGCCAAGACACTGCCTCAGAGTGGCCTGCATCCAGAAGAATGTTCCAAAAACACTCATTACTGATGATGGTGCTTTTCTATCACGTGTAACTCAACTCTCTTTAACTATCTTCAGCATTATTCCTCAGCTATTTTTCTTGCAGTTGTTATAAGGCCCCAGAGGATATTATACATGACAGAGATCAAAATGGCTGCCATGCCAACCCCTCCAGATCACCAATAAAACAGGTTTTGGTGATAAATTACATATTTATTAGTCGCTTTAAACAACATCTGTCAATTCCTCCAAGATAATGAAAATGTTCAGCTCCTGGGATTTATAGGACATTAACATTGCTCCACATTCCAGTTCCTCTTTAAGTGTTCCTTTCTCATGGCCTTCCCTTCTTCCATATCCCTCCATGTAAGAATAACCTCCAGATTTTGTTACTCATCATTATTGACCTAACTTATCAAACTATCAAGACCTAATCTTATCAAACATCACTAAGTGAAGATCCACAAGTTCAGAAATGATAATTCTCCCTCCAGCTGGCCCACTTCTCATAGCACTGCTACTTACGAAGTGAAGAAAGTCAGGTTGCCTCAAGGCACACTCTAACTTCTGGTTGAATGACTGACTGGACTACCAGAAATTAGCATATTAGGCTTTTATTATATAGGATAACAACTATTGATTAAAGAAGTCACTTATACCCTAACTGGTTTGGCTCAAAGAGCATCGGCCTGTGGACTGAGGAGTCCCAAGTTCAATTCCAGTCATGGGCTTATGCCAGGGTTGTGGGCTCAGTCCCCAAAGGGGAGTGTGCAGAAGGCAGCCAATCCATGATTCTCTCTCATTGATGTTTCTATCTTCTCTCCCTCTCCTTTCCTCTCTGAAATCAATAAAAATATAATTTTTTAAAAAGCCACTTACCTCATATTTTCTGTAGTTCACCAGCAAAGCCAAGAGGACTACAGCATCATAACCATGCTCCCTACGACTTGGGGGGTGGGAGAGTATCTGTAATAAGAACCAGAAATGTGTAACAGTGCTAATTCCTAGTTCCTAGGAATGCAGATAGAGAAGATTTGAGGAGGCAGTTTACCCAAGAGAGAAAGAGGTGTCAAGGGAATTGACCAACCTGTAAAATTGCTTCAAATATGCTGTTGATCATTACATACTCCAGGATAGTGTTCTGGCTGATGTTATCTGTCACCTGAGTGCAATAAAAGGCTTTTTAAAGACTACCCTGAGATACTCTGATATTGCATATATATCTCCTCTACTAGCATCTAAGAGAAACAGAAATGTTAAAACGTTCTAGTATATACTTACTGGACCTTTTTTAAGCTCCCCCAAAGCCACTAGAGCCCAAACAGACACTACATGGATAGGAAATTAGCAAATGAAAACTCCCTAAATTTTTTAACTTCTCATTGTTTCTTTCATACCCTCGCACAAGCATTTGCTTAACAGCTTCTTGGATTTCAATCCGCAAATGCACAGGAATAAGTTTATGATCCAGAAGTCTCTGAGTAGTGGCAAGGAAAAGTAAATGAACAATCCCTTGCCCTCCTCCCACTAGAAGGTACAGGCCAGCTTCATGCTATAAAATCTAAATCAGAATAAATAACAATATTAAGAATTACAAAAGCTATTTCCAAATGAGCCCTAATGAGAAGGACAGAGCTGATCATCCAGAAGAGAGTAGTTGTCCAGGAGTGGTACCCTTAGAGTAACAAATATCACATATCCTGCAGGTTAAAACGACAGCAGTTACTCCAAAGAGCAACTTCCAGGAAACGAAAGCTCATGCAACTAATGAACTCCTACACATTCAGACACACAGAGTGATGAAATGCCCTAGTACATAATTTATTTTCCTCTTTTCCTCTCTAGCTTTGGGCTCAAATTTTCAAATAAGCTTGTCCCTGCTCTTAACTAATATCCTTGACAAGGAAACATAGATGGGTGACTTACAGTCACGAGGCAAAGGAGAAGTTTCAGACATAAACTCTTCAGACTTTCAGAACCTTCTGCACAAAGCAATGAATCCAAACTCTCCATCAAGTTCTGAGAAAGAGAACAGTTAAATGTTAAACAATACCAAGTAATATCTGCACTGTCTTTGTCCCTTTCTGGGTTATGTTACACAGGGTAATGTGAATAAAACACAAGAAAGCAACCATGTCACCCCCTGAGGCCCAGGTCTTGCAAAATTAGACAAAGAAAATAAAGACTTCTAAGTCTACCAATATTTAGGAAAATGCTTAAGTAACAACAGCATAGAATTTACTATTCTACCAAATAAATGTGTATAGCCTATCATCCTCATATAAACCTTTATTTTAGAATAAAGTACATTTTTAAATATTTAAGAATTATTTAATAATGGGTAAATTAAATAATAAGTATATAAACTAAAAACAACAAATAAGCTAACAATAAAATAAAAATAAATTAAAAATAACAAATACCAGGCTGTTTTGATTAGAATGGCTTTGTAGTATAATTTGATATACCAGGACTCCTCAAGGGTGGGTAAAAAAATCAGTAGGAATAAATTAAAACTTGAGGAGGAAAGGAATTCTAGACACGCATTAGCATGATCAAAGACAATGAGGAATGAAACAGCTCTGAATATGAACTTCGAATACGAGTAGTTTGTTATTACAGAAGTGTAATGAGTGAGGCCCAGTGATGAAAGATGAGACTAGAGAAATAAATAGGGAGCAGGTCTTGAAAGTTTTATAAGGCTAACTAAGAGTTTGGTCTCTATCCTGTTAGTGATAGTAAGCTAATGAAGGGTTTTCAGCAGAAAAAAATGAGTGTAAGATACAATACCTCTGGTGTCAGTAGGGATGACAGATTTACTAGTAAAGATGGTAAGCCTGAAGGAATTGAGACAAATTAGGACTAATCTATCAGTTTTCTGAAAATAGCTGCCATATCTTATTTGTCTCTGTATCCCCAGTGCCTGACACACAGGAGCCTAACAAATGTTTGTCAAAGAATGTATAAAGAGCAGAAACTGGTTTGGCTCAGTGGATAGAGCATCGGTCTGTGGACTGAAAGGTCCCAGGTTCGATTCCAGTCAAGGGCATATGCATTGATTGTGGGTACATCCCTGGTGGGGGGTGTGCAGGAGGCAGCTGGTCGATGTTTCTCTCTCATAGATGTTTCTAGCTCTCTATCTCTCTGTCTTTCTCTCTGCAAAAAAAATCTATAAAATACATATTTTTTTAAAATGTATATAGAGACCTCACTGCAATGGTTCAAGTGAGAGATAATGGGGACAATGGTAATGGGGGAGGAGGGGAGGAAGATATGAGAAATATGAGCTGAGGTAAAATTAGGTGTACTTGGTGATCATTTGGATATGAAAAATGAGAGAGGACAGAGTAAAGGATGACTCCTAGGTTTTTGGCTTTAGATACTGAGAAAACAGGTGCTCCTATTCTGATAGGGAATTGGATGAGGAAGAACAGATGTAGAGAAAACAATGAGTTCCATTTTAAATATGTTAACAAGAAATATTTAGGGATTGTATATTCAACAAGTACTTTCAGAGTACATATACAATTCTGAGACTCATGAAGGGATATTAAGGCTAAAGTTAGAGACTTAATAATCAGTAGCTTATAGGCCATAGTTAGAATGATGAGGATGAATGAGAAATGGAGAATTTTACTATGATATATACATGACCAGTATAAACTAGAATTAAAAAATGACTCCAGCCCTAGCTGGTATTGCTCAGGAGTTCGAGTGTCAACCGTCAAACGGAAGCATCTCAGATTTGATACCCAGTCAAGGGTCCATGCCTGGGTTGCAGGTTAGATCCCCGGACCGATCAGAGTCCATGCAGGAAGCAACCAATCAATGTGTCTCTCTCACATTGATCTCTCTCTCTCTCTCTCTCTCTCTCTCTCTCTCTCTCTCTCTTTTTCTCTCTCTCTCTTTTTCCTCCACCTCCCTTCTATTCTCTCTAAAAGTCAATGCAAAAAAAAAAAATCCTCAGGTAAGAATTAACAAAACAACAAAAATGACTCCAGATAGTAAATCTTTGTGTAGTCATAATTGTCTATTCATAACTTTTGAAAATTGTCTAATCACTATGAGGATTCTCTGGCACACAGATTTTTTAATGTATTTTTACATATATCTTTATTGATTTCAGAGAGGAAGCGAGAGGGAGAGAGAAATAGAAACATCAATGATGAGAGAGAATTGCTGGTCCACTGGCTCCTGCATGGCCCACACTGAGATCGAGCCCACAACCAATGTGTCTCTCTCACTCAATGTATTTTTCTGTCTCTCCTCTCCCTTCTGCTCTAAAAATCAATGAAAAAAATATCGTCATGTGAGGATTAACAAATATATGTGTGTATGTATATGTGTTTGTGTATATATGTGGAGCATGCCCAGTGTGGGACATGCAAGAGGTAGCTAATCAATGATTCTCTCTCATCATTGATGTTTCTAACTCTCTCTCCCTCTCACTTCCTTTCTGAAATCTGTAAAAATATATTTAATAAAATAAAATTTAAAAAGAAAGCTTAAAGTTTAAAACTGAAGTTACTCTTGTATATCTTGTTACATTTTATTTAAGTTCATACATGTTTTTAAAATTGTATGATCAGATTATAAAAACAATATAAAAAGCTGCTCAGGCCCTAACTGGTTTGGCTCAGTGGTAGAGAGTCAGCCTGCAGACTAAAGGGTCCCAGATTTGATTCCAGTCAAGGGCATGTACCTTGGTTGTGGGCATATCCACAGTGCAGGGTGTGCAGGAGGCAGCTGATTGATGTTTCTCATCAATGTTTCTAACTCTCTATCCCTTTCCCTTCCTCTCTGTAAAAAAATCAATAAAATATATTTAATTTTTTTAAAAAGCTGCTCAGTCTTTATCTTGCAGAGAAAGAATGCCTCGATTCAAATTTGAATTCCAAATTTTCCCCTATTCAGATAAACCAAATCTGTAAAATAAAAACATCCAAACTCAAAGCCAAATTTAATCATCTATATCTATGTGAGTCCAAATCTTCTAGTATGTCATCACCAACCTTTCGAACCCCGCAGACCACCGGTTGGTGACCAATACTCTAGTACAACTAACTGTCTGCAGTTGGAACCCATGAACAGCTGTCAGAAGCAGCCATATACAGGCACAGCTGCAGCTTATGCCTCACCTTCATGCACAGCTCCGCCTTATCAAAGCCCATCAGCATGTTGATAATGTCAAACCCAGAGGTAGATTTATTCTTTTGATGTACGCCTCGAATGAGTGCACACAAGGTCTGCAGGGATGAGAGAAAGAATTATTTCTGGAAAGGAAGTCTCAAAATGGAGGACACTGAAACTGTAGCCTCCCATTGCAACCTCAGAACCTCCTCCTCACACAGCTGACATTCAAGTGCTCTAATACTTGCATTTCAAAACTCAGTCTGAGTCTTCATATGTGCAAAACCCAGCAATGAAAAGAGGAACAGCAACTAAAATTATTTTAATCCTCTTTTTCTGCTGCTTTGCAGCCATCCTCTTTTTTAAAATTGCAGTGGAGACAAAGACTGGAAAGTGATATTCAAAAATAAAAATTTTTTTAGCTTGTATTATAGAATTGATGAAACTGTCCTTTATTAAAATTAATTTTGATATTTACATTATAATTTATCATTTTTAATATTTTAATAACTACAATTATTTAAGTCCCTATATGATAAAAACCAATTGCTTCAAATCTTAAATTCATTACATTCCTCTACTTATTAACTGTGTGAATCTAGACAAATTAGTTAACTGTTCAATGTCTCTTTTCTCATCTATAAAATGGGAATAACAATAACAGCACCCATCACATAGGAATGTTGTGAGAACTATGTGAATTAATACTATAAAGCACTTAGAATAGTCCCTGCAACTTTGATAAAGCTCCAATAATAGTATCTCAAATGTTGTTAAAGTTCAATAAGTATCAGCTATTACAATAGTGTACTATATTTTAATTAGTCACTAAGTGGTTTAATGTCAATTTATTTCCACCAAACTAAAAACAGTTTACAATTCATGCCCCCATGCAATTACAGAAAGTACACTTTTCAACTTTCAATGAGCTCTTACAACTGTGGAATTTATTGTGCCAAAGGTTAACAGAGCTACAGGATAAACATTGTCCTTTCTGGAGCATCAGCTCAAGAGGTAATTTCTACATTCTACGGATGAGAAAACTGGGGCTCACAAAGTGATCTAAATAGTAAGTTAGAAACTTAAAACCAAATCAATCAAAACTTCAATAAAACCCTTTATGCTGCCTGTCTATCACTGCCCTACATCTATCAATCACTAACCTAGATACTCAGCCCTGGACTGGCTACCCTTGGAGTTACCAGACAATAAACTTTAGAAACTGCCCATCATTCATTCAGTTAAAATGTACTTATAGAGCACTATTTGCCAGGCACTGTTCTACACACTAGGAACAAAGTTTTGAATGAAATTATCAAAGCCTTTGCCTTCTGGAAGTCTATAATGTATCCCCACGAGTCCAATGGCTAGCACATAACAGTCATCTAAGAAATAATTTTTCAATGAATCTTCCTATTGATCATGCCACTTAGCATTAAGAACAATGATTCTTAATGTTTTCAGAGTTACAGACCCTTTTGAAAATCTGATGAAAGAAAGCCCTCACTCCAGAAAGATTATACATACACATATAAAATACTAAATATAATTTCAGGAAATCAAGGAACCTCTGAAACCTCAGATTATGAACTCCTGAACTAGTGAGAAAATACTGTATTAAGAATCTCCTCTGCTCTGACGGTGTTGGTAAAAGATTAGAGCATCAACCCATGCACTGAAGGGTCTCAGGTTCAATTCCCGGTCAAGGACACATATCTGGGTTGCAGGTTCATTCCTCAGCCCCACATGTGGGAGGCAACCAATAGATGTGTCTCTCTCTCACCAATGTTTCTGTCTCTCTCTCCTCCCTGCCTCTCTCCCTTCCACTCTCTCTTTAAAAAAAAAAAAAAAAAAAAAAAAAATCAATGGAAAAAATATCCTCAGGTGAGAATTATAACAAAAAAAATCTCCTCTGGCCAAATGGGTTTGGCTCAATGGATAGAGCGTCAGTCTGTGGATTGAAAGGTCCCGGGTTCAATTCCGCTCAGGGGCATATGCATTGATTGTGGGCACATCCCCAGTGGGGGATATGCAGGAGGCAGCTGGTCGATGTTTCTCTTATCATTGATGTTTCTAGCTCTCTATACCTCTTCCAAAAAAATCTCCTGATTTTTGCTGTACACTAAGTAAACTCGCCTCAGTTTCCTCTCTATTTCTCCCTTTCCTCAAGTAATAATAAGAATTCTGTCAAACAATCTGCCTTGACACTAGATCAAATTATACAAATGGACAAGATTACTACTATAAGCATCAATTTGTTTAACCAGGAAGATGACTAAACAAATATGACATATGTGTTTCATTACTTAAAGAAGAAAAATGAAAATCTCACACCTAAGGGCAATCCTAAATTCCTCAGGTTTCAACAGATTAGTTACAATTCCTTTCTCCCATTAATAAGACTTCCCAGTCTCCCAGCCTTGTACCTGCAATGCATTGACAACTCGAATTGGATGTTCCTCTCCTAGAGCCTGGATGCAGTGTTGAAATAAGCAATTAATGTTGTCCTTGATCTTCATTAACTCCTCACCATCAAGAGATTCCAGTTTGCCTTCTAGGTAATCTAAATTCACCTACCAAGGAAACGATAAGAACCTGAGTTCACTTTCAGTACAGCACCTAGAGCACATGAGAAGGCAATCTCAGTCACAGGAAATCCACAGATGCCACCAAGTCTTACCTTCATGAGGAAGAGCTCCTCCCAAAATCGAGGGCTGCACTTACTGGGGTCCTCTGTCTGAAATCAAGATAAGTAGTAAGAATACATTTGAAAGTGTCACTACACATAATCAACATTACCTTACAAAATTAACTTTGGCCGAAACCGGTTTGGCTCAGTGGATAGAGCGTCGGCCTGGGGACTGAAAGGTCCCAGGTTCGATTCCGGTCAAGGGCATGTACCTTAGTTGCGGGCACATCCCCAGTGGGGGATGTGCAAGAGGCAGCTGGTCGATGTTTCTCTCTCATCGATGTTTCCAACTCTCTATCCCTTTCAATTCCTCTCGGTGTAAAATCAATAAAATATATTTTTTTAATTAACTTTGAAAATTGCCTTTCAAAATTAATGTTTTACTTAGTCAGTATAAATTACTGTAATGGGGAGCAACAGTTTTGGAGTCTTCCCCCCCCCCCCCATGAAAAGCATTTTGCATATATACTTATTCTCTGAACCAAAATTTAAAAAATGGCTCAAACATAGGCCTGCGGACTGAAAGGTCCCGGGTTCGATTTCAGTCAAGGGCATGTACCTTGGTTGCGGGCACATCCCTGGGGGGGGGGGGGTGCAAGAGGCAGCTGATCGATGATTCTCTCTCATCGATGTTTCTAACTCTCTCTCTTCCTCTCTGTAAAAAAAATCAATAAAATATATTTTTAAAATAAAAAAATGAAAATAAATAAATAAATAATGGCTCAAAGAATCTTCCTCAAATCTTTCTCTTCTAACAAGAAGTGCACCTATCCCTGATGGGTTTGGCTCAGTGGATAGAGCGTCAGCCTCCAGACTGAAAGCTCCCAGGTTTGATTCCGGTCAAGGGCATGTACCTTGGTTGCAGGCACATCCCCAGTAGCAGGTGAGCAGGAGGCAGCTGATCAATGTTTCTCTCTCATCAATGTTTCTAACTCTCTATCCCTCTCCCTTCCTCTCTGTAAAAAATCAATAATTTTTTTTTTTTAAAGAAGTGCCCTAGCCAGTTTGGCTCAGTGGTTGAGCATCAACCTATGAACCAGGTGGCCACAATTCAATTCCCAATCAGGACACATTCCCAGGTTGCAGGCTCAATCCCCAGTAGGGGGCACGCAATAGGCAGCCAATCAACGATTCCTTCTCATCACGGATATTTCTATCTCTCTCCCTCTCCCTTCCTCTCTGAAATCAAAAAACAAAATTTTTTTTAAAAAGGAAGTGCACTTAATCATCCAAATAAATTAGTCAAATCATATGTCCCAATAAATCTGTATCAAGCTCAGTTTTCAAAGCCCATTCACATATCTATAATAATAAAAGTGTAATACGTTAATTAGACTGGACAGCCAAACGTCCTTCCTGACGACCTTTCAGACACAGTTGGGGCTGCAAGGGCCGAGGCAAGCCACCATGGCTGTGAGGGCCAACCCCCTTGCACAAATTTCCTGCATCGGGCCTCTAATCTTAAATAATAAAAGCCTAATATGCAAACTGTCCCCTCCACCAGGAGTTCAATCAGGTGTTTGACTGCTCGCTATAACATGCATTGATCACCAGGGGCCGGCAAAACATTGGCAGGCATCAGTGATGTGGTGCTAGCAGCAGGTGGCAGTGCAGGCACTGCCAGCCCCAATGGGCCTCAATGAGAGCAGGACTGCAGTGGGATGGTGCAGCAGCTGAGCAAGCAGAGCCAGGCCAAGGCAGGTGTGAGCAGGGGCCCAATCACTCTGCCGATCACCACGAAGATGATAGACTATGCCTGGCTCCCAAGCACTGAGAGAGTGGGGGTTGGGGGTGAGGGCAGGCAGGATGGTGAAGCAAGTGAGGGGGCAGTACCAGGCCACCTCACAGGCCACCCCAAGGGGCCCCACCCCTGCACAAATTTGTGCACCAAGCCTCTAATATGAAATATAATGACCCAGTGAACCAAGAATTGTAGATATAATCATTATCTCTTTTTGGGAAAGAGGGTCAATAAAGTTAAGTGGCTTATAAAAGAGCAGGAGCCAGAACCCAAATCATTTCAGTAATACTGTCATGATTTTTACATCTTGTGTTGATTGCTTCTACTTGCCCTCACATATGTATTTAGTCCTTTGTACAGAGTTTTTAACATGCTCTTTCCTTAATTAAATTGGTCCAAAAGGTTAGCAAAAATTATAGTGCCAAGATCCAAATTTTCTCAGCAATAATTTTCAAACAGGAATTCTAGACCAGTGGTCGCCAACCTTTCGGACCTCACAGACCACCAGTGGTCTGCAGACCACCAGTTGGTGAGGACTGTTCTAGACAGAGGCTTCTAATTAATCAGTGAAATAAGAAAAAAGATAACCCTTACTGCCACTTACAGGAAAGCTAATGACAAAAACCAGTAGGTCAATTGCCTGCGATCACCTTTCCTTAAGTTGACCTTTTAAAATTACTACCAAGAACTAATGTCTTAATACAATGAATTCTAACATGGATCATAAAGGAGATGGATTCAGGTCTTACCATGAAGATCTCATCATACATCAGCACCACTTTTTCCTTCAGTGGTTTTTTGGAAGCTGAAGATTTCCGAAGCAAACCCCCTCTTTTCTCTACCTGTGCCATGGTTAGAGAATCTGTGAAAAGAAAACCAGAGACAGAGCTAGAATTGCTCTCCAAGATTCTGGAGATTCTATTGAAACACCTCTTAATGGGAATTTTTTTAGGTAAAAGAAATGATAAACAACCATGTTATAGGTCTTGCACATCTGTCCAACACCCTCTCTCCTGACCAGGTAATTTCAAGATTTAAATTATAGCACAACATATTTTACATCCTTAAGACATGCCAGTGGACAAGGCTTAAGCAGATCCAAAACCAAGCAGGAAAGTGTAACTAGCTCCATCTGTAATAGGTCTAGCCATATATTTGAGGTTGATGGAAGGAAGGCTGAAAGTACACACTGCCCCAGACTGATGGTGAAGTTAAATTTCAAGTATTGATCGAGCGTAGGACCATTAAGACAGGAAGTGTGCTGCAGACTGATATGCTCCATTGATTTTCCCCAGAGTAAGTAGGTTCTCATCACTGCAAAGCACTTGGCTTTCACTGCCTCATAAATCACAATGCACTTGACTGTCTTCAGAAATTCCTCTGGAAAGAGACCCAAGGTAGAAAATATCAGTTAAAGGACAAAAATTAAACTTGATTTCAAAAATAACTGAATATTACAATGTACTCCTTTTGTTTTGTTTTTTAAATATTTTATTGATTTATTTTTTTTTTAACCGAGAGGAAAGGAGAGGGATAATTAGAAACATCAATGAGAGAGAAACATCGATCAGCTGCCTCCTGCACCACCCCCACTGGGGATGTGCCTGCAACCAAGGTACATGCCCTTGACCAGAATTAAACCTGGGACCCTTCAGTCCGCAGACTTATGCTCTATCCACTGAGCCAAACCGGTTTTGGCACAATGTACTCCTTTGAAATGTAATTATACATGCTTGTATGTGTATATATATACTATTGCAGATCAAACCTCAATGTATTTTTTAATTCTATATAAAAGCAATTCCATGAATCATGCCCAAATTTCCCCATCTTGCTTTAAGGAATTCTCAATTTTTTTTTATTCTCACCCAAAAATATGTTTATTTGTTTATTTTTTTTTAAACACACACACACACCATATTTATTGATTTTAGAGAGGAAGGGACAGGAAAAGAGATAGAAACATCAATGATGAGAGGGAATCATTGAGCAACTGCCTCCTACATACCCACCACTGGGGATCAAGCCCACAACCCAAGCACGTGCCCCTGATCTGAATTGAACCCTGGATCCTTCAGTCTGTAGGCTGACTCTCTATCCACTGAGCCAAATCAGCCAGGGCCCCAGGATACGTTTATTGATTTTAGAGAGAGGAAGGAGGAAAAGAGGGAGAAATGGAGAAAGAGACACATCGATGTGAAAAACATCAATTGATTGCCTCCCTTATGTGCCCTGACCTAGATACATGCTCTGACAAGGAATCGAACCCACAACCTTTTGGTTACCGAACAACACTCCAACCAAATCACCCGGCTAGGGCTAGGAATTCCCAATTTTTTAAGTGAGAACTTAAAACCCAGCAGGCCTTCACTGTGGATTTACACATATTCCCTCACTTCCCAGATTCTTCCTACCTGAAAGAAACCAAATTCATTTGTCTTTCTCTTAAATCCTAGGCGTTAGTTGTGAAACGTAATCTCAATCAATGGCAAGTATGGGGGCAGTGAGAAGCCTGATTTCTACTTCCAGGCTAACCCAAAGCAGAAGAAAATTGATTTTGTTCAATGGCTTTTGAGAAATATGCAGTATCTTTCAAATCAAAATAAAAGGTTTGTTTAAGGAATAGATGCATCAAATAGCATAAAAGATTTTATCTCAGACATTGTTTTTCCCTAATACATACAGACAAAAAAGAGATTCACCTTTGAACACAAAATGCATAAAGCACAGAAAATTTCCCCAACTAGGTATTAGGCATCTTGAGCCAAGGCAATGCCTCCTATACGTTTCCTATAGCCCCATGGCTCATGGTATGCTCCTCACTGACTGAATCTGAAGCGGGGCTGCAGCTGAAAAGTACTAGATCTGACCTAAAATGTTAGTAAGACCTCTCTGTATTGAGGCCTCACTAAGCCCTCAAATTCCACTACGGTGCAGAGAAAATTGAAGGGGAAAATAACAAAGAAAAGATTCTTGTGGGCAATTTATGCTATATTGATCATGGCTTTGCCTTAAAACATGAAATACAGCCTCTGTTCAAAACATTCCTGTGTCTCTTAAATAGGTTGTCAAGAGGAAGATATCCTTATAGGGGAGAAAACAGATTGGAAATCAAGAGGATCCTATTAAAATAAATCAAAAGCAATGCAATTCTAAACTTAGTGGGTATAGATCTTTCATGTACTCAACTTCAACCAGTTGATTAGCAGAAATAGTGGGAACCACGAGTTCCTGGAGGTGAAAAGCACATGTTTACAAACATACCCCTCTGAGGATTTATAATTGGGTTCCAGCTAATCAATGTCTACCTCAAATCTAATAAACTCACTTTCTCTATTTCAGAATCAATACTTTCTAATAAGGGAATGGGAATAGGAGAAGAGGGAAAAACAATTCCAATCCAAAGTACCAAATTCCCTAAGAAATTAAATTATTTTCATCACTCTCCTTCAATTTGGAGCAAGGTGGGGGGGGCGGGGGAGACATTCAACCAAGGGCTTCAACTCATTACTCTCTGTCATCATCACAAGCAACTGGAATTTACCACCCAAACTGTTGAAAATGTGACCTCCTCCTCTAGCATTTCTATCCATGAAACACAGCAAAGGTATATCTAGGGTGGTAGACTGGGAGAAATGTAGAACTCTTACAGAAGGTTTTTAGGGGAGAGGGTATCTCAGAAATTAAGCCTGTACTCCTAAATTTGAAAGTAAAATATCTGACTGGTAGAGCAGTTGATTACAGCACATCAATGGGGGTATAATCTATTTACATCCTCTCAGTGCATTTTTCCTCCTCCACAACCCTCCCCTGTTGTAGAGAATCAGCACCAGCTGAGGAGCATCAAGGCAGAAAGGACCAACCAATAGAACCAAAACTAGAACACCAACTAGATGACAGAGTAATTAAGTCTTTACTCCTCAGTTTCCTTACAAATAAAACAAAGGATCGGACTAGACCCATGGTCGGCAAACTGCAGCTCTAGAGCCACATGCGGCTCTTTGACCCTTTGTGTGGCTCTTCCACAAAATACCACTGCCTGGGCGAGTCTATTTTGAAGAAGTGGCATTAGAAAAAGTTTAAGTTTGCCAAAACCGGTTTGGCTCAGTGGATGGAGGTCAGCCTGTGGACTGAAGGGTCCCGGGTTCGATTCCAGTCAAGGGAAAGTACCTGGGTGCGGGCACATCCCCAGTAGGAGGCGTGCAAGAGGCAGCTGATCGATGACTCTCTCTCATCGATGTTTCTAACTATCTCTCTCCCTTCCTCTCTGTAAAAAAATCAATAAAATATAAAGTTTAAAAAATTTGGCGCCGAAACCGATTTGGCTCAGTGGATAGAACGTCGGCCTGCGGACTGAAGGGTCTCAGGTTCGATTCCAGTCAGGGGCATGGTTGGCTGATTGATGATTCTCTCTCATAGATGTTTCTAGTTCTCTATCCCTCTCTCTTCCTCTCTGTAAAAAATCAATAAAAAAATTTTTTTTTAAATAAAAATTTGGCTCTCAAAAGAAATTTTAATCGCTGTACTGTTGATATTTGGCTCTGTTGACTAATGAGTTTGCCAACCACTGGACTAGACATATCATCTAATGATTCTCTCAACATCACTTACATACCATAAATACATAAGAACACCTACATATTATAAAGCACTAGCTTAGGCCCTACAGGGTTACAAAAAGCAAACTTCATGCCTGATGCTCTGGGAGCTCACTATCTATTGGCAGAGACAGACACATAATAATGCATAGTGCAAGGCAATAAATAGATAAATAAACAGAGTAAAAGCACCAAAAGGAAGGGAAAGAAGAATATATGACTATGACCTTTGTTGATCCTGGTTTTTAAATCCTTGTGGTGAAGAAGCAAATACAGCAAAGTCATAGTAATCCCACAGAAATGTCATCTTAGGCTTAATACAGTTTCTCAGAAATAAGACATACTAGGCAAAATATAAAAGAGAATCAGGCAACTTTTCAATACTAATTTCATTTACCACCAAAAAGGAATGGTTTCAAATCCCCCCAACTCAATAGCAAATAAATGAAGTCTTTTATTCCTAAACCTCAGGGACTGCCGGTCCCATGACCTGTAATACAACTTTCATCTGAAAGTTCCAAGTCATACAATTTCATATATATATAAATATATATCTGGGGTTTTTTTTAATTTATTTCAGAGAGTAAGGGAAAGGGAGAGATAGAAACAACAATGATGAGAGAGAATCATTGATCAGTTGCCTCCTGCACGTCCCACACTGGAAATCAAGCCCACAACCCAGGCATGTGCCCTGACTGGGAATTGAACTGTGACCTCCTGGTTTATAGGTTGATGCTCAAACACTGAACCATGCTGGCTGGGCCATACAACTTGTTAAGAACTATATATTCAAGCAATCTGGGCACAAATTTCTTTTTTGTTGTTATTGTTGTTGTTAATCCTCATCTGAGAATATTTTTCCATTGACTTTTTTTTTAGAGAGAGTGGAAGGGTGAGAGAGAAACAGAGAGAGAAATATCAATGTGTGATTGGTTGCCTGCAACTGAGGTATATGCCTTTGACCAGAATCAAACCCAGTCCCTTCAACCCTGGGCCAACACTCTATCCACTGAGCCACATATTTCTTAAACGCATATCACTTCACACCCCTACAGTACAAAAAAAGCCAAACATCAAGATTTTTTTAAAATATATTTTATTGATATTTTACAGAGAGGAAGGGTGAGAGATAGAGAGCTAGAAATATCGATGAGAGAGAAACATCAACCAGTTGCCTCTTGCACACCCCCTACTGGGGATGTACCTGCAACCAATGTACATGCCCTTGACCAGAATCGAACCCGGGACCTTTCAGTCCGCAGACCGACGCTCTACCACTGAGCCAAACCGGTTTCGGCCAAACATCAAGATTTTAAAACCTAAAGCCAACTATTCCAATGTCTAATATGCAAGGAAAGTTACACACTTAGCCAGTTATTCATTTATTTTATTGTCTTCATTACTACAATATTTGCCAACTCTAATATAAAAAATAATTTTAAGCCTGGCCGGCATGGTTCAGTGGTTGAGTTGACCCTTGAACCAGGAGTTCCTGATTCGATTCCCAGTCAGGGTGCATTCCGGGTTGCAGGCTCGATCCCCAGCAGGAGTTGTTCAAGAGGCAGCTGATCAAAGTTCTCTCCTCACTAATATTTCTATCCCTCTTTCCCTCTCCCTTCCTCTCTCTGAAATCAATAAAAACATATTTAAATTTTTAAAAATAATTTTATAGAAATTCACTCTGATTTCAAGAGAGCTGCCATAGTTAATCTATCAAGTCTTGGGCCAGGCCTAACCAGTTTGGCTCAGTGGATAGAACATCGGCCTGCAGACTGAGGGGTCCCGGGTTTGATTCCAGGCAAAGGCATGTACCTTGGTTGCGGGCACATCCCCAATAGGGGGTGTTGCAGGAGGCAGCTGATTAATGTTTCCCGCTCATCAATGTTTCTAACTCTCTATCCCTCTCCCTTCCTCTCTGTAAAAAAAATCAATAAAATATATTTTTTTTAAAGTCTTGGGCCTGGTCAGGTGGCTCAGGTTGGAGTAACGCCCTGTACACCAAAAGGCCACAGGTATGATTACCAGTCAGAGCAAGTGTGGGAGACAACCCATATATGTTTCTTTCTCACATCAAAGTTCCTCCCTCTCTCTCTCTCTCTCTCTCTCTCTCTCTCTCTTCCTCTCTGAAATCAATAAATAGCCTATCTAATAAAAGAATAATATGCAAATTGACTATCACTCCAACACACAAGATGGCTGCCCTTATGTGGTCAAAGATCCTGCCCCCATGTGGACACAAGATGGCTACCACAAGATGGCCAGCAGGGGAAGGCAGTTGGGAGGGACCAAACCTGCAAGGGCAGGCAATTGGGGGTGATCAAGCCTGCAGGGGAGGGCAGTTAGGAGTGACCAGGTTGACAGAGGAGAGAAGTTGGGGGCAACCGGTTCTGCAGGGAAGGGCAGTTAGGGGGACCCAGGCCTGCAGAAGAGAGTAGTTGTCAGGGAGCAGACCTGCAGGGGAGGGCAGTTAGGGGCAAACAGGCTGGCAGGGGAGTGGTTAAGGGGTGACCAGGCTGGCAGGCAGAAGCAGTTAGGGGCAATCAGGAAAGCAGGCAGGCAGGAAGTTGGGAGTTAGTATTCCTGGATTGTGAGAGGGATCTCAGATTGGAGAGGGTACAGGCTGGGCTGAGGAACACAAACACCCATGCACGAATTTCATGCACCGGGTCTCTAGTATGTTTATAAAGCCAGAAATAGTCTCAAGCACTACTCTCCTAAAAGTTCCCTAGTTCCTCTAGATCAGGGGTGGGCAAACTTTTGGACTTGAGGGCCACAATGGGTTCTTAAACTGGACCAGAGAGCCGGAACAAAAGCAACCTGACCATGCTGGCACTCTCATCTTGGGCTGCTGGTGAAGGAGCGGAGGGGAGAGCAAGAGAACCCTCCTCTCTTTTGGCTCCACGGGTCGGATCCGGCCCGCAGGCCGTAGTTTGCCCATGGCTGCTCTAGATGCATGGGTGTTTTGTTTTTAATCTTTAGGCACAAGTTATCTGTTCCCTAAATTTTCTGCAAGGTACATTACTCCCTGGAGGTACTACTACCAGTAGCAGTGTAAGCATTTAAGAGAATGCAGGGTATTCCTCCAAATCTCAACCTTCATTTTTTTTAAATATATTTTATTGACATTTCAGAGAGGAAGGGAGAGGGATAGAGAGCTAGAAACGTCAATGAGAGAGAAACATCGAACAGCTGCCTCTTGCACAACCCCCACCGGGGATGTGCCCGCAACCACAGTACATGCCCTTGACCGGAATCGAACCTGGGACCTTTCAGTCCGCAGACCAACGCTCTACCACTGAGCCAAACCGGTTTCGGCTCAACCTTCATTTTTCAAACTAGTTCCTAATATACCTCTTCATTTCTTTTTTTCTTTTTTCTTTTTTTTTTTCTCTTTTAATCCTCACTCTAGGACATGCTTAGAGAAAAGGAGGAAGGGAGGGAAGGAAGGGGAGGGGGGTAGAGAGAGAGAAACATCAATGTGAAACATAAACATTGATCCGTTGCCTTCTATATGCTCCCTGACTGGGAATCAAGCCCAAAACCCAGGTGTGTGCCCTGATCAGGAATCAAACCAGCAACCTTTCGGTGTACGGAATAATGCTCAACCAACTAAGCCACTCACACCAGTCATCTCTTCATTCCTGAAAGCCCCAAGGATTAAGATCACTTGCTGGCCCACATAGTCCAGACTGGCCTTCTAAATTTACCCTTGTCTGAATCTGTATTTACTTAACTTTCCAGATATAGGCATGGGCACTGTACTGTGTTGCTACTATTCCTAGTGGTTCCTTGACATGGTTTCCTTTTTTTTTTTTAATACTCACCTGAAGATATTTTTCTATTGGTTTTCAGAGAGAGGGGGAGAGACATTGATGTGAGAAAAACATGTTCCTCCAATTCCACCCCCCTGACTGGCTCTAAAACAAGCATACAACTCCTTTCCATTTTAATGAATTTTTAGTGCTAGTCACTCTAAGTCTTTTATATTTTCCAAATGGTGTAAGGCCTGCATTCTTAAAGCCACCTAGATCCTTCCCTCCTTTCATGGGAGAGCTCCAGGGCAGGCCACCACCCCCTTATTTTACATTTCCTTTTTTTAATTCCAAGGGATGGAATTCATCACTTATTCCTCCAAATCTTTCAAAGCACTGCCTCCCACTCAGGGTGATATATAATACATAACACGACTGAGTTCTACTACACAGTTGGCAATGTCCTAAGTGCTTTAAATATACTATAATCCTTACAATAACCAGATGAAATAGCTACTATTATCATATTTTTACAATGAGGATTCTACTTTGCCCAAAGTCACACAGCTAGTAAGTAAGTAAAGCCACTAAACACTTCTCTCAGATAGCCCTTCTCCCTATCAGAATACCCTGTTAATGCAAAAACTGGGGTGTTGACTGGTAGAACATTCAAAATCCAGCTTCACTTAAAGTTCTATGGAGACTCCATACTGATAACCATAATATCAACATTCCCACTTTATCCAAGAAAAGCCTTAGTCAACTCAGGACCTTGTCTGACAAGCATCTTCCCTACTTCCTGGATACCAGGACAGAATCTGCCTGATTCAGTAAGTGCACGAGCCACTATGGGCAGCATCCGTGTCTTGTGCGTGCTCAGGGCAATGCTCACCTCAGAGTGAGTGCTGTGCCTATACCTGAAAGTGGAAGTAATTCCGGGATTTTCCCAAGACGAAGCAGCAAGTGGCAAAACCAGGAATTTCCCAATCTCTACTCTAGGTATCAACCGCTTTCGGTACCAACTAATGTGAACTAGCTTCACAGAATTCAATCCAATCTCATCAGAATTGACCAAATCTGCCTATCTTCACAAACTAATAATACAGTTGAAGAGGTTTAAATAAACATGACGATCTCAGGTTCCCTTTCAAATTATTTTACACGAGAAAGAATGCATTTGCACCTTCAGAAAGAGAAACCAACTCCAAATTGACAAGAATGAAGAAAACACTGATTGAAAATCACATTCCTCTGACATCTCCCAGAATGAAAATTCATTGTACGATTCTCTCTTCAATGAGCAGGAGCCTCCGGTAAATTAACACTGTCTGTCTCCCGCTCAGACCCCCAACTTCCTCAAGCAACACAACGTCACTCATGTGTTCCTCATTTCCTTTCCTACTGAACCATGCAAGCCTCATGAATACCACCTAAGTATACAATGAAAATTTTAAGATTCCCAGTATCTTCTCTAAGAAAGCCCAAAAAGGTGACTGCAACCTTACAAAGTAAATTGATTTCCTGCTAACTTAATAACTAACCTTATAATAACTCAGGCATAGTATACCACAAAAAGGGGACCAAAAATTACTTACTGGTCTGGTCCCTGCCTTCAGAAGCTCACAATTAAATGGAAGAAGTACATATTCGGATACTTCTTTATAAACAAACAAAGTAAAGGTTTTCCCCGGGATTTTTTTTTCCCAGATATGCCCTCACTTACCATTGCCAATGTATTAAACTCACTAAACCTCCTCACTTCCAACTGCCTACTAATATCTCCATGTACACACCCCACAGGCAGCGTGACCTCAGCACGCCAGGCTATCTCCTCTGGACTTCTTTCCCTAGCCACTCCAACTCTGTAAAAATACCTTCTACTTTTCCCAGGGCATATCCTGGCCAGTGGAATGCCCATTCACCCAATCTCTCAGATTAGAAACCCTAGCCCACTCTCTCCAGTCACCGAGTCCTGTTGCATCCATCTCCAAATCACTTCTAAAATCCACTGATCATGCCCTCTGCCACACTTTTTTCAGACTCTCACTTAACCGCAACAACGCGAATTGGTCTCACTGACTCATTTCTCACTACTTTAATCTGCACTTCTGTCATTCCGTAACACAAAGAGCACCTCCTGACAACTTCCCCGCCACATATCCTGATTGGGACAAACTTCTGACATGTAAACATCACGTGTTTTTGTTTTCTTTTTCTCTCACACTTGCACCATTTCTGTGTTCATACTGTTCTCTCCAACTGGAAGGCCTTTCCTTCCTTGTGCACGCTGCTATTCGTTCTTCATCACCCAGCTGAAGTATCTCCCTCCTGTGAAGGTCTCCCCGACTCTCCCAGGCAATGGCAGGGGCCCCTTCACCCTGTATAAATCCCTTTATAACGATATGTAACACACAGCACCATTTTCATATGAATATGTCTTTCTGGTGTCCTTTAGAAAAGATACTCTTATTTCCTTTTTTTACTATTATTGATTTTAGAGAGAAAGAGAGAGAGAAACAGAGACAGAGAGAAACATCAACTTGCTATTCCACTTATTTATGCATTCATTGGCTGATTCTTGTATGTGCTCTACCGGGCCAAGGCAATACTCATATTTCTTTTTTTTTTCTTTTTTTTTAATATTTTATTGATTTTCCACAGAGAGGAAGGAAGAGGTATAGAGAGCTAGAAACATTGATGAGAGAGAAACATCGACCAGCTGCCTCCTACACACCCCCTGCCAGGGATGTGCCCGCAACCAATGCACATGCCCCTGACCGGAATCAAACCCCGGACCCCCCAATCCGCAGACCGATGCTCTACCACTGAGCCAAACCGATTTCGGCAATACTCATATTTCTAACCCCAGTGCCAGTTACACAGCAAGTGCTCCATAAATGTATGTTGAATAAACAGTTCGCCTCCATATATCCTGAATCGATTTATTTGGCTATTTCCCCCAAATATTCCCCAAATGAATTCTTGAATTTGATTCTATGTGAAATTTCAAGTTTTATAACAATTTCTTTTGAGTTTTCAAGGTGCTTTTTTTTATTATTATTTATACAAACGTTGGACAGGTGGAATGAATAAATGCCTCAACTTCCTGAGGAAACACCTCAAAGGCTCCCCTATTCACTAAAAAAATGACACTTCCCCCTTTACTGTCCTATTAAGAAGGATCCATCCACCTGTCCCTAGACTGGTTATCTGAAAAGACTTTACACATAGTAGTACGCACTATGCACACAAATCCAACTGAAGGCACACCCAAAGAATCCCAGCTAACTAACTTGTGCTAAGTTCAGGGCAGGTATATAAACCGTATTTGCCCTGGTTTACAAGTCACTGGGCGGTTGGGATAGCAAAGAAACAGCTCTGACTCAGCTCCAAACTTTTTCTGGAAAGGAGCAACTGGGGAGGGTCTTAGGATCAAGACACGTTGATTCGGCCCGGCCCGGCCCAAGTTTCACCTCCCCACTCGGCAGAGGCGGCACCGCACGGCCTCTGACAGCTCTCCTCCCTCGGGGAACCGGCTTACTCCCCACGCTGGTCTGGGGGCAGGTTCATGCCCCAGCCTCGCACCAAGTCACCCAGAGAACGCACGGTGGCTTCATTGACTCTGAGGGAAGGGTGGGCTCAAGACCGCGGGTCGGTGGCTACAAGGGGCGACAGGATGGGACCCCGGAAGGGACACCTGAGGACTAGGGTCAGACCGGCCCTCCCCTAGTCCTCCTCCAAGGTCTTGCCCTAAGCCCTCACCCCAAGGCCAGCCTGGGCTGAAGGCCACCCAGGAGCGGGGACAATCGGCGGAGGGGAGGCTGCTTTGGGGGACTGGGTCAGCCCCGCGTTGGGGGTCAAAGGTCGGTTGCCAGGAGGGCCCGACAGGGAGCGGGAGGGACTTTGACAGGCACCGGACCGGATGTTCCGAGGGACCCGGGGGCTGTTGAACCGAGGCGCGGCGGGCTCGCTCCACCGCCCCGGGCCCAGCCTCCTCGCCTCACGCCGCCTCAGCATCCGTCCGCCCTCCCTCCCTCTCCCCGCTCCCCCGCCCGCCGCCCCCGGCGTCCCCTAGGCGAGCGCAGGCCCCGCCCCCAGAGCCGCCACAGGGCCGAGGCCTAGCTACGGCGGGACCCGCCGGGGTTGGCCAGGTTCGGAGCCCGGCCCGGGCCCGCGCCTCTTACCGAGCCCCCGACTCCTCCTCCGCCTCCCGCGCCGCTCCCGGGCGCGCTCGCTCCCGAAGCCGCCGCCGCCGCCGCCGCCGCTCCGGGCTCTCCGCCGCGCTCCCGGCCTCCCCCGACCCTTCCCCAGGCCCACAGCGCCCCGCTGGGTCCTAGAGTCCGCCGGCTATTGTAGCCTGGTCCACACCCTGAGGCAGGCTCGGACCACGACTCCCAGCAAGCATCACAAAGACAACAACTCCCAAAATGCACCGCGGGGGAAAAAATTAACAAAAGAAATATCTAGGTGAGGATCTGCTGGATGCCAAGTTGCAACAGCAATGTTTTTAAATATGGCAGAATCTGAGTATGACTATACACTGGCAGAGTTGGAAAGGTATATGTGCCGAGCTCTTTACGGCAACTTTGTAAGCGAGAGATTGAAAACAAATCCATCGAACCAATATGTATTGCGTGACCACTACGGGCAGAACATCGTGTAAGGCCGTGTTCAGTTGGCAAGTAACCTGAGTCTGTTTTTGCATACGCAAAATGGAAGATTAAAAATATATATACTGGGCCTGGCAGGTGTGGCTCATTGGTTGAACATCGACCTATGAAGCTGGAGGTCATGGTTTGATTCCCTGTCAGAGCATATGTCAGGGTTGCGGCCTCAAATCCCAGAGTGAGTGGAAAAAAATTTTTTTCAAAAAACAACAAAAGAGAGTGTGTCCTGCAGGAGGCAGCCGATCAATGATTCTCTCTCATCACTGGTGTGTTTCCTCTCTCTCCCTCTCCCTTTCTCTCTGAAATCAATAAAAAAAAATATATTTTTTTTTACAAAAAGATATGCTGGGACCAGCTGGAGTGACTCAATTGGTTGAAAATCATCCTCTGCATGTTCGATTCCCAGTCAAGGGCACATACCTGGGTTCCATCCCCGGTGGGATTCTCTCTCTCTCTCTCTCTCTCTCTCTCTCAGTCTGTCCTTGGGTGGGGATTACAAAAAAAAGATATGCTGGGCAGTAACTTCAATGATTTTATGGAACTGAGCAGATATAAATATTTTGGAGCCATTTGGCTTAGTGGTAATGGTTCAAGTCACACAAGAAGAGAGGGAATGACCTAGGAAGAAGGTTGAAAATGGGGTCAATATAGAATTTAAACACCTACATTTAAAGAATGGTGGAGGAAGAGGAACCAATAGCAAACAAAATTCTGGAGATGGAAAAGAGGAAATTGAGAGGGGAAAGATGCTGTGGGAACCACAGGCGGGACTTTCAGGTGAGTAGTTGTTTGAGAAAGGAATGGAAGAAAACGTGGAGGCAGCAAAAGCTAGAGGATCTTGCAAGAAACTTGACTGCGAGGAAAGGAAACAATAGGGCTAAGGTAATAAGGATGAAAGAGTGACTTCTAAGGCAGGATAAATGGGAGTGTTTCTATGATGAGAGCAAGAGGACAGAATGAATCTGATGTAGTAGAAATGAGGCAGGTTCTCTGGGAATTTGTGGGGGAACAGAGGGAGAAGCAGAACTCATGAAGAGGGACTGGACTTGGAGGGAGGAGGAATACCGACCACATCACCTGAAAAGGCAATCAGAGGTGGAAAGAGCCCCTGCATATCAATTTGTAGGTGTTGCGGAGAATTTACACACACAATCAGTGCCTCTAACGTATGTTTTAATTTTTTTTCTCTAGCAAGCTGTTAGTTTTAGTGGTGAATTGTTGGATAAAGCGCTTTGGTATGCTGACTCTGGACTCCGGTTACCTGTGGTTGAAAGCCCACCTCTACCTCTACTGCTCGATAGCTGCGTGATCTTGGTCAATTTACTTAATCTCTCTGTGCCTTTTATTTCATTTATCTGTAAAAGGGGCTTGTTGTATGGAAGCATTAGCTATTATAATTATTTCCCATTAAATTGTCACCTCTATGAGGATGAGGGTTTCTCTTCTGCTCAGGCTTGCCTACTCAGAGTTAAGTGCTCAATAAAACTTCGTGAATAAATGAGGGAATAAGCTGGGATGAGAGAGTGGGGCTTCCAGGGAAGGAAAGCCTTGGGGAAAGAAGCTTTCGGTTCGGTGCTCAGCGGGACTGGCATACCAACTCCCGAGTCAGATTCTGGCCACTTCGCGGCTTCCTACACTCCAGCTCAGAGAGCGATCGTCTCCAGGGATGGCGAGGTCAGGGGCGCAGCCACCAGGGTGCTCTGGGTGCTCTGGGTGCTCCGGGAGGAGCTCCGGGAGCTCCTCCCCGCGCGGCTCCCGTGACTCCTCCCCGGGCCAGCGGGGGCAAGCCCCGGGCTAGCCGGAGGGCGGGGCGCGGCGGGGCGCGGCGGGGCGGGGCGGGGCGGGGCCGGCGGAGACACTGAGGCCGGGCCTCCGCCCACCTCATCGACCCGGGACGGAAGTCCCAGCTCCTCCGCCGACCTCCCCCCCTCCCCGAACCCCCTAGGAACCCGCGACCCGGCGCGGGGCCTCGCCCCGCTGGGCCGCCGGCAGGCACCATGAAGCGCGCGGCGACCCTGCGCCTGCTGTCGGACCTGAGCAACTTCCGCGGCGCGGCGCGGCTCCGGGAGTGTCTGGCCGCGGACCCCGCCGCCCGCGTCCGCTGCAGCCCGGACGGCCGCCACCTGCTGCTGCTGCGGCCCCCGGGGGCGCCCGCCCCGCAGCTGCTGGTCGCGGCGCGTGGGCCCGGCGGCGGCGGCGGCGAGGAGCTGGAGCGCGCCTGGCCGGCGGGCCACCCCTCCCCGGCCGACGCCTTCTTCCTGCCGTGGCCCGTGCGCCCCGCGCTGGTCCTGGTCTGGGAGAGCGGGCTGGCGGAGGTGTGGGGCGCGGGCGTGGGGCCCGGCTGGCGGCTGCTTCAGAGCACCGAGCTGTGCGCCGGCGGCGGCGGCGGGTCCCGCGTGGTGGCCGTGGCGGCCCCCCGAGGCCGCCTGGTGTGGTGCGAGGAGCGGCGGGCTGACGATGCCCAGGACCGGGTCCCGCCGCCCCGCGCCGCTGCCAGCCACCGCGTGTGCGTCCGCACCCTGGAGCCCGGCGGCGGCGAGGCCGGCACCAACCTGGGCCGCGCGCGCATCCTTCTGCACCACTGCCCCGCCTTCAGGCTGCTGGCCTCCCGCAAGGACCTCTTCCTGGTGCCCGCGGCCGCCTCCACCTGGCCCGGCGTGGACCACCTTCTGCTCATCTGGAGCCCCGGGAAGGGGAAGGTGACGGTGGCCGCCCCCAGCCTTCGCCTCTCCTACAGTAAGAGCCTGAACCCCGGGCGAGGGGACACGTGGGACTTCCGGACCCTGCTCCGAGGTCTCCCTGGGCTGCTGTCCCCGAGGCAGCCATTGAGGGTACACACCTGGGCCCCGGTCCCCCAGGGCCTGCTGCTGCTGGACTTCGGGGGCGCGGTGAGCCTGGTGCAGCCCCACGGCGGCACCCGGGCGGTGGGCACCTTGCGGGAGGCACCGGGAGGCCCAGCAGGGTCTGCAGCCCTGGGGACGTTTCAGGGCACGCTCGCCTGCGTGCTGGGCTCCACGTTGGAACTGCTGGACCTGGGCAGCGGGCAGCTGCTGGAGAGGAAGGTCCTCAGTACGGACCGAGTGCATTTGCTTGAACCCCTGGCGCCTGGCACCAAGGACGAGGAAGAGGTGGAGGCCCGAGGGGGTCTTCGTTTGCTTTCCGCCATGGGCCTGTTTCAAGTAGCGTGGGAAGCCCCCCGGACGCTGGAGCTGCCTTCCGCCGAAGACCTGGTGTTTGAGGAAGCCTGCGAGTACTACCAGCGGCGGAGCCTGCGGGGTGCCCAGCTCACCCCAGAGGAACTGAGGCAGAACAGCGTCTTCCGGGCGCCTCAGGCCCTGGCTTCCATCCTCCAGGGCCACGTGACCCCATCGACCCTGCTGACCACTTTGAGGGCCGAGCTCCGAGATTACCGGAGCCTAGAGCGGCTCAAAGCCCAGCTGGTGGCCGGGGACGAGGAGGAGGCCGGCTGGACGGAGCTGGCAGAGCAGGAAGTGGCACGGCTGCTCAGGACTGAGCTCACGGGAGACCAGCTGGCCCAGCTCAACACCATCTTCCGAGCCCTTCCTACAGCAGCCTGGGGCGCCATCCTCAGGGCTCTGCAGCTCCAACCCGATGGGAATGGCAAGCTGAGGTCTCAAGCTCCCCCTGATGTGTGGAAGAAGGTCCTCGGGGGTCCAGCCGCTGGGAAGGAACCCCCCAATGGGGTCCTGCCTCTCTTTGAACTCCTGTGCCAGTGCCTCCGCCAGCTGGAGCCACGGTGGTTGCCACCCTTTGTGGAGCTGGCCCAGCAGCAGGGTGGGCCCGGTTGGGGGGCCAGGAGCCCAGGGCTTCCCCTGTATCGCCGCGCCCTGGCCGTCCTCGGGGAGGAGGGGGCCAGGCCTGAGGCACTGGAGCTGGAGCTGCTTCTGGGCAGTGGGCGGCCCAAAGCCGTGCTCCAGGCTGTGGGGCAGCTGGTGGCAAAGGGGCAGTGGGAGCGGGCCCTAGAGTCCGGCCTAGCCCTCGGCCCCTCCAGCCCCCTGCTTCGAAGTGAGATCTTCAAACTGCTGTTGGCCGAATTTGCCCGGCACCGCCGGCTTGACGCCCACCTCCCCCTCCTGTGCCGCCTGTGCCCACCAGACCTAGCCCCGGCTGAGCTCCTGTTGCTGCTGCAGACACATCTCCCCGACGAGCCGGAGCCCCCCAGCCCATTCCCCGAGCCTGGAGCAGAGCCCCCTCTCACCGTGGGCTTGCTCCGAGCCCTGCTGGAGCAGACCGGGGCTAGAAGACAGTCCTCAGGCCCCGTGCTAAGCCTGTATGAGGACATCCTCTGGGACCCGGGCACTCCGCCCCCTACCCCACCTCGGGGACCTATGACTACCCTCCAGGCATCAGACGACGACCCAGGGCCGGGGGCCTGGGCACCATCTGGACAGGACCTCTGTGTGACTGACACGGGCTGAAAATCCTTGCTGTGATTAGAGAGGGATGCCTAGGAGTTGGAGAGGGCCAGGTGGGACCAGTTTGTGCAATACTCTTCTCACTTCTGGAGCAATGTAAAATATATATATATGTGTGTGTGTGTGTGTGTGTTAAATATTGTGGTATAATAAATATGTTTGATCTTCATCCTCAGGTTTTTATTCTGGTACAGAGCTCTCCTAAAACCCTTGGACTTTCCTGAGTTATAGGAATGTCTTTTGTTATTCACAACGGACTCCTTTAGATCACACCGACCGGCCTGTAAGCTAATGAGGGTGTGGCCCCAGCCTCTGATGGGGCTGGTTACCAGAAAAACCCAGTGATGAGAGGGTGGGAACTTTCACCCCATTTCCAATCTCCTGGGAAGACAGTGGGTTAGAGATTGAGCTGTCTATAAAAACTGCCGAACAAGGAAATTTGAGCTTTTAAAAGCTTGAATACATCAAGGTGCTGGGAGGGTAACACCTAGAGAGGGCAGGAAAAGGACAGGCGTACACATCCATCCTGGGCCTGCCCCATGCATCGCTTCCATCTAGCTTTTCCTGAGTTGTATTTCCCAGAGTTCTGTGAGTCGTTCTAGGAAATTATCAAACCAATTTATAATAGGGGAATTAAACCAGTGTCTTGCTACTGGCATTTTTTAAAAAATCTATATCATGGCCAAAACTGGTTTGGCTCAGTGGATAGAGCGTCGGCCTGGGGACTGAAAGGTCCCGGGTTCGATTCCGGTCAAGGGCATGTACCTTGGTTGCGGGCACATCCCCAGTGGGAGGTGTGCAAGAGGCAGCTGATCGATGATTCTCTCTCATCGATGTTTCTAACTCTCTATCCCTCTCTCTTCCTCTCTGTAAGAAATCAATAAAATATTTTTTTAAAAATCTATATCATGCCCGGACAGTGTTACTCAGTGATCAAGTGTCGACCTATAAACCAGGAGGTCACGGTTTGACCCCAATGGGGGGCATACAGGAGGCAGCTGATCAATGATTCTCTCATCACAAAGATGTTTCTCTTTCTCCCTCTCCATTCCTCTCTCTGAAATAAATAAAAACACATTTTTAAATTTTTTTATCATTTTAGCCCTGGCCTAAATCTATCAGTTGGGCATCTTTTCATGGACCAAAAGGTTGCTGGGTCAAATCCCAGTCAGGGCACATGCATGTGACTGGCATTTGAAAAGGGCGCAGTCTCGTGGGACTGAGCCCTTACCCTGTGAGACCTGAACTGACTCCAGGTAGTTACTGTCAGAATTGAATTGACTTGTAGGACACCCAATTGTGTGTGTGTTGTGAGTGTGTTCTACAAGAGAACTGATTGTTGATGTTGGAAAATACTCCAGAATTATATACACAGTTTGTACATGCATGTTTTTTAAAAATATGTTTTAGGAAGAGAGAGATAGAAACACCTATTGGCTACCTCCTACATACTCCCTTCTGAGATCAAGCCTGTAACCTGGACATGTGCCCTGACCGGGAATTGAACCAGCAACCTCCTTGTGCATGGGCCAGTACTCAACTAACTGAGCCACACTGGCCAGGGCAGTTGGTGTGTTTTTGAATAGCTAAAGATATCAGAGGGAGTTGTTTTTGAATAGCTAAAGATATAGAGGGAGTTGTTGAACCTAAATCTGTTAACTAAAGTGGCCATTTCCAATCATGAAAATAATTAACACTTATGAACATTTAATATGTGTCAGGTACTCTGCTGGTTTTTTAATAATTCCTCATTTGGAGGCAAGTGTCAGGTTCGTCAGACGTCAGGATGAAAATAGGTATGCCTAGAAGCAAATTTTAAAAGCATTTTCTCTTTAAATCTTTTTCTATACCACCAAGCATCTTTTTAAAATATATATATTTTATTGATTTTACACAGAGAGGAATTGAGAGGGATAGATAGTTAGAAACGTCGATGAGAGAGAAACATCGACCAGCTGCCTCTTGCACACTCCCCTCTGGGGATGTGCCCGCAACCAAGGTACATGCCAGTTTCGGTCTGATAAGCACTTTGATTCACCATGGCTGTATCAGTAGTGAAATGGGCAATATCAAACAGAACTATTTTGAAACATTTATTTCCAATCCAAAATGGAGCTTTATACTGTGTTAGTCATAAATCCACATACTCTTCTCTTCCAGATGACTATAATTGCAAAGAAGAACTTGCTTTTACATCTGATGGCAGGACAATGGTTTGCTATCATCCTTCTGTGGATATTCCATATGAAAACACCAAGCCTATCCCCTCGGTCAAATCCTGTGCATAAGTATGAAGAAACACAGGATCAAATACTGAAAACCAGATTAGAAGAAAAAGATGAACACTTTGAGCAAGGAGCCATGATAGAGCAACTTAGCAAAATGTTCTTTACTAGTAAGCACCATTGGTATTTTTATGGACAGTATCATACACGTCGTAGGAAATGGAATCCTCCAAAAGACAGATGATATTGAGGTTTTCAGTAAAATGCTGTTCTGTTCTCATTTTCCATTTGAGAAAATCAATCAGATATATTCACTACTATGTTATATAGTAAAATAATAATAAAATGTCTTTTCATCTAAAAAAATAAAATAATTACTCATTTAATGCTTCTGATAACTCCATCAGGAAAGTACTAATATTATCCCCATTTTACAGGTGACAAAATAGGTTTAGAAATAGGAAATAAGGTTTAGAAAGATTACTTTAGAAAGATTAGTTGAGATCAGTCAACTAAAAAGTAGCAATTCTTTTTTAAAAAATATTTTTTATTGATTTTTTTTTACAGAGGAAGAGAGAGGGATAGAGAGTTAGAAACATCGATGAGAGAGAATCATCAATCAGCTGCCTCCTGCACCACCCCCAATGGGGATGTGCCTACAACCAAGGTACATGCCCTTGACCAGAATCAAACCCGGGACCTTTCGGTCCGCAATGCTCTATCCATTGAGCCAAACCGGTTTTGGCAGCAATTCTTTTTTATATAATATATATTTGTTATTTATTTCAGAGAGGAAGGGGAAGGGAGAGAAAAATAGAAATATCAAGGATGAGAGAAAAAGATTGGCTGCCTTCTGCACACTCCTACTGGGGTTGAGCCCACAACCAACCGGGACACGTGCCCTTGACCAGAATCGAACTAGGGACCCTTCAGTCCACAGGCCGACATTCTATCCACAGAGCCAAACCAGCCAGGGCAATGTTTATTTGTTTTTAAAGTATGTTTTTTACTGATTTTAGAGAGGAAGGAGAGGAAGAGCTAGATAAAAACATCAATCAGCTGCCTCCTGCATGACCCCCATGTGGATTAAGCCCACAACCCAGGCATGTACCTTGACTGGGAATCAAACCAGCAACCTCTTGGTGCATGGGATGACACTCAACAACTGAGCCTCACCGTATGTGCTAAACTCCATGTTGAATTCAGCTATCAGGGAACTTGTCCTTAGGAAGTGCCAGAATTTGGTTCACACTGACCTGGGTGGTCAGAGGAAGACAGGGCGCTTCAAAGAGTGGGAAAGAAGAACACCCAAACCTCCCACACCCACCCCCAGCTCCAAAGGGAGCCACCCCAGGCTGGAATGCCTGACACTTCCGGGAGAGAAGGCAAGAAGAATCCTTGAAGTGGCTCCTCAAGTCTCCACTTATTCTCTTCCTATGCACAGGCTCCCCCTAGTGGTTCCTCTTGTCATCGCCAGCTGCACCCACTACCTTAAACCTGCATGCATTTGACCATTTCTGAAGGACAGAGGAAGCCTCTGGAGGTGATAAATTAATGTTCTCTGAGGGCAAGAATGGAAGAAGGGGAGGAGAGGTGAGGAAGGGAGAGAAAAGGAGAGTGAGGGGTGGCCTTCACCAAGCATGAGGTTGGTGCCCTGGCCAGTGTGGCTCAGTTGGTTGGGTGTAGTCCTAGCCCTCTTTGAGTTAAAGGCCAATGATGAACAATGATACACAAGGCTAACAAAAGTTGCTGGTTTGCTGAAGCCGGTTTGACTCAGTGGATAGACCCTGTGGACTGGAAGGTCCCAGGTTCGATTCCGGTCAAGAGCATGTACCTTGGTTGCAGGCATGTCCCCGATAGGGGGTGTGCAAGAGGCAGCTGATCGATGATTCTCTCTCATCGATGTTTCTAACTCTCTATCCCTCTCTCTTCCTCTCTGTAAAAAATCAATTATATATATATATATATATATATATATATATATATATATATATATATATATATCTCGAAACCGGTTTGGCTCAGTGGATGGAGTGTTGGCCTGCGGACTGGAGGGTCCTGGGTTCAATTCCAGTCAAGGGCATGTACCTTGGTTGCAGGCACATCCCCGGTGGGGGGTGTGCAGGAGGCAGCTGATCGATGATTCCCTCATCGATGTTTCTGACTCTATCCCTCTCTCTTCATCTCTAAAAAATCAATAAAATATATATATTTTTAAAAATACAGTGGCGATGGAGGGCAATCCACATTTGATCCCCGGCAAGGGCCTGAAGTCTGGGGGAGACAGGATAACAAACCGCCAGAGCTCCCCACTGCAACCTCTTTCCACCTCACCCAGCAAGTTGGATTGGATTTTTTCTAATGGGCCTCCATCCCCAGATAGTATTTATATCCCTGTCCTGGCGGGTAGAGGGCGCAGGGTCAGGATACCAGGAATGAGGGGAAGTTTGGGGGGAGAGGGTTTCCTGCCCAGAAATGATCCCCAGGGAGAAGAGCCAGAGAAATGAGGTTGGGTAGGCTGGGGTCAGTCACCAGGGGCCGTGATGCCTGGAATCTGACACTCCTGTGGGTGTGACCCAGGCTCTCTGGGAGGTTGGGATTCTGGAGTGGGGGTGGGACCTGAATCTGGCCCAGAGGGAAATTCCTAGGGTGGAGGGAGAGTTAAGTCCACTCTGTGCTTCTGGGATGAACTTGAGGGAGGAGAGGTTGTGCTTGTTATTTCTGAGGGAGTAGCTGCTGTAGGAAATGGCTTCATATAGCAGCTTATTGTTTATAAACTGCAGATGTTCCAGCTCCTAGGGAGACAAGGCGGGAGGGGAAAGCTAGGAGTAGGTTGGGAGGGTAGGAAGCGGGGAGGGGCTCAAAGGATATTCAAGGCCAGGTCAGAAAGTAGAGAGAGGTAAGAATCAGGAAAAGAGGACCGGTGGAAATGTGGAAGGGTGTAGAAGTGAGGAGGGGTGGCGGAGGGGTGGTGGTTAGGAATGTAGGGGAGTCAGGAGTGAGGGAAGATAATGGAAGAGGTGTTAGAGGCAGATGAGAGGAGCGAAGTCATGAGCAGGGGTTGGGTTTGGGAAGTTCTGGGCAATGAAAAGGGGTGTTTTTTTGGAGTCATGGGGTCCCGATAGTCAAGGTGGGGAGAGGTCACAGGGTAGGATGGGATCTTCCTGATGAGACCAAAGGGGGCTCCTGAACTAAGGGACCGGCTTTCAGACAGGAAGCGGGGGCACTGGGGAGGGGAAGGTCAGCACGCAGGAGGAGCCTGGGCATGGCCAGCAGGAAGCAGACAGACAGGTTCTGGGGATTGCACTTGATGGAACTAATAGCTTTTGTAGAATTCACACACGCAGTTATACAGTCCGAGGCCAGACAGAAAGAACACCAGACCAAAGATGAGGCAAACACCATTACGTGTAGCCAGCCTCATATTTCAAGACCTGGGAGGGGGGCCAGGCAGGAATGTAGTCTTGGACCTCAGCCAAACATCGGCTAGCTACTCACACATCCTATCCCACCTCCCATGTGCGCAGGACAGGCCGGGCAGTGACTGAGGTGGCCTCCGGAGGCCGGAGCAGCAAACAGAACTCCCTTTATCTCCTAGCAGCTGTCCCACTAGCTGTCCTTAATTTTTAATGCTCTCAGCAAGTATCGGTCTAGGTGGGGCAGGAGGCAGAATGGTAAAGCAGAATGGACCCAATTCAGCACCTACTGAGCCAAGGCAGACCGCCTCTCCTGGGCCCTTTCCTTACACCATCCAGAAAGCATCTTATTGATTGATTGATTGATTGATTGATTGATTGAGGTAGCACAAAATTGTCCTCATCCCCCCAATCCCATCCCAATCCCCTCCCTAGATATGCCCCCACCCCCTGTTGTCCATGGCCACTGGGTAGGCCCATGTGCATGCACACAAGTCCTTTGGTTGATCTCTTCCCCTTACCCCCACCCTCCCCTACTTTCCCTCTGAGGTTTGAGAGTCTGATCGCTGCTTCTCTTTCTCTGGGTCTGTTTTTGTTCATCATTTTATGTTGTTCATTATTTCCTCTAGATGTGTGAGATCATGTGATCTAAGAAAAACCCTTGTAAGAACCTATACTGAGACAAGCCATTGCTGAGAGGCAAATGAATCAGGCTGTATGAGTTCCTTTCTGGGCATCTTGATATACTGACATGGGACAGGAAAGCTCTGATGGGGGGCCCCAGAGCCTCTCTGCCTTACTGTTACACTACCCTGCTTGTTTTGCAGTTTCTTAGTTCCTAACTCTCCATTCCTCTACTCCAATCCTCCCACACATCCCGCCTCAGGGTCCCATCCATTCCCATTCCTGTGAGCTTCAGAGCATCCCCTTGGGCAACCTCTTGGCAGTGAGTTGCTTGGAAGAGGGGAGATGAAGGGACTATTTCTGTACTTTCTAAACTCTCTATTATTAACTCATCCTCCTAACAATCCCATAAGACAGGTGCTGTTAGTATCCCCATTTTAAAGATGAGGAAACAAGCTCAAAGAAATGAAATGACTAGCCGAAACCGGTTTGGCTCAGTGGATAGAGCATCAGCCTGTGGACTGAAGGGCCCAGGGTTCAATTCCGGTCAAGGGTATATACCTTGGATGCAGGCACATCTCCAGTGGGAGATGTGCAGGAGGCAGCTGATCGATGTTTCTAACTTTCTATCCCTCTCCCTTCCTCTCTGTAAAAAAGATTTAAAATATATATATATATATATATATATATATATATATATATATATATATTTTTTTTTTTTTTAAGAGATGAAATGATTTGTTCAGAGTTACCCACCTATAAAAAAGGTGGAGCCAGGGATTCAAAACGGGCATCTATCTCAAGAGCCCATGCTCTGAACCACTGTGCTGTGGTTACTCCAGGGACCCTCATTTTATTTGATATATACTAGTATATTGATTTCAGAGAGAAAGGGAGAGGGAGTCAGAAACATCAGTGAGGAGAATCATTGATCAGCTGCCTCCTGCACGCCCCCTACTGGGGATCGAGCCCACAACCCAGCCAGGGCCTCTGACTGGAATCAAACCTGGGACTCTTCAGTCCTCAGGTCAGCACTCCATCCCCTGAGCTAGGCAGGGATTCTCATTTTAGTTCACAACATCAGTGCCCTCTCAGTTCTTCCAAATGTCAACATTGCCTTTCATCCTTGGCACCCACTCATTGCCCAAATTCAGTAAGCTGCCAAATTGTATCTATTATCCTCCTCCTTTTCCCAGACCCACCACAAAGGCCATAACTGAAGTCTCTGTTTCTTATTTTTAAGCTTAGTGTTTGGTGTTATAAAGATAGATGAGCCCAAACCGGTTTGGCTCAGTGGAGAGAGCATCGGCCTGCTGACTGAAAGGTCCCAGGTTTGATTCCGGTCAAGGGCATGTACCTTGGTTGTGGGCACATCCCCAGTAGTGGGTGTGCAAGAGGCAGCTGATCCATGATTCTCTCTCATCAATGTTTCTAACTCTCTATCCCTCTCTCTTCCTCTCTGCAAAAAATTAATAAAATATATTTAAAAAAAAAAAAAGATAGCTGAGGTGTGCTCCCTCCTGGGAGCATGCCCCTGCCTTTCCCTTCTCACTTCTTCCCCCAACTCTCCGCGCTCCCCTCAAAAAAAAAAATAAATAAATAAAAATAATAATAATAAAAAGATAGCTGTGTACATAAAGGAAATTTGGAAAATGGCAAAGAAAAATCCACTTAGAATTCAATCATCTTAGTATCACCATTGTACTTTCTTCCCATGTATTTTTTCCTGTGAATAGACTCCTTTATATAATTGCAGCCCCTTCAGATGGTAATTTATCATACTATTTCAGTTAACATTTATCATGTGTTTTTTTTTCTCTTCACATTCTTTTAACCTCTTGGTAAACATAATTTGGATGGTTGTGTAGCATTCCATTGTTAGGATGTCCCATAAGTTAACCACGCCATTCTCCTATCCATCACTTCCTGGAGTTTCCAGATTTTCTGTGGTATAAATAATGCTGTGATTCCCAGAAAGGAAATTCCCCGAAAGGAAATTAATGGGTCAATTAGTATACACATTAATACTAGTTGCTTTTCTGAGAGATTACCTTACTCAAAGTGTATGAGATTCTAGCTTCTTCACAGTCTTCCCAGCATTAGGTAGGATCATTGAAAATATTTACCCAATGCTGGGAGTGGGTGGGGAGTGGTAGAAGTGGATGTAGGGAGAATAAATGGTGATGAACCCTTTTTTAAAAATATGCTTTATTGATTTTTTTTTAGAGAGAGGAAGAGAGGAATAGAGAGTTAGAAACATCTTGCACACCCCCTGCTGGGGATGTGCTCGCAACCAAGGTACATGCCCTTGACCAGAATCGAACCTGGGACCTTTCAGTCTGCAGACCGACGCTCTACCACTGAGCCAAACCGGTTTCGGCCATGTTGCCCATCTTAATCCTATTTCACGACATGTGCTTTTTACTCACATTGTGGTAGGGCCTGATTTCTCTGGCTCTGGGAGTTTCTGGGAGGCAGGGACCAGGCCTTAATTGTGAACTGCCTTAGCCCTTCCAGTGACAGCACATTAGGATTGGATGCAATTCAAATCCTTGCTGACTCTGTGACTTTGAGCAAAGTTGCTTGCCTCTCTGGTCCTTCCTGGTTTCTGGCCATTTAGTGTTCTCCCATTAATGATAGATAATAACAGTACCTACATCACAGAGTTGTCAGCTTTTGTTGTTGTTGTCGTCATCATCATCATCGACACTAGGGCATTCATTGTCTGATCATCATCATCATCATCATCATCATCATCAACTCTAGGGCATTCATTGTCTGATCATCATCATCATCATCATCATCATCAACTCTAGGGCATTCATTGTCTGATCTGGCCTGAGCCTCTCTCCTGCCATCACTTCCCCTTGCTCACTAGGCTCGGAATCGACTTTAGTTCTATTCTTCCAACCCACCAAACTCTTCCCAGTATGAGGACCTGTTTCCTCTACCTGAAATCCTCTTTCCCATGTTCCACCTGGCTAAGTTCTCCTCATCCTTCAAGTTTCAGCAGATACATCATCCCCTCTGAGAGACCTTCCTTAACATACTAGTTTAAATTAGGTCTCCCTGCCAAGACTGGTTTGGCTCAGTGGATAGAGCGTCGGCCTGTGGACTGAAAGGTCCCGGGTTCGATTCCGGTCAAGGGCACGTACCATGGTTGCGGGCATATCCCCAGTGGGGAGTGTGCAAGAGGCAGCTGGTCGATGGATCTCTCTCATCGACGTTTCTAACTCTCTATCCCTCTCAATTCATCTCTATGTAAAATCAATAAAATATTAAAAAAAATAAATAAATAAAAATAAAAATAAATTAGGTCTCCCTTTTCAGTTATATCATAAACTAGAGGCCTAATGCACAAAATTTGTGCACAGAGGGGGAGTCCCTCGGCCCGGCCTGCACCCTCTCCAATCTGGGACCCCTCAGGGGGATGTCTGATTGCTGGACAGTTGGACATCTCTCTCACAATCCGGGACCACTGGCTCCTAACCACTCGCCTGCCTGCCTGATCACCCCTAACTGTTTCCCTGCCGGCCTGATGGCCCTTAACTGCTCCCTGGTTGGCCTGATCGCCCCTAACTGCTCCCCTGTCTGCCTAATCACTCCTAACCACCTCTGCCTTGGCCCCCACACCCAGGCTTCCCTCCCTCTGGCCGGCTGTAGGCACCCAGGACCCCGAGAAGCTCGGCCCAGGCCAGCCACAGGCACCCGGGGCCACGAGCCGCTTCACCTGGGCCCAGCTTTTGTCAGGAAGGACATCGGAAGATATCTGGTCTAATTAGCATGTTACCCTTTTATTAGTATTACCCTTTTATTATAATTACAAGTGTAATTATAATCTATACAAATTATATAGTGGCCTGGTGCACAAATTCTTGCACATTGAAAGAAAATTAATTAGAAGAAATATTTTAATATTGCTCTTGGTCCTTTTTCTATAATACAAGTGTCAACCAAATTCACTATCGACAATGACAGATTGAAACACATGCGTGTTGACTGGCACCAGTGAGAGCTTTATATGTATCAAGCATGTACGAGTCAACTTAGCCTTTTGTAGATATAAAATAAATGTACTTAATTAGACCTGCTTTCTGATTTAGCTAAACTTTTTCCAGCCCAGTGAAGCACCCCAACTTCTCTTTCACCCCAACTTCTTCTTCAGGTAATTGTCAGCTACACAGCAATAAATATCAACCCGAAGCAGATTATTATTGTAGATCATGCAGGGAGAACAAAGGGTAAAATATTTAACTGCAGCAGTATTGACTATATTCTGTGCAGTGGGAAAACCTGAAGTCATTTTCAAGTTCCACCATTTCTTAGTTTTCAGTCAGGTCAAGTTTCTAAGTTTTCTAAATCTCTATTTTCTGGTTAATGAAAAGAAAATAGGATTCCACCAAGTCTCCTACCTACCTACTCCAGGACTTCTGTGAGGATCAAATGAGATGAGGCATGGGAGAACGCTTCACAGATATTTGGTTAAAGTGTAAAATGTTTGCATCTGGCTATAAAGCAAGTTGTGTGTCTAGGCTGAAGAAATTCCGAGGAGGCTAGTTGCTAGGGAGAGGAAGCGGGGCATTGCTATGTGATGTCATTACCCAGCGCCCACAGCGACCATATCCAGGCTGGGCTGTGGGCCGCATTTTGCGCCATGGGGTCTCAGCAGCGTCGACTGCAGTTTGATGGGCTGTCGCTCCAGGGTGGTGGCAAGGCCTGTGTCCCACTTGTGGGAAGCTGAGTGTTTCTTTGTGGGTGCCAGGTTTATGGTGCTGTTTCTCTGTAAATGGCCAGTGCGTCACGGCAGCTCCTACACTGAATCTGCCCCCTAGTGGTCAGTATGCATCATAGCTACCAGTTAGACACAACTTATTTTTTATATATACGAAGAGAGAGAGATATTTGTGTAACCATTTGTTCAATATCCTTCCCCTGCCCAACTATATGTGTCATGTTATCTTGTTCACTGTTCCCTCCCCAGCTCCTGGCATATTATAGATGCTCATTAAGTGTAGCTTGAATTTGGCTGAATGAATGATGAACAGAATGGTTTATATAGCAGGTGCTCAATAAGTATTTGAACTTTAATTCAAGTTAACCCTAGATAGATACTCTGCCTGGGCTTCAGAGATGGAAACCCGAGTTTGCAGAGATTATGTCTCAATATTATAACCAAGAAAAACTCTACAGTATACAATAGGCGACAGGAATAAAAACATTCATAAAAGTACACTTTATGATAGCAAAAACCTAGGAAGAAAACAAATGTTCAGTGATTGGAGAATGAAGAACTATGTATGGCACAGTCACACAAATATTGCACAGCACTGAAAATGAATGAGTTGCAGCAGTATGTAACAATATGAATTTCAGTAATACAATATTAAGTAAAAGTAATAATCCATCAAAAATTACATGTAGCAGTATTCCTTTATAAGGAAGAAAAAAAACACCTAAAATTCTTAAAATATAAGTTTTGGGAATATATATAGTAGTAATAAATGCCAGATAGCTCGGTTGGGTAGAGCATCATCCAAATACATCAAGGTTGTGGGCTCAATCCCTGATCAGGGCACATTTGAAAAAAATGAGAAAGAAGAAAAAAATGTACAAATGAGAAAAAAGAATGATGGATACTTTGGGAGAGGGTGGAATGGGGATGGATCACAGTTATCGAGTTTAGCTATTGCCTAAATCTTAGCTTTCATGTTGATGAGTTCATATGGTAGTATTATAGGTAAATAAATGTGTCCTGTGCACGGAGCAATGAAAAGAGTGAGCAATAAACCAAGGTTATGATTAATCTAATCCTGTGTACCTGACATCCATTAAAGGATGTCAGGCAGCCTTGCTTGTTTGGGAGCAATGGGAAAAGATTCTTCTCTCCCATCCGTCTCTGGGACTTTTTTTTTCCAGGGACTGACTCAGGTTCTCCTTCTAGAGAGGTGAACTGGTGGCACAAAGGTGGGGCCGCAGGAAAGAGGAGTAATCCTGAGTTTAGCTACTTCAGGAAAAGGATCCCAAAATTGATGGGGAAATGGCCCCTTCCCAGGGCTTCCATTCCTATTCAGCTTCCCCCAGTCCCCAGGTTAAGAACTGCAGAGTGTGTAGTTTCTCACCCACTTCCTGTTCTGCTTCATTGAAGACATTAGCGTGGGGGTGGGGAGGAGTTTCATAAGTGGGCCCTGAGAGAATGGGACTGCGGTAGACAGTCATTGTAAGCATTTGGGGTACTGGGAACTGGAAAAGCAGGGGCCAAAACCAGGATCTTTGGAATTCAGCTTGCGAGGCAGGGCCACTGACTTAAAACTTTTTTACACACTCCTTTCCTTTCAGCCTGGCCCACAACATGCCTGGGTCATCTTCAATACCTCCTACCCCTCACCTCCCTGCCTTCCCTTCATCCAGGCTATAGTTCTTTTTTTAAAAAAAAAAAAAAAAAAAAAACTTTTTTGAAGTTTTACAGAGAGGAAAAGAGAGGAATAGAGAGCTAGAAACATCGATGAGAAAGAATCATCAATCAGCTGCCTCTTGCACATCCCCTACTGGGGATGTGCCTGCAACCAAGGTACATGCCCTTGACCAGAATAGAACCTGGGACCTTTCAGTCTGCAGACCAACACTCTAGCCATTGAGCCAAACCGGTTTCAGCCAGGCTATAGTTATTTTTTTTTCTTTTTTAAAAAAATATATTTTATTGATTTTTTACAGAGAGGAGGAGAGAGGGATACAGAGTTAGAAACATCGATGAGAGAGAAACATCGATCAGCTGCCTCTTGCACACCCCCTACAGGGGATATGCCCGAAACCAAGGTACATGCCCTTAACCGGAATCGAACCTGGGACCTTTCAGTCTGCAGGCCAATGCTCTCTCCACTGAGCCAAACCGGTTTCGTTAAGACTCTAGTTTCTAATCCTATACCTTCACCTCTACATCAACCAATCCTCCAAATAAGTCCTACTTTATGAAAAAAAAAAAAGGGGGGGGGTGTGGGGGATGGGGTAGGCCCTGGGAAGGTGGCTTAGAACCTTTCACCTTAGGGGATGGGACCTGAAGTCAGATTGAACTGGGTTGGGCTGGCTAGGCTGGAGTCTTATCTTTGGGAAAAGGGACTACAGAGCAGGCTAGAGTGGGCTAAGGATATTAAAAGGGCTGGAGGTTGAGCAGTCCTTAAAAAGTGAGGCTAGCTGAAACCGGTTTGGCTCAGTGGTAGAGCGTCGGTCTTCGGACTGAAAGGTCCCAGGTTCGATTCCAGTCAGGGGTATGTACATTGGCTGCGGGCACATCCCCAGTAGGGGGTGTGCAAGAGGCAGCTGGTCAATCTTTCTCTCTCATTGATGTTTCTATCTATCTCTCTCCCTTCCTCTCTGTAAAATATCAATAAAATATATTTTTTTAAAAAAGTGAGGCTAGAGGTCAGGCTGAATTGGGCTGGGATAGGAAATATGGGGAAAGAGCTGAGCCCAGGGTGGGCTGGGAGTCTGGGGTTCAGGGCAGTGCCTCTGCCGTGGGGACTAACTGGGCTAAAACAAATTTTTCTGTATCATGTTGGGACCTAGGGCAGGACCCTCACCTGCTCCTGAAAACAGGATGAGGGCCTTGAAGGGACTCTCCCTTCCCCTATCTCAGCGATTCCTCTTGACCAAGGCCCTTCCTCAGGGAGGTTGCTGGGCCAACAGGGAGGAGCCAGATCTGCGGCTCCAGAGGAAGTCTGCTGGCCACTGCTTCCTGAGTTCAAAAGTGGGTCCCCCAGTCTCTCCGACACTCCCTTCCTCCAAGCAGGGCAGAGTCCAAGCTTGGCAATTCACCTTTTTTTTTTTTTTTAATTTCCCCACCTCCTCCAAAACACACACACACACACACACACTCTGAACCTTCATATGCCCAACCCAGTCACACAACTGCTGCCTCAGCAGCCCCCCAACCCAACACATACTGCTAAGCCATGGATCTGTTTCTGTATTTGAATGCAGTCTCATTTCTGTATTTGTAGCCTCCCACTCACACTCAGCAGTCATGCCTTCTCTGCCTTGTTCAGAACCATATCCCTAGCACCTAGAGTTGTTCCTGGAACCTGAAGAGAGCTCAATGAATGTTAGCTGAATGAATGAATCCACTAAGACACACATACCATAAACAAATGCATATACTATCTCACATACATATTCACACAAGCATCTGTTCCATGACCTACACCTATCTAAGGCCTCTCCCACCTCATCAGTCACAGATACACATACAATGGCACACACTCAGGCAAAAATGTTAGATGTACACCTGGTACCAGACAGACACACTGCAAGTAGGAGTTACCTAGCACTCTCAGGTGAGTTGGTGGCAGCAGCTGTCTGGCCAATGTCCTTCAGTCAGGTCAGGCCTGCAGAAGAGGAGTGGTGTTTGTGTGTGAGCAAATGCAGGCTTTGGGGTCCTGAGGCATTGGGCAACAAGGAGCTGGGCTGGCAGCAAGCAGGGCTAGGATGCCTCCTGAATTGGAGAGGGAGCAGGGTAGGCCATGAAGTGCTGTCCTCTGGTTTCTTCTGCTAGCTGGGAGGTGAGGGTAGAGACACAGGTCCATGAGGTCTTACTTCAGATCCAGAGACCTTAGTGGGGGGAATAGTCTGAGGCCTCAGGTTCCCCTGTCTGGGATGAAAATGAGGGAGGTTGGGTAGGGGGCTTTCTAGATACTGAGACCCCATTCAGAATCCACAGTAGGGTGTCCGTGTCTTGACAATCTTTTTTAATGGTGGGGGAAGAGGGGACTGGAGGTCAGGAGTCACTACCCAGAAATGAGTTTAAGAAGTATCCTATTCCTCTTTGCATCCTTCTATGGAGTGTCAGGCTGCTACCTAACAACACTGCTTAAGCATCCTCCTCTTTCCCTCCCTCTATGCCCCACCCAAAGCCAGCAAGGAGATCAACAATCCCACTCTCGGACTTGAGACCTAGACAGCTGGGCTGGTTGGCCTCCCTAGTAGTGACCTGAATCTCACTCACTGAGCCTCCTATGAACTCTAACCACCCAAAACTCCTTCAGACACTGTTCTCAATCCTACCCCCAAGAGCCTAATCCAGGGGAGGATACCCCAGGAACCCTGCCTCAGGGCCACCTTTCTGGCAACCCCAAGACAGGAGTGAGGAACAGTTGGGAGGGGAGGCGGAATGGGGAGTCAACTTTTGAGGGACAAGGGGCCATATTGGGATACATGAGAAGCAACACCAGAATGATGAGGGGAAATGTGAGGTGGGAGTAAAAGGGAATCCACAGTCCAATTCATACCTCTTCTCCAATGACTGGTCTTAGGACTGCATAAAGGAGGGAAAAAGACTGCTTTGGGCAGTCATTATTGGGCACCAATGACCAACCAAGACACGCTCAAACCCAAAAGTCTCTTTATTGATCTGTACCATACATGACTCAATGGCCAAAAAAAAAAAAAAAGAAAAAAAAAAAAGGCATTACAGTTAGGGTGGGACATTCATCTTCCCCACCCCCTTCCCTCAGCTCCTGGCACAATACCCTTCCAACAGTGGCAGCTAGAGTGAAGGAATCAGGGTGTAAAGGGCCCCAGAATCCAGAAGGGAGAGTAGGAAGAGAGTGTGGTACTAACACTTCTGGAACTGGCAGTGGGAAAAGGCAGAGCTGGGCCCAGACTCATAGGATCCTGCGTTTGGCCTCAAACTGGGCTCAGAGCTTCCACACGTCCAACTGAAATAGAACTGAGGATCCTGGCGCCTTCCCCTTCCCTCTACGAGACCAGGAACTGGAGGGTACAGGGAGATGAAGATCCTCTACTTCAGCTGGCGAACAGAGGCCTATTCCTCCCTGGTGAGCTTAGAGCTGGGACATCCTCGGTGGCTCCTCTATGGAGGGCAGGGGAGGACTAGATACAAAATTTGAGGGGTTGGAGGAAGAGAGCACTGGAGAGTATGGATGAACCCCTCCCCTATCCCCATGCCTGCCCAACGGAGACAAAACAAAAAACACAGTGACAAACAAGGCTGCTCCCCTCCCGCCACACTCCCTGAGGGAGGGAGCCTCCCCCTCCTCCCATCCAAGGCAGCTGCTCTGGTGGAGGCTGGTCAAGAACATACACATCACGGGGGAGGAGGGGGCTGGGTTTGAGGGAGTCACGAGCACTAGGAGGGCAGGCCAGACTCCTGGAGGATGGGGAGACAGACAACAGCTGGGAGCTGTTACAGAGGTGAGGCCAACGATGGCCCCCTGCCCCATGGCATGCCTTCCCCAACTCCAGTCACCCCCGAGGAACAGAGAAGAGAGATGGCAAAGTGTCTCCTTGGTCTGAAGCTCTCAAACTATATAAAATGATGTGTAACTCCCCTCCCCTCCCTCCACACTCACCTCCACCTGGACCCTAAGCCCCCCATCTGCCAGGTATAGGGAGGTAGCTGGACTTTTAATAAGGGGAAGAGGGGGGACATGAGTGATTTTTTTTTAAACTTACATTTTTAATAATATTATTTTTTTTAAAAAAATGTGAAGCTGGGAGGTGGTAAAAGGGAGGGGCTCAGAGTTTTACCCCCCTATTACCAGCCACCTGGGTGAAGGGCCTGGGGGAGGGCTGCTCAACCAAGCTCCATAGATTTAAGTCCCTAGGAGCTGTGGGTATAGACAACCCCAGGCTTGAAGGGGGCAGGGTCAGGAGGATGGGAAACCCAGAACCTGGGGTGAAGATGGAGGCAAATGCTCTGGGGGCGTTCAGAACATTTCTCAGAGGCCCAGGGTCCATGTAGGCATCCACATGAGTACCCCCTTCCCCCCAAAAGGCTCTGTAGAGGCCAGGCCCAACCCAGGGCCACTGGGGGGCAAAGCTTGGCACCTGCCCCCAGCGAGTCCAGTTCCTCCCTGAAGTGGGTGGATGGAGGCTGCCCATCTTAGATGCTCAGTCTCTTCATTCTGTCTTCTGCTCCCCGGGGCTTCGAGGGGTGGGGCAGGTGGGCAGAGCGCTGCGTGGCCCTGGTGAGGCCCTTACTGGGAGGCTTGTGACGTGGGGTTCTCCGATTTGCTCTCTTGGCTGGATGGAGGCTTGCTGTTCCAGGGGCTGTTGGCGCCCAGGGCAGGGGAGTTGTTAAAGCTGTCCTCGTCGTCAATGCCGTTGGCCGCGTCAAACTGGGTATTCTCCAGCCGGGTGATGAGCCTCTCGTCCTCGTCCCCGAACTCCCCGCCCATCAGGGTGGGCTCCCCCACCACCATCACATCCTGAGAGTGGCGGAGGTCCCCAAACATAATCGGGGCAAGGGCTCGCCCGACCCAGGGCGGCAGAAACCCCCCAGAGCCCCAATACCCACCCAAGAAACTCAACACCCCCGCCCCCTTCCCTTCTCAAACCCCCATTTCAAACATCGACTCCTCCATCCCCTAGAATCCTTCCCACTGAAGGACTGCAGAGCATCACACCCTTCAACCCACACCCACTAGACTCTGGGAAGTCAATTTACTCCCTAGTCCATCTCCCCCGCCCCCTCCCCATTTTAGGTGGCTCCTAAACTTCTGTCCACATGTAAGAAAGGGAGCAGATAAAAAACACCAATGGGGGAAGGATGTGCATGTGCATGTTGGTGTATTGTAGACTCACACGTATTGCGGCTGCATGGCCCTCTATCAATGTGAATGTGAATGTCTCTGATGGTCTGTGTGCCCCTAACCTGTCTGTCCTGAACGTCCGTATGTTATCATGGCTGACTCTGTCCCTTTATGTCTATATTGTTATGTCTGAGTCTGTGTGACCACAACTGTGCATGTGACTAACAAGGACTCTCCTCAATGATAAGAGTCAGCCATACTGGCAGAGTACACTGGCAAAAACCGTCTGTGCTCCTATGCCCACTAGTGTGCTCACAACGGGACGGGGTCAAGGGTCAGGGTCAGCAGTGGGGCAGCCCAGAAGAGAGAAGAAAGCCGAGATGCTTACAGGTACCTGGCTGGAGAGGGCGAAGGTGCTGGCTGGGCTTTTCTTCTTGCTGTTGCTGTTGTTGGTGTTGCCACCCCCCGAACTCATGGTGCTGCCCCCTGACATCTTCCGTTTCCGCCGTTTGCTGGGCTGCTGCCGGGCGGGCTCCGCTGTGCCAGGAGGAGGAAACTCAGGTGGGGCAGGGTTCTGGGCCCCTGGCTCCTAAGGAGCCCGGGCCTAGCCTGATCCCAATCTTGCAGACCCAGGGGCAAGAAAAGGGCTTCATGAGAAGGAACAGCCTTGGAGGATGGCGTCAGATCCCGGTAAGAACAGGCACAGGTGCAAGGCACTCACCGGGGGGTGCGACCATACGCTGCCACTTCTGGAAAAGGCAGGTCTTGAGGCAGTCACGAGGGCTGAGGCTGTAGGTCTTGTGGCGGGACATGAGCTCCTGCATGGGCTCGAGTATCACACAGAGCTGGAGGGAGACCCAAAGGGGGCTTGTCAGGGGAGGGACATGGAACCGAGACCAAGGGGAGTAGGCCAGAGACCAGGCGACCGGACTCACTCGGAGGTAGTTGAGAGTGGAATTGGACAGCCCACAGCGTGTGATATTTTTGGAGAGCTGATCCAACATCTGGGGGTCCTGGGCCTAGAGGGGGAGAAAGATAAGAATACTAGCACTTGGAATGCATCTGCTCGCCTGCCCTATCATCTGAGCCTGTGACACTCCTGAAAAAAGAGGGGCTAGTATTCAATATTTAAAAAAATATATTTTATTGATTTTTTTATAGAGAGGGAGGGAGGGAGATAGAAAGTTAGAAACATCGACCAGCTGCCTCCTGCACACCTCCTACTGGGGCTGTGCCTGCAACCAAGGTACATGCCCTTGACCGGAATCGAACCTGGGACCTTTCCGTCTGCAGGCTGATGCTCTATCCACTGAGCCAAACCGGTTTCAGCATCAAAAATTTTTTAAGTGGAGAAACTCTAACCCTCTCAGGTCACTGACAAGAAATGGCAGACCTCATTCCATCCTTCCCACTGTCTGCCCCCCCCCCCCTTGTGTCACGGGTTCTGCCCACACTCACATGCATGGCGAGGATGCTGCGGGGGATGAGCTCCCGGTGCTGCCGGATGCTGAAGTGCCACGTCTTTATCCGCATCATGTCATCAAACATGAACTCCAGGTACAGCCGCCCCTCCACACATACCTGGAGACAAGGTTGTCACAGCTCTGCCCCTTCCCCACACCTGAAAGTATACCCGACCTCCCATTTGCTCACCACTCCCCTACTGCATATACTTCCGCCACCTGCACCTAAATCCGGGTATGTAATTGACATAAACTATCCCCTCACATACCTGTCACACCCTGGACCCTTACACATAACACATACACGGTAGAAATGCTTCCTTAACTGATCCTGTCTTCTGCCATGTAGCTAGTGATACACTCATCTGCGTTAAGCTTTCTATGAAGGCAGGCTCTGGTTCACTGGTGTGCATACCCCCGTGGCCTAGAATAGTCGTGTACCAGCTCGGTAAATGCCTGCTCAACGCTGCAGCACAGCTGCCCTCCCTTCTTGTCTGATCACTTCCCATGATGCCTCCTTGGGGAACAGCGGAGTACATTTCGGGAAGGCGGAAGGGAATCAAACTCAGGCGCTTCAGCATTCCACATCCTGCTGGATTGCTGACCTGGGTGAACATGGGTTTGCCGTGCTGGGTCACCATGCTGCCCTGGTCACAGTCGAGGGACACAAAGTTGCTGTGGAATGCCTCCTTGGGGTGCTTAAGCACGTAGTACAGCTCTGTAGCACCGCCCTCAAAGATGCTGCGGAAGTAGCGTGGGATCAGCGTCCGGCCAATGGCTGTAGAGATGGGAAAAACTCTTTAGAATAGAAGGACCTCATAGGGGTCAGGCAGATGCCACCCCTGCCAAAGCAGATAACCTGAGACAAATACCCACTCCCAGACCTCAGAGGGACACAGGAGGTACACACTCCCACCGCAGAACTGGCAGAACCCTCAGAGGCCACTCACTGTATCTCTTTGGTCCATCCTCCAGACAGAAAGTGATGGTTAGCATGGCATCATCCTCAAAGAACTCAGTTGTGAAAGCATCCCACCAGAGATTGTCACACTCCTAAGAGCACAGGGAGAAGTGTGTGTGTGTGTGCGCGTGTGTATCAGAAGATTGCCCACAGGGGTGCCCAGATGGCCCTCACCCTCCTCTTCCCCTGGATACCTCTGTCCAGTTTTGAAGCCGTTTGTTAAGCTCGAATATTCTGTAGTCAGTTTGGTTGCCATACGGTGTGTGCCTTCTGGGGTAAGTGGAGGAGAGAAGTTAGTAGGAGCAGCGCCTCCTCCCCACCCCCACCTCTGCCTTCACCCAAGTCACAGAAAGTACCCCCCCCCCCCCCAGTGGACTCCACTTACCCAATCCCAGGCTCCAGGTATGTAGGCGGGTACATGGGAGTTGGGCTGTGTAAGGGAAGAGGCTATGAGAATGGGGGTGGGAGACAGGAATTATTGGGAGAGGTCACTCCCTCCCCTTTTCGGGCAGGACCCCATCTGGAAAAGGGATGAGAAGCGAACACTACTCACCCCACATCCCGATCTAGCATGGTGCCGGGATGGAAGGGAGGGAAGGCGTTGCCGTTCGGGGGCTCCTTCGGTGAGTACAGCTTGAATGACTTTGAGGAACAACCTAGAATGGGAAGGAAGAAGGGGCACCCTGAGCCCCTCTTAGGAGCTCTCCCAAAGCCTGCTAGACTGTGTGTGTGTGGACAGTGAACCAAGGGAGGGGGACTACCCTAGGGAGTACCTAACTCTGCTTTTAAGTCTGGTTCCAATCTCATTTTATTAAGAAACTAGAAGTACCCAGCCCAATTCCCAAGACCTTGTTTCTCCATGTGACTGAGGCCTGGAGGATAAAATTGAAACTGGGAAGAAAAGTCAATACCATGGAATAAATAAATATCCACACATCACACATTATAATCTAATTTTGATAAACCCCCTTTTCAACTACATTATTTTGTTCAATCATCACAACCACGACGTGAGGTAGCGGGGTCAACTGTAACATTCCCATTTTACAGATTAGGCAACTGAAAGCTCAAGGGGACTTGCCAAGATCATAAAGCTAGGATCGGAGCCCGGATCTCCTGATCATTCCCATATCCGACAGTATTTTTACCTTTCCGTTCCCTCTGAAGATCAAGTCAGAAAGAAAGAAGAGAAAGAAAGGGACTTTGACCAACTCCCTGCCCCTCCCCCACAGCCAGGGTCTCAGGAGGGCAGGGGATGGGAAGATAAAGGGGGGTGGGTGACTGCTGGGTGCTGAGGACCAGATAACCACTTGGGCCTTCTGTCCCACCGCCCTCCAACGGCCACTCCCTTATCAGCCGCCCCCTCCCTCACACCTACCACCAAACTAGTATTGTCTCCAAACCAGAAACACAAAACCTCAACCCATTTTGCCTTTGAGACTTACAGTCACTGGCTCTTGCTCAACTTACAGAAGGAAAAGAGGAGGCGTAGGTAGGAGACTAGCTTCCAGGAGGCTCCACCTCAGAGGCAGGTGGAAACCAGACAGGGATCTCTATTTGTATGTGTGCTCCTGCATCTTCTCTCCCCCTCACCCCGCAGCACTGAGTTCCTAGTGAACTATATTACCTAACCGGAAGATGTGCTATACTCATAGTTGGGTGTGAGCTAGGTACGTACCCCTGCAATGCTATTTCCCCTCTCCCTACAAGATGGGGGGAAACTGAGGCACCATTCCAAAGGTCTCGACCTGTTACAGATGCTTCCTCGTCCCCAGGCTTGATTACATTTAGGAGGGGAGCTGTGCTGGTTGTGTCTGAGCCTCCTCCTCAATTTAGACACAAAATCTACTTTGTCCTTAGGGGGAAGAGACAAAGGAAGACCCTGTGCCAACGTGTCATTTAATTCTCTCCCCAGGGATCTTCCTCACAAGACAGGCAAAGGAGGGTCCCAGAAGGGCCTACACTGTACAGTCCCTGAAGAAGCCAAGAGCCAGAGCCTGTGTATGCCTGCACACACGTGTGCCGCATCTTGCCTAGCAGGCTTTCTACCCTCAGCTCGCCCCAACATGCCTACCGAGGGCTGGATCCAGCAGCCCCAGGCAGGCTCAGTATGCCCAAAACAGGCCCTCGCCCCATGCATGAGCTCACACAGGCCACGTCCATATGTTCCCATCACAGCACACACAGCCTCCACATGCCTGTCTGCACTGAATGAGGAGCCTGTGTCCTCAAGAAAAGGGGCCGTCCCACGCAGCCCCAGGTCTCCCCACCCCACAGACAGGTAGGCCAAACTCCCACAGTTCACCACAGGCCCGTCCTCCCCCCCAAAGCATCACTGCGCCCTTGCCCTTAGTCTCAGGGCCACTGGGAGAAATGTGTCGGCTCAAGACCCTAAAAAGAAGGGAGGCAGGACACCCGGGTTCCTCTGTAATTCTGAAATGAGTTTCAGAACTTCCATTTCTCTCACCAGCACACAGACAGGCACTGTCTGGGGTTGGGTTAACAGTCGGAAGAGGAAAAATCCAAAGCTCTGTGGACTCTATGTACACCTCCAGTGAATGGACACGAAAACTCAGCCCCTTCCCGGAGGCATAGCTGCTCCCAGGAGCCCCGGCACCAGGGCCTGGGAGAGGGAAGGGGAGGGGAGGGAACATCACCCGGACCATCTGTCCCTGTTGCTGCCTGTCCCCAGCAGCAGCGGTGGAGGGAGCAAAGGGGGTTGGGGGTGGGAGGGAATGAAAGGGACGTGTCATCCAGTCTTGGAGTCAAACACAGCCCCTTCCCATCTCTAGCAATCTGGGAAAGCTTAGGAAGGAGGAGGAAGGAAGAGCCCAGAACTAGTAAAGTTTTCTCAGGATGGAAGAAGCTGCATCTTGGGGCTGAGGGGGGCACCTCCAGCTGGGCATTTCCATGGTAACCAGCCTGACTCGAGGGCAGGCCCCCTCCCTCTGGAGCTGACCAGAGGTCAGCAGGCCGGGGAGCCCTGGCCTCTCTGAGTTGGGGCACCTCGTCCCCGGCCAGCACACCGGGCCGGGGCCAGACCCAGGACCTTCTACCCACCCGCTACAGGCTTGCAGGGCGCTCAGACTTACCTGGGAGAACTGAGGGGCCCAGGAGAGGTGCGGGGAGCAACTGGCAGGGGTGAGGGGTGGAGGGGGGCCAACTTCAGCCGCTCATGTCCCGAGTGGGACGGGCAGGCCTGGCTGGGAGCTCCACTCCGCGGGCCGCACAAAGACGCGCCCGCACGGCCTGGGCCTGCCCCGCGGCGGCCGCGGCCCCGGGGGAAAGTTACAATGGCCACTGGGCCGGGGCCCGGGGGCCGGGGGGCCGGCCTGGGGGGCGGGGGGCCGCGGGGAGTCCGAAGCCTTCTTTGTTTGCGAGGTTTCCCTCAACAATGGCTGCTCCGCTCTCTCCTCCTCCTCCTCCTCGTCCTCCTCCTCGGCTCTCCCCGCCGCCGCCTCTCGCAGCCTCTGCCTCCAAGCAGCCCACCGCCCTCCCCGGCCAGCAGGCCCTCGGCCGGCCGGGCGCCGGGAGCCGGAGCGGCGGGGCCCGGCACTCACACTCACTCACACCCGCACTCCACAGACACACACAGCGCCCACCCGCCCGCTCACAGCCTTTCCTCCCTTTCTTTCCCTCCCTCCCTCCTCCCCGCTCTCTCGGAGCCTCTCTCCGAATGAGGCCCCAGGGCGGGCGGAGGGTGGAGCTGCCCCCGCCGCCCCGCCCCCTCCCAGCCGGCCGGGGAAGAGGAAGAGGGAGAGGGAGGGAGGGAGGGAGGGGGGAGAGAGCGAGGCAGGCAGGCAGGCAGGCCCGGAGGACTGCTGAGAAAAACAAAGAGAGACAGAGACGGGAGAGACTGGGACGGAGAGGTGGAGACAGAACGGACTGGGCCTGCAGAGGCCTGGACGGGAGGCAGGCCTGGGGGGGGGCCGGGTGCTGCAGTGCTTCTCCCACCCCTCCCCAGCTCAGGTGTGGGGCTCAGCAGTGAGCAGGGGAGCCAAAGCCACAGGCACGGGTGGAGCAGGGTGCCCTCCCCTCTGGAGACTCCCAGTGCCTTCAAACTGCCTCCCAAAGGTGCCCCAAGTCCCTCTCGCTCTCCTCTGTGATCTCCTGGGTTGAGCACTGGTCGGGGCTGCCACCCCAGGGGAAATCCCAGAGCGGCTAGCTGGGGGGAGACTCCAGGGGGTTACTTTTGGCAGAGAGAGACTCTGACTTCAGCCTGTAAACACTGATTGGAGGGAGGGGGACACTCCAGGCTCCTGGGCCCCCAACCCAGCTAGGCTCCAAGCCCTGACTGCGATCTGCCTTAGCAGATCTTCCTCCTCCTCCACCACCACTACCACCATCACCACCACCACCAGAGACATGTGGGTGCAGGGGAAAGAGGCCTGTCAGCCAGGAAAGCCAAGGGTCTACAGGAGGGGCTTGGTCTGAGGCTGAGTCCTCCTCAACACCCCAGTAAAAAAGATGTATAGTTACTGGAGTAGAACCTGTTCTCCAATGCAAAGGGTAATCCCAAGAAAGGAGGTGTTTCTAAAACTTGGGTAGACCCTACTCCCTGGCCAGATAGGAAAACACACACACACACACACACACACACACACACACACAGGGGGCAATGTATGATCTCCTACTTCATTGAAGGTGGAGTTGCTGCGCCCTACTTCCTGCCCACCCCACCACACTCACCCACAGTCCCACACATACACACCAGTTGACTGTGCAGAAATAATACCGCACCCGGCTCGGTGAACATCCTCCACACATAAATCAGTACCTGATGCACACCTAACACACACCTTTAACCAGTGCTATACTCCAAACCAAGATGCACACATACGGTCTATTAAAGACCCTGACTTCCACCCACACTGGGATTAGTGACACATATCCCCCTACTCCTAATGTATACACCAAAAAGTGCATTACATACCTCCTGAACTTGTGACAGACGATTATATACATGTACTGACCATTTGCTATTCGGGGCTGAACCCCATCAACCACACTTCCTGAAACCTGCGCGGCATTCTCCATCACAGCCTGGCCACGTCACAAACGCCAAAGAAATCTGTGACACTCAGCCAGACCCAGCAGAACGGTGCCTACACCAGGATTCGAGACATTCCCACCGACCCCCAAATTTACTCCTCAACTCTGGGGCAACCACGCTCCTCCCCCACTGGCAATTCCTGTCTTTTGTTTGGTGCCTTCAAACTTTCCAAAGCGCATTCACAGGCAGTACCTCAAGAAATCCTTACAGCCCCCAGAGCCAACTGTCACCCTAAGGAGAACAGACTATGGTAACACAGGAGGGCCTGAGCCCCGAATCCTGGGTTTCTAACCTCACCCATCCAAGCCCAGCCCTGGGGCACCGCAGCCATTCCCAGCCCCCCTCCAAGGAATGCCCATTCTAAAGGCCCCAGTGTCCACATGCGAAGGAGTGCAGGTATATGCTCTGCCTTCTGCTCCGGTTCAGAGCTCAGAACCCTGACTCAGTCTGTCTCCTCAAATTTTGGGGAAAAGCGCCCCTGTATGTACCAAGACATGCCAAGGCTCTGGCGTATCATCCAGCATGGCCCCTCTCTTAGTTCCTTCTCTAGCAAGTCTGCGCCTCTCCATGTTCTGACTGAACGCTCTCACTTGCACAGGGACAGGAGAGGCCCAGCTAAAGGGAGCTGGTCTGAATCAGAGGGCCCTAAGATTGGGGGTAGGAAAGAGCAGGGAGCAGCGAAGGATGACAAAGGTGGTGAGGAAAGAGGAGAGGGAGAGCACCCTCCCGGGGGTGAGAACTCTGAGGGGCAGCAGCCTGCCCCAGCCCACAGGACAATGTTCCAGCACTGCCCCCTGCCCGGGCCCCCGGGGCTCCCTGACCCAGGCCTCCAGTGTGCCTGCCCCCCTTCCTTTGTCTGTGCCCGGCCTCCCGTTGGCCTGGCGCTCTGCCATCCTCCTCTCCTGGCTCCCAGCCGCCACCACTGCTCTCTCCTCCCCTCCCCCTCTCCCTCCCTGCCTTAACCCTTCTGAGCCACACGATGCCCCAGACGGGCCCTGGCCCCTTCGGCAACCTGCCCTGGCCAGGGCGATGCCCCCTAGCAGAGGTCCTACCTGTCCCTGACCCAAGCCCCGGGCACTAGCCACCACCCCCGGCGCACTCTGGGAGCTGGGTGTGTGTATGTGTGTATCTTGTAGTGTGCACGTTCGTGGGTCTGCATGTGCTCTGGCTTCCCTCAGTCACATGTGTGGGGCATGTGCTGTCTCTGCTGGGCTCGGGGAGGAGGAGGAGGAGCTGGGAGACAGCAGAGCACAAAGGAGAGACTCAGACAGGCAGGCAAGCAGCAGGCGGGCGGCCTGCCAGGGCGCCTCAACCCCCACCCCCAGGGCTGCTCAGGTTGGGTGGCGTGTGTGTGTGTGTGTGTGTGTGTGTGTGTGTGTGTGTATGGGGGCGGGGGTGGGGTGTCTTCGGGCCTGGACTATACACGCTGCCACGATGTCCTTGTGTTCAGCCATGTGCTCCCACCCACCCATGCAGGCCTGGTCCCCCCTCTCAACCCAACTCCTCAGTCCCCCCCGCCAGGCCCCTCTCAAGCCCTCCTTCACGTGGTTCACCTTTAACCTCCATCCACCCTCTGTGGCATCGATCCATCAGACTTCTTCGCATTCGGTAAAGGGTTCCCCAATCTTAGCCATCTTTTGACCCCTTGGTGGGGGGCCCATACCCCACAACCAGGTCAAGGCACAAGAAAGGAACATGCCTTTTGGGGCACCGACTGAATATGCCCCCCCCCCATCCCCACGTCTTGGTGCTCAAGTCCTCTTCCTGTCCCCATGCTGCTGCACTATTTGTATTTGTAGGAACTAAGTATTAAAATATAAGACTCAGCCCTCTAATTTGTCCAGAGACTTAGTTTCTGCCATGCTCACGTGTGGCAACGGAGGATCAAGGCCATGGCGTGGACTCAGAGCATGAATGGATCCAAACAATGCACCCAGCATTTTCTTTATCAAGAAAATACACACATAAATATGCACACCAGGCCGGGAGGAGGGAGAATGATGGGGACTGGGCATGATTCCAGCTTAGTAAGCTCTTTCCTCTCCTCTCCCCCACTCTCTGCAGCAGGAGCCAGGGGTCCCCACACTGGGTCCGGGATACCCCGGGATTCTCAGGCTCTCCTAGCCCGCCTTCTGGGCCCCGGGCCCCTTAAACATCAGCCTCAGCAGGCACTCTAAGTGCCTGCCCAACCCAGTTCGGCCAGGGTCACATGATTTTCAAGGAAGCTTCCTCACTGGCAGCTTCCCTAGGGGATGCGGGGGAGGGGCAGCTGTGGGGTCTGGGCCTCCCACAAAACAGAGCATCCCCGAGGGGCAGAGGTCCAAAACCAGACTAGGCTTGGGGAAACCTGACTTTCAGAAGAAAGCTGATTCCAATCTGGGACGGGAGGGGGTCCTGCAAGTAACTCCAGAACCCAGGGTCCTGGGGTGTCCTGGGGATGCGGACAGTGTTCTGAGGCCCTCTGAATTCTACCTCTCCAGTCACACGGCCTCTCTCTTCGCCCCTTAGCAGTGAAGGGGAGCCTTCCCTCCCCAGGAAAGAACTCAGATCCAGGCTGTCATTGGCAAGAGCAGTGTTTTGGGGAGGCAGGCATCTGACCCTTAAGTTCTCTCTCAAATTCTTATTTTGGGTTCAAGCATGGCCCCCTTCAACCAACTCAGCTCTCACAAATCACTTCTAGCTCCTATTTTGCCTGGGGCTCCACATTCCCACTCCCAGGAGGGCGGACATGCCGGGCCCCAGGGCCCAATTACCTGCCCCCCTCCCCCAGGAATACCTCCTGTCCCTCAGGATGGCCAGCCCTCCCTGGCAACAGGCAGGAGGCTTTGAAGGGGGGGGAGATGGGCCCCCATTTTAACCCCTCCACCTAAACACGGTATCAGAAACTGCCTGGAGGGGGGTGTCACAGGATCTGAAGAGGGACTAGGCAGCAGGGGAAGGAGGGGGGCAACCCAAACCAGCCAATCGCAACTCTATGGTGACCTGAGGGGGGGGGTCAAAAGTCCAGACTCACTTCTGATTGGCTAACACCCTGGAATTCTGGGAATTTCAGCCCCCCCCCTCCCCACGGCTCCCCAAGTAATCTGTCCCCCCCACCCTCAAAAAAAAACCCTACACACAGCTCCCCCCAAAACCCCAGCATCCCCTCCCCGAGCCTCCAGGCCGCTGCGCATTCACCCGGGTGGGGAAGCCCCTCCCCGAGCCCGAAGCCCCGCACGCCCCTCACACAGCCCCGGCCTCCGCCAGGCCCTCGACGCCCCCCGCACAAGTTCTCGCCGAACAAGGGGTGAGGGACCCGCAGAGGGCGAGGGAGGGAGGGAAGGAAGGAGGGAAGGAGGGGCCGGGCGGCCGCGCGCCTCACTCACCAGGACAGGCACAGCCCACTGACATCTTCACATCGCCCGCCGCCGGGGGCCCAGCCGAGTCACGGTGCCCGCCCCGCGTGGGGACAGGCCGGGCATGAGCCGCCGCCGCCGCCCGCGGCCCCCGCTGCCCTGGCCGCCGGCTCCGCCGGGCCCGGCCTCGGCCCGGTGCGGGCGGGCCCTGGCTGCGGCGAGGAGCCTGTCAGGCGCGGAGCAGACAGGAAGGAAGCCAGGCGGGAAGGCGAGCTGCTGCCCCTGCGTGTGTGTGCGTGTGTGTGTGCGCGCGGGTGTGCGTCCTCCGAGTGTGTGTGTGTGTGTGTCCGTGCGCGCGCGTGTGCGTGTCTGTGCGCTCCCGCCGCCCTCCCCGCCGCCAACGCCGCCGCCGCCGCCGCCGCTCGCCCCCCTCTCGCTCCGGCTCCGCTCCCCTCCCTCCCGCCCGCCCGCTATCTCCGGCGCCCGCTCCCCGGCGCGGGCCGGGCGGGGCCGCGCCTCATTAATATGCTAATTGCCCGCCGGTGGGAGGGGAGAGCGTGTCAAAGTGACCCGACGGGCGCGCAGCGAGCGGCGACGTGCGTGCGCCGCGCGGCGGGCGGGCGGGCGGGCGGCCGGGGGCCCGGAGCGCCCGGGGAAGGCAGGCGCATGTGACGCAGCTTTTAAAAAAAGGAGACGGAGGCAGAGACCCCGGAGAGGCAGAGCGAGGGGGAGGGGCTAGAGGCGAGGCTTCGCCCTCCGTGCCGGTCCTCCCGGCGCACCGCCGAGGCGGCAGCCGTGACGAGCCGGAGCCGGAGCGGGAGCGGGAGCGGGGACGGGGGGAGGCGGAGCCAGGGTGGGCTGCGAGGTGTAGCTCTCTCTCTCCCCCCCAGCCGCAAACCGGGAGGGAGAGGAGACTGCTGACCGGCTCCCCTCCCCCCTTGCTCCCTGCTGAGACCCCAGTCTTACTCTGGGGGGGCCCCTGGTTAAGCGCCCCCATTCAGCCTGGGTGAAGAAAAAGAAGCATTATCCTAATTCTGGTGGCAACCCTTCAGCTCACCTCCTCCCTACATCAAACCACCCTCCCTTGCCTGCTAAACCAGTTGGGACTAGAGCTCAAAGGGTTAATTAAGTGGGGTCCCCGCCCTCCCCCGCCGGAGGGCCTGGGATCAGCGTTTTCCTGGGGGGAGGGGGCCGAGGAATGACCGCTGGGTTGGACTGGGGAGGTGGGGATCGGCAGGCCGTCCTTCCCTCGAGCAGGCTCTCTGACTCATCAGCCAAGACACCCTCCTCCCTTCCCCACTTCTCCCTCCAGCCTCCGCCTCCCCCACCCCTCCTCCGGTCTCCCACCTCCCCTCCCCCCGTCCCTCCCCTGAAAGCTGCTCTCCTTTGAGGGTCTGGAGGTTGGCGAGAACCCCGCCAGGGTCCCCTACCCGCGGGGCTTTGGCCTCGGTGGGAGTGGGGTGGGAGGGAGGGCGATCTGGATGGTCCATGTAAGGAACACACCTTCCCTGGGGAGGAGCCTCCCAACCTTCAGGCACTCCTCAAGGACTCCCCCACCCAGCCGTGGGAGGGGGCTGCTCCATCTCCTCCATCTCCATCCTTTCCCCAAAGCCTAGCTAGCCCTAGCTGCCTCATAAACAGGAAATACCTATTAGCAGGGGGAGGGCAGGGAGCCGTCTGGAAAAGAGAATTGGTCCCCTCCCCTCGGGGGGGCTGGGAGGGGGGGGTCCCCAGCTGCCAGCTTCTCTTCCTTAAGCTTCAGGGTGGGCTGCAGGAGTAGAAGCTGGGGCTCTGGGCCGAGGCATGTGGTTGGGACTGAGCAGGGGGTCCTCTGTCCCTTTGTTACTAGAGAGGGATTGATAGCGAAGGTTCTCTCCTGCCCAGTCTGCACAGCTGGTTTGGCGGGGGGAGGGTTACAGATGTGGAGATGTAAGTGTTTTTGAGACTCCTTCTCTCCACCTTAGCTTTTGCTTAGGGAGCATGAAATGATGGGAGGGTGAGGATCTGGGGGTTGAGAAGAGGACCTTCCCAGGTTTGGAACCTAGAGCCTCCCCCATTCTCATCTACCTATTTGATTTCCCCACTCCAGCCCTTCCTAGTTCCACCTTCCAGGGAGGGGGGAGGGGCGGGAGCTGAAGTCACCCACAGTTATCCAGGTATCCTTGACAGCATCCCCTGCCTGTGTCTCCCTCCTGCCTACACTCCCAGGCAGAGGTCCTCGTTAGAAAGGTAAAAGGAACTTAGAGCAACAGAACCCTGGCGTGGAACATTGGATTCCTGGGGTTGCATTCCATCTTTGCCCCTCACCAGCCAGCGACCTGAGATGGTTGACTTCCTCACTCTAAGCTTTACCCTCAAGCTTTGTTCTCTGAAATTGGTGAGAATCAAGTAGGCAACATATGCCCAGTCACCTAGCCCAGTGCAAGGCATGTAGCCAGTATTCAATATACATTAGTCCCTTTCTGATTTCTTTGAAGTTATCTATTATTTCTAGAGTGTCAGGAGTGGGCTGGATTAGCTGGAGGATTAGAGATAGAGGGGTGGAGAGGGGCTACCTGCCTTGATTGCTTTCGCTCTCTACCGTTTATGAATTTGCATTTGTGTTTCCCCTAATCCTGTGACCACTTTTCCCCTAAGGTCACTCATTCCAAACAACTAGCTTGGCCAGATTCCATAGTAATCACCAATTACCTGGGTGGAGAAAGGATTTACAATCCTCCTTACAGGCCACTTTGCTTCCTCTGAATCTGTGTCCCTTCTCCTAGATTATATATACAGAAGGTGGAAGGCAAAAAACCCCCACAAAACACAGCATTTTTTGAACATTGTGCTGGGTGCTTCACACCTGAGGATCTCATTTACTGTTCATGACAACCTTTGGAAAAAGGTGCTATTACCTTCATAAAACAAGCAAGAAAACAGGCTTAGAGGTTAATATATATGATTTTTATCTGCAAACCATTCTATTCCTCCTTGCCTTCTAATGAGTTAATGCCTCATTTAATTTTTTAATTTATTTTTAACTATTTTTTTATTTCAGAGAGGAAGGGTGAAAGAAACATCAATGATAAGGAAGAATCATTGATTGACTGCCTCCTGCATGCCCCCTACTGGAGGTTCAGCTCACAACCCCAGGCAGGTCCCCGTGACCTCGTGGTTGGTTCATAGGTCTGTGCTCAAATACTGAGCCACACCAAAGGGCTGTTACTGCCTCATTTAAATTTCAGTTTCAGCTCCATCTCCTCTAGGAAGTTCCCCCTCTCTCATCCCACCTGATATAGTGGTTCTGTTGGCTTTAGAAAATATCATCTCAGCCCGGATTGTGTTGTTCATTGGTCGACCCATGAACCAAAAGTTCACTGGTTCCTAGTCAGGGCACATGCCCTGGTTGGGGCTCCATCCCCAGTAAGGGGCTTGCAGGAGGCAGCCAAAGGATATTTCTCACTCGTGCAGATTTCTTTTTCTTTTTTAAAAATATATTTATTGATCTCAGAGAGGAAGGAAGATGGAGAGAGAAGGAAACATGAATGATGAGAAAGAATCATCGATTGGCCTCCTCCTGCACGCCCCTCACTGGGGATCAAGCCCACAACTCAGGCATGTGCCCTTGGCTGGAATTGAACCTGGTACCCTTTAGTCTGCAGGCTGACGCTCTATCCATTGAGCCAAACCGGCTAGAGCTCATCCAAGTTTCTATCTGTCTTCCTTTCTCACTCTAAAATCAATAAAAACTTTTTTTAAAAAAGAAAGTATCCCCTAGCTGGTTTGGCTCAGTGGATTGAGCGCGATGGCCTGGGGATTGAAGGGTCCCAGGTTCAATTCCAGTCACAGGCACATGCCTGGGTTGCGGACTCAATCCCCAGAGTGGGGAGGCAACCCATCAATGATTCTTTCTCATCATTGATGTTTCTTTCCCTCTATCTTCCTCTCCGAAATCAATAAAAAATATATTAAAAAATAAAGAAGGAAAAGAAAATATCAAAAACAAAGGAAAATAAAAAAAAGCATCAGTCCTGGAAGGGTAGCTCACTCAGCTGGTCAGAGCATTATCCTGGTACACTAAGGTTGCAGGTCAGGACACATACCAGAATCAACCAATGAGTGTATAAATTAGTGAACTTGTTTCTTCCTCTCTCTTCTCTCCTTCCCCTCTCTCTCAAATTAATAAAGAAAAAAAATTATATAGGTAGTCAGTTGTTATAATCAGATAAGTCTTTGGTGAGCATGGAGTAAGGACATGTGACTGGAGGGTCCAATATTTTTCAAAAATATATTCTAACTTTTTATTTAAAAATATATTTATTTATTTATTTATTATTTGTTAAATAATATATTTTATTGATTTTTTTTTTATAAAGAGGAAGAGAGAGGGATAGAGAGTTAGAAACATCAATGAGAGAGAATCATTGATCAGCTGCCTCTAAGGTACATGCCCTTGACCGGAATCGAACCTGGGACCTTTCAGTCTTCAGGCCAACACTCTATCCACTGAGCCAAACTAGTTTTGGCTTAAAATATATTTTATTGATTTTTTACAGAGAGGAAGGGAGAGGGATAGAAAGTTAGAAACATCAATGATGAGAATGGAACCCGGGACCTTCCAGTCCGCAGGCTGACGCTCTATCTACTGAGCCAAACTGGTTTTGGCCAATACTTTATTTGAGAGAGGAAGGAAGAGGGAGAGAGGGATAGAAACATCAATGATGAGAATCATTGATCAGCTGCCTCCTGCAAGCCCCTCACTGGGGGTTGAGCCCACAACTCAGGCATGTGACCTGACTGGGAATTGAACTATGACCTCCTGATTCATAGTTCAATGCTCAAACAATGAGTCTCGCCAGCCGGGCAGAGATTCCAATATTTGGTGGCCTATGGCCTATGTCTGTGGCCCTTAGGAATGTATCTGTCACGCACCACCCCTAGTAGTAGGCATAACACCACCCCTGTCTCAGTAGCACTAAGACACAGAGATATATTCTTTTTTTTTTTTTAGTAGATTCCATGTAGACACCATATTTAGGTGAATAAATTGTTTTGTCAGATGCTGAACAAAGCAAAAATGGCACTACTTTCTGCTTTCTTTGGCATTAATCTTCTTCCCAAAGCCCAATCACCATAATAATGACTGTAATTTGTGCCACAGACTAAGTGACTTAGACAACAGGAATTTATTTTCTCACAGTTCTGGAGGGTGGAAATCTAAGATCAAGATGCTGGCAGGGCTGGTTTCTGGTGAGACCTCTTTCCCTGCCTTGCATGTGTTTCTTTCTCCTCTGATACATGCCTTATTGAATTAGGCCCCCATTTTTATGATGTCATTTAACTTCACTGCCTTCAATCCCTTATCTCTAAATACAATCATATTAGGGGTAGAGCCCTTCAAAATAAGAATTTTGCCTGGTTCAGGGGTGGAGGTGGGCACAATTCAATCCACATCAGAGCTCATCTTCTCTCATTAATTTTTGTGGAAATGTATATTGATGTAACTTTTCTCAAGGGCAATTTGACATTATTTGCCAAAATTTCAAATATGTACATCTTTAACTCAGCAATCTCATTTCAAGGAAACTGTTCCATAAAGTGTACAAAAGTGCAAATATACATGTACACACATATAAGAATATTCACTGTAGCCGAAACCGGTTTGGCTCAGTGGTAGAGCGTCGGTCTGCGGACTGAAAGGTCTCGGGTTCGATTCCGGTCAAGGGCATGTACATTGGTTGCGGGAACATCCCTGGTGGGGGGTGTGTAGGAGGCAGCTGGTTGATGATTCTCTCTCATCGATGTTTCTAGCTCTCTCTCTCCCTTCCTCTCTGTGAAAATCAATAATATATATATATTTTTAAAAAGAATATTCACTGTAATTTAATTTGTAATACTGAAAACTAGAAATAAATATAATTTAAATAATGATACATATATCCATATAATGGAACTCTACTCACTTTTTATTTTCAAACTTTAAAATATGTGCAGCCAAAACCAGTTTGGGTCAGTGGATAGAGCCTTGGTCTGCAGACTGAAAGGTCCCAGGTTTGATTCTTTTTTTAAAAAAAAATATTTTATTGATTTTTTACAGAGAGGAAGAGAGAGGGATAGTTAGAAACATCGATGAGAGAGAATCATCGATCAGCTGCCTCTTGCACACCCCCCACTGGGGATGTGCCCGCAACCAAGGTACATGCTCTTGACCAGAATCGAACCCAGGACCTTTCAGTCCGCAGGCTGACGCTCTATCCACTGAGCCAAACTGGTTTCGGCCCAGGTTTGATTCTGATCAAGGGCATGTACATTGGTTTCGGGCACATCCCCGGTAGGGGGTGTGCAGGAGGCAGCTGGTCTATGTTTCTCTCTCATTGATATTTCTAGCTCTCTATTCCTCTCTCCCTTTCTCTCTGTAAAAAAATCAATAAAATATATATTTTTAAAATGTGCAAAACTGTAGGTTTTTAAACCCTATAGATTTTAGAGGGAGAGGAAATGAGACGGAGAAAGAGAGAAGAAACATTGATGAGAGAAACATCTATTGGCTTGCCTCCTGCATGGCTCCTATTTGGGATGGAGCCTGCAACCCAGGCATGTACCCTGACTGGGATTCAATGCATGGGAGGAAGCCCAACCAGTCACACCAGCCAGGATTATATTTTAAAAAATATTTTTATTGATTTTTTACGGAGAGGAAGGTAGAAGGATAGAGAGTTAGAAACACAGATGAGAGAGATACATAGATCAGCTGCCTCCTGCACACCCCCTACTGGGGATGTGCCCACAACTAAGGCACATGTCCCCTACTGGAATCGAACCTGGGACCCTTCAATCCCCAGGCCAATGCTCTATTCACTGAGCCAAACCGGTTTCGGCAGGATTATATTTTTAAATTCATAGAAAAAATATGGATGAATACACACTAAAGGGTTAAATCTGGGGAGAACTGGAATTTGTAGGTTAAGTTTATTTTTTCCTTTATGTAGTTTTGTACTCTTTGAAATGATTAAAGCTTTTTTAGAGTTAGGAAAACAATATGAAGTAGCTTTTAAATGGCAAGTGAATGAATAGTAGAGATAATGATGGAATAGAAATACAGAGGGAATGTGGTTGGCTGGGATGATTAAAAAAAAAAAAAGGTTTTTCTGCAGTAGGATATGAAAGATGTTTCGAGGTTCAAGTATTCCAGGCAGAAAAATCAAGGCAGAAGAACACCTATTGTCTTTGGAGGACAGCAAGGTGATCTGTCTGCATTAGCGGGACATTTGGTAATGAGATGCCAACCCGGATTTCTGAGCGTCCAGATAGATGCTGACAAAGCATTAGTTTTAGGATTAAACACAATAGAGCGTAGAAGATTAGATAAGGGTAGAGCCTGGAGTACGTGTGCCCACTAGGGGATGCTGTTTCAAAACATAGGCCCATTTGGGGTTAGGTGAAAGGAAAGTAACGCATAGCAGGTAAAACAACAAAGAGGGTTGTTTCCACCGCTGAAAAAACTGGGAAAATAAAAACATGCGCAAATGTCAGCTCTCCCCTTATTACCTCTTGCTCCACAACTAGGTCTCCCACCCAACAAAAAACGAAAGCATTGCAATATGCCTACAGCATATACCACCCAAGCTCCGACTAAAGCGACTACTATTCCCACGCTCCCTTGCGAGGGCAGTGCTCTCTTTCCGGGTGCAAGTTGGGGAGGAGAAAGGGGGGGGGGGGGGTCCTTGCCGCATCGTCTTCTGGGGTTTGTAGTTTTGCAGTGTCTTCTGGGAGTTGTAGTTCTGTCCCTACAATCGTCTGGGCGAGGCTGGAGACTCGGAGGCGGTGCCGGCTATCAGAGCTGCGCTGGGCGTTTAGGGGCCAAGATGGCGGCGCGCCGGGGACGGAGAGACCGAGTGGTGCCGCCTCCGAGCGGGGGCCCCGGCCCGGACCCTGGCGGTGGGGTCCGCGGCAGCAGCCGCGGGGGTCGGAGCCTCGCGCCGTATGAGGCTGTGGGCACCGTGAGCGGCGGGGAGCAGGTGAGAAGCTGGCGGGCGGCCCGCGGCTGGCAGCAAAGCGGCGTGTGCCGGGCGGTGACACGTGGACGCTACAGGAAAGGGAGGAAGCGCCCCGGAGCCGATGCCGGCCGGGTGGCTTCGGGAGGCAGGTTGGGCCGAGTGGACCCGAGCCGTTTGCTGGTGGGACGCAGGCACAGGCCGGGGGTCCCCGTGGCCATGCCTCCGGAACGCCGGAGGGGCACAGGCTGGTGTCGGAAGCCCGGCCCTTGATTGGAGGGAGGAAGAGGGATTCGGACTTGGAGTTAAGGGCTAAGACTTCCATCTAAGGATGCCGAGTAGGGGGTGCCCCCATCCCCGCGCCGCAGCGCCTTCTCGGCGCCACGTGGGGCGGGCGGGGGGGAGCGATTCCCCCCCAGAGAACTTGTCTGCTTCCCCTCCCCCTCCGGGCGGCCTCGGCGCCCACGTGGATCGGGCTCCGGGTTAGGGGGGCCGCGGGTCCACGTGGGGGCGGGGAGGGGGTGTCCACGTGGCTCCCGCCTCCGGCCGCCGGGCGTCTGGTATCAGCGCTGGAGCCGCACTGCCGGGAACTGGGTGTGTCCCGGCGGGTCCCGCCATCTCCGACGGGGCTGGGGGGCCCTGGGCCGGGAAGGAAAAGTAGGGGCTGCTGGAATCAACTTTGCGCCGAGGCTTGGCGTTCCTTTTCCTCCCGCTTTGGCCCTCGGAACCTCTAGACCGCGCCTGGTGAAGGACTTGCCAGATGTGCGGGAAGTCCGTTCCCTGCGGATGGCGGAGTGTGCTGGGGAGGGCCGGGGGCCGGGGAGGGAGCCGGTGGCGGCGGCTTCTGCCTGACCGGCTTGGGGTGGATTGTGAGTCACGGGCACTGGCGTTTTGGTTGCCTGCAGTCGTGCCTCGTTCTTGATTCAAGGGGAATGGATAATGTCAACATATACATGGGGCAAGCTTAAGGAAAGGAAAGAGAATCCTCTCACCTTTCACTTTTTTTTCCTCCATCTCTTTGGAGGAGACTGCTAAGGTCTGCTGTGGACTGACACATGGGGATGGTTTGTGTGTAAGGCTGTTTGGAATTTTTGCTGGGGATGAGAAAGTTAGAGGCGATTTGAGAACAACACTAGATGAAATATTTATTGGATTGGGGGATTGCCTTCTGTCAGATTATTATTTTCTTGGCCTTCAGCTCTCCATACTTAAAAAGTATTATCTTTTTTTTATTCCCTTATAGCACAGGACTTATAAGTTCTCACCCAGAGTGGAGGTTGACAGGACTTAGTTTGAACTGTTCTCTCTCTCTTAAGCAATTAAGCTGAGTCCTTGAAAGCTTATGTTGTTGTTCTCCAGGTGGGAGTTGGGCTGCAGGCTACCTACCAGGTAGTGTCAGTTCCAGCAGACCAATCCAAGCCCTTGTCCAGGGGAGAATGGCTTCTGGGTCCCTATCTTGGGAGCTGTCACACCCTCTTCCTTAATTTTCCCAGAGGTCACCCTTTGGGGGAGAGGCAAGAAAGATTCATGACCTAGCTATAATCTAAGTTAGGTGGTCATTTGGGGTTGGAGAGGTCTCCTGGAGAGATTGCCCTTTCTCCCCCTCCCCCCCAAATACAAAAATCCCTGGGTATTTGGAAGCCAATCAACTAGGTACTTACTGAGAAAGCATTATGTTCAGACACAGGAATACTGTGGTAAAGCACTCCTGCCCGAGAGGATCTTATATGTTTTTATCAGGCTAAACAGATAATAAGGGAAGTGCATATTTGAGATTATATAATCAAGTAGCAGTAATCTACTTTGCTTGGTCTGGGAAAGAACATTTTAAGCTGAGACTAGTAAGGCTGTGTGCCTAGGTAGTGTACACGTTCATCAGAGGGAATATGCCCTAGCCGGTTTGGCTCAGTGAATAGAGCATTGGCTCCGTACTAAAGGGTCCCGGGCCCAATTCTGGTCCAGGCCCTGGTCGGGGTCTGTGTGGGAGGCAACCAATCGATGTGTCTCCCTCACATTGATGTTTCTCTCCCTCGGTCACTTCCACACTATAAAAGTCAATGGGAAAATATCCTCAGGTGAGGATTAACAGACAAATAAACAAACAAATCATGAACATCAGAGGGAGTAAGTAGTATGTGAAGGCCTTGAGGTGGGAGAGAACTTGACTTAGTGGAGAAACAGACTTCTGTGGCTGGTGTGTAGAGACAGGGTGGGTGGTGAGAGAGGACACACTGGAGCAGAAGACTCTGATGGGGAAAGACCACGACCCCTGTAAACCAAATGCCAAGGGCAGTAAGATGCCATTGGAGGGATTTAGGGACTGTTTCTGGAAGTGATCTGACTTTTTTTTTTTTTTTTTTGAAAGTTTATAGCTGGTTTTGAGCCATGCAGGGACAAGACTGGATATGGGTTCACTTTTAGCCTGGGCTTAGCCCCTAGATCGGAGGTGGGGAAGCTTTTTTTCTGGCAAGGGCTATTTGGATATTTAAAACATAACTTGTGGGCCATACAAAATTGTCAACTTAAAAATTAGCCTTCTATATTTGGTCAAACATTTAATTAACTCACCTCTAATGCCATGTCAGGGCCAGATCAAATGATTATGCAGGCCTTATTTGGCTGAGGCCGGACGTTCCCCACCCCTGCCCTAGATGATATTGGTACTCTGGGATTGAATGATGGGTGAGGTAAGGTGGAGAGGGGGGTGTCTCTGACTCCGGCTCCAGTACTTGTCTGGTGGAGGTGATGGATCGTTTGTAGAGCTGGGCACTGTCTTGAGAGTCTGGCCCAGTGGCTAGCCCAGGTAGGTGGCAGGGCAAGTTGGGATGCAGCCTCCTTGCTCACCCAGGAGTGTTTGCTGAGCCAGGCGTTACTCAGCTGCTGGTTGTAATTACAGGATTGTGAAGGCCTGGGAGGAGTTAGTGCCCAAAACCTGCCACCTTTCACTTCGTCTCTGTCCCTGGCCTCCTACAGTGTTACTTCCTAGCCTTTCCTCTCCCAGGTCTTCCTCAGCTTGTTAGGAGGGAGGGTATGCGGTGTAGTTACACATGCTGCTGTTTTTCCCTCTTAGAAGGGAAGTAATTTCCCTTTGCTGCAGGGGAGGGGGAACTGGTTTATCCATGTTTGTTCCTATTCTCCGGCCTTTTCATCATACTTTCCCTATAGGATAGATCCCCATGGCTCTGGCCTCTGGCTTTGCTAGCTCCACTCCAGCCACTTCTGGCCCGGCCCACACCCACATGCTTGACAGGCCTGGGCGGGCGGCTCCCCGCCTAACAAGGCTGAAGACATTGCTAGTTCTCAGGGAAGTAGTGGGGTGGGGCTTTTCCATCTACAGAATCAAGCTTTCTCATCTTCAGCTCTCACCTGATAGGGTGAGGGAAGAGACTTTTTTCTTGGGACTACCATTGAGAGGTTCGATGGCACACTGTAGGCCTTCATAATAAAAGCATGTAGTACCGTATTTGCCTGCGTATAAGACGATTTTTTGGCCCTGAAAAATATGCCTCCAAGTGGGGGGTAGTCTTATAAGGCGAGTATATAACAAACTCTGTATTTTGAGTGGAAATGTTAGGGGGTCGTCTTATACGCCGGCAAATACGGTATTTTTCAGGGCCAAAAAATCGTCTTATACGCCGGCAAATACGGTAAGTGTAATAGAGGACACTATACTAGGCTCCTAGGATGACCAGGAAGTGTATGTATAGTTTAAACCCTTATAAGAACCAAGAAGATAAAAGCTATAGGATATGAAGGGTTACTTGCCCCAAAGGAACTTGGAATGTAGTTTTAGTATAGCTGTAAGGAATGTTATAGGCTGGGGAGGGGACAGGATGTGTTTGCCAGAAAAGTGAGCGGTACAGAAAAAAGCTTGTGAATTCAGTGGGGGAAATAATCTTGAAAAGTGTCTTCTACCCTGTTTCCCCGAAAATACATCCCCGAAAATAAGACAGTGTCTTATATTAATTTTTGCTCCCAAAGATGCGCTAGGTCTTATTTTCAGGGGATGTATTATTTTTCCATTAAGAATACGGTACACATGCCGAGACCGGTTTGGCTCAGTGGATAGAGCGTTGGCCTGCGGACTGAAAGGTCCCAGGTTTGATTCCGGTCAAGGGCACGTACCTTGGTTGCGGACACATCCCCGGTGGGGAGTGTGCAAGAGGCAACTGGTTGATGTATCTCTCTCATCGACGTTTCTAACTCTCTATCCCTCTCAATTCCTCTCTGTGTAAAATCAATAAAATATATTTTAAAAAAATAATACGGTACACATTTATTGTTAAATGAAAATAAAGGAAATTTATTACCTGTATACCTGGATGGTAGTACGGTAGTTGTCAACACAAACTGTGAATCCTACAGTATCAAGAATTTACTCATTTATTCAATTACAATCATGTCATCATCTTCTGGAACATCATCATAACAACCCAATTCCTGAATTTCCTGGTGAATTTCTTGTGACTCCATTTCTTTCAGAATCAGTGGACCACATCTCTCACATTTAGCAATAGCACTGTCTTTAAATGAGTACTTCTTGTCAAGGTAGCCTGCTCGAAGTGCATTTGCAATGCAACTGTCAGTGATTTTCTCCCATGAATTCTTCACCCACGTCACAACTTCTTGCAGTTTAGGTTTCACAAAGTTTCCACGCTGATTTCTCTCCATTCACACAGCAGTGACATCAGGACTCCGAGTAACGTCACTGGTTGCTAGACGCCAGTCAGGGCGGCCCGAGCGACCAGTTTACAGTAAATTAATTTTCATTCTGAGACAGAGCCTGGGGGCCTTATTTTCGGGGGATGCGTATATTTCACTCAGAAGGAAACCTGTAAGTAGGTCTTATTTTCGGAGGATGTCTTATTTTCGGGGAAACACGGTAGAAGAATATAGGGTTTGAGCTAAGCGGGAAGAGAGGCCTAAGAGGCATTGAGGGACGTGAGGTGGTGGTGGTTGAAATTGCCTGCTTGCTGATCTCCTGTCCTTTGGTGTGCCTTTCACACTCTCTTCCTTCACACTGTCATCAGACATTTCTTCTGAACAGTTTTGATATTTTGACTCTCCAGTTTAATAATCTCTTGTGGCTCCAACTCTTTCTGGATGGAGTCCAAACTTTTTTTTTGCTTAGAAGGTCCTTGAGCACTGCCATCTTGGTAGGGCTTTGGCTCATGAACCGTACTTCTCTCTGCCAGCAGGTCTGGAGGTTTGGCTGTGGTAGGCTCCTGCTGAGTCTGGGGCCATTGTGGAGGGCTGGGTACCCAGTTTACAGAGCATATCAATCATTTGCCCCAAAAACTCCATGTCTTGTAGCCTTCACCATGCCCTTCTGACATCTCTCCCTTTTCCCCCAGGTGTTACTGCATGAAGAGGTGGAGGATTCTGGCATTGTCAGTCTTTCTCGGCTGGGCCCCTGCCTGAAGGACAAGGATTTAGAGATGGAGGAGCTGTTGCTGCAGGATGAGACCCTGCTGGGAACCATGCAGAGCTACATGGATGCTTCCCTCATCTCCCTCATTGAAGATTTTGGGAGCCTTGGAGAGGTGAGCTAGAGCTGGGCCTGGACAAGCAGTTTGCATGGGAGGTTGTGGCTTAGTAGTTCTGTTCTCCCACAACCTTGGCTCCTGAATACCCAACCTGAAGTCCATTTTTTGTCTCTAGGTGAGAGTTGGGCCACATGCTGTCAGTTTATGTTCCATTTAAGCACGACCTGGCAGGCTTAGTCTTCCCTTTCTCTTGCCTAGGCCCCCGACTTACATGTCCAGAGGGTTCTGATCCCTGTTTTGAGCCCAATTCCAGCCTCACCAAATGTGGTCTGCTAATCATCCCACTTAACTTGAGGGTGAAGGGAGTGTTGGAAACATAAATTTATGATTTAATTTTGACAGGTCTCTGTTGACACTAGAGAGGTGGTGGATGGTAGTAAATGAGATTGGAACTCATGACTCCTGATAATCAACTTTGTCCCCGGCAAATTGAACTGAACCAGAGCCTAGGAGACTGATTTTCTTGGCATCCAGTTCTTAGTGGCTCAGTGGGTCATTTGGGATGATGACGTAGGACTTTCCTGTTGTCTTTCTGGAGCAGAGCAGGTTATCTCTGGAGGACCAGAATGAAGTGTCATTACTCACAGCACTGACGGAGATCTTGGACAATGCAGATTCCGAGAACCTATCTCCATTTGACAGCATTCCTGACTCTGAGCTGCTTGCGTCACCTCGGGAGGGCTCCTCTGTGAGTGTGGGACCAGGGGAAGGGGTTGTATGGTTGGTGCAAAGGTTAGAACCATGTCTGTGGGCCTACTCACGTACTCTGAAGCACAAATGTATCTCCGGTTCTTTTCTTTCTCTTAGCTGCACAAGCTGCTCACTCTCTCTCGGACACCCTCAGAGCGTGACCTCATCACTTCAGTTGACCCACTGGGGCCCACTGCAGGCAATAGTAGAGTGAGTGGGGTAAGCCTGACCTAAGGAGACTCAAGGAATCCCGGGGTGGCGGGGAGGAGTAGGTGGGGGACATGTCTGGAAAAAGATGTTCCTGGAAAAAACTTCTTCAGTGGCTTCCTTCTCTCCTGTAGGTTGAGATGTCTCTCGCAGATCCCTCTTGGGACTTCTCCCCTCCTTCCTTCTTGGAGACCTCCTCCCCCAAACTTCCTAGTTGGAGACCCTCAAGATCCAGACCCCGCAGAAGCCAGTCTCCTCCTCCCCAACAGCGTAGTGATGGGGAAGAAGAGGAGGAGGTGGCCGGCTTCAGTGGCCAGATGCCTGCTGTGGAACATGGTAACTCAATGAGCAGCATCTCAGACTTTCCCATGCACCTGGCCTGCCCTGAGGAGGAAGATAAAACAGAGGCCGCAGGTATGGCAGTGCAGGCAGCTGGGGACGAGAGCATCTCTTCCCTGAGCGAGTTGGTGCGGGCCATGCACCCCTACTGCCTGCCCAACTTCACCCACCTGACATCACTCAACAATGAACTTGAAGAGCAGCCGGATGATTTGACATTACCTGAGGATTGTGTGGTGCTGGAGATTGTGGGCCAGGCAGCCACAGCTGGCAATGACCTGGAGATCCCGGTTGTGGTGCGGCAGATCCCTACTGGACCCCAGCCGGTGCTCCTGGATGACTCACTAGAGGCCAGTCCAGCCTTGCAGCTGCTCCTGCCTACACTTGAGTCAGAGACAGAGGCTGCTGTGGCCAAGGAAGCCCTCTGCCTTGAGAAAGAAGGGTTGTCACTGGACTCAGAGGAAAAGCTGGAGTCAGCCTTGTTGGAGCCCAAGGAAGTCATGGAGCCGGTGGTGCCCAAGGGACCTCAGAACCCACCAGCCAATGCAGTGCTGAGTTCCCAGAGAGCTCGAAAGGGCAGGAGGAAGAAGAACAAGAAACAGCCAGCAGCCTGTACAGAAGGCTATGCCCGGAGACTGAGGTCATCCTCTTGTGGGCAGCCTACTAAGGCTACAGAGGTGAACTCTCAAGCAGGCAGTTTGCCTCAGGAGGAACTTCAAAGAGAGGTCGGGCCTCCCCATGGTAGAGGGAAGCCCCGGGCTTGGGCTCGGGCCTGGGCAAGTACCTTGGAGAAGCCTAGCTCTGGGAACTTTGAGAGTAATGCTGGACAAGCTAGTCCTGCTAAAGAAGGTCCTCTTGACCTCTCCCCCAACCTGGGTGACACCAGCGAAGTTAACCCTGTTCCAGCCCATATCACATTGGTTGACTCTGCTCATGCCGACCCCACATCGCTTGATTCTGTTGAAGCTGATCCCTCTGCAATTGATCCTGTTCTAGGTGACCCTGTACCTGCTGATCCTGCATTGGTTGACCTTGCTTCAGCCAACTCAGGGCTGGTTGACCCTCTTCCAGGTGACCCAGTGTTGATGGAGCCAGTCCTGGCTGACTCTCCAGCAGTTGACCCTGCAGTGATTGTTCCTATTTCAGATGACTTGTCACCAGTTGACCCTGGCTCTACCAACTTAGCACCAGTTGACTCTGTTCCCAATGACCTGGCTCCAGTTAAACCTGTGCTAGTTAAGTCTAGGCCAACTGACCCCAGACGTGGTGCAGTGTCATCAGCCCAGGGGAGTCCAGCCCCCCAGCTCCAGTCAGAGTCCTTGGACCCCCCAAAGGCCATCATCTCTGAAGTCAAGCAGAGTGGGGGTTCTCTGAAGGTGGAAGGTGATACCAATGCCACAAACCAGGAAACCAGACCTCGGCCTCTTAGTCTATCTGAGTACCGGCGACGAAGGCAGCAGCGCCAAGCAGAGGCAGAAGAAAGGAGATCCCAACTCCCATCTGGGAAGTGGCCCAGCCTCCCAGAAACCCCCACAGGACTAGCAGACATCCCTTGTCTTGTCATCCCACCAGCCCCAGCCCCAGCCAAGAAGACATCTCTGCAGAGAAGTCCTGAGACTTGCTCTGTGCCTGTGGGTGGTCCCAGCCCTGCTTCTCCTAGTCCTGAGCCACCTGCAAGCAAATCTGTAGCCTCAACTCCCACTGAGCAGGTTCCATCCCAAGAGATGCCACTGCTAGCGAGACCTCCACCTCCTGCTGTGCAGTCCATGCCTCCCGCAATGCCCCCTGCTGTGCCTTTCCCACCGCCCGGGCTGGGCATGACTCCCATGCTGCCCCCACCACCCTTGCAGCCTCCTAGTCTTCCAATGTCTGTGGGGCCAGTGCCACCTGATCCCTATACTCACTATGCCCCCATGCCACCCTGGCCTTGTTATCCCCCAGTGACTCCTGGCTATCCTTGCTTGCCGCCCCCACCCACAGTGCCCATAGTGTCTGGTACCCCTGGCGCCTATGCTGTTCCCACTACTTGCAATGTGCCTTGGGTACCCCCTCCTCCTGCCCCAGTCCCGCCTTACAACTCTAGCTGTACTTATGGGCCCGTGGGGTGGGGTGCAGGGCTGCAACACCCTCCATTCTGGCCTACTGTGCCCCCCCCACCTTTGCCTCCGGCCCCTGTTGGGAGAGCTGTTCCCCCACCCAAGGTGGAGTCAAGTAGCATCCCAGCTGGTCCTCCTGAGAGTTTACCTCCTGAACCAACGGCTCCTCCCCTCCCTCTGGGGTCAGCTGGCCAGGGAGCTCCACAGACCGAGCCCACCAAGGTGGAGGTCAAACAAGTCCCTGCTTCGCCCCATCTGAAACACAAGGTATCTTCCCCGGTGCAAAGCCCACAGAATAAGGTTTCACCATCTCTGTCTGCTGAGAGTGTGGCTGTTGAGGAGCCTGCACCAGAGAGGTTAAAATTGGAGACCCAGGAGACCAAGTCCAGAGAGAAGACCCCCTCTCCTGTTGCCAAGGCTGTTCCCACACCAAAGCAGAGCACTGTCACTAAGTTGCCTGCTGTCCACCCAGCCCGTCTAAGGAAGCTGTCCTTCCTGCCTACTCCACGTATCCAGGATCCTGAGGATGTGGTACAGGCTTTCATCAGTGAGATTGGTGAGTGCCACACAATTGGCATCAGAGCAACTGGTATTAGGTTAGCGGAGACAGGGTCAACTGGTGGCAGGTCATCTGTTGGTGTGAAGAAGGGAATTGGGGTTGGGTGGAGAATGTCCTCCCTAGATTAGGATAAAGTACCTGGCTGGGGGGCTGGCCTTTGGATTTCTTTGGAGGGTTCTTGAGAGTCAGAGCTCTGGGTCTGTTTAATTATTTCTTGCTTTGTATTGCTGTCTTGGTTTACTTAGTATAGTGAGCAGGTGGAGCATAAAGGGAGAATTAACATGATTTGGATTTGGGACTTCCTGGGACTTGTGTACTCAATTGGTAGGAGCTGCTTTCCAATCCTGTGTTGTGTGCTTCCACAGGAATTGAGGCATCGGACCTGTCCAGTCTACTGGAGCAGTTTGAGAAATCAGAAGGTGAGCGAACCTGGGTAGCTTTGCTCCAACCCCTTTTTAAAGTTACTATTTCCTTTGGGCCCAGTTTATAGTTATTTAAACTGGAAGAAGGACCATCTTAGCCACGAGAGCAGCCCCCTAATTGGAATGGGAGACCAGATCCACCTGTGATGCGATCTAAGCTGGGGAGAGGGTACAGCGTGGCAAGTATTACAAAGAGTAGACCAATGGGGAGATGTTTTCTAGAGGGAAGTAGCTCGCAAGGTAGGCCTTGAAAGATAGGACTTCCTAGAATGCATTTGGTGAATAAAGGCAGAGATACAGAAATGATAGAGTGTGGTATATCTAGAAGGCAATGGATAACAGCCTTTTCAGTGCAAGGCATGGTGCTGCTGATGATAATATACCCTGTTCTCAAGGAACTTACCTAATTGGGGAGAAAAGTATGCAGAAATGACTCCTGAATTGGTAATGGGTATTCATAGTTCAAGGCAAAATAAATATAAGTGTAGAACAAGTGTAAGCTATAAGACTAGGAAGTTGGGCAGGTCATGTAGAACCTTGAATGTTAAGCGCAAAAGTTTAGACTCTGTCTCAGACTCAGTGGGTGGTGTGGATGTTTCTGAGCTGAGAAGAGACATGATTAACAATAGTACCTGTGCACACCCTGGAGAAAAATGGATCTGTCTGGGGAGAGTCCAGAGGAATATGTAGGCAAAGTGGATTTTCCTCCTTTGGGTCTCAAAGCCAGCCCTTCTATACCTCCTCGATTTGGAACATCTGGTTGGGCTTTTAACTAGTATGGTTTCTTTGCAGCCAAAAAGGAGTGCCCTCCCCCGGCTCCTGCTGACAACTTGGCTGTAGGAAACTCAGGGTAAGTATGGAGACATGTGAGCGAGTTACCCTACAGCTGTTGGTCAGCAGCCGGCCGGCGCTCCAGGATCATTCATTGGATGCCTCTGTTGCAGTGACGTTTAGTCAGCTCTAGAGTCTTTCCCTGTTTCCACATCCCCATGCTCAGCTCATCACTACTGGGCACTGTTTTGGGTGGTGAGGTAGGAGGATGGATGCGAACCAAGACTTTGGTTGATTCCATTCTGGGGTTCTAAATGTCTGAGAGGTGCCTTTTGTCTTCTGCCAAGTGATGCCTTTGTGGGGGTTTAATTTAACTCATTTTAAACTTGTCCAACACTGGTGATAGTTTAAGATAAATGGGGGAAGATGCTGATGGCTAGGGCTTCCCTGACTCCTTGGAGGATACAGGCGCCCTAGTCCTTGTTCCCCAGTCTCCCAGGACTGAGAGGACTTTAAACATTTTTTTCTTGTTCATCATGCTATGCCATGCTGTTCTGTCGAGCATATTCCTCTCCACATTGATTTTGGGTTGGTTTGAGCTCGGCAGGTAAAAGGAGGTGGGTGGGGGGTATTTAAGATTATAGTTGAGTTGCCTCCTGGCATTGGGCAGAGCTGAGCTAAGACCCAAGACTATTTTTGTGTTGGGGGAGAATGATGGGGGCAGGTTGTGCATCCATTCCTCTCTGCACACCCCCGCCTCCCATTGCTGTGTGAGGAAAGCGGATGTATAGATGTTGAGGAGGCAATGAATCAGGCTTTCCCTTTTCCCCTGCCAGCAGCGTTGACCCTCCCCAGGAGAAGAGGCCCCTAGACCGGTTACAAGCCCCAGAACTGGCCAACGTGGCAGGTGGGTTCAGGGTGGGGAACTGCCTTTGTTTAGTTTATGTAGTAAATGTTTGTAGAGCCCGATCTGATCCTCATCCTGAGGTTCTCACAGTCCAGGGGCAAGTGTGCAAATTGAGTTTGTTGAGCATCAGAGGTTGTATGTTAGATAAGAGGGGTCTGAAGGGGGATAGAGAGGGATGGGTTGTTTGGAAGGTAATCTCCAAAGCAGAGGCTTGAGAAAATCACTGGTACCAATCAGGTAGGTTTAGGGGATAGAGAATTCTGTAGATGAGCATCTAGAGTGAACTGAAGAAATAAAATCAGTCTAGTATGTTTTGGGGAATTGCAAGCGGTTCACTTTGGCTGTGGTGTAGTGGCTGATCAGGGTGATGAGCAGAGCTAAAGCAAGAGAGAAAAGCTGGAGTGGTAAGTAGGAGGTCAGATTATGGGAACTTTGAATGTAATGGTAAGCTATTTGGACTTTATCCTGTGCATTGAAGAAGCAATTGAAAAAGCTTTACTGAATTGGTTTTCGGGAGCTCCCTCCAGCAGCAATGTAGAAGACAGGTGGACAGGTGCAAAGCTCAAGGTAGGGGATCATGAGAGAAAAAGAAGACAAGTCCCGGCGAGATGCAGCCGGAAGTCGGGCAGTGCTGGAGTGGGGTGGAGGGTCTAGGAATGGAGAGGTAGACTCAGCAGGGCCTGGTCACTAGTTAGGTTGGGGCAGTGGAAGGTTGAGGGATTCAGGAAGACCCTGGCTGGCGGGATTTCTGTTTACGGTCCCCGAGATGGGGAACTTGGGGGGAAGTAGTAGTTGCAACAATGGGAGAAGTTGGGCTGTGGACCATTGTTGGTGTACTCTGTGAGATGAGTTGGGGTCTCTGGAGCTTATATATACAAGTGTTTGGAAGTGTAGACTCGGATCTCATCCTGCTATCTCCATCCTCCCTCCCCTCACAGGGCTCACCCCTCCAGCTACCCCTCCCCACCAGTTATGGAAGCCCTTGGCGGCCGTTTCCCTGCTGGCCAAAGTCAAATCTCCCAAGTCCATCGTTCAGGAGGGAACCCTGAAGCCTGAAGGAGTTACAGAGGCCAAACATCCAGCTGCAGCCCGCCTCCAAGAAGGGGTCCATGGCTCTAGTCCGGTCCATGTGGGCTCTGGGGACCATGACTATTGTGTCCGGAGCAGGAGCCCCCCAAAAAAGACTCCTGCTCCAGTCTTTCCAGAGGCAGGCTCCCGATGGAACGTCAAACGCCATCAGGACATCACCATCAAACCCGTCTTGTCCCTGGGCCCAGTCGCCCCTCTTCCTCCAGGCACAGCTGCCTCCCAGGAGCCACTTGATCACAGGACTAGCAAAGAGCAGGCAGATCTCCCAGCCCCTTGCCTTGCCCCATCTGCCTTGCTGTCCCCCGAGGCCTCGCCCTGCCGGAATGACGTGAACACTAGGACTCCCTCTGAGCCCTCAGCCAAGCGGTCAGTGCGCTGTTACCGAAAAGCCTGCAGGTCACCTAGCCCCCCAAGCCGGGGCTGGCAGGGCCGCCGTGGCCGCAGCAGTTCTGTCAGCTCCGGGTCCAACCGGACCAGCGAAGCATCTTCCTCCTCATCCTCATCGTCGTCTTCATCCCGGTCCCGGTCCCGGTCCCTCTCCCCCCCACACAAGAGGTGGCGAAGGTGAGCTCTGATGGTCTATTAGGTCCTCTCCATTCAGGAAGTTTTTTGCACATTGAGTTTGATACTTTCAGGCACTGAGGCTTCTGTTTCTGTCTCTGGCTTTTGTCTTCTCTGCCTTCCCTGGATTGTTGAAGGAGGCAAGTTGTGAGAAAATAGCTTCTGTCCTCTGTTGGGAGTTTGGAATATCCCTGAGGTCTCTGCTTCCTTGAGACCTGCCTTGGGGAAACTGTTAGGATTTGATCTTAACCATGTTGAATTCTTTGAATACTGTATCAGTCCTCATTTCTGCTATTTTCCTGGTGGTATGTGGGAAGGTGGGATTGTGGGTTGTTAATGGCAGATAGTCCTTTTAATCTGTTGAGAAAAGAATCCGGGCAGTTCTTTTGGGTGTCCCTGTGGCCTCATCCATTTTCTGGCAGTATTTTTTTTTTCTTTTCAGTAACATATCCAAATTTTCTATTTAGATAAGGTGGCCTTTATATATCTATTTATCTCTGTCTCTGTCTCTCTCTCTTTTTAAATATTTTTTATTGATTTTTTACAGAGAGGAAGAGAGAGGGATAGAGAGTTAGAAACATCGATGAGTGAGAATCATCAATCAGCTGCCTCTTGCACACCCCCTACTGGGGATGTGCCCTTGACTGGAATTGAACCTGGGACCTTTCACTCCACAGGCCAACACTCTATCCACTGAGCCAAACCGGTTTCAGCAGCCTTTATCTCTTTTAGTCTTCATTTATTTCTCTTTGTGATTTGTTAAGTATTTTTCAATCTTTAATTGCATAATTGAAAAGAAATATGACCTATGCCAAAACACTCTAAACATTCCAGATACATCTAAAGTTCATCAGGGCTTCAGTTTGGTCATCTGTGAAGAGTTTTTCTAAACCTCTTCAGCTTTCTTTTGCCTCTGTTCCTGTGCTTCCTGAGGAGGAGGCAGGGCTGTGGCCAAGGTGAAGTAAGTGGCATATACCTGTACCATTCCCAGCATTCCTATGCGCCCCTTTATTCTCTAGGTCCAGTTGTAGTTCCTCTGGATGTTCCCGGAGATGCTCTTCCTCTTCATCATCTTCCTCCTCATCCTCCTCATCCTCATCTTCTAGTTCCCGAAGCCGGTCCCGCTCCCCATCCCCTCGCCGGAGAAGTGACAGGAGACGGCGGTGAGCATGTGTGCGGGAGTCAGTGCATCTGGGGTGTAAGTGCCTGAGAGTTCAGAGACATAAGCTGTCTAATGTCTGGGTGGCTGATGGTACCTTCTTCTGTCAGGTACAGCTCTTATCGATCACATGACCATTACCAAAGGCAGAGAGTGCTGCAGAAGGAGCGTGCAATAGTGAGTAGAGGAGCAGGTCATGGGAGGGGCAGGGAGTTGGCCCCTGAGTCACAAGCTCAGAGCCTTCTGCAGTTCTGGCCCTGGCTCATGGTATGTGATTTTCCCTTTTCCCAACACAGGAAGAGAGAAGAGTGGTCTTCATTGGGAAGATACCTGGCCGCATGACTCGGTCAGAGCTGAAACAGAGGTTCTCTGTTTTTGGAGAGATTGAGGAATGCACCATCCACTTCCGTGTCCAAGGGTAAGCTTGGACCCTAAGGTCAGGATGTCCTTTCTGTCCCATTTATGTACTTCAGTGCTTTTTTGTCGTTCCCCCTTGGGGTGTGGACAACATTTTTTTCACTCAGAGGATTGGCTATTTGGGGAATGACAAGAATCACCCCAGTCCCCACCTCTGTGCCCTGGTGGGTGTTTCTTCTCCATGGCTTGTGCCCAAATAGCCAGCCTCTGCCTCACCCACCAGTGACAACTATGGCTTCGTCACTTACCGCTATGCTGAGGAGGCCTTTGCAGCCATCGAAAGTGGCCACAAGCTGAGACAGGCAGATGAGCAGCCCTTTGATCTCTGCTTTGGGGGGCGCAGGCAGTTCTGCAAGAGAAGCTACTCTGATCTTGGTGAGTGGAGGGAGGACCTGTGGCTTTGGTGTAAGGGTTCCCAATCTTTTGAGAGTGGGCTCGGCAGACTTGTCTTCATCTGACACACGAAGGAACCCAAGGGGTGGGATGACTTAAAATTATTGGGGTGGGAAGACTTAAAATTATTGGGGTGGGAAGACTTAAAATTATTGGGGTGGGAGGTGGCTGGCCATCTGAAGACTCTGTGGTTAGGAAGTGTGGCCAGAGACCTTGATGTTTGTCTGTCTCTCTCTACCTTTATAGACTCCAACTGGGAAGACTTTGACCCTGCTCCTGTAAAGAGCAAATTTGATTCTCTTGACTTTGACACATTATTGAAACAGGCCCAGAAGAACCTCAGGAGGTAACCCTGGGCCCTTCTCCCCCTGCCCCCCCCCTTTTTTTTTGGAGGTGTCCAATCATCTCCAACCCCCTCCCCAACTCTAGGGGAGAGAGCTGCTAGTGAGGAGATGACTGTTTTATAAAGAAATGGAAAAAGTGAAATAAAAAATGTGTTAAATCAGATTTTTTAAAAGGGTATTTGTTTTTATAACAGGCATTGAAACAAGTTAATTTGCATTCCTATTTGAAATGGATGACTTTGAGGGATTCCCCTGTGTTTGGATGATTGAAGTCACTATGCAGACTAATAAATATGAACTAGAGAGAACATCCATGTGCTGTTGTATTTCTTTATTTCTATGGTGTTAATACCAGATATACTCATTTTTCTTCTCAACACAGTGTCATATTTTCCTCCATTGAGTTCCTAGGACCCCTCTTTGATCAGGTGCAAAATCCTGTTGGTCTTGAAACTTGGCTCCTCAAGTGTTTTGACGGTGAAATCAGTCATCAGGGCAGTGCTTCTCAAACTTTAAAAGGGCATCTGAGCCCTGGCCAGTATGGCTCAGTTGGTTGTCCTGTGCACTAAAATGATGCTGATTCAATGCTAGCAAGGCACCTGCTGGAATTGTGGCTTGATCTCCAGTAGCAGGTGTGCAGCAGGCAGCCAATGCATGTTCCCCTCTCAGTTTCTCTTTCTCCCCCTAAGAAAAACAAGGGTGGGGTGGGGGAAGGGAGCAGCATTTGAACCCTGACCAGTGTTGCTAGGTGGTTCAAGCTTTGATCAGATGTTTAAAGAATGCATGCATGCAGATGGACTTCTGGGGGTAGATATAGGAGTTATATCTAGGAGAGGGGAATGCCTGTTTTGAAAAAGACCAAAGAAGTGTGTCCTCTGAAAAGGTACATCCTTACCCTTTTTGAGGGGCATTAATGGGAAGTAGTCAAAGTGTAGTGTATGGGATTGAAGGGATTCTTGTCTGTTGCTAATGTAAACAATTATGATAGAGGGGCATTTGAACATGGGAGTATTCATGACAGGGGGATCAATTGGGTAGTTTTCCAGTTCTCACAGGGAGAGTTCACAGTATAAACTCAGGATTATGGTTTGAAGAGATTGCTGCTGCATCACTCAGGTTTGGTACACAACCCCTTTTACCTTCATGGAGCCTACTTGACTGAATAGTAAGGCGGGGGCCCAGCCTCCCTGTTGCTATAAAGGGAAGGCAGGCCCTAGCTAGTTTGGTTCAGTGGGTAGAGTATTGGCCTGCAGACTGAAGGGTCCTTGGTTCGATCCCAGTCGAGGGCACATGCCTGGGTTGTGGGCTTGATTCCCAGTGTGGGGCATGTGGAAGGCAGCCCTTCGATGATTCTCATTGTTTCTCTCTCTCCCTCTCCTTTCCTCTCTGAAATTAATAAAAAATATATTTAAAGAAATAATAATTTTTTAAAAATAAAGGGAAGGCAAGTTATGTGCTCTCCAAGCTGGGTCTGCTGCCTTGCATTCACTTCTGATTTTTGTTAGTTTGTTTACAACAATCTCCTTTATTTTTTATTTACATCGATTCTTAAGTTTTTCATCAGGCCTCAGATGTCAAAATGGTAAAGCAGATCAAGAGCAAGGATGCTTTTGAGAAAGCCTTGAAAGTGCAGGAGATAAATTTGTAGTAGCTGACTTAGCCATATGGTGTGGGTTTGGCAAAAGGATTTTTCCCCCCATTTCCTCTGAAGTATTCCAACAGTATTCCTTGAAGTAGATGTGGATGACTGTTCAGATGTTGCTGCAGAGTGTAAAATCAAATTAACAAACCTTTCAATTTTTTAAAATCCTCACGTGGATATTTTTTCCTTTTTTTATTTTTTATTTTCTATCAAGAGTGGAAGGGGAGAGGGAGACAGAAACATGATGTAAGAAAGATGCATTGATTGGTTGCCTCCCACACGTGACTTGAATGTGCCAGGGATTGATCCTGCAACTGAGATTAAGTGCCCTTGACCAGAGTCAAACCTGAAACCCTTCAGTCCATGGGCTGACACTAACCACTGAACAAACTGGCCATGGCCAACCTTGCAGTTTTTTGTTTGTTTGAAGTATATTTTTATTGATTTCAGAAAGTAAGGGGGGGTGGTGAGAGACATCAATGATGAAAAAGAATCATTGATGGGCTGCCTCCTTCCTGCATGCCCTCTACTGGGGATGGAGCTGGAAACCTGGGCATGTGCTCTTGATTGGAATTGAACCCAAGACTCTTCAATGCACAGGCCACTTAGCCAAACCATCTAGGGCTACTAAAGGACAAAAGGTGAATTTTCTGGACTTGAAAAAGCCACCATCAATGAATTAATTTAATCATGTTTTCTGAAAACAACCAGCTATCAGTTCTTAAAATTTATTTACATAAAAGAAAGACCAAGCATAGAGAGTATATATTCCACTACCATCTGATTGTAAATGACAAAATATTATTTAAAGAAATTAGTAGAGGATAGGGTTTCATGGGGAGGACACGATGGGCAGGTTTGTTATTGGAAGGGGGACCTGCTGAGTCTGCCTGCCTTGGCCAGCTGGTAGTGTGTAGGTTCTTGACTTGGTACAGGAAAGATTTCACAGCACAAGTCCAGGTGATTTTTAGAGGATGTTTGTTAAAATGGGAAACAGTGAAACGGAAGGGTCTAAGATAGAAGAAGCAATAGGAGAGACTAGACCACAGGTGGGCAAACTTTTTGACTCGAGGGCCACAATGGGTTCTTAAACTGGACCGGAGGGCCGGAACAAAAGCAACCTGACCATGCTGGCACTCTCATCTTGGGCTGCTGGTGAAAGAGCAGAGGGGAGAGCCAGAGAACCCTCAGCTCTTTTGGCTCCGCGGGCCGGATAGAACAGCCGAATGGGCCAAATCCAGCCCGAGGGCTGTAGTTTGCCCACGGCTGGACTAGACATTGAAATGAACCTAGGCTGAGCCGTTTGGCTCACTAAGGAGTAAGAAAAAAGAGGGCCTTTGAGACAGGTTCAGGTCCATGGCTCCCTGGATGCAAGACTTGGAGTCCCTTAGGAACTGCAAGCCTGTGGGGGAGGAAGAGAGGGAAGGGCAAGGCGAGGTGTGTTTCATGAAGGGAGTGCACTGTGGTATCTTCATTTTTAAGGTTTTTAAAGGCTGTGAGTTTTAGGGAGGTGTTATGGAATGAGCTCAATAGAATGACAATTCTATGCTGATAAAACAAAATTAGGTTTATTCCCTTAATTTCATCTGCCCTTGGGTGTAGTTGGCACAAATGGCACTCATAGGATTTCTGCTCTCTCCCTGAGTAGGGGGATTTAGGCTAATTACCCTCTGGCTGGGGAGATGTGCCATTCATTATTGTTAAGTGTCCTTGGTTTAGCGAAGATAGGATTTTGCTAGATGGTTGTAAACTACCTGGTGACTTAACTATCTGGCCCTGTTTCCCTACTCTTGTTCTGGCTTACGCCCCATCTTTACCACTGGTGATCTGCAGTGAGGGTGGGAGTCCCACAGGTCGGGGCGGGGGAGGCAGTGGAGATGAATGGTGGGAATCCACTGGCAGAGCGGATAGGGGCGTCTGGAGACCTTGTGACCACGTCCAGACAGTCCCAGGACAGCTGGAGCCCGCCGGCCCACTCTTCCCAAACTAGGGGGCCGGAACCCGCCGCGGGGAGGAAAGGTGCCTCAGGAGAAAGGGCTGGGAAGCCCGCAGTTTTCCCGCCACTGCCGAGGGCGTGACCCCTGACGTCAGGCTCCGCCTTCGCAAAGTGGCGGGAGGCGGGCTCCGCCCTTGCCAAAATGGCGACAACTCGTGGGAACGGAAAGAGCTTGCGGATTTTGCGCAGATCCTTCCTCCGAGGTGGAGGCGGGACTTCCCTGCGGAGCGCGCCCGCCCCTTCCGCTGTGCGCCCGCGCGGCCCGATGACGTAGCACGCCCCGCCCCGACCTCGCTGGGTTCCTGAGCCGTGTGCGTCGGCAACGGTAGTGACGCGTGTTGCCCAGAGGATGGCGGACACCGGCTTACCCCGCGTGGTTCCCAGCGACCTGTATCCCCTCGTGCTCGGCTTTCTGCGCGATAACCAACTCTCGGAAGTGGCCAAGAAGTTCGCCAAGGCAACAGGCGCGGTAAGTCCCGGGCTTGGGTCCTGGGCCGGGGTGGGGTGATCACAGGGGTCTGGGCCCCGACGGGGTTAGGGGTTTCCAGGTAGAGAGGTCCGTGGAGTCCTCCAGGCCAGTGTCTGCGGGGCCTTTGGGCGGGTTTTCCGTGGGGACTGGAGAGAGCCTGGAGCCCGCGAGGTCTTGACAGCTTTTCTTCTGTTGAGCGGCGCAGTGGCAGCGGCGTGGGACCCGCGTGGCCCACGTCACGTGGCTGGCGGAACGCGACGAAGTGGGACTAGTCTCACCGGAGGCATTGGAAGCTCCTGGTTCCTTCTTTTGGCTTTAGGTAGCTGGTGGAAAGCGTGACGACTTTAACTCTCAATCGAATTTACTGGGGAGTCAAAGATACATAAAATGCTTTAGAAGGGTAAGGGTTTTTCCGTAGTAAAGAAAATGAACGAGAATAGAGGCAGGATTCTGCTGTTATGCCGAAGCAGCATAAGGGGCATTGAGCATCATAGTTATACCACGCAGGCATAACAGTGATCTTGGGTCTTTGACTTGTAGAATCAAATATAGGGTTGGGACCAGGTATTGTCATTCATTTAAAGATGTATAATTCATTTAAAGAGTATCGTTCATTTAAAGAGTGTTTCTATTTCTATGGGGAAGTCATCGTACATTCTATAGGATTTTTGTGAGTTTTAGTAATGTATACGAAGTGGCAGTCCCATCCAGTGCCTGGTGCTCATCAGTGAGTGAAAGCTGTTATCGGGTTGGTAACGTAGTATGTTCGGAAGACACGTGGAAGGAAGATGACTAGGAATGTGAAAGGTTTGGAATCTACATTTCAAGAAAAGCAGACATGATTGCATGGGCAAACACCTTGAGAGGATAGAATCTTTGGCAGTCTTGGTCATTTTTTAAAAAACTTTTATTGATTTCAGAGGGGAAGGGAGAGGAAGAGAAACATCAATGATGAGAATCATTAATTGGCTGCCTCCTGCACGCCCCCTACTGGGGTTCGAACCCAGCACCCTTCAGTCTGCTTGACGATGCTCTATCCACTGAGCCAAACAGGCTAGGGAGGCAGTCTTGGTCTTTAATTAAAAAAATAGACTAATTAGTGGCAGAATCCAGTTGTGCACAGAGAGAATCACATCAGCCTCAGAAGGACTTCCTTAAGCTGGGCAGCCTGCCATGAGACCAAATATAATTTTTTATGTTGTAACTGTTTGGAATTGACTGTCAGGGAGCCTGCAAATTGTGTTTCCACAATGGGCTGGATGAAATTAAGCCTTTCAGAACCAGGATTGTTTTTTTAAAGTAACGTTTTTATTGATTTCAGACAGGAAGGGAGAGGGAGATAGAAACATCAATGATGAGAAAGAATCATTGATCAGCTGTCACCTGCACACCCCCCACTGGGGATCAAGCGCACAACCTGGGCATGTGCCCTTGACCACAATTGAACCCGGGATCCTTCCATCTCCAGGCTGACTCGAACCACTGAGACAAACTGGCTAGGGCAGAACCAGGATTTTTTTGTTTTTAATTAAATCTTTATTGTTGTGAGTATTACATAGGCTGCCCTTTCCCCCTTTCTCCATTGACCCCTTCTAGCCTACCTCCACCTCACCCCCACCCCTGCCCCAGGCCTTCCCCACCCAGTTGTTTGTGCCCAAGGATTATGCATATTTGTATACAAGTTCTTTGGTTAATCTCTTCCCACCCACCCACTCTCCCCCCACCTTCCCTCTGAGATTCTGCAGTCTGTTTTATGCTTCTAAATCTCTGAATCTATTTTGTTCATTAGATTCCACATGTGAGTGAGATCGTGTGATACTTGTCTTTTTCTGACTGGCTTATTTTGCTTAGCATAGAACCAGGATTTTTAATGTGGCAAAATCTTTGTGGAGGGCTTAGTAAGAGCCAGATGCTTTTTCCAGATTCTAAACACTTTATATGCCTTATCTCTTATCTCAACAATTTAAGATATATAGTATTATTATAGCCTTTTATAGATAGAGAATAAAATTGCTTAATTAGACCTGTTTTCTAATTTAGCTAAACTCTTTCCAACCCAGGGAAGCATCCTAACTTTTCTTTCAGGTAGTTGTCAGCAACACAGCAGTAAATATCAACACAGAGCAGATTATTATTACAGATCATTCAGGGAGAACAAAGGATAGAATATTAACTGCAGCAGTGTTTGACTATATTCTGTGCAGTGAGAAAACATGAAGTCATTTTCAGGGTCCACCGTTTCTTCTTTTCAGTCAGGTGTTTTCTAAGCTTTCTAAATCTCTGTTTTCTGGCAAATGAAAAGAAAATAGGGTTCCATCGAGTCTCCTGTCTACCTACTCCAGGACTTCTGTGGGGATCAAATGAGATGTGGCATGGGAAAACACTTCATAGATATTTGGTTACAGTGTATAAAGTTTGAACCTACCTCACTATAAAGCAAGCCATGTTCCTGGGCTGAAGAAACTGCCAGGAGGCTAGTTGCTAGAGAGAGGAAGCTGGGCGTTGCTATGTGATATCAATACCCAGACAAACAATTATCAAATTTGCATATTAGCCTTTTTTATATAGAGATAGATAGATTGATTTCTGAAAGGAAGGGGAGCAAGAGAGAGATTTATATCAATGATAAGAGAATCATTTATCAGCTGCCCCCTTCAAACCCCTTACTAGGAATCAAGCCCAAAACCTGGGCATGTGCTCTGACCTCCTGAATTGTAGGTTGACACTCAATCACTGAGCTATACTGGCAGGGCTAGATGTAATTTTGTATACATGACATAGCTTTTTACCAGTCTTCTCTTGGAGGCTCTTTTCCAGTGATTTGGTTTTATAAACCAACATTGCAGGAAACACTCTTGTATAAATGTTGTGCCCTTTTTTCATGGGTAAGGGTAAATTTCTAAATAGTGCATTGCTAGAGTACAAGGAATGCACATTTTATTTATTTTTTAATCTTCAACAGAGGGTATTTTTCAATTGATTTTTCAGAGAGAGTGTAAGAGAGAGAAGGAAAGACAGAAATAACAATGTGAGAGAAACACATCGATTGGTTGCCTCCTACATGAGCCTTAACCAGCCTTAACCTCAGGCCAGGGAGGAGCCTGCAACCAAGGTACGTGCCCTTGACTGAAATTGAACCTGGACCCTTTGGTCCGCAGGCCGACACTCTTATCTACTGAGCCAAATTAGTGAGGGCAGGAATGCACATTTAAAAAAAGGTTTTGGCCGAAACCGGTTTTCCTCAATGGATAGAGCGTTGGCCTGCAGACTGAAGGGTCCCAGGTTCGATTCCGGTCAAGGGCATGTACCTTGGTTGTAGTCACATCTCTGGTGGGGGGTGTGCAGGAGGCAGCTGGTCGATGTTTCTTTTTCTTTCTTTTAAAAAAAATATATTTTATTGTTATTTTACAGAGAGGAAGGGAGAGAGATAGAGAGCTAGAAACATCGATGAGAGAGAAACATCGACCAGCTGCCTTCTGCACACCCCCTTCCAGGGATGTACATGCCCCTGACCGGAATCGAGCCCGGGACCTTTAAGTCCGCAGGCCGATGCTCTACCACTGAGCCAAACCGGTTTCGGCCTCATCAATGTTTCTAACTCTCTATCCCTCTCTCTTCCTCTCTGTAAAAAAATCAATAAAATATATATTTTAAAAGAAAAGAAACATAAATTAGTTTCCTCCTGTATGCACTGCCAACAGGGATCAAATCCACAAACCTGGTATATGCCCTGACCAGGATTCAGACTGGCAACCTTTCCGTGCGTGAGATGATGCTCAACCAACTGAGCCAGACCAGGCAGGGCAAAGCGGGTCATTTTTAACCAGATAATAACACAAAATCTGATCTCCCCTAGAATATCCAGGATAAATGTGTCTTACCCAGCTCTTTGTGTTTTCTCCTAAAGACCCAGCAGGATGCCAATGCCTCTTCCCTCTTGGACATCTATAGCTTCTGGCTCAAGTAAGTCTTCCCTGTGTCGTTTGGCTGTTTTCTCCCCTCACGTGTACTGGGCTGTGTTTCTTGGTTTGGGAAGGTCCTGATCACCCAGAAGTTATCCTGATCTACCTCAGTAGGTCCACCAAGGCTCCAAAGCGGAAATTACAAGCAAATGGACCTGGGCCAGTGACTAAGAAGGCTAAAAAGAAGGCTTCATCCAGTGAGAGCAGTGAAGACAGCAGTGAGGAGGAGAAAGCCAAAGGGCCTCCAGCTAAGAAAGTTGGTAAGACGGGGTAGGGAGTTGGGATTAGCAGTTCAAGGAAAAGGATTTGTAGTCTCCCTCTGCTGCTTAGCTGATTCTTAGTGGGACCTGCGCTTTTGTTTAGCCGTACCTGCCAAGCGTGCCAGTCTACCTCAGCATGCTGGAAAGGCTCCCGCCAATGCATCAGAGAGCAGCAGCAGTGAAGAATCCAGTGATGAGGAGGAGCAAGAGCAGGACAAAAAGAAAAAGCCTGTCCAGGTTTGCAGCTTGGGAAGGAAAAGGGTTACTTAAGGGATCGGTGAGAAGAAACCTAAAATCTTGGCTTGTAGCTTGTGACCAAGAACTAGTTAGTGGTGGTCAGTTGATTATGGGGCAAAAAATTGGGGGATAAATGTGATAGAAGTATGAAGCCTGAACGGATATGTGAGGTTGAAGTTAGAATCTGAGTCTGGAGTAAATCAATTCAGGTATTGTGTTTCCCTGGGACACTGTCTAGGACTTGAGGGGTAAGGGAGTGTGTTTTGTATACAGATGTTGGGAGCTCCAGATAGAGAATGGCAGGGACAGGACTAGTAGATCGTTTTTGTTTCTATTAAGAGTGTGTTGTCTTTTTCATGTGATGTCCTGCTTAGCTTTCCCTCGCCCCTACTGCCCTGTTAGTCCCTAAAAAATAAAAGGAGCTTATGGAGCTTTTAATCTTAAGACGCTGCTGGATACCCAGAAGCTCTTGCCCGCCTCTTCATGTGTGTTTTCTCACAGAAGGGAGTTAAGCCCCAAACCAAGGCGGTCAAAACTCCTCCTAAGAAGGCCGAGAGCTCTGAATCTGATTCTGACTCAAGCTCAGAAGATGAGGCACCAAAGAGCCAGAAGCCAAAGGCAACACCCGTGGCGGCTAAAGCTCAGGCTAAAGCCCCAGCCAAACCAGGTACTATTTCTGTTTGTTTCTAAAAGACCAGGCCGGGACCAGCCTGTTCTGTGGATAGGTATTTAAATTGCTTATTCAGCACAAGGGTGAAATGGTATTGGTAGTTGAACCAGAGATATTGATTAGTGTTATGTATTTTTAAATATATATATATATATATATATATATATATATATTATTGATATTTTACAGAGAGGAAGGGAGAGAGATAGAGAGCTAGAAACGTCGACCAGCTGCCTCCTGCACACCCTCCACTGGGGATGTGCCCGCAACCAATGTACATTCCCTTGACCGGAATCGAACCCGGGACCTTTCAGTCCGCAGACCGACGCTCTACCACTGAGCCAAACCGGTTTCGGCTAGTGTTATATTCTTATTGATTTTAGAAAGAGAGGCACGGGGAGTGAGATCATCCATTTGTTGTTCCACTTGTTTATGCATTTATTGGTTGCTTCCTGTATGTGCTCTGACCAGAGATTGGACCTGCAACCTTGGCATATTGGCATGATGCTCTAATCAACTGAGCTACCCGGCCAGGACCTAGTTTATATTTTTTTAAAAATGCTATTAATGAGTAAAATAATTAATAATTAGGGGCTAATAACTAGAACAGGGGTGGACAAACTTTTTGACTTGAGTGCCACAATGGGTTCTTAAACTGGACCGGAGGGCCGGAACAAAAGCAACCTGACCATGCTGGCACTCTCATCTTGGGCTGCTGGTGAAGGAGCGGAGGGGAGAGCAAGAGAACCCTCCGCTCTTTTGGCTCCACGGGCCAGATAGAACAGCCGAATGGGCCGAATCCAGCCCTCGGGCCGTAGTTTGCCCACAGCTGAACTAGAGAAACTGTGGCAAGGGAAAATATATTTTTTAAAATGGTATCAGTTTGTCATTTCTTTGTTGAATTTCATAGACATTTTATGTTCCCACAAATTCCGTTTTACTATGACCACTTGCACCCCTATTCCTTGTTTTTTCACTACCATTTACCCTCCTAAACCTTCATCCCATAGGACAAGTGAGAAGTGTTATTCTATAATCTTCCTGTAGTGAAGGTTAGATTATGATTTATAGGAGCTTCTCTGGAAGTTGGAGTGAAAGACTTCAAGGACATATTTAAATTATTTGTGCCCTATCACTTTTAAAGATAGAGTAGTTTTATTCCTTATGTTGGGTAGGAAAGGCCTCCTTAGTATAGTAAGTCATAGCAGTCTCCTTCATGTCTGCTCTAGAGGCAAGAGAATTGATAGACTCTTACGTCCTGGGCAAATAGGACGGAGGTTTTTATGGCCCTTTAATTTCTTGATACTTCTGACACTTTCTTTTTTCTTAGGCACACCCACTCGAGCAGCCCCTAAAGTAGCGAATGGCAAAGCAGCTAGCAGTAGCAGCAGCAGCAGCAGCAGTAGCAGCAGCGATGACTCGGAGGAGGAGAAGGCAGCAGCCATCTCTAAGAAGGTCTGGACCATAACTGCTACCAGGGAAGAGAGGGGTCTGGGGGTTAATTGGTTGGGTCAACATTTTCCTGTGGTAACTGGTTTCCTTGTACGATGCAGACTGTGCCTAAAAAGCAAGTAGCGGCCAAGGCTCCAGTGAAAGCAGCTGCCGCCCCTACCCAAAAGAGTTCCAGCAGTGAGGACTCCTCCAGTGAGGAGGAGGAGGAGGAAGAGGAGCAGAAAAAGCCCATGAAGAAAAAACCAGGTGACTAGATATGGGGAGTCAAGCTACATGACTATTACCTGGGCCCATAGGCGGAAGGACTCTGTAGTCACCACGTGGGCTCTCCAAAGAACTGCTTGGCATATCTGCTAGTTTCTCCCAGAGAGAGGAGAAAGGCACTGTATCTTTTATAACCTAGACTTTGAAAACGACATGTCAGCATCCCTGCCATATTCTGTTTGTGGAAAATGAGTCACTAATTCTAATCCACCCTCAAGGGAAGGGGTTATGCTCCATCAGAGAGTTTATATACATATTTTAAAACCTCCACATTCTCCGTTTTAAACAGGTCCATATAGTTCAGTCCCCCCGCCTTCTGCTCCCACACCCAAAAAGTCCCTGGGAACCCAGGCTCCCAAGAAAGCCGCAGAGAAGCAGCAGCCTGCCGAGAGCAGCGACGACAGCAGTGACGAGTCTGGTGAGTCACCACCAGTGGTGAGGGGTCTGAGGAGTGTGAGAAATAGGAAGAGGGAAAGCTCTGGTCTGGCATCCGTTTTATCACTCCTGTTTGGGCCAGGACTCTGGGCCCAGCCTAATGCCATAAGTTCTCTCCAGATTCAAGCTCTGAAGAAGAAAAGAAGCCGCCAGCTAAGCCAGTCATCTCCAAAGCAGCCACTAAACCAGCGGCGGCAAAGAAGGCAGCAGAGAGCTCTTCCGACAGCTCAGGTGCGGCATGTGGAGGCCCTCTGGCGGGCACTCCAGGGGCTCTTCTCAGTCTAGTTTATAATTTGGGGAGCTACTAATTCTATCCTCTTCTTGTCTAGACTCTGACAGTTCTGAGGAAGAAGCTCCTGCCAAGCCAGCCAGTGCCACCAAACAGCCCTCCAGTAAGCCAGCTGCCACTCCGAAGCAGCCTGCCGCCAAGACAGCCGCCCCTCCCAAGCAGCCTGCGGGCAGTGGCCAAAAGCCTCTGGCCAGAAAGGCTGATAGCAGCTCCAGTGAGGAAGAGAGCAGTTCTAGTGAGGAGGAGGAGGAGGAGGAAGACGTGGGGAAGGCAAAGAAGACAGTGACCACCCCTAAGGCCAAGGTGATGGCCAAAGCAGTGCTATCTTTGCCTGCCAAACAGGCCTCTCAGGGTGGTGGGGATAGCAGCTCTGAGTCAGACAGCTCTAGCAGTGAGGAAGAGGAGGAAGAGAAGGCATCTAAACCCCCAGCTAAAAAGAAGCCACAGAAGACAGCAGGAGCTGTAACCCCTACCAAGCCGGCCTCCGCAAAGAAGGTAAAAGCCAAGAGCAGCAGCAGTTCTTCAGACGACTCCAGTGAAGAAGAGGAGGAAGAGGAGGAGGAGGAGGAGAAGCCCAAGGGCAAGGGTACTCCTAAGCCACAAGCCCTCAGAACCAATGGCACCGTTACACCGACTGCCCAGAACGGAAAGGCAGATAGGAACAGCAACAAGGAGGAGGAGGGCAAGACCAAGGCAGCAGTGGCAGTTTCCAAGCCAGGTCCGTATCCACAGAAGCCGCCCCCTTGGGCTCCCCCGCAATTGGGATGGGACATATACTCCTGGGGGGTGGCAGAGAGAGGAGGCAGAATGATAGGTTCCGGTTGCAGCCCTCTGTGCGGCAACACGGGCAGAGGAACAGCACACTGGTCTGAGTCTGGCTTTTTGTTTTGTAGGTTTAGGAAAGAAACGAAAGCAGAATGAGGTTGCCACGGAGGCAGAGACTCCTCCAGTCAAGAAGATAAACCCTCAGACCCCTAACACATTTCCAAAAAGGAAGAAAGTAAATGGTCTTCTTTTCCTCTCGGGAGCTAGCTTTTATTTATTTTATTATTAACAGTAGGAAATAAAATTTTAATACATGTGTGGGCAATTCACATATGCATGAAAATTTCAAAGACTATGAGGCAACATTGGGTATATAAGCCATATTTGGACAAAGAACAAAGGGTGGGGGTGGGGTAATAGATTTCCTAAGTGAGAATGGGGAGCTAGTCTTTCAGGAGTAGAAAGAAGAATCTAGAATCATCTTAGCGCTTTGCCCAGCCTGGCAAAGATGCACATGTGTGTGGCTTAGGAGGGATTTTCTGTTATCTGACCATTCCATCTTTAATTTGGTACTTCATTCTTATCCAGGCAGAAAAAAGGGCGTCATCCCCATTCCGAAGGATCAGGGAGGAGGAAATTGAGGTGGATGCTCGGGTGGCAGACAACTCCTTTGATGCCAAGGTGAGGAGGGGGAGTCCCATTCTTGAGCAGTGTTGGGTGGAAGAGGACAGTTGTTTCAGATTGGTGGGAAACTCGGGGTTCAGGCTGCCTTAAGCAGGGACAAGAATGTGACACGGCCCTGGTGTCCTATGTGTTAACATCTCTCTACTCACCAGCGAGGTGCAGCCGGAGACTGGGGGGAACGAGCCAATCAGGTCCTGAAGTTCACCAAAGGCAAATCCTTCCGGCATGAGAAGACCAAGAAGAAGCGAGGCAGTTACAAGGGAGGCTCCATCTCTGTTCAGGTTAATTCGATCAAGTTTGACAGCGAGTGACCTGGGGTGATCCTAGCAAAGCAGGGGTGATGATCCAAGACTGCTTTCCCCAGTGGACCTAGGAGCTCTCAGCTCTATCGGTGGGGAGGTATTGGTGAGGACAGCAGCCTAGCATAGGTCCAAAGACATTGTATCGGAGCATCCTCTCCTGTCCTTTTCTGTGTAGTTTTGTACAGAATTGTTTGTGAGTGTTGAGTAGCAAGGACAAAATAAGGGGAGTGTTCTTTTTAAATAAAAATTAGTTTTAGTTGTCAATCCCTTCTCCCTGTTGTGTGGAAGTCCTCATGCTGAGAAATTTGTATGTTTTCTATTGAATCATTTCCTGTTTTTGTTGTGATTTTTCAGAAGTGTGTTCCCATAGATAAAAGCTATTGCTCAAGACATCGTAAAGGTTACTTACATGTGTGAATTTTTATAATTGGAGAATTCTGGCTATGTGAAATGTCCACATTTCATCCCTCCTATCACTCAGCCCTGGTAAGGGCCAGTTGAGAGTGGTTAATGTATATGTCTGTTAAGCATGCACTGTGTAGTTCTTCCTCATTCATGCGGTCTAAGACTGAAGTTTTTAGCCAGCATGGACGTAGCTACTTTGGGGTATAAAATCAACTGTTTTGTTACAGGCAAAATTATGGTGTGGTGTGAATGCTGTGGAGTCAGTCTAAATATTTTGTTTTCTGTAATTTTATCATTATTATGGAATATTTGCAATACCTGTTTTTTAATTTGAAAGCATAAACTTTTCTATTGTTCAAAGACTTGTTTTGATGACTTGACCCTTAAACAGTGTTGAGTACTAAGTTGAAAACTGCATCATCTGATTTTTTTATATTTTAGAGAACAAAATGACATTAATTTAATCTGGAAAGTACATATCACTTGGTATGTCTATCTTGGTCACAGTAGTGACAAAAATTAGTTTCAATAATTCCTGTGTAGTTGGAAATAATTGACCAAGAAAGTGAAATAAGAAAAATAACCTTGCCGAGGCCGGTTTGGCTCAGTGGTAGAGCGTCGGTCTGCAGACTGAGAGGTCCGGGGTTCGATTCCCGGTCAAGGGCATGTACATTGGTTGCGGGCACATCCCCAGTGGAGGGTGTGCGGGAGGCAGCTGGTCGGTGTTTCTCTTTCATCGACGTTTCAAGCTCTCTATCTCTCTCCCTTCCTCTCTGTAAAATATCAATAAAATATATTAAAAAAAAGAAAAAAGAAAAATAACCTTAATCCTCAGTAGGAACTAGGTTACATTAGGTCACCTATGTACGCGCTAATGAAAATAGGAAGAACCTTTACAAAGCATATTATCTGGTAAAACTTGAATAGAGTGGATTTGGGAGGGCATCCTAATAGGACTAATGTGTCTTGTAATTGCTACGTGGCAGCAAGTGATGTGCCCCTTTCAGAACCTTAACTGTCAGTAACAGTGAGCAGAGCTACGGTAGGCTGAGCTGGCTGATGGTGAAGCTGCAGGACATGCTGCCAGTGCCCACCGGAGCGCGTGGAGAAGGAAGAGCCCACAAACGCGGTTGGGCTGCCCCTGTGGTGGGAAGGTGTGCTCGTTTCATGGATGAGGTCCAGTCCTGAAGTTAACCTTCCACATAACCTGGTTTTCCATGTAACTGCCTCCAGGTAGGAAATGCACTGTTCATGCTGACATAGGTGTTTCAGTCTGCATGGTAAAAGTTACACATCTTACTACAAATTAATAAACTGGTTGGTTTCTAATGTGTCTTGGAGTTTTATTGTGAATCTGAAGCTCTCCCACCTATTCCCACCAGAACTTGGGTGCCAGTTGAAGGGCTGGCTCCAGACCTCTGAGCTCACTACAGAGCCTTGGGCTTGGCCACACCTTGTCTCTTGGTGCCTTTTCCAGGCAATAGTCCAGCCAGTGTGTAGTCTCAGTTGGGGTTGACACAATAGCCTATGGGCCAGGTCCAGTCCACGGCTTGTGTATTACTTAAAAAAATATGATAAACTTCATGTGACCCACAAAACCTACTATATTTACTATCTAGCCCTTTACAAAGTTTGCTACCCCTTGGTATACATCAGTGATTTCATAACATTGGCTGAAAATTAGAATAGTCTGGGGTACTTCATAAAACTACTGATACCCAGGGGCCCATCCCCTGGCTGGCTGAGTCAGACACTGGTGTTCTCTGTGAGGCCCGTTAGCTCCCAGGTGATCCTAACAAGCAGCCGTGTTGAAATCTACTGAGGTAAGTATCTGAAAAGTAATTTACTTTTTCCTCTCATGGTTCCATTAGCCATGCCCTTGTTAAGTTTGTATAAATACCTTAAATATAATGCACATGCATTAACTTTTCTACTTAGATGAATAATGGGTACGTGTACTGGTTATTGTTTAAAGCTATGGCTTACTTTTTCTTTTGCATTTTATAACACCTTTCCCAGTCATGTTTGCTTTTTTAACAGACCTCTCCCCTTAGGCCTGAACCTGCTACATATATACAGCGAGAGTGTTAACGCAAAGAGGCACTTTAGCAAATTGTCTAACAGCATTTACTAGGCAATTACTTAATGTCTCTTAGTTGGCTTTCTCATACCTAAGATGAGAGTATTTTCTCATCTATAAAACCTTGACTTGTGAAGGGCTGTAAGGACTGAGAATTCAGAGCTTTTAGCACGGTCCCTGGCACATTGTAAGCATTCCATGACTATCACTTGGATAATAAAAGGATTTTGGGAATGACAATTTTTTGGTGTCCTTGTGATATGCAACATGCCATTTCATCAAAGACTCAAATCGGAATAGAGTCAATGACAATTCCCCCTCCCCCCATTTGTTTAGTATCTATTCATGATGCCAAGGATTGACATGTAGAATTGATCTTGCTTATTAGAAATAGTTTTGTGAGGGATCTGAAATTTCTACCTATAACTGCTGGGTTCTGGCACTATTGCTGAGATACACAAATTTGTGAGCTGTACACCTGATGGCTCATGCCTCTACCTCAAAATGCGCTCACGGCAGGATACTGTCCTACACTCAGTTTTGTGCTACACAGGTTATAATCTCTGCAATCCAACTTTGTTAGGGGGATATTAACTAAATCAGGGCTCCTTAGCCTTGTTATTGCCATTTTGGGCCAGATCATTCCTTTTTTGTGGAGGATTGTCCTGCGTGTTGTATGTGAAGCAGCATCCCTGCCCTCCAGCTACCAGTATTATCCCCCAATTTGGATACCCAGAGTGCTGCAGATGTTGCCAAATATTCCCTGAAGGCAAATTATCCCTAGTTGAGAACTGAAAATAGCTGCGTATAAAACTCTGCTTAGGATTGATAACACTGCAATTTATTGGCACATGGAGACAAGAACCCAGGTGTGTCTGAAAATCAGCTGCCTCCAAGAGAGCTCAGGTCTAAAGGGGAAATTGAAATGGGAACAGTTCTGTGCAGTGTGCTGAGTCCTGTCACCAAGGGCCAGAGTAGCACTGCAAAGGGGACAAGCAAGAAAATCCTGACCTTGGTTCAGGATCCTGAGGAGAGGAACAGCTTATTTTACCATGCAGTGAAGAGGACATTTTTTCTGTGGGATGGATCAAGAGGGTGTGTAGGAGGTAGAGGCAAGATAATGCTAAGTCTGACTCAAGATTCAATACCCATGGCCAAGGCAGGGGCCAGTACTTTATTTTGTCCCCCTGGGTGTTTTTAGGGGATTGATAGTCCAGTGCAATGTTCCTCGTGCTAATACAGCTGCCAGGAAAGCAAAGTTCCTACTGATCACTTGAGTTTTCACCCTCTGTTCCCTGCAGAGCCTGCTTAAGCTGTCTGCAGTTTCTGAACAGGCCAGTAGGTGGGGCTTTTGCCCACTACAAGGAGCTGAACTGGACCAGTTAAAGCCTGACATTGTCATTATTCCAGTTACATTCAACAAACTTAGAGAATCTGCCATGAATTTTTGGATACAAGCCATGTGATGAATTAACATAGGCCCTCTTTTGAGAACACTTGTTCTGGAGTGAGGAAAGGCCCTTCTGATTGTCTATGAGAGGTCACCTGTCACCTGTCACCTGGCAGGCAGCTTGGCTTGTAGATGGTGTCCACCATGGCACCTCCAACTCTCCTCTCAGGTTCTAGAGGGCACTGGAGTTCCCACAGGGGGCTCAGCCACTGCAGACCTGAGCCTTCCGAGGCCTGGATTCTCAGAGGCCATGGCACTTTCCCATCTTCCCTTTCTCCCAACATAATCCCCTTTGGAGCTCAGGATTGAGAATACACGCCAGGCTTCCACCTAAGAGGTGGGAGGAGTACAACATTTCAGTAAATTAGCCTGCCAGACACACATTCATACATTCAGCAAATCACAGCGCTTACTATGTGCCAGGCACATAATGTGTGATTTTGTGTCAGAGACTTTGAAGGCACAATCATGAGTGAATAAAAAAACACAGCTCCAGCCAAAACTGGTTTGGCTCAATAGATAGAGCATCGGCCTGCAGACCGAAAGGTCCCAGGTTCGATTCCGGTCAAGGGCATGTACTTTGGTTGTGGGCACATCCCCAGTAGGGGTTGTGCAAGAGGCAGCTGATCAATGTTTCTCTCTCATCGGTGTTTCTAACTCTATCCCTCTCTCTTCCTCTCTGTAAAAAATCAATAAACTATATTTAAACAAACAAACAAACAAAAAAACACAGCTCCAGCGATCATAGTTTACCTAGTCTAATGTGGGGCAAAGATATTAATCCTCACAAAGTGTAAGTGTAAACCAGTGCAATGAAGGCAAAGAGCTATGAGTAACAGGGGAACTGACTCATGGTAGGACTTCCTCATAGATAGGGTGATCATGTAATTTATCATTTAGACCGGGATGCTTTTGAGAGAGAAAGGAAGAGCTGTTAGTGAGTAGGCTGAGACGAACAGGTAAACAGACTATCCTAGGCAAGTCAGGACATGGTCACTGCAGTAATAAAAATCTTTACTGAGTGAGACTGGAAGGTGAGAATTACTTAGGTGAAGGCGGTGAGGATGCATGAGTAGACCTGTGCATTTTTTTCCAGCTAGAAGGAACAGCATATATAAAAGCCTTTTGGTGCCGGAACCGGTTTGGCTCAGTGGATAGAGTGTCGGTCTGTGGACTGAAGGGTCCCAGGTTCGATTCCGGTCAGGGGCATGTACCTTGGTTGCGGGCACATCCCCGGAGGGGGGTGTGCAAGAGGCAGCTGGTCGATGTTTCTCTCTCATCAACGTTTCTGGCTCTCTATCTCTCTCACTTCCTCTCTGTAAAATATCAATAAAATATATTTTAAAAAATAATAAAATAAAAGCCTTTTGGTAAGAGAGAGCTTGACGAAAACTAAACGGAAAGAAGGCATACTAGGTGTACCAGTTAATAATGCGGATTTTGTAATCAAATAAAACACAACAATTTCAAGAAAAACATCAAAAGTGCTTTTTTTCAAAGTAATGTCCATCGCTAGCTACACATTTCCCCCATCTTTCAGGTATTTGTGGACACCGTCCCAATAGAACTTTTCTTGTTTTGAGGCAGACCATTCAGAGACCCAATTGTCCACTTCTTTTTAAAAAAAATATATTTTATTGATATTTTACAGAGAGGAAGGGAGAGAGATAGAGAGCTAGAAACATCGACCAGCTGCCTCCCAAACACCCCCTTCTGGAAATGTGCCCACAACCAAGGTACATGTCCTTGACTGGAATCGAACCCGGGACCTTTCAGTCCGCAGACCGACGCTCTACCACTGAGCCAAACTGGTTTCAGCAATTGTCCACTTCTTCATTTGTTTTGAAGTGCTGCTCAGAAAGTGAGTGTGCCATCGATCAGAACAAATGGTAATCGGAAGGAGCAAGATCTATGGTGGATGGATTAATACTTCCCAGGCAATATCTTTAAAATATATATATATATATATATATATATATATATTAAATAATTATATATTTAATATTTTATATTAATATAAATACATAATCACATTTAATATAAATATATATTATATAAATATAAATATATATAATATAAATATAAAATTAATATAAATATATAATTATATATAAAATATAACTAAATATAAATTATATATTTAATAATTTATATTAAATAATTTTAATATAAATTATATTAAAATTATTTTGATATATCTTTATATTAAAGATATTTAATATATCTTTAATATAAAGATATATTAAATATATATATTATTGATTTTTTTACAGAGAGGAAGGAAGAGAAAGTTAGAAACATCAATGAGCGAGAAATATCAATCATCTGCCTCCTGTACACCCCCCACTGGGGATGTGCCCACAACCAAGGTCCATGACGCCTGATCAGAATCAATCCCAGGACCCTTGAGCCCACAGGCCGATGCTCTTTACACTGAGCCAAACCGGTTAGGTCCAGGCAAGATCTTTTAACTCGTCTTTAGCTGGTTTTGAAGTGTGTGATGGTGCGTCATCATGAAACAAAATTACTTTGCCATGTCTTCTGGCTCATTCTGGTTGTTTCACGATCAAAGCATGGTTCGAATTGATTATTTGTTGTTAGTAGCAATCAGTATTAGTGGTTTCACCTGTTTTTAGAAGCTCATAATACACCACAGCTTCCAGATCCCACCAAAAGAAGAGCATTGACTTTCTGAAGCGATTTGGCCTTGCAGTCAATGTTGATGGCGGGCCTGGAGCAACTCATGATTTTTGTGCATTTGGGATTTTCAAAATAAATCCACTTTTCATCGCCAGTCACATTCAATGCAAAAGAAACATTCTTTCGTGCCATTGAAGCAACATTTTACTGATGACTTTTCGGTTTTTCATTTGTCTTTCATTCAGTTGATGGGGCACCTGTTTTCCTTCCTTTAAAATCTTTCCCATTGCTTGTAAGCAAATATTCTGTTCAGGGGCATATACCTTGGTTGCAGCTAATCTATGTTTCTAATTCTCTATCTCTCTTCCTTCCTCTCTGTAAAAAAAACCAATAATAAATAAATAAAATAAAAAATATTTTATTGATGTTTTACAGAGAGGAAGAGAGAGGGATAGAGAGTTAGAAACATCGATGAGAGAGAATCACTGATCAGCTGCCTCTTGCACACCCCCTACTGAGGATATGCCCGCAACCAAGGTACATGCCCTTGAGCAGGATTGAACCTGAGACCTTTCAGTCCGCAGACCGATGCTCTGTCCACTGAGCCAAACTGGTTTCGGCAAGAATTTTTTAAAATTTTTGATTCTGTCTTCCACAGTGGCTGCACCAGTCTGCACTCCCACCAGTAGCGCACAAGGGTTCCTTTTCCTCCATATTCTCGCCATCACTTGTCATTTGTTGATTGTTGATGATAGCCATTCTGATAGGTGTGAGATGGTACCTCATTGTTTTTAAAAAAATATATATTTTCATTGATTTCAGAGAGGAAGGGAGAGGGAGTGAGAGAAACATCCACGGTGAAGGCCACCTCCTGCACCCCCTGCAGCCTGAGCATGCGCACCAGCCGATGCTCTGTCCACTGAGCCAAACTGGCCAGGGCAAACTTTATTTTTTATATAGAGATAGGAAGAAGCATTTTAATCTTTCCAGTGTTTACTGCTTCTAAAGGGTTTTCAATCCAACCGCAAAACAATGTTCATTGTTAATTTGTATTAGCTAACTTATGTGTGTAGTAATGAATTTACACAACAGTATTTTGGCTGGGTAGTGATGAGACGCTATGGGACTGCAATGTGGTGATGTAACACTGCCACCCCGAGGTCCTCTGTGTTCTTACTCCACACTTCCTCTCAACTGTCAAAATACTGGAGGGCTTTTTCTTTTTCTTTTTTTATTTTTTAAAAAAAATATATATTTTATTGATATTTTACAGAGAGGAAGGGAGAGGGATAGAGAGCCAGAAACGTCGATGAGAGAGAAACATCGACCAGCTGCCTCTTGCACACTCCCTACCGGGGATGTGCCTGCAACCAATGTACATGCCCTTGACCGGAATCGAACCCGGGACCCTTCAGTCCGCAGACCGACGCTCCACCACTGAGCCAAACTGGTTTCGGCTCTTTTTCTTTTTTTAAATATCTTCCTTATGCCACTATTTTTTAAAATATATTTTATTGATTTTTTACAGAGAGGAAGGGAGAGAGACTGAAAGCTGTGCAGGAGGCAGCTGGTCGATGTTTCTCTCTCATCAATGTTTCTAGCTCTCTATCCCTTTTCCTTACTCTCTGTGGAAAATCAATAAAATATATATATTTTTTAAAAAGTCATGTAAGGTGGGAGGATTAAGGGGTTCTAATATGAGATGACAGGAGAAGATTTGGGTGGTGGGCGTGTGGTCCTACATACAGATTTTGTAAATTAGTAATCCATACATGAAACCTATATGTTGCTGAAACCGGTTTGGCTCAGTGGATAGAGCGTCGGGATGCAGACTGGGAGGTCCGGGTTCAAATCCGGTCAAGGGCACGTACATTGGTTGCAGGCACATCCCCGGTAGGGGGTGTGCAAGAGGCAGCTGGTCGATGTTTCTCTCTCATTGACGTTTCTGGCTCTCTATCTCTCTCCCTTCCTCTCTGTAAAATATCAATAAAATATATATTTTTAAAAAAAGAACTGAGGTTACATTTGTAAAAATAAATAAATAAATAAGAGAACTGAGGTGAGGGGGTGGTGGTGAGAGCATGTGCTGGGGTGGGGGTCGGGGAGGTCGGGGGGAGGTCAATGGGGGGAAAAAGGAGACATATGTACTACTATTCGTAATACTTTAATCAATGAAATAAAAAATGTAAAAAAAGAGAAGAAGGAAAAGAACTGAGGTGAAATAGTTGCCCAGCTTCTGACAGGTGGGAGCTCCTCTCACCGCTTCCTGCATACGGATTCCTTAGTAAGTGCCAGATATCACTTTTCAGAAATTGTGGTCTTTCCCAGATGGCATGGCTCAGTAGTTGAGTGTTGACCTATGAACCGGGAGCTCACAGTTCAATTCCTGGTCAGGACACATGCCCGGAATGCGAGCTCAATCCAAAATGGGGGAAGAGGGGGTGGGCGTGCAGGAAGCAGCCGATTGATGTGTCTCTCTCATTGATGTTTCTCTCTCCCTCTCCCGTTATCTGTGAAATCAATAAAAAAATATTTTTTAAAAATTGTGGTCTTATTTCAGTAATATTACACATAAAATCGAATGTGATGCAATGTTAAAATGAATACAATAAGGAAAAGGAGGTAACAGGAACAAAAGCTGCTAACATTGACTATTAAATTTTTTTTTACATTGATTTCAGAGAGGAAGGGAAAGGGAGAGAGATAGAAACATCAATGAACCCGGCTGGTGTTGATCCGTGGTTGAGCATTGACCTATGACCCAGGAGGTCATAGTTCAATTCCTGATCAGGGCACATGCCTGGGTTTCTGGCTCAATCTCCAGTAGGGGGCATGCAGGAGGCAGCCAGTCGATGTGTCTCTCTCAGCGATATTTCTCTATCTCTTCCTCTCCTTTCCTCTCTATCTAAAAATTGATAAAAACATATTTTTTTAAAAAAAAATTAACGATGAGAGAGAATCATTAATCAGCTGCTGCGTGCATGCCCCCCATTGGAGATTGAGTCTGGGTTTCAGGCATGTGCCCTGGCTGGGAATCGAACCCTGACTTCCTGGTTTATAGGTTGATGCTTTAACCACTGAGCAAAACCGGCCGGGCAACACTGACTATTGAAGTGGGATAAATGCAGGTAAGCTCTTGTAATGATGCATATCTTTGAAGTAATCATTAGATGCATAATAAAAGGAAGTAGAGCCCTAGCCTGGTTAGCACAGTGGATAGAGCGTTGGCCCGCAGACTAAAAGGTCTGGGGTTCAATTCCAGCCAATGCCCTGTAAGGGGCGTGCAGGAAGCCGATCAATGATTCTTTCCTTGTTTCTCTCTCCCTCTCCTTTCCTCTTTGAAATCAATAAAAATATATATTTTTTAAAAATAAAAAAGCCAAAACCGGTTTGGCTTAGTGGTTAGAGCATCGGCCTGCGGACTGAAAGGTCGCAGGTTCAATTCCGGTCAAGGGCATATACCTTGGTTGCGGGCACACCCCCAGTAGGGGGTGTGCAAGAGGCAGCTGGTCGATGTTTCTAACTCTCTATCCCTCTCTCTCCCTCTCTGTAAAAAAATCAATAAGATATATATATTTTTTAAAAAGAAAGTACAACTAAAATGCCAAACAGGAGGAAAAAAGTGGAGTGAAAGTTACTTTAGCCAAAACTGGTTTGGCTCAGTGGTAGAGCGTCGGTCTGCGGACTGAAGGGTCCTGGGTTCGATTCCGGCCAAGGGCATGTACATTGGTTGCGGGCACATCCCCAGTGGGGGGTGTGCAGGAGGCAGCTGGTTGATGTTTCTCTCTCATCAACGTTTCTAGCTCTCTATCTCTCTCCCTTCATCTCTGTAAAATATCAATAAAATATATTTTAAAAAAAGAAAGTTACTTTATTAATCCAAAAGGATTAATAGAAAGGAGAAAGGAGGAACAAAGAACAGGTAGAAAAATAGAAAATATAAGATGGTAATTTTAAGCCCATCCATAAAGTCAATAGTTACATTAAATGTAAATGGTCTAAGCACTTCAATAAAATAGACTATCAGCCTGTATATAAAAAACACACACACATACAAAAGCAAAGCCACTTACAGGGTGCTTATAAGAGACACAAGCTGTTTAACATTCAGAATCCACTTCAGCCCCTCTCCCCAGCTGCAGCTAATGTGCTCGGTCCTTCGGAGGAAACTAAAGCCACGTTGGGGTGAGATCCTCACTTCATCCAGCAGCGAGCGCCCTCCTGGCGTGCCCGCCCAGCACTTGCCCACTCGATGGCGTTCATCTCGGAGCTCACCTGCAGCTACTTGGCCTTTATCCTGCCTGACGAAGCGTGACGGTGACCGAGGATAAGATCAATGCCCTCATTAAAGCAGCTGTTGCAAGTATTGAACCTTTATGGCCGGGCTTGTTTGCAAAAGCTTTGGCCAATGTCAACATTGGGAGCCTCCTCTGCAGTGTGTGTGTGTGTGTGTGTGTGTGTGTGTGTGTGTGTGTGAACCTGTCCCAGCAGCTGGCATTGCCCCAGCAGGAAGTCCTGCCCTCTCCGCCTCGTTGCCCCAGCTGAGGAGAGAAAAGTAGAAGGAAAGAAAGAAGAATCTGAGGAGTCTGATGATGACATAGGTTTTGGTCTTTCTGACTAAAACTCTTTGGTAACACATTCAATAAAAAGCTGAACTTGGGGGGGGTGGAAATCCTTTAAAATATATATATTGTATTGATTTTTTACAGAGAGGAAGGGAGAGGGAAAGAGAGTTTGAGATATCCATCAGCTGCTTCTTGCACACCTCCAACTGGGGATGTGCCTGCAACCAAGGTACATGCCCTTGACGGGAATCGAACCTGGGACCTTTCAGTCGGCAGGCCCATGCTCTATCCACTGAGCCAAACCAGTTAGGGCAAAAAAATCCATTTTATACAATCACCAAGTAACAAAGGGGAAAAAAACATGATTTTAAAATTTTTTATTCATTTATTTATTAATTTTAGAGAAATGGAGAGAAAGAGAAAGGAAGTGAGAAGGAGAAACACTGCTTTGTTGTTTCACTCATTTATGCCTTCATTGGTTGCTTCCTGTGTGTGCCCTGACAGGGGACTGAACCTGCAACCTTAACAAAGAGGATGAAAATCTAACCAATTGAACTACCCTGCCAGGGCAAAACATGATTTTTTAAACAGTTGACATACAATATTATATTAGTTTCAGGTGTACAGCAAAGTGATTAGACATTTAGATACCTTATGAAGTGATCACCCTGATAAGTCTAGTCATCCCCTGGCAGCATACATAGTTTGTTCCTTTTTTCTTCTTTTCCTGCTTTCATTTGTATTAAATGTTTTTCATGGTTCATTTTGGCCTCCACTATTGGCATATTAATTATACCTTTATTTCTTTAGTTGCTGTTCTAGAGTTTATAAAATACATCTTCTTAAAAAATATATATTTTATTAATTTTTTTACAGAGAGGAAGAGAGAGGGATTGAGAGTTAGAAACATCGATGAGAGAGAATCATCAGCTGCCTCTTGCACACCCCCAACTGGGGATGTGCCCGCAACCAAGGTACATGCCCTTGACCGGAATCGAACCCGGGACCATTCAGTCTGCAGGCTGACGCTCTATCCACTGAGCCAAACCAGTTTCGGCATAAAACACATCTTTAAGTCTACCTCCACACAATACATCACTTCATGTGTTATTCCCTTCTTTATTATAGTCATCTTACAGCAAGTGAAGTGGTATCCCATTGTGGTTTTTGATTTGTATTTCCAAAATTCATTCATTTTATTTATTAATTATATTTTTATTGATTTCAGAGAGGAAGGGAGAGGGAGGGAGAGAGAGAAAGATCAATGAGTGAAAAATCATTGATAGGATGCCTCATGCACACCCCCTACTGGAGATCGAGCCTGCAATTCCAGCATGTGCCCTGACCAGGAATCAAACCGTGACCTCGCTGTTCATAGGTCGACACTCAACCACTGAGCCACCGAGGCCAGGCCCAAAATTCTTTCTCTGTGCATCTTCCTCCTCTCCAACACACTGCCCTGCAGTCTACCCACCTTGGCTTCCCTGATTGCAGAGACTTCTGGGCTACCTTTGCTTTCCCCCACCTTGCACTGCAGCCCGGAAGCTGCCTCCAAGCGGTGAGATAGCACGATCACAGGGCTCACAGTGTTTGTTTCTCTCCTCTCAGGGATCACAGGCCCGTGTCGCCTACTGTCTAGTGTCTGAAAACCATTGTCTTAGATATTTAGTGGTTTGTTTCCTAGTTGTTTAAGGCAGAAGGTAAATCTAGTTCCTGTTATTCCATGTTGTCCAGAGATATAAGTTCCGACTCCCTTTTTGTCATCACAGTTCTGAGTTCTGCGCTGCGTAAGCTTCCTCTCTAAGTTCTTCACTGGTGAGCTGTATTTCAGCCGTTTAATCTGGAAGATAAAACCTCCTACTTGGATCTGAGTGAGTCTATAGAGTTTTATTTTATTTTATTTTTATTGATATTTTACAGAGAGGAAGGGAGAGAGATAGAGAGCTAGAAACATCGATGAGAGAGAAACATCGACCAGCTGCCTCCCACACACCCCCTACCGGGGATGTGCCCACAACCAAGGTACATGCCCTTGACCGGAACTGAATCCGGGACCTTTCACTCTGTAGACCGACGCTCTACCACTGAGCCAAACCGGTTTCGGCGAGTCTATAGAGTGTTAGACGATGCAGCTCACCCGGTGGGTTAAGTGCTGTGACAGGCTACTTGGAGACAGAGATGTGTCAACCACAGCTGTCCTGGAACTCTGGCTCTCCAGGGTCAGGGAAGCAGCTGCTCACTGTATTGCCACAATGTCCTCGAGAACATTGTACTCCCACCACCAGGGAATGAAAAGACTTACGTACATCTAGCTTGAGTAATACAGGTTTGTGGTGCTTCTGCCAAGGCAAATTACTTTGCAAAATGTATACATGTGTGATTAGGTGAGATTAATTTTCATACAGGAATATTAGTTTTAAACCTGTTCAAAGTGTGTGATTTGATAAATTTTATATAAGACCCAGTCCCAGTACTCAAGGAACTTATAACTTAATAGGAAAAAAAGAGAGTATTTATATGACTTTTATTAGTCAAATCAAAAGAAAAACAAAGGGGTCCAATTTCTGCACACTCTCATCAACATTTGTCATTTTTCTTTTCATCCCACAAGAAAGCCATAACTTTATTAATGGCAAAAACAGTACAAATTGAAACCAAGCTGCAGTAACTCTTTTGAAACACCAAAAAAAGGGTTCTCTTTTTTAGATGGTTACATTGTTTATTTTATTTAAAAAAAAATATTTTATTGATTGTTTACAGAGAGGAAGGGAGAGGGATAGAGAGTTAGAAATATCAATGAGAGAGAAACATCCATCAGCTGCCTCCTGCACCCCCCCCCCCCCACTGGGGATGTGCCCGCAACCAAGGCACATGCCCTTGACCAGAATCGAACCTGGGACCCTTCAGTCCGCAGACCGATGTTCTATCCACCGAGCCATACTGGTTAGGGATATATTGTTTATTTCATAATAGTATTTACAATGTCACTACTGTTGTTCTTCAGGACTTGGACTGCCTTTGTGCAGCCCCCCCCCCCCCCCCCGCCAAATGTATTTTTATTGATTTCAGAGAGGAAGGGAGAGAGAGAGAAGCATCAATAATGAGAGAGACTCATTGATTAGCTACCTTCTGACATACCCCAGTGGGGATCGAGCCCACAACCTGAGCATGTGCTCTTGACTGGATCCAAACCCAGGACCCTTTAGTGCACAGGCCAATGCTTTATCCACTGAGCCAATTCAGCTAGGGCCACCTTTGCTCTTGATACATTGGCTTGTGACATGAGCGATTTTATGTTCTTAAATTTCATACCTGTTTCATCAACCTCGTCCTCTTTACCCTCCTCTTGCACAGCTATCCTCTGTGTTTTCTTGAATATTTATGACAGCTTCACCTTAAACTTTGAATTTCTTAACGGCTGCTAGCTGTTCTTGGTGAGATAAATCCTCGATTTTGGCTTCCTCAGAAACTATTTAGGTATTTGAAGCTGGGATGCTGAAGACATCTCGTTTTATGGTGACAAAGAGGGTAATAGGTTTCTGGGTAGTGACCCTAGTGATAACCCCTGTACCTCATCGAAGATCCAGTTTGGACACAGTCTTCCATGCCTTCTTTACATTCGGGCTCTGTTTTTCTTTACTGACTTGTTCTTCATCGATTTCACTGGCTGCTGCCAGCTGGGCTTGTTGCCTGCGTGGAATCTTGTTCTTCCAGCTCTGGTACTGATTCATCACGGTCAGAGTCTTTCCAGACTTTGTCTCAGCCTGGAGCTGTGGCAACTCCTGCTCCGTTGCAGGGATGGAGGGCATTTTGTGGGTGGTGAGGAGTGAGTGGTAACACGGAACCGAGAAGGCAGCAGAAAGAGCTTATCTTTTTGTTATAGCCTTCCTAGAGCAAGTGAAGTGCTTATCTCATTGTGGTTTTGATTTGTATTTCCTTTTTGGCTAACGGTGTTGAACATTTCTTTATGTGCTTATCAGACAATTGTACATCTAATTTGGAGAACTTTAGCCCGTTTTGACTGGGTTGGCTTTTTACTGTTGCTGCCTGAGAATTCTAAAAAATCAATATAATATAATATAATATAATATAATATAATATAATATAATATAATATAATATAATATATTTTTAAATTGTGAGAATGGCAAATTTTATGTCATATCTATTTCATCATAATTTTAAAAATATATTTTATTAAATTTTTACAGAGAGGAAGAGAGAGGGATAGAGAGTTAGAAACATCAATGAGAGAGAAACATTGATCAGCTGCCTCCTGAACACCTCCCACTGGGGATGTGCCCGCAACCAAGGTACATGCCCTTGACTGGAATCAAGTCTTGGACCCTTCAGTCCACAAGCTGACACTCTGTGTGTGCCTTTCAGTCCACAAGTCGACACTCTATGTGTGCCCTTCAGTCCACAAGCCGACACACTATGTGTGCCCTATGTGTGCTCTTGTAATTAAGCCTTGATTGTTGTTGGTATCACTGGGAGGAATTGACTGTGAGGACCAATTGGCTGTGGGGACCAGCTGAGGCTACAATGGGAGAACTGCTGTGCTGGAGACATCCTTAAGGGGCAGGACTTGCTTCAGTGGGGCTTTAGTGCTCATTGGGTCTGCCCCTTGAGTGTGTTGTTTATGGATGTGAAGAGTTTAATCTGGTATGGTCTTATACTGACCACTGCGTACACTGGCTCTTGGATCTTCAAGGATGTGCAAAGTCAGCCACTGCCTAAGGCCACCCAGCAGGAGCTACAGAGAGATCTGCAGATTCCTCCTCTTTGTTTGGGGTTTGGAAGTGCACAGATGAGGCCCAGCTGTGAAGCAATGCCTTCTTTTGGGAGCTTTGGAGCTCTCTCACCCAGTTGTAGTTTGTTAGGTTTTAGGTTGCAAAATGACAGGCCTTAGGCCTTCTTTTGGAAGCTTTGAAGCTCTCCAACCCAGCTGTTTGTTAGGTTTTAGGTTGCAAAAGGACAGGCCATTCATATGCAAAAGCCACGCCCACAGCTTGGGTGGGTTTGTAAATTGGGTGGGGTGGGGTTTCAAGGAGTCACCAGGGCAGAGCAAACAGCAATGGTTGCCAGTCAGCCCTGCCCCAGGGGGGTCCCTGTGTCTCTGCGTCCAGCGCCCCTGTGCAAGAACAGTGATCACTTTGGGCACCTCTGAGAGAAAGCTGCCTTCGTATTCTGGCCCGATGCCAGCCAGTCTAGTTTCTCCCTGTATGAATCTGGGTCCCCAGTGTCTCACCTGGAACTGGAGTTCAGAGCAATTGGGAGCTTGCATCTCCCTCCAGATTGAAAACAGCAGCAGCGTACCCCGTTGCCAGCCTGTTTCACTTGGGCCTTCCTACCTCCGCACCTCCTGCCATTCTCAATGCACTTTTTCCCTTTCCTCCTAGTTGTAGAACTTCCACTCAACCAGCTTTCCCACGGTTTTGGATGGTATTTGTTTTGTCCTTTAGTTGGAGTTTTGATGTGGTTGTGAGAGGCAGCAAGTACAGGTGTTTATCTATGCCACCATTTTGGTTGCTCTCCGAGCCTTGAGGTTTTGATAAATTGGATGGTTTGACAGATATGGCCCTTGGCTATAAGAAAAGTTCTCATAAATTGAGTAAGATAGGACACACAGTCTCAAAAAACAAAACAAAACAAAACAAAACAAAACAACAAAAAAACAGCAGCAAGAACACAAGATTCAGACTCATACCAACTAATTATATTCTGGCTATAGTATCAGGTTCCAAAGTGGCTGGGACAAGCTCCCCAATGTACTAATCCATCTACTGACTTGCCTGTGGACAGAATTTACTCTTCTTCAAGCTCTCAGATTTGCAGGAGAGAAACTGGAGGAGGTTGGTTGGTTTCCACAGAGGGGTCAGAAGAATGGAGTGTCCCAAGGAAGCAGTGAAAAAAGAGTTCTTAAAAAAAATATATTTTATTGAGTTTTTACAGAGAGGAAGAGAGAGAGATAGAGAGTTAGAAATATCCATGAGAGAGAAGCATCGATCAGCTGCCTCTTGCACACCCCCCTACTGGGAATGTGCCCGAAACCAAGGTACATGCCCTTGACCGGAATCGAACCCAGGACCTTTCAGTCCACAGGCTGACGCTCTATCCACTGAGCTAAACAGGTTTCGGCTCTTTCTTTTTTTAAAAAAAACACACACATATTTTATTGATTTTTTTTTTACAGAGTTCTTAGAAATGATACTAAGAAGAGTGTCTAATAAATTGGGTAAGGTGTCACGAGTCAGACACTGGCTTACAATGGCTGTCTCCCAACCAGGTGATCTGAAGATAAATGGGAATTGCAGTTTGTGGAGATATTCAGGCTTCAGGGTTAATGAAGAAACACCCTGTTACATCCAGCAGCTGCCCTCTTGTGCTTATTACATCCCTGAAACCATCCACAGGACAAAATGAGGGAGATTTCTCCATCACAGACCCTACACCATGTATACCCTCCGACTATTTCCTCACTTTCCCTCTTCGCCCTGCATACCTTTCTTCCACCTGGCTCTTCCGGCTGCTGAAAGGTACACATAAAACCCATGACCCTTCGAGGTGGGGAGCATCTGAGTTTGAGTTATCCACACACTTCAAGTTATCCTGCCTGGCTCATTTCACTCTGATTCGATATGAAGAACTCTGACTAAGTTCAACTCCCACAATATAATCCTTAGGCCTTGGGCCCCTGGACCAGTTCTCTGAGGCCTGCTGGCTTTTTCATCCCAGCATTTCAGACCAAGGCCCCGTGAGTGGCTGTGCCAATACCATAAACTCTCTTTCTTTGTTGTTCCTATTGCTTGACTCCCACAAGAAGCACTCATCCACTTAATCTTATCCCCTTCCAAGCTGTAAGGATCCAGACAGCCTTTAGACAGTCAGCTGTATGATCTCTGGCCCATTACTTAACTTCTATATGCCTGAAGTTGTTATTTATTGTTGAGCTCTTAGCCAATACCTGGCACACAGCAAACTCAGTAAATCTTAGTAGTTGTTATATTTTAAAAAATAGCAATATGCTCAGGTAATTGGTACAACCCATTTCATCAAATTTGAGGCTTTCTGCCAGTATAGTTCTGGTTTATTTTTTTTATTTTTATTTTTTAAAATATATATATATATTATTGATTTTTTTACAGAGAGGAAGAGAGAGGAATAGAGAGTTAGAAACGTCGATGAGAGAGAAACATCGACCAGCTGCCTCTTGCACACCCCCCACCGGGGATGTGCCTGCAACCAATGTACATGCCCTTGACCGGAATCGAACCCGGGACCTTGCAGTCCGCAGACCGACGCTCTACCACTGAGCCAAACTGGTTTCGGCTTATCTCAAATTTTTATTCTCTTTTCTCTCTTTCTAGTATTCCTGTTATATGAATATTACTATACCTCCCCTGTTCCCCACATATCCTGTTTGTTTTGTTTTTCATTATTTTTTCTTTGAATTTCATCTTGAAAAATTTCTATTGATATATTTTCAAGCTCACTTACCCCATCCAATTATCTCACATTTTAGTGTATCTTTAAACTTCAGGGCATCATCACTTTTATTTTATTTTTTAAAATATATTTTATTGGGTTTTTTTTTGTTTTGTTTTGTTTTGTTTTTACAGAGAGAGACATCAATGAGAGAGAAACATAGATCAGCTGCCTCCTACATACTCCCTCTTGGGGATGTGCCTATGACCAAGGTACAGGCCCTTGACTGTAATCGAACCTGGGACCCTTCAGTCCGAAGGCCAACGCTCTATCCACTGAGCCAAACTGGCTAGGGCAGGGCATCATCACTTTTCTTTTTTCTTTCTTTCTTTCCTTTTTTAATTTTTTTATTAAGGTATTATATGTGTACATATCTTTCCATTGCTCCCTCCACTCCCATACATGCCCTCCCTCCCCAGAGTTTTTTGTCCATTGGTTTTGCTTATATGCATGTATACAAGTCCTTCAGTTGATCTCTTATCTCTCCCATATCTCCCTATCCTCCCCGCTGTAATTTGACAGTCTGTTGCTTTACTGTCCCTGTATCTATCTTTTTGTTCATCAGTTTATAATGTTCTTTATTATACATAAATGAGTGAGGTCATGTGGTGTTTCTCTTTCATTGACTGGCTTATTTCACTCAGCATGATGTTCTCCAATTCCATCCAGGTTGCTGCAAATGATAAGAATTCCTTCTTTTTAATGGCAGCATAGTATTCCATTGTGTAGATATACCATAGTTTTCTGATCCAATCATCTGCTGATGGGCACCTAGGCTGTTTCCAAATCTTAGCTATTGTAAATTGTGCTGCTATGAACATAGGGGTGCATATATCCTTTCTGATTGGTGTTTCTGGTTTCTTGGGATATATTCCTAGTAGTGGGATTACTGGGTCAAATGGGAGTTCCATTTTCAGTTTTTTGAGGAAGCTCCATACTGTTCTCCACAGTGGTTGCACCAGTCTGCATTCCCACCAGCAGTGCAGGAGGGTTCCTTTTTCTCCACAACCTCGCCAACACTTCTCATGTGTTGATTTGTTGATGTTGGCCATTCTGACAGGTGTGAGATGGTACTACATTGTTGTTTTGATTTGCATCTCTCAGATAATTAGTGACTTTGAGCATGTTTTCATGTGTCTCTTGACCTTCCTTCTGTCTTCTTTTGAGAAGATTCTATTTAGGTCCATTGCCCATTTTTAATTGGATCATTTATCTTCCTTTTATTTAGTTGTATATGCTGTCTGTAGATGTTGGAGATTAAACCTTTATCAGTGATACCATTTTCAAATATGTTCTCCCATACAGTGGGCTTTCTTGTTGTTTTGTTGATGGTTTCTTTTGCTGTAAGACATCATCACTTTTAGATAACTGAGGTAATGGGAAAGATACAGTTTTTTTTTCTATATTGTTTTTCTTTTACATTATCTTACAAACATGGTTTCATGTTTCTTCATGTTATCATATCCACAAACCATTTTGTAATATTAGCATTTTAATAGTTTAATATATAATTTATTGGTGGGTTTCTATTATTTTAAGTCACACTCACTTACATACAGATTTTATTTTGGACTGTTTCACTGGGTTTTTAATTCCTAGGTGAGAGACCAGGACAAAAGGATATCCCTTGGTTCTTGCTAAGTATTACTTAAGTGTGCTTCTTGAAGGATTATGTCAGTTTATCTGGCCGCTAGCCAGGTGTGAATGTATCTGGTTCCCAAAGCTTTGACCAGCGTTGGATATTTAATTTTTACACAGTTTAATGACTGTTAATTGGGACCATACTATACATAGAGTCTTTAATTTGCATTTCCCTAATTACTAAGGAAGTTGAGTCTTTAAAAACTACATATGTTTATTGTTTGTATTTCCTCTTTGGTGCCTACTCAACTCAAAGCAACAGACATCTTTCGAGTGCCCACTGTGTGCTAGGTCCTGTGTGTTTTCCTCAGAGAAGAATGACCTAAATAAAAGGACCATTTGAGATAGGGTGGGGGCGCCAAGGCAGAACAGAAAGTAAATGACTAACTGTACTCAACTGGTAGAAGCACAATATTGGCAGGCAGTTTGGACAAAGTCCCATGGGTTGCAGACAAAGTAGGAAGGGGGTTGGTCTCCAAAATAGATTAAGTTTTTGCAGGGCAAGTGACTTTAGAACTGGGGCTGAACAATGGGTACCATTTGTCCAGGTGCTAAAAAAAAAATGTCTGGGGAGAGGGGACAATAGCTGTGACTTTCATTATAGCTAAAATGTGAAATGCAGGGGCTGAGGGATGATGGATAATGGTGTAGGAGCCTGACCTTTGTCCTGAAGTTTTTCGTTGTTGTTCTTAAAGAGGAATGACATGAGCTAATTTGTGTTTCAGAAAGACCTTTCTGGCAGCTAATGAGAGGTAGATTTGGAGTCACTAGAATCATAAGAGGAGCCTCTCTGTGTCTTTAGCCACTTACCAAGGGCCAGAGAGATGGGACTGCGAATATGCTTTTTATGTAGCATGCTTATTAACTCTTTATACTAGTACATCCTACTTAAAACTATATGTCCATTTCATGGCTTTCATTTTTAAAAATTTGTAAATTGTGGTAAAATATACATAACATAACATTTACTATCTTAACCATTTTTACTTTTTAGTTATTTTTTAGAAATATATTTTATTGATTTCTGAGAAGAAGGAGAGAGAGATAGAAACTTCAACGATGAGAAAGATCAATGATTGGCTGCCTCCTGCATGGGGCCACACTGGGGATCAAACCCACAACCCAGGTATGTGCCCTGACTGGGAATCAAACCATGACCTCCTGGTTCATAGGTCAACGTGGTGGGACCAGGGAGCCCAGGGGGAGCTGCGTTCCCCAGGGAGCGGTGTGCCCCAGGAGAGACTTGTGCCCCGGGGGAGCTGTGGGACCAAGGAGAGCCGTGTGACCTGGGGGAGCGGTGGGACCCGGGGGAGCCCCTATGTTAATAGCAGCACAATTTACAATAGCTAGGATTAGGAAACAGGCTAGGTGCCCGTCAGCAGATGATTGGAGTAGAAAACTATGGTACATCGATACAATGGAATACTATGCTACCATAAAAAGAAGGAATTCTCATCATTAGCAGCAACCTGGATGGAATTGGAGAACATCACGCTGAATGAAATAAGCCAGTCAATGAAAGAGAAACACCACATGTCCTCACTCATTTATGGATAATAAAGAATATTATAAACTAATGAACAGAAAGATAGATATAGTGACAGTAAAGCAACAAGCAGATTTTCAAATGACAGCAGGGAAGGTAGGGTAATCTAGGGGAGATAAGAGATCAACCGAAGGACTGTTATGCATGCATATAAGTACAACCAATGGACGCAGAACTCTGGGGAGGGATGGCATGTATGGGAGATGGGGGGGCAATGGTAAGCAATGTACACATATAATACATTTTCCCACATTAAAAAATGGTGGGGAAAAACATATATTATCTCCTTTGATCCTTATAAACATGCTTCTGAGGTAAATGTTATTCCTATTTAACAGATGATAAAGCTGGGGCCAAGAGGTAAAAAGACCCAACAAACTTGGCATTTTTATCTCAGAGAAACAAAAACCATCATCCACATTTATAGGCTGAGGATTTCATTCACTTAGTCGTTCCATGAAATAAATATGACCTTATTGTATGCCCAGAGTTAGGAAAATGATGTTGAACAAAATAGACATATTGCCTGCATTATGGAGCTCAAGGACTAGTGGGGGGGGGGGGAGGCATTAACCAATAAATCATAAAAATAATGAAGTAATTATAAACTCTCATTGAAGAAAAGAATACCATGTTATGAGAACAATTTCTATATAATAGAGATACCAGACCAAGTCCTAGGATCGGGAAAGGTTTCCCTTAGGAAATAATTTCTGGAGATATTTCTTTTTCTCTTCCACACACTCTGTCCTCAAGCCTCAAACCTCACAAGGATGACCATGTAAAATGTCTTCATTTGAGAGACACCCAAGACTGAATATACACATTCCATGTGCATTTGTAAACCTTTCAAAATTATTCAATCTGACATTTCTATGTGGTTAGTCCATAATATCCTTTCATTGACATTATCTGGCTTGTATACCGACACCAACCTTGTGAAGGAGGCAGGCACGCATGACTATCTACATTTTACCGATGAAGAAAGAGAGTGTCAGAGAGGTCAGGGCCTGGCTGGTGTGGCTCAGAGACTTGAGCCAGGAGGTCACCAGTTCAATTTCTGGTCATGGCACATGCTTGGGTTTCAGGCTTGATTCCCAGTATGGGTTTTAGGGGTCGTGCAGGAGACAGCCAACTGACGATTCTTTCTCATCAATGTTTTTCTCTCTCTATACCTCTCCATTCCTTTCTCTCTAAAATCAATAAAAACATATATATTTAAAGAGCTACCTAATGGTTTTAAGCAGGAAAGTAGCATGATCCACTTTAGGTTTTAGAACTCACTTCTGGATGAGAGGACAGAAAGTGGTGGTTTTTCAACTATGGTCTGGGTCCAACTCCTGGGTCAGAATCTCTGGGGCTAGAGCTAGGATACTTATGATCAGCTAGCTTTGGGAATTCTTCACAGGCTAATGCAATAGAGAGAGAGAAGCACTGTATGAGAGGAAGTGGTGCAACCAGTTAACATGACTAAGACAGTGGCTGTAGCAATCAGGTGAGAAGTGATGAGGTACAGAGACAAAGGACTGCACTTGTGACCCGATCCCAGGCGGTGGCTGAGGTCAAGGAAATGGAGCTGGGGTTCCTACCTGGGTCCTCTGGCTCCAGAGCCCGTGGGCTTTGCTGTTTATAGCTATATCTTGATTATAAATTCTGTACACTAGTATTCAGTTATCTGAGCACTTGTTTTGCAAATCTTGTATTTCTTCCTCACTTTTATAAAGCCTAGCAGAGAAATAATAAGGGACAGACGCGTAAGTAATTAAAAGGGCTGAGTCCACAGGCAAGGACAACGGTAGATTTGATTAGACAATCACAGGTTGGGGGAGAGAACAGAATGCGGGAAGATACACTGCATCTCCCCTTCTAGGAGCCCCAGGAGGCCTCCAGGAAACCTTAAGACAACCTTCCCGGAAGTCCAGAGGGTGACCCCGTTTCCTTCCCTGGGTTATTACCGGGCGTCAGGCTGAGGCAGTTCAGGAATCCAGGAAATTGTAAAGAAATCAGGACAGCCTCCACAACCGTCTTCTCAAGCACAACCTCCACAACCTCCACAGTAAAATTCGTTAACATTCACCTCCCCGCCACCCACAGCCACAGACCTGAAGGAGGCAGATGGAACTACGGGGACAGGCTCTCAGCTGCAGCTTCCTCAGTCTGAGTTTTCCAGGGTCTCGGGGAGGCGGGGAAAGGGACAAGCCCATTTCTGGGTCAGGGCCCCGGAGACTGAGGTCGTCTTCACTCTCTCCTCTCTGACAAGTAGGTCAGGATTAAAGCAAACCGAGGTAAAGGCTGAGGTTGGTGTTCCCGGGGAAGACTCAGACGTCCCAGTACCCGGGAAGGCCACAGAGCTAAGCCAAGCAAGGGAGAGTGGAGATGTTGTGTGTGTGTGTGTGTGTGTGTGTGAAAGGCTAGGTAAGGCATGGCTGGTGTGTGTGTGTGTGTGTGTGTGTGTGTGTGAAAGGCTAGGTAAGGCGTGGCTGGTGTGTGTGTGTGTGTGTGTGTGTGAAAGGCTAGGTAAGGCGTGGCTGGGGTGTGTGTGTGTGTGTGTGTGTGTGAGTGAAAGGCTAGGTAAGGCGTGGCTGGTGTGTGTGTGTGTGTATGTGTGTGAGAGAAAGGCTAGGTAAGGCGTGGCTGGTGTGTATGTATGTGAGAGAAAGGCTAGGTAAGGCGTGGCTGGTGTGTGTGTGTGTGTGTGTGTGTGTGTGTGTGTGTGTGTCTAGGACTGGCATTTGGGGCGGGCGTGTGTGCGGGAGAATGACCAATCAGAGGGCGTGCCTCCGCCAGGGGGCGGGGCAGGGGCGTTTCTCGGTGGAGATTGGATAACGGCGCCGCGGCGGGGGACTCCGCCTTATATACGCCCGGCGGCCGGGCGGGATGGGGTCTGGTCGCCGCGCGCTGGTCCGAGTCGGGCGCTGCTCCGCTTCCCGCTTCCCGCGGAGTTTCCTGGGTCCCGGTCCCGGGTCCGTTCTGTCCCGCCCCAAGCTTCGCTCCTCGGACCCCCCCCGCCCCCGCCGCCGCCTTCCCCGCAACCCGTCGTCCAGCTCCCCAAGCTCCCGACCTAGACGCCTGCAGAACGGAATGGGGACGGCCCTGAATGCCTCCGACGGGGGGGAGCCGCTGCTCCAGCCCTACAACTTCGAGCAGTTCGCCAACTTACGGCCCTTTTTGGAAGAGTACTGGTGAGACCCGGGGAAAGGATGACTGACGTGAGCGGGGGTCGGGGAGACTCTGCCCGCAATGGTTTTCTTAAAAACCGAAGGTGCCGGGCTCTCCCGTACCGGCTGCACATTCCCGCTGTCCAAGGGGCGGGTAGTCAGTGCGATGCCGCAAAGAGGTTAGATCTGGAAGAGAGAAGGGGGTGAGGGGAGAGAGAGAGAGAGAGAGAGAGAGAGAGAGAGAGAGAGAGAGAGAGAGGCAGAGAGGCAGAAATAAGAGGATGGGTGGGCTGAGGAATGAGGGAGGAGACAGAAACCAAAGGGAAATAGTGAGAACTGGTCTCTGAGGAGCGGGGTTGATTTGCACCCCTAGCCCCACCAGCCCATAGACGGTTCTTCTTTGTCCTTTGTGGCCTCGTGTGGCCGCGTACACAGTGCTGGTGCCTAGGGCCAGCCAGCCCCTCACAATCATCACGTTGTTCTCCAAGCGTTTCATCGTCCCAGCTGTGGAGAAGGGGCAGAGTCCGGAGCTCTTCAAGCTCCCCCTCGGGCCCTCTGGCCTCGCCCCGAGGCTCCTCCGAGGTGTCTGTGGGCTGGTTTTGTGCTCCAGCCAATTTGGTGGAAGCCCTTTGCCACATTCTTCTTACACCACAGCCCTGTGTTGATTCTAGGCATGGGCCAGCAGCACTTGTCACCCACGTGCATCGAGAGGGCAATCATCACAAAACCCCTGGACACAGCCCTTGCAATGTGCTATGTACTTTGCATAGTTTTACTCCTCACCCGAGGATATGTTATTATTGACTTAAGAGAGAAAAATATCAATGTGAGAGAGAAACATTGATCAGTTGCCTCCTGTCCCTGCCCTGGTGGGGGATAGAAAAACCACAACCTGGGTACGTACGTGCCTTGACCAGGTTTGAACCCGCCACCCTCTGGTGTACGGGGCGATGCTCCACCTAGTACATCCTAAGTACTTACATAGTAACGCTGTCAGGAGGGGAGTGTTATCCCCTTTTACAAATAAGGAAACCGAGGCTCAGAGAACAAAGCGGTTTTTCCAGTGTCACAAAGTTAGCGGGCGGCAGAGGTGGAACTGCAATCCGGGGCACTCACTTGGAGAGAGGAGTGGGTATTTCTCCCACCAGCACCCACCCATGAGCCCGTCCCCTGTGCCTTCTGCCCGCCAGGACAGTCTCGTTTCCCATAGCTCTGATCTACCTGCTGTCCATCTTTGTGGGGCTCAACTACATGAAGGGACGGAAGGGCTTCAACCTGCAAAGGCCTCTCACCCTTTGGTCCTTCTGCCTTGCCATCTTCAGGTAAGACACTCCTCGCGTATCCTGTACACCCTCGACCCCCACTCCAACCCCACGAGCTTTCTAGAAACCTCAATTCCCCAAGTTGCCCCCAGCTCTCCCTATCCCACTCCCTCAGCTCTAGCGCTCCTCCCCAGCTTCTCCTCGCCTTCTTCCCCAGGCACCAGACCGGCAGTTTCTGTTCTCTGATGAGTCCTCTTGTGCTCATGGAGTCTGTATACTTCCATCAAATTCCTCCAGACTTTAAGGTCTTCTAGTAACTTCTCTAGCCCCTCCTTCTTCTATTTCCTCCCCCCATCTTGCCACCCATCTCCTCATAGGCTTCTACCCACCCCAGGAATTCTGTTCCTTAACTCAGCTTGCAGTCCCTGGTCCTCCAGCATTCCCTGGTCCTTCCCCAGCCTTCATCTCCTCTAGATTGCTGGTTGGATTTGCCAGATTGGCTCCAGGATCTCAGAAGCCCTGACTCCTGGAAGGATGGGAAGGTGGCGGAGCGTGGGTCCCGACCGGGCTGAGGGGGAAGGGTGGATCGGTGTCTGGGAATGACCTCACACCCTTTCCCTCTGTCCCATTTCAGCATCCTGGGGGCAGTGAGGACGTGGGGCTTTATGGGAACTTTGATACGTAGGCATAACCTGAAGCAAACCGTGTGCTTCACCACCTTCACCGAAGACTCGGTAGTCAGATTCTGGTCCACCCTCTTTGTCATCAGCAAGATCATTGAACTTGGTGAGTGGCAAGGTTTTGGCTCTCTGGCACCCCGTCAACCGCATCCTTCCTCAGGTTCCCCCTCGCCCATCACATGGAGAGTCCCTTCCCCACCCCCGGTCCTAACAACGCCTCTCCTCCAAGGCCCCCCCCCCCAGATTCTCTGCCACAAAATCCCCTCTCCCCACCCTGAGAACTTCCCCCCTTTGCCCCCCACATTCAAGGCAGAGGGTGGTCCCAACACTGGATGGTATGTCAGCTTCGACCCCCCATCTCCCAGGAGACACCGCCTTCATCATCCTGCGCAAGCGGCCGCTCATCTTTGTGCACTGGTACCACCACAGCACGGTGCTGGTGTTCACGAGCTTTGGCTTTAAGAACAGGGTGGCCGCCGGTGGCTGGTTCATGACCATGAACTTCGGGGTGCATGCCATCATGTACACCTACTACACTCTGAGGGCTGCCAGCGTGAAGCCCCCCACGTGGCTGCCCAGGCTCATCACCAGCCTGCAGATCCTGCAGATGTTCCTGGGGGCCACCGTCGTCGTCCTGGCGTACCTCTGGAGGCAGGAGCGGGGCTGCCACATCACCTCGGAGCAGTTCTTCTGGTCCCTCATGGTGTACCTGACCTACTTCGTCCTCTTTGCCAACTTCTTCTACAAAACCTACCTAACGCCCAAGGTTAAAGCCAAGACCAAGAGCGAGTGAAGGGCTGGAGAAAAAAGAAGGGGAATCCAGGCTCTCTCCTCCCCAGGGCACGGAGGGGGTTTAGCGTAAGGCGTGGGAGAAGGATGAGGAGGTTTTCCCCGCGTGGTCCTGCCACGGGATGTGTGTTCCAAGGTGGCAGGACGTTGTGAGAGACAAGAAACACCCACCGTGGGGGAAGGGGATGAGATCCAGTACTTTGATGCTTCTGTTTTTAAGGTGAAGGCCAAACAGACCCCAAGATGGGGCTGGGGACTGGGAAGGATTCCCACAGCCGAGTTATTTATATTTCTGTATAGAAACCTTTCTCTTCTTGCTCTATTTTTAAATTAAATATTTCAAAGAAGAACTTCTGGGTTTGGGGGATTTCGGGGAAGAAGGGGTCTGCTGTGGTGGGAAATGGCTGCTGGCAACGGGATGATCGGTAAGTTAAGACTAAGAGGATGTGTGGATGAGAAGCACATACGCAGACACTCAATAAGAATCCTAGTTTTGGCAGGCGCTTAATAAACGTCTGTTACAGACCAGAATTTTATTGCTGTTAGAGGCCTGAGCCCCTCATCGGAAACAGTGAGAAACAGGTGCAGAAAGGCGGAGTGCCTTCTCTAAGGTTCGCAGGCTTCCCAAGTTGCCCAAGTGACACACCTGCAAGCGGTACGGACCAGATCTTCCCGTTATCCTCCACACGACCGCAAGGTGGCGCCACAGCACCAACTTTAGCCAGCGCCCGCCAAGCGGCTAGTCCCCCAAGCCAACCACACAAATGCGGGCTCCCCCATCCTGGTGTGAGCGGCCGAGGGGGGCTGAAGCCCTAGACACATGGACCCACACGGCTTCCTGGACGCCCCAGCTCTGCTTTAGACCTGGGGGACAGGGAGGGAAAATGGGCTCAGCTGCAACTCTGAATCACCAGGCCTTTGCACTGTCCGCGCACGTTTATTTCATTCATCTTTGAAAACGATAGACGGGAGAGGAGGAGTCTGGAGAAGGCGGGGTGGGCCAAGGCCCAGGGTGAGTTGGGTCCCCCCCGGGGAACTGGTCCCTGTTCCTGGCCTTAGTCCCAGGGGCGTGGACTGTGTGTGAGGGCCCAGTCCTCCACCGCTCAGGGCTGGGCGTGGGAAGGCTCTCTCTGGAGCTGGCCGCCTCCCCATCCCTCCCTCCCCCGAGCTGCCCCAGCACCCCGATTCTCAGACTCCCTCCCGGGCGGGACCTAGCCCGCCCAGACGGCCCCGGTCCGGGAGGCCACGGGTCACGGGCCCCGTCCTCGGGGGCCACAGACCGGCTCGGGCACTCATACGGGCCGCTCCACGGCGTACTGACAGGGGCTGAGGTTGGCGGCCGGGGGCGGCCCGGGCACGGCGGGGTAGCTGAAGGAGGCGTGCTGTTTGGCCTTGAGCCTCAGGCTGGCTAGGCTCGAGTTGCACGGGTCCCGGTACACGTAAGGGGAGGAGGCGGCTGCGGCGGCGGCGGCGGCGGCGGCGGAGGCGTAGGGGCAAGACACCGCCCCGGAGGCCACGGAGGCCGGAGCCAGCCCGGGGGGCCCCCCGCCGCCCAGGCCCTGCAGGGCCCCGGGCCCCGGCACCGCGCCCGGGGCGGCCGCGGCGGGGGGCACCATGGAGGCGGCGATGGAGCTGGGCGGCGAGAAGACGGGCTGCGAAGCCAGGGGCCCCACGTTGACCGAGTTGAAGGCGAACGGGAAGGTCTTGGCGGCGAGCGGCGGGCCGAGCGCCTTGGGCGGCCAGTTGCCGTAGGAGTAGCCGGGGTACACGTCCTCGTAGGGCGGCACCAGCCCCCCGAGCGGCGCCGCGAAGCCGCCCTTGCACAGCTCCGCCTGCTGGCTGCGCTCGCGCTTCCGCCACTTGGCGCGCCGGTTCTTGAACCAGACCTGCGGGCGCGGGCGGAGGGAGGGCGGTCGGCGCGGGAGCCGGGCCGGGCGGGGGCGGGTGGGGGTCCCGGCCCGGGCCTCCGCGGCTGGTGGGGGTTCGGAGGATTAGCTAGATGAGGTGGCTGGGCACGGGATCGGGGGAGCACGGGGGAGCCGGGGAGCTGGGAACAGAAGCGGTGGGCGCCGAAACCGGTCTGGCTCAGTGGTAGAGCGTCGGTCGGCGGACTGAGAGGTCCCAGGTTCGATTCCGGTCCAGGGCATGTACCTTGGGTGCGGGCACATCCCCGGTAGGGGATGTGCAAGAGGCAGCTGGTCGATGTTTCTCTCTCATCGACGTTTCTAGCTCTCTATCTCTCTCCCTTCCTCTCTGTGAAATATCAGTAAAATATTTTTAAAAAAAGAAGCAGTGGGCTGCAGAACTAAGTCAAGGGCGACGGCGCGGGGCGTCGTTTGGGTCCAGGGGGTGGGGTTGGGGGGGGTGGCGAGGAGAACAGCGACGGTCCCGGGGGAGAGGAAGCGCGCGGTCTGGAGCGATAGGGTGAAGGTTGGTGGGAAGAAGGCCGTGTGGGGTGGCAGACCGGGGCTTTAAGGCCGTGTGGGGTGGCAGACCGGGTCCGAGGATGGGGCAGGCAGGGCAGCCCCGCAGGTGGCAGGTGCCTAACGCTACTCGCTAAGCGGCCCGAGAGGAAGACCGGGGCGGGCGGGGCCGCGGGCCCGGGAGCGCCATACCCGCACGCGGGCCTCGGTGAGGTTGGTCCACACGGCGATCTCCTCGCGCGTGCTCATGTCCGGGTAGCGGTTCCTCTGGAAGGTGGCCTCCAGCTCTTGCAGCTGCTGGCTGGTGAAGTGCGTGCGCTGCCGCCGCTGCTTCTTCTTCAGCGAGCCGTCCTCGGGGGAGCCGCCGGGCAGCGACGCCGAGGCCTTCTCCGAGTCTGGGGCCGGGTGGGGGCAGGTCACAGGGGGTACCCGGCTGGGGTACCTACCGCCTCGGGCACCGGCCTCTCGCTCCTCCCACCCGGGCTCCCACCCCAGGAGGGACTGAGCTGTTATCTCCCCTACGCCCAGAAGGGGGCGCGCTCACCACTGTGTTCTTGGCCCTTGCAGCCGTGTTCTGGGAGTGGGGGGTGGGGAGTGCCCGCGTCTGACAGGGATAGGGTCGGGCTCCGGGCCTCCGCCTCGCTGAGCAGGCCGAACTCCATGGAGAGAAGACTCTGGGGGGAAGAGAAGACACAGACCAGGCCAATGGGGATACAATCTCCGGGTTATCTGGTTCCCAGCAGTGTCCCCCCCGTCCCCCCCCCAGGTTCACTGTCCCCTTTCACAGCCACCAGCATAAAGCTACTCCTGTGTGAGGTGCCTGCCCTAGGATAGAATGGGGAAATAGGAGCCTAAGGGGGAAGAGGTGTATACTCAAAAACTTTATGAGTTTACACACCAGACTTTGTTTTGTTCACTGCCAGGCACTGAGAATTGTGCCTGGTGCACAGCTGGTGTTCGATAGATATTTGTTGAATTAACGAAAACCACAATGATTGCACACCATACCACCCCTCTCACACGAATGCCCAATATTCCCATAAACTTATACATGCCCCTCCGTCAATCACACCGAACACATAGTCGGAACCTCTGTTGCTCATTGAACCAGGCCTGATACTTTTCTCCCATAATCACTGCTGTCAACTAAGAGTGCTTACTGTGTGCCTTTATCTCATTATCTATCCCCTCATAGGAATGCATCAATATTAAGTCTGATCACCTTTTTCAGGTGATGAAATTGAGACTTGAAGTAACAATGAAGGGTCACAGAGCTTGTAAGCAGTGGATCTGGGATCTGAACCTGGTCTGGGAGACTCCTAAGCTAATGTTTTGTGTTTTTTCCATTTTTTTTCTTTCTCCTTTATTTAAAAATACATTTAAAAAAATCGATTTCAGAGAGAAAGGGAGAGGGAAAGGTAGAAATATCAATGATGAGAGAAAATCATTGATTGTCTGCTTCCTATACATCCCATACTGGGGGTTGAGCCTGCAACCTGGGCATGTGCCCTGACTGGGAATGGAACCATGACCTCCTGGTTCATACGTTGATGCTCCACCACTGAGCCACACTGGCTGGGCTTCGTTTGCTTTTTTCAAATTGTGTTCTTTAGGGCCCCTATCCAGAAACCTGGAACTCAGAGCTAGTCTCCAGGATGGTACCGGAGCCTGGTCTTGATTTGATCTGCTACACCGAGGGGAGCTCCACTTTTGACTGTTTTGTCCATGCTTTCTGGAGAGACTTCGTTTGGAAAAAGAAAAGAAAAAAAGGGTTCCAGAATAAAAACCCAGTTTGAAAACCACTAGGCATTCAGCTCTGTCTGATTTTTGTGCCTGTCCAGACACACCTCACTTCCTACCAGACATTGTTCTACTCACACGCACAGCCTCTACTAGGCCCGCCCCAGGCAGGCAGTAGATATGAGCTTCTGAAAACCCCCTTGCTACCCTCACTTCCAATCCCAAACCTTGCCCAGGAGCCTGCCTGGGTCCCTCTTCAAGTCTCCCCTGCAGACTTCTCTTTTCTGCTGGCTCTCCCAGGCCCTCTCAGCTAGGAGGAAGGGAAGGGACGCTGGTGGGGCTGGAGAACTCTGGATGCCTCTACGTCGGAGGAAGCCAGAGGAGGGTAGGGGCAGGGGGACAGGGTGAAGAGCTGGGTGGGAGGTCCATCTACCTTCCATTACCAGGGACTTAATACAGTCTGTGCAAGGTGGCATTAATGTGGTGGATTAGCCCAAGTTGAGATGCTTGTCACTTGGCTGCTCTGAATTTATTAGGAGCCTTTCTCGGGGAGGCACAGATGGGCAGTGGCCTGTATTTGCACATGGTAATGCCCCCTTCAACCGGCTCAGAGAGGACAGCTGTCCCCTGCCCCCCACCCCTCCAGTCAGATTGGGGTGGGACAGAGGTCAGGCAGGAGTGAAGGAGACTAGACCTTGGACCTTTTCCTAGGACTAAAGAGGCAGGCCTGGAGGGGCGCTGGGAAGGAAGGAGGGAGGTCAGGCCAGGGTGGAGGTGCTCAGCTCACCTCTCTCAGGCCTGAGGTCAGGGGTCAGAGGCCGGAGGCTGGCTCAGTGCTCTGGGGGAAGGGAGATGCCCTCGGGAGGGACCGGTAGCAGTCTGGACTAGTGGCTCTTCCCAAACAGCTGGGGAGGCACAGAACTGAGAGCTGGACAAAGGGGTGCTCTGAGCTCTCCTTTTACTTTACACCCCAGAGGACGAAGAAGGTAAAGGAGGTCCAACACATGGTGACAGAGGAGACCGGACTGTGGGTGGCAAGCGCACAATAGAGTATACAGATGTCTTATTAGAAAGCTGCACCCCTGAAACTTATATGATATTAACCAATGTTACCCCAATAGATTTAATAAAAAATAAAACAAATGTAAACATATTTTTTTAAAAAAGATGCCCTCGAAATGTAAACATTGCCTCTGATTTCTCCAGAGGTCACAGAGCAACAAAGAACTAGGAAAAGAGACATTTGGGTTTGCCTGTAGGGAAAGCGAAATCCCACTGTTTGCCGTTTATTCTCCCAGTCTGCTTTGGCCCCAGACTTCTTCTTTTTTTTTTTTTTTAAAGTATATATATTTTTTTATTGATGTTTTACAGAGAGGAAGGGAGAGAGACAGAGAGCTAGAAACGTCAATGAGAGAGAAACAGAAACATCGACCAGCTGCCTCTTGCACACCCCCTACCGGGGATGTGCCCGCAACCAATGTACATGCCCTTGACCGGAATCGAACCCGGGACCTTCCAGTCTGCAGACCGATGCTCTACCACTGAGCCAAACCGGTTTCGGCAGGCCCCAGACTTCTAATTTTCCAAACTCCCCTTCCCCCAGCATTCCATACCTGTGTCTTGGTTTCACCCTTTATTTCAGCAAAGGGAGGCAGGGTGAGGAGAGATAAGGGCCAGAGCAAAAGATGGAGCTGAGGAAGCGGAGTTCAGGCAGTGTGTTCCTAGAGACAGACAGACACACATGCAGACTCACAGAGGCCCCCACTCAGACAAAATAAGCACTTGGACTTGGAACTCGAGGCATACAAACACACGGTCTCCCACACATGTGCTCCCACATTCAAGCAGACAGACACACACTGCCGCACAGTCTCCTCTCCTCTGTGACAGGGACAGCTGCCTGGGCTGTTTTGGAACTAGCCATTACCCTCCCCCCCTCCCTTTCCTGGCCCCTCTGAACCTCAGCTTTCAGTCCCAGGAACTAAGGACTCTGTGGGGGAGGAGGAGGCCAAGGGAGCCAGGGGAGTGGTCTGCACTCAGAGGCTGCTGGGGAAAGCCTGTTCGGCTCAATGGGGAGATGGCAGGAAAATGCTGGAGGAAGAGGAGGGGGGGAGGGGGATGGGACAGGCAGAAACTGCCCAGGCCTCTTTTAAGAAAGTAATCTGTATAGCCCAGAGAAATTAGGTTTAGAGTCAAAAGATCTTGGTCCATTTCTTGGCCCTCCAATTTATTAGCTATGTGATCTTGGCAAATTCCTCTCTGAGCATATTTTTTTTTCACCTCTAAAAGGGAGATCATAATCCCTTCTCTACCTACCTTCAGTATTGTTATAAGGTTAAAATGAAATATAACGTGTAAAAATGGGTACAACTCCATCCAAGTATGTTTTTTCCTCTTCTTATTATTCATAGAAGAGATGCCTATTTAGCGCTTTTCTATGACCTGGGATTGAGTAAGGCACCAAGGATAGAGTGGCAAATGTGAGCTCATCCTCATCTCTGCTCTCCATTGAGTGGTTCCCTTCCCTAGACCCTGTATCTCCCAGGGAAGTATTTCTCTGGTGAGTAAAGAGGTAAGTATACTGCATTTCAGAGAAGGATGCAAGTGTGTGTTGTGAGCACGCTGTCCTGAGCATAAAGACGAGCCCAGTCAATAAGGAAACAGCAAAATGGGTAGAGTAGCCCAAGCGAGGGGTCATTTGGGGACTGGTAAAGGAAAGAATAAAGCCTCAGGGTTACTGGTAGGAGGTAGAGGGGATGAGAAGGACCCTGGCTGTGAAACGGAAGACAACCCTAAAGCCTGGCTGGTGACAGGAAAGAGAAGGGTGGGGCAAAGGTCTCTAGCATACTCTGCCCTGGTGGGCTGGGGAGGCGGAGGCTTCGGGAGCCAAGTGGTTGTCTGGGCTGGAGACAGGTCGGCTGAGGATTAAGCTCCCTAAACTGCAAAATTGAGACTGAGGCCAAGGACACCACCTCACTCAGTGGACAGGGACAAGCAGTGGGTCTTGCAGCCACAGGTTTGGTTGATGCCGATAGAAGTGCCAGGCAGGACCAAAGAGAGCCAAGTGGTAACGGTGGTGCTGAGTTCAGCTTTGGGAGGGGCTGCCTGTCCCACCACCAGTCTTTCTGACACAGTCTTCCTGATTGTGAAGTACAGGCTGGAATTGCAGGAAGAACCACAGCAAGAACAAAATACCCGATATATATTAAGGTGGAGAGCAGAGACTATCATAGGCCAGAGAGGCCATAGTGGGGAGGCCAGGGTAGATCCAAGGGGTTCGTGGCAAGAGGTCGACTGCCACGTGTACCCACTTTTGTCCTGAAGCCAAAGGGGTAAACCAGGGCCACAGCCAGAAAGCCCCAAAGAAGGGACAACAATAAATGCCTAAGGCAGGAAACACACCCTGGAACTTAAACAGGAGAACTTCCTCCTGCAGGGACAGACGAGAGGAAGATGAGAGGGGATGGAGGTGTGATGCTGTGGCTCAGCTAGCAGTACATTGGTGAACAGGTGCAAACCAGGTCCCTAACCCATTCTGTAAACCTGAGGCTGAAGCCAGGCCCTTGGTGCACACAGCCTCATACTCATTAGTGATGCTGAGCACCCAAACTGTCTGGTCGGCTGAACTGCAGTGACAAATGGGAACGAACAAAGACATCTGGAGACAAGCTCACAGCCCCAAGAGGAAGCCCTAAGATTCAGGTGGAGGCAGCAGTAATTTGATAAACTTAATTTACTAAGAGGTAAGTCGGGGATCAGGGACATGAACCTCCACACTATTCCTCCCCTTCCTTCCCTTCCTTCCCTTCCTTCCTTTCCTTCTTTCCTTCAGCAAGTGTTGGTGCTAAGACAGAACCCAAGACTGGAAGGGCAAAGACCCTAGCTTCCAGGAGCCTGCAGGCTGGGGAGGCAAACAGCACAGAATGAAATGCTGGGCTGCATGCGTCTGTTCCTCAGATGTTGATAGATAGACCAATGGAAGCCCAGGTAAGGTGTATGTTTGGGGCTAAGAGATTGTAGCAGGTTCAGAGGGCAACAGGGACAAGGAGAGATCATCAGAGAAAAATGGGTCAGGCTGGGGAGGTGTCTCCAGTGAGGGGTGGTGGTTCAGGTTTGATCCAATCTAGGCTAGAGCATCTCCAGATTTTCCATTGAAAACCCCATGGAGACTAGCAAGAGAGACTATCACCCTGGAACACTAGGGGCACAACCTAAAACAGATGCCTGCCACCAGGATGACATTTCTTTGCACTCTCCAGCCGTAGGTTAAAACTGAAAGTAAATTTTGCATTCTATTCCATAAGTTGTTACGTTTGTCTTAATATAAAGATAAAGTGTTCTCTCCAAATCTCCAAGTGACATCATCACACCAGGAAGGTAGATGGGCCATGTTTAGCCCGCAGCATCCTGCTCCTCTCTCTCCTATACTGCCCTCTTCCACTTCAGCCCCCTACAGAAGAGCATTGCTCCAAGCAGTGGGGGGTTACTGGAGGCTTAAGGCAGGAGAGCGACATAAAAGCAGCACCTTTGGGACTTTTATTTGGCCTCGTGAGCAGAATAGATTGGGCAGGGGAGAGATGGGAAAGGGGCTCTTTGAAAGCAGTTCTTTCTCATTCCACCACCTTTCTTTTCCTTTCTTTCTCCACCACTCTTTTTAAAAATATATATATATATATTTTATTGATATTTTTACAGAGAGGAAGGGAGAGAGACAGAGAGCAGAAACATCGACCAGCTGCCTCTTGCACACCCCCTGCCGGGGATGTGCCTGCAAACAAGGTACATGCCCTTGACCGGAATCGAACCCGGGACCTTTCAGTCCGCAGACCGACGCTCTACCACTGAACCAAACTGGTTTCGGCTCTCCACCACTCTTATCATGGGTCCCTGTTGGTGACTATGGGCTCTAGACAGTCTAGATAATCCCAAAGCTCGGGACCTAATGGACCCTTCAGATTCGCTGCCATTTCTCTCCCCCACACTCTGGGAAGCACCATTTAGAGTGAATAGAGAAGAAAGATTTGGGAGGTTCCTTCCATCTCTCATCCCCATCCCAGCTCAGCGTTAGTCTGCCTCCCCTCCCCTCCCTTCCTGGACCTGGGTGTCGGGTCCATATTCACATCCTTAAGCAGCAGACAGGCAGGGAACGGACCAGGATATTTGGCCCGGTAGAGGAGTCCGGCATTTGGGGAACCCCTTTAAACTCTTCTCAGAGAGGGGCAGGGGTAGTGGCTGGCATCGGAAGCCTGAGATAGGCTGTTTCACCTGCCATTGAGGGTCTTCCGGTGGCGGGATTGGGGATGCTGGCTGGCTGATTTAAGACTCGAGACACCACCCTCCCAAGCGAAGATTCTACAGATTGGGCATAATAACGGCAGTAATATTTCTTGTTTCTATGGTGCTTTTCCGTTGACAAAGGGCTTTCATATATATGAGTTCATTTAATGCATACAACCACTGTGAGTGGCAGGAATGACCAACCCCATTTAGCATCTGAGAGGATGAATTTATCCAAGGTTACACAGATTGAAGACCAAGAACTGAGGTCCTTTCACTCTTAGCCCCACCTCCCCACCCCCGGCAGCCCTTTGTGGCTCTGACATGCACCGATCCTCCCAAGCCTCAAAAGAATTCTATTTCTACTTCCTGACTCTACCAACCCTCTGGAAACGAGCTCTGGAAGTTGACTGCCCACCTTGTGCCAAGGGACATTTTTCCTGTTCATCTTGTGCTGGCATCATTCCAGCTCTAAGAGGCCCCTCATCTCTGATGTTAGGATTTGAGGAGCAAACAAGTCTTCTGTTTATCAATGCCTTTCGTGATTTTGTGGATTTTTCACCCTATCTCACTTTCCGGAGGCCTAAACTTTGAAGTTTGCCCTCTTCGGCAGCCACTGCCTCCCCATTCCGTGAACTATTCCCTGACACTTCTCTAGGTCCATGATGTTCTTCCTAGGAGCCAGTGACACGGGCATGCACTCAGCTACATGGTTTTATGCAAGGATGGGAGAAGGTTCTGCCTTCTGTTTCCAGTCATCTTCATTATAATGCTGTTGCTTCTTGGTCTTTTTTGGCAAAAATCAGGACTTTGGGCTGAGGTCTTCAGGGAACCATCTGTAACACCTTCCCTATTCCTTTCCTGACTCAGAGACTTTCATCTGACACAATTTCAGTGATTTTTCAGAGGTGATGGGAGCTCAAGCCCCTGACGAGGGTATCAGAATGTGGTGAGGGTGCCGGTTTGGCTCTCTGTTTATCAAAAAGGGGCAAGGAACAAAGAAGGCTGAGAAACAATGTTCTAGCTGGTAGTACGTAAACTTTAAAATGGAAGAATGGGGGTGGGGGTGAGGGTAATATGCATTGTATGCCACTCATGGGTGGAGGATGAGAAAGTTTGATACCCACTTGTTTAAATTATTTACTCATTGCTAAACACACCACCTTGCACTCGCCCCATGAAAACCCAGTCTCCAGCCTGGCTGCTTTTCCCACTAACATAGCCTGGGAGAGTTCTCTCTACTCTGTTCTCCTCAGCCTCACCGGGGGCTGTCCAGTTAAAGAGTTGGGGTCAGGGTGGGTGGGGATTGTAGGGGTCCAAAGAATCAGGGCCCTCCCCCAGCCTAAGGGAAAGCACACAGGACTTCTGGGTATGCCTGAGACCTCCTTCCCAAACAGAGGGGGGCTTCATGTTGGACCTACGAGTCTTGATTCCACACGTCTCCTTCCTACCTCGGCTCAGCCCTCCGGGTGTTTTTGGAATTGGTGGGGCTGAGGGAGCAAAAAGGGAAACAAGACCACAGGCTTTGCTTTGCTAAAGGACTGGTTTTCTCTTCAGCCTGGGCTCCGGCTTTCTGCAGAGAAGGCACCTTTAACCTGCTAACACCCGGGTAAGAGGTTTGGGGGGGTCTGATCAGCTGCACTAGAATCAGGGGTTTCCTTGGAGTTAGTGAAGGCACCGAGGTTAGCAGGGGCTTGCGCTGGGCTCCTCCTCGCCCTCCCAACTGCCCTCTGTGGCTCACTCCTTTTGCTGATTCCCACCAGCAGCCCCACTCATGGGTTTCTCCGCTCAGATTCGGGTTCCGGAAGTCCAGGCGATGCTTGGATCAGGTCTGAGCCGGAGAGGGAATCTCTCCCACCAACGCCTCGCCCTGAGGCCCAGCTTACTTAGGCTTTGCTCTCACTCCCTGCTCCTGAGCCCCACGGAAGCAAGTTTGCAAAGTGGGGTTTGAGGCCACCCACCACAGCGAACCCCACTCTGCGCACGCAGCACTGGGGAGGCGCTGCCGGGTAAATGGACAGGCCACTCGGCCAGGGACATTCTGTCACCGCTGCCTGACACAGCGCCTGCTTCAGGGAGACCCACCTCGCCGCCTCGGACATTCTGTCCGCTACCAGCCCCGCGCGCTGCGGACATTCTGTCCGACTTCGCCGCGGCCCCAGGCTGGGCCCGGGCGGACCCTGACGCCCCGAGCCGGACGCCCCAGACCCGCTGCCTGTGATCCGGGCTGCCCGGCCCCTGCCCGGCCGCCCGCACAGCGACCATCTGACCCGGTGGCGGCCAGCCGCTCACGGCGAGGCTCCTGTCGCAACTGCGAAGCAGCTGAAAAGGGAAGCGTGTGCGACTAGGCGCACCCCGACTCCCAGTCCCTGCAGGCTGACCCGAGCCCCAGGCAAGGGGCGTTGGGCGCCGCCGCCAACTGCCCCTACACTGGGCAGCCGCTGCCAACTCTCCCCACTGGCCAGGGCCTCAGCAACCCCTGTTGCTCCCTGGCTGTCTGTCTGCCCTGCGCCCTCTGATTCTAGGGTGCTTTCTGGTAACCGTTACCCGACTCTCTAGACCCCGCTTCGCGGAGCCCCTGTCCTGATTTCATGTCTCCGGCTTCTCTTCGGGTCCCCCGACTTCTCTCTCTCCCCACCCCCTTTGCCCTGTTTCTGCCCTCCAAGTTCTGACTCTGAATTTCCCTTTCCCTAAGTCCTGGCCCTGGGTCTGCAGTCCGTCCTCCCAGTTTCCACCCGTCCCCCAGGTACTATTCCCCAGTTCAACCGACCCGAGTCCCGTTTTAGGGATCCCAAAGTCCAGCCAGGGCCCCTTGACCCCTTGATCCCGTGTCCCCGCCACGGTCAAGCACTCACAGTGAGTCCCGCAGCAGGCAGACTCCCGGCGGCGGTGCTTGGCGGCGGCGGCCGTAGTCTGGAGGGCAGGCAAGGGCCAGGGGCCGGACACCCGGCCTGGATGGGGGCCGCCCCCCTGCGCCCGGGCCGCCGGGCTCCGCTCGGGCGCTCCGGGACCGAGGAGCTGAGGGAAGAGAGGGAGACTGGCCGCGAACTGCCACCCCCCGCCGGCGCCCATTCACTTTATGGCAGCCCAGGGCGCCCCCAGCCCGCAGCTGCGAGCCTAGCGGGCAGGGACCCGCCCCCTTCCAGCTGCTCTTCCCAGGCTTCACCCCTTTCCAGCTGTGACTCCTCAGGCCCCGCCCCCGGGGGCGGGGCCCGGCCGGCCTGCTGCCAAGAGCCCCGCCCCCTGACCAATCGGAGGCGCCCCTCAGCCACCGGGACACGCCCCCTCCCCACGTGGCTGAAACCACGCTCGGGCCAGAACGCTTTGGTGGAATCAAACCCGGGAGGGCAGCGTGGGCTGTGCAGCCCCCACGCAGCCGGGTCCCGCCAGCGGCGAGGCAGTGTCGGGCCGCCACCCCGAGCGAAGTGGAGCGGTGCCGGGGAGAGGGCGGCCGGGGTGCCAGGTGGGAGGGCGCACGGGCCGGGAGAGGCCGCCGGTTTTCAGAGCTCAACTTTGTGGCCGCTCAAGTTTCCGCAATTTCCCCCACTTGTCGCTGTCCGTCTCTTTGCCCTTTTGTGTCTGCTCCAACCCTCCCACGTCTCGCCTTTCTTTCCTCTTTTTTCTCCTTCACGGCTTTGCTTCTGCTGTTTATTCCTCTCCTTCCCCCTCTGCCACTCTGAAAGGCTACGTTATCTTCCCCCCTACTCTTCTTTTTCCTCACACCTTTCTTTTTTTAATTTAAGTTCTTTATTGTTTAATGTATTACATAAGTTTCCTTCCCCCCCACATTCACCTCTTCCCTGCTGCCTGAAACTCCAGCACATGCCCTCAACTTACCCCCTGCCGCCCGCCCCCACCACCCCAAATCTGTGTCCATTGGTTATGCTCATATGCATGCATACAAGTCCTTGGGTTGATCTCTTACCTCCACACCCCCTCACACCTTTTTCTTCTTCCTCTTTTTGACTATACCCGACCCTTTCCCCGGTTTTCTCCTCCAAGGAAGGTGGCTTCATGGAGAAAGCAGAGTTTGGAATGAGACAAAGCAAAGCATCATTCTAACCCTGCCACCAACCACACCGTTACTGAATGACCTTTTAAAAAAAGTTAAATATACTTTATTGATTTTTTTACAGAGGAAGAGAGAGGGATAGAGAGTTAGAAACATCAATGAGAGAGAAACATCAATCAGCTGCCTCCTGCACACCCCCTACTGGGGATGTGCCTGCAACCAAGGTACATGCCCTTGACCGGAATCGAACCTGGGACCTTTCAGTCCACAGGCCGACACTCTATCCACTGAGCCAAACCAGTTTCAGCTAAAAAAATTTTTTTAAATTGATTTCAGAGAGAAAGGGAAAGGGAGAGAAGAAAAAAAGTCAATGATAAGAGAGAATCATTGATAGGCTGCCTCCTACATATGCCCTTGATTAGAATTGAACGCAGGACCCTTCAGTTCACAGGCTGACGCTCTATCCACTGAGCCAAGCCAGCTAGGGCCTGAGTAACCTTGTACAAGTAACTATCACTGCCTTACCTCACCCACCCCAAACAGTTTAAGGTGGCTTTCACTGAACCTCAGGGCTTGGATGGACATTCCTCAGAGGCCTGGGCGGTTCACCTGTTAGTCTGTGCTTTTGGCTTGCCCAGGCTATGCTCTCCCAGCCTTAACAGGGCTAGCTTCTCCTTGGGGATACCAGGTTCAGTGCTGTGGGCAAGGTGAGGCTTTGGTGCTTGTTAATTAGGGAGTTGCAATGGATAGGACAGATGTCCCAAGGAACATGTGGAGTCAGGTCAGGTTGTTTGGGTGCCCGTGAGGGCCCTAACCCCTATCACACAATATGCTCCTAAAATCAATCTGACCAGTCATGTCTCTGCTTAAAATCCTTCAATGGCTCCTGCTTAAAATCCTGATTGCCCTCAGGATAAAGGGCAAGCTTCCTTGCCTGGCACATAGGACTTTCAGGATCTGACCCTGCCTTAATGTCCAATCTCCTAGTGGTTTCCTGCACGCCTCTGGCCTTTCTTCTGAGAGTAACATATTTCTAGCCAGTCTTCATCTTTTTAAAAAAATACTTTAAAAATTGATTTCAGAGAGGAAGGGAGAAAGAAATAGCAACATCAGTGATGAGAGAGAATCATTGATTGGCTGCCTCCTGTATGCCCCCTACTGAGGATCAAGGCCTCAACCCAGGCATGTGCCCTTGACCTGAATCAAACCCGGGACCCTTCAGTCGGAGGCCGGCACTCTATTTCCTGGGCCAAACTGGCTACGATTAGCCAGTCTTCATCTTGTCAATTTCTACTCATCCTCTTACGCTCCACTGAGAGGCCTCCTTGTCTCTGGGAAGCTGTTCCTAAACTCCTGGGTTAGCCAGCTGTCTAGCCTCTTGCCCCACCATCTTCCTGTGCACACACTCTATTACCCACACACGATATTGAAGAGACCAGATTATATGTTGTCCCCTATAATGCTAATATTTAGGAGGATAAGTATCATATCGCCCTCATGTTTCTATTCCTAGGCAAAATGTAGGTACCCACTACTGAAATCTAAGAGGGAGATGTTCTGCCCGAGATGATTGAGGTTAGCAGGGTCTAGGGCATTGCCATCTCTCTCTTCCTCATCTGTAACACACAATCCCATTCATGCTTGTAAATTGGTTAGGTTTTGGAGGTATGTGGGAACGGAGATGGGAGAGTAGGTAGTTTTGGCGCACATGGAGGATTTTCCAAATTTTGGTTATCTAGAACCTCTCCATCTGGGATAAACCTAAGAGACCAAATCCCAGCTTTCAAATGAAGTTGTAAAATAAATGGCTCAGAGGTACCGTGGAAAGAGGTGCTGTTGTGGTTGTATCTTTCCCCTCTCTGGGTGATTTTAAGCTGGACCTAGAGACCAGGAGCCCAAGGTGCAGGTGCAGGAAGTTGTTTAGTTCTTCAGGTCTGATGCGTTCTTCAACTTAGAGAATCCTAGCACGTGGATGGTCTTTGGATGTCTGGTTTCGAAACCACATTTCTATGGGGTTAGGTATATGGACTTGGGTCATCTATAAATGGGAGGAAATAGGGATCGAGTTGGTTCCCCCCCACTGCTTCCCAGAAGTCTCTTTAGGTCTGCAGGAACATCTGGCTCCATTCTAGGAGACAGGCTAGGAATTCCACCAGTCAATCTGCAAGAAAAAAAAACCCCGTTTTACTGTCCTTTTCCTACACTTTCACTTCTAGGTAATTCTAAATATCCTAGCAACCTCTATCATCTTGTGCAAGAGGAGAGGCACCTGGAGGTAGGAAAGGGAAGATTGGGATGGGCATTTAGCCTGTAGGCTTCTTAGTATTTTAAGGCAATCAGGGAAGGCTCCAGTTTCCTGTCACTGATGTGGACTAACCCGTGTGATTAGCTTTGTTCCAGGTAGGTAAAAAAAGTGTTCAAGGCTTAGTATGAGAGGCAGAGCTGTGAGTCACAGCCTGATAGACTGATAGACTAAGACATAAGAGATAGTGAAGGGCAGTGGAGGAAAAAAAAAAAAGCCTGAGCTGGCGACCAGGATACCTGGGTTTGTCTTTCTGCTCTGCCAATATGTAGTTATGCAAACGTGGGTGCTGTCTTTCCACTCTGGGACTTGGTTTCCTGATCTATAAAATGAAGAGACCAGAATTAGATACCCATCTCTCTTCTCTCTCTCTCTCTCTCTCTCTCTCTCTTTCTCTCTCTGTGTATGTGTGTGTGTGTGTGTGTGTGTGTGTGTGTGTGTTCTGCATGACAGGAACGCGGTACAAGACACAGAAACAGATGGGACAGACAACTCTATGAGAAGCCATACAGGGCAGGCAGACAGAAGTGAGAGTGGGGGAGGGGACGCTGGAATAAATTGAAAAACATTTTAAAAATTGATTTCAGCGAGGAA